>OX459042.1:14767470-15967470 GCA_949775005.1 Orthosia gothica
CAGCATCTATCTCTTTCGCACGTGTTGTCGGATGAGATAGCATGCATTTTAACCTCGCGCACAAAATAGTTCGTGCCGTCGTTGACTAGGGGAACCTTAAAGGCTTCCTTTAGCCAATTTAGCAAAACGTGGTTTTGTACTATGAAGAGTAAACCTCGTGTAGATCCTTAAGTGCTCTGGACTAGGTGTGTATTAACGTCTAATGGTAGAGTAGTGCGACACTAGAAACTATAGTATATACCTAAGTACATAGATATTGAAAGGAAAGTTAGTCTTAAGTCCTAAGAGGTGTGGCGAGCGTGTTTGATCTTTGAAAGGTTCTTTAATGTTTGATGGCCTACAAACATTTGCTACCACTCTATGAAAACTTTTTATAGAGTGAAGTTTCGTCTTAACTTCTTAAGTTATAACGATGGGAAAACTTTGTACCTGTAGCGGCATCTATACTGCCACACGGATACGAACAACAAAATAAAAACCGGCCAAGTGCGAGTCGGACTCGCGCACGAAGGGTTCCGTTCTTGGTAAATTGCGGTTTACGATTTATGACGTATTAAAAAAAAACTACTTACTAGATCTCGTTCAAAACAATTTTCGGTGGAAGTTAGTTACATGGTAATGTACATCATATATTTTTTTTGGTTATATCATTCTCTTATTTTAGTTACAGGGGGGGGGGGGCACAATTTACCACTTTGGAAGTGTCTCTCGCGCTCTCTCTTTGGGGTTCACAGAATACATCTACTTACCAAGTTTCAACAGCATAGTTCTTATAGTTTCGGAAAAAGTGGCTGTGACATACGGACGGACAGACAGACAGACATGACGAATCTATAATGGGTTCCGTTTTTTGCCATTTGGCTAAGGAACCCTAAAAACAAACGAATTGAAACCCTCCTTCTTTTTAGGGTTCCGTACAGGAAGGGTCCAAACACAGCCTTATTGCTGTCACTCACGTGTCTGTCTGTAGTTTTTCACACAGGTTTTACAGCCAATCGGTTGGAGATACAGTCTTATTGACTCAAAGCCATATACATTTAAAAATAAAATATTTTAAATGTTTTTAAGGGGAGCTTCCCATACAGTTAAAGAAGAGCGCAAAATAAATATTAACTACCCCATCGAGTGGGGTATCATAGTTTAGAGCTTGTTGTGTTAATAAATACTGTATATTTTGTATTAAAAAATATTAAAAAAGCAAAGGATTGAGAAGCCCCCAAAGTCAGAATTTTTCACAAAATTTTCTTCCGATTGACCTATGAAATACAAAATTAGGAATATTTTTTATTATTACGTATATTTTACTAACAAATACCAATACATTGATAAAACCGATATTTTCTTTGAAATGCCCTCACTTTGTATACATTTTGTACGGGACCCTAAATGTGTGAAGTCCGACACGCACTTGGCCGGTTTTTTTTAAGTCGGTTATACAGGCACAAATCCTACATTGTGCAATAAAAGTTCTCCACGCGAATTGAACAGACACAACACCTACCAAGTCGGAGCATCTTCCCTTTTAAAGAAGCATGAGGAACTTTCCACACTGTCCCGTATACCTTTATATAAATAAGAAAACGAAAAAGAAAACGTAGCTACCTGAAGATTATGCGTGACTTGCAGCGCCCTCTCCCCGGCCTGCAACTTAGTGCAATACTTGGAAGGAAAGTATCCAATCTTGCCGAGACATTTGCCCTTCCACCAATCAGGGTCCGAGGTGTCGATCACGGTGACCTTGTAGCCAGCCTTAAGGTCAAGTTCATCGGCGTGGCGTGACTTGAAGTTGTACAGAACCACGTATAGGTTCGTTGGTAGTAAACGCTGGTGCTTCTGGGGGAAAACAATGATTGAGTTAGTTGAAACTTGGTTGTGGTAATTAACTTATCATCATCAAGTTAATAGATACTACAATGTCCAATTAATGGATTTAGGACATTAGGAGTAAGAGACTAAGATTTAATTTTTCTCACAGTTAGGCGCAGGCCACATAGAAATGGTATCGAACGCGGACATGGCACGAGCGGCTTCCTATTCCATTCAAATTTCATACAAAATGCATGGAAATAAAGCTCAATTTGATCAGGCGCGGGCGCCGAAATGGCGCGTCATAACCACGTCCGAGCAACGACATCGTGTGTCCTAAATTGCGTTTTATTTCCATGTATCTATATATATAAAAGAAAGTCGTGTTAGTTACTTCACTTATAACTCAAGAACGGCTGAACCGATTTAGCTGAAAATTGGCAGGGAGGTAGTTTAGAGCCAGGAGAAGGACATAGGGTAGGGTAGGGTAGGGTAGGGTAGTGTAGGGTAGGGTAGTGTAGAGTAGGATGGTGTAGGGTAGTGTAGGGTCGGGTAGGGTAGGGTAGGGTCGGGTAGGGTAGGGTTGGGTAGGGTAGGGTAGTGTAGGGTAGTGTAGGGTAGGGTAGGGTAGGGTAGGGTAGGGTAGGGTAGGGTAGTGTAGGGTAGGGTAGTGTAGAGTAGGATAGTGTAGGGTAGTGTAGGGTCGGGTAGGGTAGGGTAGGGTAGGGTAATGTAGGGTAGTGTAGGGTCGGGTAGGATAGGGTAGGGTAATGTAGGGTAGTGTAGGGTCGGGTAGGGTAGGGTTGGGTAGAGTAGGGTAGTGTAGGGTAGTGTAGGGTAGTGTAGGGTAGTGTAGGGTAGGGTAGGGTAGGTAGTATAAGGTAGGGTAGGTAGGGTAGATAAATGTTTGGTCTTTTTATGGCAAAACAAAGTTTGCCGGGTAAGCTAGTTTTGTATAAAATTTGAATGGAATAGGAAGGCGCCCGTGCCATGTCCGCGCCCGACGCCATTTCTATGTGGCCTGCGCCTTAGAGCCTAGACAACATAAAGAAACTATTACAATATGACGTATTTTTATTTTTATTATGTTGTGACAATAATACATATTTAACTACTGCTATAAACACGGAATGTCCCTTACATGTCTATAAAAGCATTAAATAATATTTTACTCGAATTTAGTGTCTGTAGAATATAATAATGTCTTCATAAAATATGCACGAGACGTTCAAGGCCTTTCATATAAATCCGTCTCTATATTCTGCAATCACAACTCCACTTTTCATATTTACTTTCAAATTACTCTACGTTTGTCTACTGCATATTCAAAGAATGTATGCAATGCTAGAATTGCCGACAACAACTACTTTCATGGAATAGAAGATTTTCTTTACATAAAATCCAAGCGGTTTTCCCGCTGTAAATTCATGAATAGTTAGCATATATTACGCTAGTGGATTGGAGAAATGTACTTTTGAAACCATGCGGGCATTGTCTTATGAGCATTCTTTTGAAAGTACGACGACCCGAGGCGTATAAAAACTGGGAGATAAATCTTTTTCTAGGTACTCACAGTTCGATTTTCTATATTGTCAACATAAACATTTCCTTTCGGATCTATTTCAGAAGTTTACAGCTTTAGTTAGATGGTAATAAAACTACTATCTTGTTTATGTATGTAGCACTTTGTTGTTTACTCTGATATGGTGTTTTGGAAGCTACTTTAATGGCTTGACTGGTTGGCATTAGTTATCACTACATGATCACTACCTCCTGCTAAATCGTGGTTGTGTTACCCGGCAGATAATATATTTAGTCTGTATAATAAAAAAAAAAGTTAAATCTAAAAACCCGACTGCTTAAAAATCAAACTAAAAAGACGTAAACAAGAAGAAAATCATGCTGTGCAGCCGGTGGATACATATTCGCATTTAAACATTTAGGTGATATATATTTTTGAAATCACCTCTTATAGCCCTTTATTTTGATACCCCACACGATTGGTTTGGAAAAAAAAAATTTTTGGGCCCGCACAATATGGCGCCCAAAATCAGCCATTTTTCTATTTTCCAATTTTAATGTAGTCAGTGACACTCGCAGGGTTAAAACGAATCGATTGTCGTAAGAACCATCAAAATCGGCCAACGCGTTTGGTCTCTAGAACGCCATATAGGAACAGACATACATACATAAATACTTATATACATACATAGACTGATAAACACATTACCCTCCTTTTGCAGTCGGGTAAAAATTAGATACTGTGAGGACTCCTCAGCTATTTTAGAGGCAACCTCCTTGCCTATTACAAGACTGGCAACAGATAACTATTTAGTTTTGGAAGGTGATTGAAATAAGAACGCTAGGAAAATACTTGAAGATGTTTTTATTTAGCTTTGCTGGTCACTTCTGTAAAAGCCGCCAGGGTAGGCACATTGTTGAGTCAATATACAGTATCAAAGTATTTTTGCTTATTTTTTGAGCGCCCTGAGCTACCCTCTCACAATACTATACGGCCTAACTGAACAACCCGAATGAGCCCTTTTAAATCTACATAATTACATACTAGAAAACTCATTTTTCCATTAATTAACATTTACATCTCTCATGTTCGGTAAGTAGGTTCTTATTACCTCCAAATGGGGCTTGTAGGTGACTAATTAGCGCTCTAGGGTAATAATGTAGCTAGAAAAGCCCTAGGGCGGTAAGTAATATAAAAAAACACTTCTTTCTTTCAAAAAGTTCGCATACATCTAACCATCATACTGGCAATAGACATCATGCATTCAGCCCAATGACCAAAGCGGTGGCTTTGCTATTCAGCCTTGTCTTCATGTGAGTATAATAGTCATCAATTTTAAATATCGAACGGCAAAGCTCAATTTCGTTCCAGATTTTTTTTTTTATATTTTATTCTTGTAATGCCGGTTTTTTTCTACTTACCTCACAATCGAGATGTAAAGTAGAATAGTTAGCTCGGGTGTAAGCACCAATTGCACCCTCGAACTGTAGGATAAATATCTCGGGCTGCAATTGATGCCTTACAGCCCTTTGCTACTAATCTACTATTGAACACACGTATTTTCTCTGTTTCTGTACATATGAGCCGTACGTATAAAACACAAGTCCAGCAACTCAGGGCGTATGTTTGCTTTCCTATGCATTGTGCCTGGTTGCTAGCCCAACATATAATCGATTTCCGTACCTGAGGTGTGGCTAGGAAGGAATGCCCGTGTCAGGAAAAGTAAGGAATTAGGGAAACAAATTGACAAAGCTTTAGAACCTTGAGAAAGACAACAGAAGCTATTATGGGGATGGCGCAAATTAATGATTTCATTGACAAAGGGTGGTTAGTAGCTTTAAGGAAACTGGATTTTTGTAGTTTGTGCAAAAAGAAGAAGGCAGAAATTGGTATGTTAAGTAGAGATCATGATCCAAAAAGTATATTTAAAAATAAAAAACCCGATCGGGAAGGATCAGGTGGTCAGCTCGCAAAAATGTATCCTTCAACTGCACAGCATGATTTTCTTCTTGTTTACATATTTTTAGTTCGCTTTTTATTTATTTATTTATTTAAACTTCATGCACAAAGGTACAATGGCGGAATTGGCGAAGCAGTCGGGTTTTTGATTTATACATAATTTTTATTTATTTACATCTTATTAGTTTTTTTTCAAATTCGGTACTTTTAAACGTATGACTGGTATATATTTTTGTAACCACCTCTTAAAACCATTAATTCTGATACCCCACAATATGGCGCCAAAAATACGCCATTTTTTATTTATTTTTACCTCTTTAATTTAAGAACACTTGTGCAGTCAAGACATACCTAACGATGTCTCAATTATACATTTATATCTTGACGGATATCCGTCGAGGAGTTTGAAAGATATGAGATAAGAATATTACATATATACAAACATACATACAAGATACTCGTGAAAAACTTAACCCTTTACTTTTTTACAAGTGTTTATTATTTCTACAGTCGGGCAAAAACCTTTCGTTATTAGTCCTGGCTGGCTAGATGTTAATTTTAATTTGAGGTATTCCTCGAAGCGCTACAGTTTTGAGGCGCACCTAATGAGGCGCACCATTTTTATTCCTCGGAGCGCACCTTTTTGTAGCGCTCCCGATAAAAATTAAAAATATTAACTTTTTATTCCTCGAAGCGCACCTATTATTAACTTTCGAATAGAGATAGGATACTAACTGAAACTATCGATAAAAAGTAAAACACGTTATTTTATACAATTTGCAAAAACTCTATACTCCTAGACCAAAGAATCGTTAAAGAAAATGTATGATTTAATATATAATAGTTACCAGTTTAACACTGGTTGTAAAAATTCAAATTAATAATCAGCAACAAAGTCTTATATAGATTCATTGACTAAGCAGGCTAGATGTCACCTTACATTATGTAATGGGCCTTCTCGCTTACTCACTCGTGTTGACGGCTGTTTTTGCTATGTCATATTACATTTTCGTAACTTTAAATTCATTTATATATTTTTTTAATGAGTAATCTTGTAATATTATTATGTAGGTCCTGCTGTAATGTGATTATTATACGCATATCATTTAAATTATATCTGTGCTTTTTATTTATTAATAACATCCTCTTTGAATACACTTTACTCTTTGAATGCACAATAACATTGGTCTTTGAATACACATTATAGTGCCGAAAGCAAAAACACATTTTTCTCTCAATTTCGTACTTTTGGTTAAGCAACTTCGATGATGATGATGCACAAATGAGTATTTAAAAATTATCGATATAATTTATTACGTTTACTTCATGCTCTTCCCTATTTTTAAACGTAGGTGCGCTTCGAGGAATAAAAATTTAATATTTTTAATTGTTATCGGGAGCGCTACAAAAAGGTGCGCTCCGAGGAATAAAAATGGTGCGCCTCATTAGGTGCGCCTCAAAACTGTGGCGCTTCGAGGAATACCTCGTTAATTTACCTTATAATTGTATACTTATTAACTAAATGTTTCGTCTCACATTAGCCATTGAGTAGTTTTCCGGAATGTTCCCTCTTTCAATTCTAGGTCAAGGGGGTTCTAGATTTACGAGGGAAAAAGGAACCATTGAAAATACTTACGCTCAACTGCTTAACTGGCGAAGGGCACGGGCTGGCACTGTTAGAAGACAGGCTCTTATCTGGTTCATCAGGCAATTCCACACTGCTCATGCGACCCACGCGAGCAGTCAACATTCTTCGGCTATGCACCGGTGACGATGGAGCTGTATATAATCATACACAGATATAGTTGGCAAATACGCAGTTTGGCTTGTTAGCACACCAAAAGACGATGACTTTAGCCAACTGTGAGAAAATATTTGTGTTCTTGTAACTAACTAAGCGAACTCGCTTTTATTATGTTTTAATTGCCTTTGTGATAGGCCTTTTAATCAACCCTAGATTTGGTTACATAAAAGCGAAACTGCTTAACAATGAAGTTCAATTACCTATCCAAGCCTTTGTCGCCAAAGCGACGATCCAGGCTCTACCTAATTTACCAATTTAAATATAATCATTTTTCACAGTTGGCCAATGCTTTTGACAAATAGCGTTAGTGTCAGCGAATCCCATTGAAATAAGGACGGCCATTTATAACTGGGACCTATTTTTTATCGATTCCTTCTTAATAGAAATGCTGTCACATTCTTACGTTTCGTATTCAAATCAGTTCGTTTGGTCCATTTCACGCATCCATCTTTAGTTATAAAGGGTAGCCCTTGCAAAATTATATTGTCTTCGAATTGAAATCGTGTTAGACAATTTGCATTGCATACGACAACATTATAACAAGAATAATCTTCAGTGGTGATTACTTGCCTTGCTGTTGCTGGTTACATGGTGATATATACAATTCAGTAAAGTATAATAGATATAGTTACTCATAGATAGGTAGTTATGTTAACATGCAGAGTTCGTCACTATGATACAGAGGTCATAAACACTCAAGTGACTTATTAGATTAAGGTTACTTATCTATTAAATAACGCTGAAAACAATGTTGTATCAGTAAATCGATAAGAGTACTAATGAATATGCGATCTTTATACAGGGTATTATGATATCTATTATCTTTGACAACAATACCATTCGCTTGTTATTGGATACTTCATAAAAGCTCTATTATTTTATTTTTCGGGTCATTTTTCGCTTTGCTGATACAAACATTGTTTACTGTCTAGTGATAATCACAAATAAAAAATAACGTACATGATCTTGTGTAACTATGGATCGAGTAGTTATTAATTCTATTAAAGCCATGCCTCATGCAAACTGCTCTGCAGTTACCTAGAAAAAATAAAAATAAATCATAAGTGGCATGCTAAAGACGTTACTTACGGCTTAATCGTGGAAGAAATCTAATAATTGGCAGTGAGTGTACAGAATTTTAATGACAAATTAATTTAACATTGAGGTGATTTTTCCTGACAATAGACGAATACATTTTCGAATATGAAAATCGTTCTTTTAATGCCAATATTAGTTTGGAATTCTGTTCACGTCGTAGCAGAAATCAGAAAGACGTAGGAGGCGAGAAATCCACAGACAGCAGTTCTTTTTCGTTTGAGAACAACGTCGAATACTGCAAGAATGTCTAGACAGAATAAATAACCAGTGGGTACCTACCAACGTACTAACACACACAAGCTAAGCCGGAGGGATAGACATTGGAGGTGAACATTGCTTGTGCTTACAACACAGCTTGACATCAAGTACCTACCGGAGTCCAAAGAACCATAAACATCATCCAAATTATAGACCTCTTGCGTCGTTGAGGTTGTATAGCGACTTTGTAGACATGGCTTCAAAGCGGAGCTCTTTGCGCAGTGGAGACGTCCAATTAATCTAACCAACTGTCCGCATTGTTAGACATAATAATCTAGGTTTCTATCTCCAAGCTCGTTAAAATTTTGTGGAGCCTCTCACAACATGCAGGAAAAACATCTTACTCCTGTTTTGACAATCTTGAAAAAGTCGCAGAAGCAATGGCTTTTCTACTTGGGACAGTTGATAGAGGTCAAATGAACGACTCCTGAAAAGCGATAAATAGAAGCGTGAGGTTATTTGGACCCTGGCGTGAGTATTACTGTCAGGTCGTACATAGCACGCGGCTGCTCTGTGCGGTCTGGTCGCGCGCAGCAGGCCGCCGCCTCAGCTCACCACACTCCGGCGAATCCAGCGATAAACTCTTCATCCTAAGGTTCAACTTTTGTCGTCTCGGAGAATGCGGCGCTATAAAATTGATGCAGTATGAGCTTACAGCCTACTTACTCACCCACACCATTTGTTATGATTTCAGTTCTGAACGTTTGTGTCTGATTGCATGTTTACAGTTCGTGAATTTTGTATGAAAGGAAAAAGGGTCCAACTTTACTTGTAAGTATGGTATTGTATGTAAGTCTAGCTTTACAGGTGAAACGATAACAAATTTTGTCTTGTGGGGCGAGTATTCAAGTTAACTGAATTTCAATAGCTTTATACAGTATCAGTTGCTATTAAGACAGCCTTATTCACAATCTTCAACTTAAAACTTCATGCTCTTGTGAATCACTCTCCAGCTTTAGATGGCAAGGTTGCAAGTTATACAAAGAAACTTGTTGCAGACTGCGAATAAGGTCATAATTATATGTATGTTAACAATCAGAACGAGAATACAGGCAAACTATAGTAATATAAAAAAAAAAAAAACTATCTAGAAAAATTCAATGTGCGTAAGCAGTGCGAACAAAAATAAAGTTAGAATAAGAGAAGAATAGAGATGCAAAAAGTAAGACGATAGTAAAAACCTAACAGCTACAAATAGAGTAGTAAGTAGAGACTACTATAGTGAAAGCTACTCTTTGGTTGTGACGCTTCAACTTGTGACAACTAGTGGCTCTTTAATCTATTTATCAGATACAGCTTGTCATCAGCAGCTTTCAGATAGTAACAGAAATGTAGCATCATGAATGAGGTTTGTTGTCAAAATGCTCATCGATGCAACGTATGTCGTAACCAACAACGTGGAAGTAATCTACGGGGATTCGCTTATATACGATGTCATATCGGTACCAGGTAAGGGACTGGTGCGGTCTGCTTGCCTCAACATTTGGGCACTCTTGGAGTTCTTCATTGAACCTGTGTGGACAAGTAAACAGGAGCCAATCTATAATTATTTCAATACTAGTTCTACTTATTCCTTTTGCGGGTGATGCCCTGCGCAAATCTAAAATCAAACGCTGGGTAAATCCTAAAGAAAGCAAAACCAAACGAAACCTCAGTCAATTAGCGGTTCGGTGGGGTCAGTAGAGAGTTGCGTGTTCTGTGATGTTTGCTCGGCGTGTTAGTTACGGGTTAACGTGAGCTTTGTACATCGTGGAACGATAGAAGTGGAGTTTGAATCGTGAAAGGCAAGTGACAGGTCGTGAGTGCAGTAAGATAAGAGAGGCTTCGTGTCAAGTGTGTACTGCCGATGTAAAAACGCATGCAAACATCGGCACGCCGCCTTAAGCCATGCACCACTTACATCAAAACGCACTCGCAGATAATATGTACAGACAACTCCGAATTAAGAGTAAAAGAGAGTGCTCGAGGGTAATCAGAGAAAAGGAAGCTTATTTTTGACGTTTATTGTAACAGTAACAATATAATAATATATATCACAGTACGCGGGGCGCTTCGGGGTAGTTATAACAAAGACATCCGAGAAGCGGTTATTGAGGACATGCCAAACTGCCGCGCTGAGTCAGTGCTCTTGCCTACGAGGCGATATGATCATTGTCTCGATCCCTTGGGGTTCTATGTCGCCAATCATTTCTTGCGGACGCTCGCTGTGGACTTGAGAATTGAAGGCGGTGGATCGCCGTTTTCGTTAACTAAACATAGGGGCTGCCCGAAAGGTCGCGTGGTCGTCACCTCCGTCTCTGTAAAGACAACGTGCGGACAAAACAAAATAAATAAAAGCAACACATAACATAAATAATACAGTAACTTAAAGAAAAACAAAATTGTAGGAAAACATAAGGAAATGTTGGGATCGAGTGTGACAGTTGGCCGAGTTTGTCAACAAATGCCTGTTCAGGAAAGGTACATGAACCCTTGCAGGGACGGGAAAAAGCATCTAAGGTGCTTGCCGAGCTTCGACTATTGTTTAGTCCTATTGTCTAATCTAACACTGCAATCGCGAAATAAAAATAAATGAACATAAAATACTGAACACACAACGTAAACGTGGCACCGTAACCCAGAAGACGGGACAAACAAAGCTGTGAGACTGAGAGAGCGTTGCGCTACGGCAGCCGAGGGCGCGTACTTTCTGGCAGGGAAATGGACCGGTGCTGCGGCGAGCCGCGGCGCGACCGCGAGCCCCACATGGACAAACTCTTGACGCCGGCGAACAGCTTCCGCCGCACTCCACCATCGGGCCGCGTCGAGCCTACCGACAAGCAGCGTCAGTACCGACCGCACCCCGCCCCCGCCCTGCGCCCGCGACTATACAATGCGTGCAAAAAACAACTCGACACTACTGAAAACGAGTGAATTTGAGTGAAGCTGCCGGTCGGCCGCCGCACGTCGTGATAACGTGGGCGGCCGGCGGCCTACGGCGCGACTCGAGCGGAGAAGCGAGCGAGCTCGGGTGCGGCGCCAGACCTGAGCTAGAGGAGACGGGCTGCGGCGCCACGGCCAGGCCGGCGGAGGGCCGCGCCGGCGAGCGCGCGGGCGGCGTCTCGTCCGGGGCCGACACGCGCACTACCGGGCCCCCGCGCGCTTCCCCGCCGCCGCCCGGCTTCCCAATTTCGTTGGCCCGCTTCAGAACTTGGTAGGTCTGATCCACTTCCTCCTCTGAGCATCGAGCGAAATGCGATTAGATTCAGGTTCGCGATACGACGACAGTTTAGTGATACTCGAACTGTGATTGTGTGCGAGGTGGCGTATCATGTCTGGAACTCGCTTGTTAGTAGGTTTAACCGTTTATGTACAGTATTTGTAGTAGGGCAGAGGATCGTTGAGTGTTGTTAGTCATATCGAACGCTCGGCTTCGGGAGGGTGCACAGGGGTCACTCCTGTCTGATACCGTACCCGAGTCACAGTAGCTATCGAAATCATCATTGAATTCGACTCCCTTGAACGATATCTTGGTGAGTCTCTGTCCCGGCAGCCACCCGTCTTGCACCCCTGGACAACGTGAGGTTAGCTTCCGACTGTGTTCATAGCTTTACGTGAATATGATCTTTGTGTGTTTTGCAAGCTCGATGAGTCAGTGTATTATGTTCTCACTTTCAAAGTGATTCATACATGTATCATTACATTGTGTTCAATCAACATTCCCAACAGTACATCATTGTAATTATTAAGTTCTTGTAAACTGTTCCATTTAAAGTTGTTGTGAATCAAAATTTCAAAGTTCATAACACCTTAACAGAACTTACCAAAACTTCTGAAAGCATGGTCTTTTTAGGTAAGAAGTAAATGTTACAAGTATCCAAAGTTTAATTTGTATTACGTTAATTGTTCATTATTTGACTATATTTAAGTTAACATCGAAATTTTATGACTTCAATATGATCTGGCAGATTAGTAAGCAGTTGAATATATTTTATTGATGCTTTAATAAGTTTTTACTCTGTTAGATGATCAATAATTTCGAATTAAAATAGAAGCTTCAATAAGGGCTTACTTTCATCGTCGAAGGCTGTTTCCAGTACCCTGTGGGACTCTATCTCGGAGGTGCTCTTCTGCCGGCGCAGGAGTCGGGACTTGGTCTGACACCTGCCAACCTGAGGCATGCAGTCCGTATGCACGTTTAGCTTACATAGTCGACAACGTAGTCCTTGGCGTGTATGTCCTGTACAAACAAAAATACAAAATGTTAGAATGCTGATACGGCATGTGTTGTTACGACCACTAATCTTGTGCAAATGCATTCTCAGTATCATGATGATGCTGGATTGACTCTTTCATTCTAAACAATAAGTTTCAGAATGATTTTAAAATTCCCTGTACTTGTAGACATAGGTATAGACCTTTTTCTTTTTTTGCTATCATCAGTTGATTGATTGGTTTGTGAATAATTTTTGATTGTTTTAAATTAAATTAATTCATTTTCATTTAAATTTGTTTGTGAATGTGTTATTAAATTTCTTTGGGCGTCATTACCTACAAATTAGTATGTATTTGAATTCTGATTTACCTATTGTTGAAAGCTGCGCTTAGTACTCATTTACAATGCAAGTCAACCCTCTGGAACGACAAAGTAGCCTCGTCAAACATTCCATATCGTTCGTGTATTAAGACCATAACTCCCAAGCCATACTTTTCGAATAATTTATAAAGTAAACATGTTGTGAACGAAGAAAATTAAGTGATGGTTGGCAAGCACGCCCTCTCTATGTACGAACAAAGTTTAAACACGAACTGATTGTCAGCTCCTCATTGCACATCAATCAAATTATATAGGTTAGTTAAACTTGCTACGCTTAACTTATCTAAGTAGTCACTGACCCAAAAATGTGTACCGCTATAAGTTTAGGGTTGAATGAATGGCGAAACAAAAGGTTGGACTTTTCAGGCAGTAAAATTTATTCGCGTAAAGTTACAGTATTTAGATCAGCTATAAAGACAGTTTGTTAACAATTGTATCTATGTAATACAGTAAACAACCTTAAAAACCGACTTTATAGCAAAAATATTAGTTCCTGAAGCTTCACTGAACTGAACCAGCCAAGTGCGAGTCGGACTCGCGCACGTAGGGTTCCGTACCCAGGGTGGCGTCAACTATGTATGTATGGGGACACCCATACAAACATAGTTGACGCCAACCTTGGTACCACTTCAATTTTTATTTTTTTCTGGAGTTTTTCTTTATTTGTGCTACCTTACTTTTATATAAATTTTAACTTGCTAGGTCCACCCGTTCCTGAGAAAATCGGTGGTGACACACGGACAGACAGACGGACAAGAGAGTGGTCTTATAAGGATTCCTTTTTTTACCTTTTGAGGTACGGAACCCTAAATACCAGTCAGACTTATATAATAGGACACTGAAATTGCTTTGACCCAAAACACAAAGTTAGAAACTGTAATTAGGTAGGAAAGATTAATATTTCTTCTAACAAAAAATAGTTACGATATCAATCAAACGCCGTGTTTCCTAAAAGTCTTATAAACCTTGGTACCTTATACAAGAAAATCAGCACGCACGGTGTTTTGAATCCAAGTTACTTCTGATTTTCTGCTCTTGATTACCTAAATCGTAAACAACACGCTACTGTGAATACTGTATACATAGGTAGATATAACTTGGGCTAGTTAACGTTTGTTGATCGTTAACCTCTTAATCAAATATGTATGTAACAAGGTTATATTAGATGTTACATAATATTTAAGAACCTACCTTATAAGAGTATTAGAATAAGTCCAATAGACAGAGCTAATTGCTTTTCAAGCGCGGGACGACAATGTCTAAAAAGCCAAACAGCCAGACAATCAGTCTTGCCAAGGGGCACATATCCTGCTACCCAATTACTGGGTTGTGGAGGTCAGAGAGGCCGTAGTCAACTGCACCTTGTTAGAGTAGAAGCCTCAGCAAAGCTGGAAAAAGGCTAGCCAAAAATTATGCTGAATGGTGTGACACACGATGATAATACCATATGTCGTGAAACCAGCTTGCTCCTGTTCAGTTGTAAGGCAAAAATCTCTTCTCGTGAAGAAAACATACAAGTATGGTTCAAACATGCTGACTAACTTTTGCTTTCGAAGTGACAAACTAAATGCTTAAGAAGTTGTGCCCCAAACTTCGGGCCAGCACAACATATGGCACTTTTAGGAAGTACACAAATCTTGCTTGTTTTTGTTACATCAAAGTGTTCCTAGCATGTTTCTACTTTATTGCATCAGCATACATTCGTAGCTTGATTAACTTGTGGTAACTTAGGCTATGCAATCTTGATGATGAATGGATTCAATATGATAATCAGAGATTACCATTTACCTTGGTACTAAAGTATCATGTCGGTACATAGGAAACACAGATAATGGGAATTCGAATAAACCCACTAGAACCTAGCACTAGTAATAGACTACAAAATAGTTTTATGGCAAAAAGCGACAGGATATACCTACTAAGTTTAGGTGGGTAAAGACAAATATTTAATCATTAATAAGGAAAATAAAACATAATGAAAAATTTAAAGAAAGACCACACGAAAATGCAATCAACGTCAATCAGTCCCAAGTTACTGGTACAGTCACATTCTTTACTTTTCCGATTGAGTCATGGCAAGCCGTTATAGTTTCGCTGAAACTGCTTACTCATACTGATTCAATATTCAATGTCACGAGACTGAAAATTGAAGCAATTTATTTCGCAATCACAAACTCGCAAAGCACGGGTAATAAAGTAAAAACAATGTCAAGTCTGACACATTCTATAAAGGCCTATCCAAGGACGCCGCACGCTGAAAATAATATTGATTGTTCAAATGTTCGTGCTGTTGTCATTTAGTCAAAGTTATTTACCTACGTCTTGTAATATTGTTACTTGAATAATAAAGATCGCGTCTACATATATGTTTTGATTTAAGAACTTGGATGATACGACAGTGATACATTCCAACAGGCTTTGAAGGGGTTGCTTTGATTAATATGTTGCCTTTTTGACTTCACATTGTCTCTCGCAGCTGCTCACATGCAGTTACTGGAATCATTATCTTCTCTGAGATACTCAATGATGCAATATGTCGTACATATAAATATCAAAGTTTTAAACAACAGTGGGGAAGTCTCTACGCCAGATTCAGACATCATCGTATCAGTTTATCCTTGGCAGTATATGACGGTCCTACAAGCCAAGTTATCACGACGTAATTACATACACAACTTATATCAATAAACTTTGTCACCTTCATGCAAAGCACGGCGTGAATATATAAATCTAACGTGTTAAGAAACCTTTTCCAATTTCAGAAACACTTGTCGTGCAAACAAGGTGTGTGCCTAGATAATACAATTTTTTATTTAGATTTAACGATATCGTCGCAGATAATAACTGTAAACTTGAAGAACTTATTGTTGTCTTGTGTCAGTAACAAACCAAATGCTTTTGGGAATATTCTATGGCACGGCAGATCTGCGAGTCGGTATATTCTGCCAATTATTGTGAATGTTTGAGGGGCATTTTTTTTTTTTATTGAAGTGTGATGTTTGTCAAATTTTATGGGGATTGAGAGCAACTGTTAGTTGTTGGCGAAAAACTACTGAAAAGTCAATTTAACTACGTTTTCTAACAATTTTTTGCTGTCTAGGTATTCAATTTAATTTTCCGCCACAAAAGCCACGATTAAAACAAGAATCACGTGTACCTACACTAATGGCTTTGCTTTCTCGTAATTGGGTTCACATTCACAATAGTTTACCGACTCAATTTATAAATCCAATAAAAAAAAACAATTGGCATAATGGTACCGGTCTCATAGACTTATAATTGTAGTGACGACCATCATTAGGCTGGGCTAGGCTTATATAACTATATAGCAGTGAAAAAAAAACAGTTTAGTGATAAGGCGTGTCGTTCTTGCTACCCCAGGGAATACATACAACCATTACTGTCTACATCACCTGGTTTTCATTAATTAGTGGGATTGTTTTAGCATTTTATAACATTTAATAAGTGTAGTAAAATAATGCCCTGGCCTATTTTGTTAATGAATGAGCCCAAAATGTAATTAAGGTTTATTCTGTGTAGATGCCAAAAATCATTTTTAGGTTTCCGTACCCAAAGGGTAAAAACGGGACCCTATTACTGAGACTCCGCGGTCCGTCCGTCTGTCTGTCTGTCTCATGAACCGTGATAGCTAGACAGTTGAAATTTTCACAGATGATGTATTTCTGTTGCCGCTATAACAACAAATACTAAAAACCAAATAAAATAAAGATTTGAGTGGGGCTCCCATACAACAAACGTATTTTTTTTTGCCGTTTTTTGCGATAATGGTACGGAACCCTTCGTGCGCGAGTCCGACTCGCACTTGGCCAGTTTTTGTAATTATTAACACGAATAAATAAGTGTTTTCTTTATATTTCACTTCTTACCTCTTAGCACTTGTGAGCAGACATCGCAAGGCGTTATTTTCTTGTACGTGTATTCTTGAAAGTTATGTGCCTCGGAATCTCCGCCGGCGCGCATTGCGTCTCTCGCCGCTCCATTCCTCCTACAAAACAGTCAGCATTTACACACTAATGTTCCAATCTTATTGTACATTTCAGAAGTCGGCAGTCAGCTAAAGATTCAGTCTCAAATTCAAACACAGATTTTAGCTTTTCTACATGCTTACTGTTTCTAATAGTTTAGTAGATAGGAAGTCTAATAGAATTCAAACTATCTTTTTATTTTAGCTGTGACGAGTTTTCTCCGTTAATCCAGCAAGGTACTGAACATGAACAATGATACTCATTAATTTGGTATGTAGGCTCTGTCACATTTATAATATTTGTACGTCATGGATATCGACCGATGACGTCCAAGGTCAAGGGGAGACAGTTCGTGGATCAGACTACGAGGTGGTTGGTAATAATCAGTCCCCTGCCGACACCGGTACAACACCGAATGAACTGTTGGGTAATGGCCTCCCTTCGCCTTGAGGTTTGTTCCAAACACGAACTGCCTCCCACACAAATTACATTATCAATTGAATCAATTAACATTGAATCAGACTGGAAATAAAGCAAGCACACAGATTTTTTATTTATTGCAAACTGAATTCAAAGCCGAAAGGATTGAGTACAACTTACATTACAACTGAAGGACTCCAAGCGCATTACTTGGAAGAAGTGTGTATTTTATATCTAAAAGCTGGTGAAAAGTTATCGCTAACATAAATATCGTGTGTAAGTGTACACAAGGACAAGCATAAATAATATAAACATGCTGTTCAGGATTGTTTCTACGTGTCAAGGGATGAGCGGTACATAGTTCCAATATCTGGACAAAATGAAACATTTACAAACATAGGCTCACACCTACGGGGCGCAGTTACCTCATTGCCATTACCGTCGACACCGCGTGGTACATTTGATTTTTTCTTTATCGATGCAAAAAGAGAGAAACACCAAGATGAACATAACACGAAATAAACGTGATCAAATACAATTAGTGCAGAAACCTGTGAGATAGCGATGCGTTTGATAACAAACAAATGATTTTTAACAAAGGTTTCTGAGGTTTATTATCTTCCGATGAGTATTAATTTCATCACAGATTACAGTTAGATAGTGTAAGTGATTCAATTGTTACAAAATATTCTGATGGACATCACAATTTTAATGCAATTAAATGACTTACACTGAACGCATTAGCTGTCACTAGACACGAGGCATGATTAATTGTTAAAATTCAGCTCCAAAATGGATGTGAAACGTAAGAAAATATAATTTATATTAACAGACATTATTAAAGTTCCTATTGGTGTAATGAGAATACTTATATCGAACAAAAGCATGGCGTCTAGACTTAAAACGCAGCGTGATGAAAGCTATATAAAATACATTATTTTTATATTATGTGAAAATGTTACAGCAATTTACAGCAGGTGAAAACACATTGAACGAAATGATAATGATATTGCGCCTACTCAGTCCAAATTCAAATTTGTGAAAACGAAAATTGAAGTGAGAAAATAAGAACGATATTCGGTGAAGTAGAACTCCTTATGTATTGTGTCAACAGACCAGTTCGTAGTTCTGTGCCTATTGTGTGCATCTCGTTATCTTGAGTTCAACTATTTGTATAGAGCGCTCGAAATATCGCCAACAGCGGCATTTCTTCCAGTTTGTGAGAAACTCAACACCCACGTTGAAGGTTCAGTGTTACGCTTGAATTATCTTGTTTATTTACAATTATACTAGATACCGCTGTTAACTGATAGTTTTGAAGAAACTTATTCAATTTTTTTCTCTTTTACAATAATAGTTTATTAGAAATTATCTGTTGTTCTTTTTGAATTCCTACTATTTGAACCCGATTACGATGATGTAGCTTCATCGTAATCGATAATCGTAAGAGTAAAAAAATATTTAAAAAAAAATTGCGCGTCTCGGAATGTAAAGGAATTAGAAGCCAACAAAGCTAGCATTGAAAAAAATTGTTCCGTAGAATTTTTTAACTTCTCATTGATGTATGAACTTCAAATTTGGTGATAATGTTTATTATTACGTATATTTTACTAACAAATACCAATACATTGATACATCACATCTTTTCTTCTATGTTCTA
Organism: Orthosia gothica; assembly: GCA_949775005.1. NCBI lineage: Eukaryota > Metazoa > Arthropoda > Insecta > Lepidoptera > Noctuidae > Orthosia > Orthosia gothica. Next base: position 14,786,560 of record OX459042.1, read on the forward strand.
TGTTCTATGTTATGGGGGTTTGGTTTCCGCACTTAGTCCTTCAGCTGGACCATTGTGCGTGGGCCATGGCGGCCGTTGGGTGGATTATTCCAGCCAGCCCACCTCCCTCCAGAAGCTGATTAGGGCTCCTGGTTTTCCTAGAACGTCCGTGTAAGTTCTGGGCGACCCGAGTGTTTGTGTTCTTATATCGGTGACCCCTGTGCATTCGAAGAGAACGTGCGTGACGGTTTCCTCAGTCTCCATGCATGCCCTGCACAGAGGACTGTCCGTTATGCCTATTGTGTGGAAGTGTTTGTTAAGTGAGCAGTGTCCTGTGATGGTCCCCGTCATCAGGCGCAGGCTATTCCTGTCCAGGCGTAGTAAACGTCTGGTAAGTCTACTATCCAAAAAGGGCAGAGCTTCTTTGGACTGCCTACAGCCTGGTGCCGAGGTCCACCAGTTCTCTGCCTGTGTCTGGGTGAATTCCTGTAGCCACCTGCGTATTTGGTTGAAGGGGATGGGTACAACAGGCTCGGGTCCATAGACCGCCGTGCTAGATCCGCGTCTCGCAAGCTCGTCAGCCGCGTCATTACCCAGCGATCCACTGTGTCCCTTTATCCATTGCAGTGTTATCGTGTTACGACTAGATACAGTTCACATCTTTTCTTTAAAATTCCCTCAATTTTTCTATTACAACCAACTAGACTTTGCGGTTTGATACGGAACCCTAAATGTGCAAAGTCCGACACCTACTTGGCCTGTTTTTCATAGCCTTTTCAAATGATAAAATAATTAACTTCGTTAAGCACATTTAGAAGCCTTACATTGTAAAGCGGATACTTTGCGTTAGTAATCTTGTTTGCAATGAGACATAAGGCTCTTACATAATGCCTGTGATCAATAATTGTAATCTGATTTCTATGACAAACGTCACACTAGACCGACAGAGTGTTTCCTAGATTTTCCGGCTGAAACTTGTGACCACCTACAGAGCGAGCGCCTTGTAGTACGTAGATTTAAATCAGGCTGGTTCAATTTCGGCGTACATGGAACTGTTTAATGGAACTTGCTCCATCCAGTTTATCTACCCACTAAATAAGAAAATCTATAGATACTTTTCTAAATAATCATGACAAGATTGGGGGCTACTTGGAAGTATCCGCAACGCCCAAGTATCGTTTTCAGTTTCCCTACTTTTTATAAGACCTAAGATTTTTAGAAAGTAATCCTTGAAAGCCTTCTTCCCTAAATCTGTTAAATTAATTTTCTCAACACTTTAGCTTACAGTTAGTTATTATTTTCCCAACTACTTCCTTCATAAATTAAAGCCATTCAAATTATAATTAAGATAGACTTGGAACACGTGTGTATAAGCCATTGCGAACTGTTATTTCCTGACCTCGGTTATTGCTCGCTGGGATAATTTCCTTCTCCCAGTGTTTGCAGGATTCTGAGCACTTTCTGTATTTTAGAAAAAACTTTTTCAAATGAAAAAGAGAGGCGGTTCTATATTTGAATCTTTTCTTCTGTTATACTTACCTATATAGTGGCTTGACTCATCAGAGCGAATGCTAAGCAAAAATGTAATTACGTCCGTTTTCCTAATACAAGTTACCTACTCTGTATTCAACACCACACCTTCCTAACTTAGTTTCAGCATCCATTTTGATGATACATACAGCAAATTGTAACCTGTGATGTTAATTGAATTCCCATGCTTTTATTTATGAACTTTTGTGTTTAATTAATCAATGTTTTTAAAATTAAGGATTAAAAAGTTTGGCTTACTTGTCTGGGGGTGCCGCATGGGGTGGAGGGGCACTTGGCGGCTTTAGGCTGCGGAAAGCCTTTAGCCACTTATTCTTCATGCTTCCTGCTGATGACGAGGATAGCTTTCGGTCGACTGCTGCGGATCCGCTGTCTGCTTTAGCCGCGAACAACTCTCTCTGTTCCCAAAGAAAATTTTTCACGTTAGGAAAATATTATGTTTGCGCTTTTTAGGGTTCCGTAGCCAAATGGCAAAAAACGGAACCCTTATAGATTAGTCATGTCTATCTGTATGTCTGTCTGTCCGTCCGTATGTCACAGCCACTTTTTTCCGAAACCATAAGAACTATGCTGTTGAAACTTGGTAAGTACATGTATTCTATGAACCGCATTAAGATTTTCACTCAAAAATAGAAAAAAAACAAAAAAATTTGGGGGTCCCCATACTTGAAACTGAAACTAAAAATGTTTTTTTTTCATCAAACCCATACCGTGAGGGGTATCTATGGATAAGTCTTCAAAAATTATATTGAGGTTTCTAATATAATTTTTTTTCTAAACTGAATAGTTTTCGCGAGAGACATTTCCAAAGTGGTAAAATGTGTGTCCCCACCCCTGTAACTTCTAAAATAAGAAAATGATAAAACTAAAAAAAATATATGATGTACATTACCATGTAAACTACCACCGATAATTGGTTTGAACGAGATCTAGTAAGTAGTTTTTTTTAATACGTCATAAATCGTAAATCGCAATTTACCAAGTACGGAACCCTTCGTGCGCGAGTCCGACTCGCACTTGGCCGGTTTTTTTAGTAACAGCAGGTCCAGAATATAATAAACTATCGTTAACCGAAGATTTTATGAATAAACAATATGATACCTAAATGATTCCAAAGGAAAGTGAACGGAACAAAATGACATGTCAAGAATTAATACCTAATTTAGTACATTTTACCTAATAATGTTTACCTAGGTACATTATACAAGCCTGTCAAGTCCCACGCGGCGTTAAGTGCTTTTTCCAGGTGATCATTCTACAAGAAATACTTGCATTATATAATAATTTCTCTTGGAAAGAGGTGCAATATATTTTCTTAAGGACCTTCAAACAAAATGACACTTGTGTTGGGATTATTACTAAACGATAAGTTTGCCATAGTACATTAATTACTATTTCAATACCAAATAATATTGATTTTATAACGGGTTCAAATCAATACATATGCACACAATATTCTATCAAACTATGTGTGTAGGTTGGTATCTGTAGAATCTGCTCTATTGGTTCGTTACCGTGTTGATTGACATTATTGTTTGACCAGACTTGTCCACGAGAATGGAATTCAGGATCATGCAAGATTGACATACCTATACAGCTAGGTCAGTAAGCTCTTCGCTCGAGAGAAGCTGTTATAAACGGTCTGAATGTACCTACCGTCTTAGATCCTCTAACTATTGTTCCAAATGGCTAACTTAGGGCTTTCGACTATAAAAGGAAAATAGCTTCAAATAAACTTATTAGGGTTCCTTACCCAAAGGCTAAAAACGGGACCCTATTACTAAGACTCCGCGGTCAGTCTGTCTATCACCAGGCTGTATCTCATCAACCATGATAGTTAGACAGTTGAAATTTTCACAGATGATGTACTACTGTTGCCGCAACTAATGCAAATACAACAAATGTAATTTTGTTGCCCTTTTTTGTGATAATGGTACGGAACCCGTCGTGAGCGAGTCAGACTCGCACTGGGCCGGTTTTTTAGTTTATTTCTCTTTCTTTTTTTATTTTGCCAAACCTTGCTTTTATTATATTTGTTTTCTTGATATATAGTTTCACACATGCCAGGGTTTAGCTAGTGAAGCCAACAATGCTTGCCAACCATTTTCTGCTATTCTAACCATTTTCTGTTATATATCGAATACTTTGTAGATACACATACTTTTGTACCATAGCTTTGTAGCTATGCTGTTTATAACTAGCTGTTTCCTGCGACTTCGTCTGCGTAGAATAGTACTGTTATATACCGAATAGCCTATTTTTTTATAACGCGCAATAAAATTGTAAGTTGTGGGCCGCCTTACTTGAGAAATTAATAGTTTTACATTACCGGGACAAAACAAGAACAGAAATAAGAAGTTGCATACAAAAATAACCCTCCTCCCCATATTTCACCCCTTCGTGTTTTATGCAAAAAGAAGTAGCCTATGGCCTTCCCAGTGTTTCAAACTATGGCATGGCATTTCATCTAAGTCGGTTCAAGTGTTTAAGCCATAATAATAAATTTCATACAAAAATGATCTTCCCAACATTTCCCTCCCCGTTCTATATCGGTTCAGCGGTAAAACTAACCCCCACCCCATTTTTCCCCTTCGTGTTTTATGAAAAAGTAGCCTATGTCCTTTCTAAGATCTCAAATTTCATCTAGTTTGGATCAGCGGTATAAGCGTGCAAAGATAACGACAGACAGACTGAGTAACTTTCGCATGTATGTTTGTAGTATGGATAGTCGATTTATTATAGGTGATTAAATTAAACGATGTGTGTTACGTATAGTTCTCGCCAAACTTCTTGGCCGGCCTGAAGTTGGCTACTATGGCTGCGCAGTAATAAATCTCGTACAAAAACAGCAGCGATCCGTGCCTTGCGCATCGACTTGACTTGCATTGACTTGAATTGACTCGCACACTGTTCTGTTGTTGTTTAATTAGGTAATGTACCTATGTTTGCAATATTTGTAAGTACGTGAGAACCATGATCCTATTTATCAAGTAAAGGAATTTACCTGTTAGTGCCTGTAATTCTCTCATACCTATAAGTAGTATAGTAGTGCTGGGTACATCGTACGTATATGAATTTATTAATGTATGTACTTATGTAAATATTGTTTTTTTTTTTTTAATGGATTAAGTATGGAGTTTCTTGTGCGTTCTTCTCCATAACAAGCTACATTTCTGAATGCACGGTAGAATCAATTTTGATTACTTGTAAATTTTAACGTTCAAAAGTGCCGCATAATGGCCTACTTGAAATAAACACATTTGACTTTGACTTTGACATCGGAAAGCCAACTTCAGGGCGGCCAAGAAGTTTGGCGAGAACTATACCCATGTACTGTGCTACAGTATAGGTAATGTCTGTCTGTGTAATAATGTGCGAACCGCAACGGTCAATCTAGATGAGCTGAAAGGTGAACTCTACTTAAACACCTACATGGCTCGACAGATATATGTACCAAACCACGTTTATATATTTTTACAATAATGTAAACGTGGTTTGGTAGATTACTTTTTTAGGGTTCCGTAGTCAACAAGGAACCCTTTTAGTTTCACCATGTCCGTCTTTCCGTCCATCCGCAGCAATCACACCGACAAAGTGGTAAAATAAAACCATGAAAAAATTGTTTAGGGTAATTACCTCCTATACTCGTAAGGTGGGGACTTTTTTTTCTCGAAATTTAACGGAAAAATATTACGGGTCTGTGAAAACTATTTTTCGATTCAAGGATTTTGCGTAAAATAAAGCTTTAAATGGAAATTTTTTGTAAGAGTCGTGTCCTCACCCCCTGCCAGCTAAATGGTTGCTTTTGGATTTGTGAAAAAAAATACGGCAGTAGTATAACGAAATTAAAAGGAAAACTACCACAGCTAAGTACAAATACAAGTTACTGCTTCACAAGTTTACGAGTTATAGTCGATTAACTTATAAAATGTACTTGGAAAAGTAAAATTTTGTACATTGATGTAAGCGGACAACAGTTTTCGAATGGCTAAGTTAATTTTGTCCCTTCGTTAGAGCAATGTTCGGTGCTTTTATTGTTTATGAACGTTAATAATGTTACCTATTAATTTTGGTGAATGTAGCTGTTAATACGGAACCCTCTGAGCGCGAGTCAGGCTCGCACTTGTTTCTTATGTTACAAACGTTTTCCTTGTTGGGATTTTCCATCGACAACATTATTGGTTCTTCTAAGTTGTTGACCTAACAGTATAGACCTTGTTTTGGCTGTCAGTAAATGCATGATTATATTATTTTATTGAGTAGATAATTTAATTAAATGTATCGATACACCTAGCCAATAAAACAGAACATATAAGTATTTTTTAGGAACGATATATCTGTGTGCTTTATGTTACTAAAACAAAGTGTATGAATTGTATGATACAAGTGAATGAATTGTTTATATAAGTGAAGAAATGATCACTTGCTTGACTCAAATAGAAGCTGTTCTTAACTCCCGTCCTCTCACACCACTTTCCTCGGATCCACTAGATTTCACTGTCCTCACCCCTTCACATTTTCTGATTGGACGATCACTTATTGCTGTTCCGCATCCACAGGTGACTGACACAAATATCAGCCGCTTGGAGCGTTATCACAGAGTGGAGCATATAAAGCAGCATTTTTGGAAGCGGTTCCATTTAGAATACATTTCTCTGCTGCAGCTTAAGACCAAATGGACTTCATCTACAGGACAACTGGCAGAGGGAACGTTAGTTCTCATCAAGGAGAGAGGACAACCACCACTGCTGTGGCCATTGGGACGTGTCACGAAGGTCTTCCCGGGGAACGACGGGACAACGCGTGTGGTCGAGTTGAAGACGAAGAAGGGGACGTTACTACGTTCTTTTAATAATATTTGCCCACTTCCTCTAGTTTGAATGCTTCAACCCGGAGAGGATGTTCACGCAGACAAGACGTGAATCATAGACAAGGCGCGGCGCGGCGCGGGACGACACCGCGGCAGCGGGCTGGCCGCCCGCACCGCACTCCACCACCGAGCACGGTCGACGACGCGCGCGCATATTACTTGTCCTAAGTCATTTCCAACATTATACTGTCCTTCAGAACCATAATATAAGTGTTTTACAGTCCACTTTAGTCTCATTTTATAAACCTTTAATTAGGTCCTAGACATTTTGGTAAGATAAGCTTTTGTCACGAGATAATCCTTATTCTCAGTTGGAAAAACTCGATTCTAATAAACGTTTTTAAAAGGGAAGTTATCAAGGACCTCTCCGGCACGAGGAGATTTACAATACGGACATGTTTCTACCGCTGGATTTCTATGCTGGCAAAGTTGACTTCTCAGACGTACTGGATATTACTTTTAAAACATACGGCCAACCGAGTACCTACCTGATATCTTACAGCAAAAAGTAAATTGCCATCTCTTCAAGATTTTACTATAAATAATTGACATATTGGTAAATCCTTTTGACCTTTGCAAAAATATTACACCAATGGCTTTATTAACTAGACTAGCTTATAGAGCCTTAGTGCCTACATTACTGGTAAAAGCCTCCTCCATTTTAATAAGCAGGTAAACCCAATTTCCATCAATCATCGAATGATAGGCAGCAAGAAAATTTAGCTTCGCAAAGTAATATATTCATTCTTCGTAGACCGATTTGCGAAAAGAGTCACGCAAAATATTAGATCGGTGCCTACTTTGTTTTTCCTGTTTCGTCGAAGTGAACAGGGCCTACTTAATTGATCAATTCTTGCTGTTGCCCGTGACTTCCTTCGCGTCAAACTAATAAAAACTAAATTTTTATTATTTTGCTCGGACGGAACCCTAACAATGAATTCAAAATAAAAGTAGCCTAAACTACTCCTTAAAACATCAACTATCAGCCAGTGAAAATCATTTTAAAATCTGTCTAGTCTTTTCAGTTATTACCCGGAAGAGACAGACAGACAAAAAAAAGTTTTTGTTAAAAGTATCGTATATACTTCATATGCATTTAGTCAAAAGCATTACAAACAGACATTTCAATTTTATTTACTTATTTGTATGTATTTAGTAAGTACCTATGTAGTTATAGATTATTTCTCAAACATTCAATCAAATAAAATCGTTTGGTCGTCATGCGAGATCGAGCTATGTTGAGGTACTCGTATATATGTTCCTACACGTGTTAATGTAATCGATAACATCTAGCTTGTTGAACATCATAGGGCTGTGTATAAGAAACTGGCAGTTCACAGTAAAATATTATTTACGTGTTATTCTGTTGCTTTTATTTTATTTATGATGGGTTTGCTCTTGACTCTAGTCTAGGTCAGAGTTGACAGAGACAAAGTTGACGATGGAGTGAGCTTACCCAGAAGAAGCCTTATTGATACTCCATATGATTGTACTCAACTCAAACGCAAAATTGGCCACATCTGCCAATAAACTGCCAGCCAACCACAGCTCTTGAGTTTGGCATATGATTCTTGGCCATATATGTGTACTCAATAGAGCAAGAGCCCAGAGGCCCCAGACGTTACTGAACTCGTTCTACACAAAATGTGTGGTATGTATTGAAAGAAAATGAAGTCCAAGTTAGCAACTAAAAATACGTTCCAAGTACATGCTAACACTACTCGGAACTTGGAGCGCCTAGGATCTTGGACTTGAGCACGTTAATGTTAAAAAAATAAGCCAACCAATCACAACTGTCCATTTCCAGTGAGTTGAGTTGAGCATGAGCAGCACGAGTTGAGCATCTGGAATACCGACCTAAATACACTTTTGCTTCGTTATTTTACTTTGTTGCCAGTGAGGGATATTAATGCTCGGTATCATAGGTATAGTAGGTGCTCACATAAGCTGGATATAAATCCGATTAGATTTTTATATAAAGCCGAAACAAACAAACAAAATCTAACTTTCCATTAGATTCGTACGTAGGCCCCTAAGCACTTATTCTACTAATCTTGTTAATGGTTAAGTACTTGTACAGATTGGCTTCTTTATGTAGAACTAATATCTACTTTACTGAGAATGAAAGCTTACAACCTAAACAATTTAATCAAGACAAATGCAAAGAAAACTGCTTAGCAAATAAGTAGCAGAGGGAGCCGGGGGGTTTTTGATAAAGCATATTCAGGGCGAAAAGTTTATCAATTTGACTGGCTAAAGTTTGACGCAAAATTATATAAATAGGCTAAATCTAACGAAGAAAAATCGTCAAAAGCCGAGCTTTGGGTTTCAGGTTTCAGATTTTGCTAAGTCTGACGACGCGACGGCCAAAAATTTCTTCGTCAGATTTTCCTATTTGAATGAGAATGTACGACCCTGGACGATCAGTGTCCTTTTTGAAAATCTGAAAGTGGATTCCTGACCAAGGGTTCCTATCCGAAAAATTTCCGATACCTACTTAGGTATATTCTCAGCGTTTTCTCAGTAAGTGTCGCATCTACTATCAACTTTGCGTCCTGAATTTGTTTGCTTAAAAACCCTGCCAGCTGCTCAATAGACGCTAAAATCGTTTCAAAACGTAAAATAAAAAACCGGCCAAGTGCGTGTCGGTCTACGCACATTTAGGGTTCCGTACCAAATGTAGAATATAATTATTGGTATTTGGTAGTGAAACATACGTATTAATAAACATTATCACCAAACTACAAGTTCATAGGTCAATATGCCGTGGTGGCCCAGTGGCTAAGACGACAGCTCTCGTGCTTGAGATCGTGGGTTGAAATCCGGGCAAGTACCAATGTAACTTTTTCAATTCATATGTACTTTCTAAGTTTATCTTGGACATTGCTGACAACGGCGAAGGAAAATATTGAGAGAAATCCTGGACTTATCGTTAGTATTTGTTGGTTTGTGCTCCATTGATGTAATTGCTGCAAGGCGTTACAGAGAGAAGGTAAAAAAATTTGTTAGAGATGACGGACAGACAGACAGATACGTGACTGACAGCAATAGGGCTCTGTTTGGATCTTTCGGATACGGAACCCTAAAAAGGTGTCTACCGTATTTACAGGAACAGTGGATGTTGCTGCCTATCCTTCTCCTCGTGTATGTGACTCTACTTCATGTGATTGTCCGGTTAGCATTTGCATATCAACTAACAGAAGCTACTACATATTAAATTGAAGTAGATAATGGTTATATTGTAAGACAATTCAATGGAAGATTGTTAAAGTATATTAGGTATCTTAATCTTAACAGATGACAAAAAGATGCTATGTTAATAACAATATTAAAGCATTTCTAAACCTTTTTGCAAAGTTTGCCGGCAAATATTTTCTTTCGTCAAAATGGTGTGGAACCCAGAATCGTACGTCTTCATCGAAAGGTCGAGAGCAAGGTCCTTGACTCCGGAATAGGCAGACATAATACATATAGCAAGGGACTTCATAAGTATTTCGTTTACCTAATGATGGCAGGGCTCGCTAAGAAAAACGGCCAACCGGTATTCAAAAGATTTTTCTTTTCTTTTTTTTTCGAAACGCTTTTTGTAGCTTTCACGTGCCAGGGATTTCTTTTGTATGTGGAGTAGAGGGAAGTTTTTACAGAGATACCTTTATGTATAATTTTAATATTACACCTATATCGGTAGAAAGCTCTACGTATTTATTTTACGCCTCGTGGTTTCACCAGCGTAGTTCCCTTTCCTGTGGGAATACAGAGATAAGACCGGCCAAGTGCGAGTCGGACTCGCGCACGAAGGGTTCCGTACTTGGTAAATTGCGGTTTACGATTTATGACGTATAAAAAAAAAACTACTGACTAGATCTCGTTCAAACCAATTTTCGCTGGCAGTTTATTTGAGTACGAATAAGTGATTTTGACCTTGGATATATACTTTTAAATATAGTTAAGCAGATACCTATAATGTAAACAAAAAGATGATCAAATTACATTGATCGGAAGTGTATTGTTCGCCTGGTACCTAAGTACCTATATACCCACTTAGATAAGGTCCCTCGTGGGGTGAAGTACTCAAAGGTAAGTAATAAAGAGTGCCATTTAATCAAAAGTCAATGATCGTGTTACACACCTACCTACACTCCTACAGCTACTTAACTTGATACTTGCAATAGGGTAAATAAATCGTTCATGAAAACCTTGAACTTGGAAGTAGATAAGTCTACTTATATATCCCGTTTATGCAATATTTTTTTCTCTTTGGAGCAGTTTTTTAAAACTATTATTAAATATTATTTTAGGAAAATATTCAACTAAAATAGTTAATAAAATCAAAAAACCCGATTGCAAAGATGTAAACACAACACAAGAAAATCATGCTGTGATGTCGGAGGATACATATTCGCGAGCTGGCTGACCAAAACTATAAATATCCTCAGACTGCACAGCATGATTTTCTTCTTGTTTACATCTTTGCAGTCGGAATTTTTGATTTTATTAACTTTTTTTTATTTACAACGTTTTAGTTATACCTTTTTTTTCGAATGACTTTTAACATGTAAGTGGTATATATTTTTGTAATCATCTATAAAATCCCTTCATTTTGATACCCTACTCGATGGGATTGGAAAAAAAAAATTGCAACCCCCACAATATGTCGCCCAAAACTTGTGCGGTCAAAACCGACTCTTAATTATAAAAAAAGCAGTCAAGTGGTTTGAAAGATATGAGGTTATAAAGAATATTACATACATACATACCAGATAACGCGAAAAACATAACCCTTTCCTTGCTGCCGGGTAAAAAAGGACCAAAGTTATAACACCTGTATATATGAACCATGGCTCCCATTTTGGAAAAGAAGTTTAACCTTATCCGCGCACTATGTGATGCAAATTGAGACATTTACATCCCTTTCATTCTTCAAGCCTTTCTCAACTTTTTGCGGAGAAATTTTAAATTTTTCGCTTAAATTTGTACGCCGGTCCTGTCGACAGACTTAAATATTTATGTATTAGATCTACGACAGTGGAATAAATTATGTTTCCGTAGCCGAATAGCAGAGTTTCATTTATGTAATTTGTATTCAGTGAAATCAAATTGTAAGTAAAATTCTAACAAGGTTTTAGATAAGTGCAGTGCCACGTTAACATAATGCAAGACTGTAATTTGAAATTTAATTTGTACAGATATATACTAGAGTGACGGGATCGGATTGAAGTAAGATAATAACAATACCAAAGACTAGATACGTAAAAGCATGAAAGCATACCTTGGGGCCTTTTACAGGCTAGCTAAATCTGAAACTACATTTTTTTAAGCACAGTATTGATTGTCTAGCCAATTAACTTGTGTTAATGAACTGGAGGAAACTAAGGTCAACAGTGGACCTCCAAGGTCGCAACCGTGAGATTCACATCATAAACAAATATTCATTGAATTCTACAATAACAAAGGAAGTTGACTCGCAAAAACAACTTGTAGGAGCCATAGAATATTCATTCATACTTAAATAAAACTTGAGAGAAGTTCTAAATAATATGATAATTGAGGTAAATACCGTTTCAGAATTCTGGAGGTTGTCTGACGATATTTATTCAGGCCAACAGTCAATTTAGGATGGGTGTAAAAGTTTCTATCGATTAGTTGCGCACAAAACATTAGCACTTTGACTTTGAAACACTAAAAGCAGCAAGTTATTAGTCATGCGATGCGAACACGATGCCGTGCGTTCACTGCCCGAAAACTATTGCGTGAGCTACTATTTTTCAGATAGTTAAGAGTGATTTTTGTTAGGCTACCACATTGCTATACTAATATCAAAGTTTAAGTTAGATTTCCAGTCCGAGCCATTTGTTGTTATTGGATTTTTTAGAAACTCTCATGGCGGCTGAAGTTACAAATGGCGCGCAATAAATGGCAATTTGCTGGTCCGTTTATTACATACATTGGTCTGAACAGTAAAATTTGATTTTCATTTTGGGTTCAGTAGCGAAGATTCTCTAAATAATATAAAACAAGTTGATGTCTGCTTTTGTTTGTATCTTAGTTTTTTTTACTCGTATCTCAGTTTACTTCTTCTCGAGTACTCAACGTACTTTTATACGGTTCTCATATTTATAGAAATAGCGATAAATGAGGAAAGTTTGTGTATGTAATTGGTCACGTGCGAAGCTGAGGCGGGTCACATGTCACTGTAATAATTATATTTTATAGATTTTTTGGTTATATTTCTTAGAAGATTAAAATCTCAGTAGATTGCCTACCTAGATTTTTAATGTAGACATAAACAAAAGCACGTCTATGTCTTTGAAAGTTTAACTGCATCAAGATAGAGAAGAGATTCGTGTCAAGTTCAAATAAAGGCCGGGACCATAAACCGCCTTATCGCGGCGGATGGACGACGACGTGAAGCGACTTATCTACCATACCCTTTATATCCTCTTTTATTCAAGCCTGCTCCAGAATCTACTCCTTTACCTTGGAATTTTTAAAGTGGGTGTCTTTCACTGATTGTTGGTTGTTTCGAGGTCAACAAATGTTTGTCAGTACATGTCTACGTTAATTATGAATTACCTACCTATCTGCCAAAATATTCTTTACTCTGACGGTGTGGTTCGTCGTAATATTAACCACCCACATTGGGAATAACTCAACAGAGAATCTTGTATTTTTGGAGTTGCTATCTATAGGTAGGGTCATTGGTTGCAAGTACAGTTCTCGCCAAACTTCTTGGCCTCCCTGATGTTGGCTACAATGGCTGCGCAGTAGTAAATCTCATACAAAAACAGCATCTCTCCGTGCCTTGCGCATCGGAAAACCAGCTTCAATTTTTAATACCAATAATAATACATCGATACATAAAGGTGAAATAATTTGAGCATTAACTTTTGCCTAGTACCTAAGCTTATCTCAAGTGCTAAACTATCACTTTGCCAGCTGAAAAAAATTACCTACGGCGAGGCATACCTAATATTTTACGTTGATATGAATAAGTATGAAGTATGGCTCCTATGGGAAACATCATCACAGGATGAATATTTTAAATTATTTCTCTGGTAATGCATAACTTTTTCATATGAAAATTATAAAAAGAAAAAGAAGAGAAAGAAAGAAAAGTATTTTATTGCCACAAAACGGCATATCTACAAACATTGCATTACAAGAACAATAGGTTCCACTGTTCAGTGGAACCTATAGATACTATCAAAGAATCACAACGTGCCATTACTTTCTAAGCTTATTGCAAAAGTTAAGAAAGATAACACTGATGTGAATGATTACAATGTTGCTGGCTATCACCTTTACTTGAGTAAACTGTCCGTAGCGTTTCTTCAAAATGCACGTAGACTTTTGTTTGACCCACAGCTGGGATAGATCTTCAGGTCGTCGAGAGGACGACTACCACGGGAGTCTATCTACCCACTCTTCAACATGAATTTAGTCTAGAAGCAGGAACTACAACCTGGTAAGTCTATGAGGCTATAGAGATACCTTCAAAAATAATAATAACTTTTACAGCCATGGTGATGAATCAGCCTGAACTATTGTGCTGCGGAAATCCGGTGGATGCGAGACGCACAGAACCGATCAGAGTGTCGTTTAGGGTAGGCCTATGTCCACTGACTGAAATTATGATAATGATGAACTATTGTGACTCAAAAATTGAAGTGATGAGATGACGCGAGATACACACAGACACTACACACGAAACTAATCACTGTTTATATGAACTCAGTCCAAAAGCAGGACCTAGCAACACATCACATAAGGTTAAGTCTACGAGGCTATATGACCTTCAAAAAAAGAACATTTGTAGCCGTAGTGGCCCGATGAAATAAGGCTAAAGTAACAACTGTTATGTGAGCCAACAAGTCTTGATGAGATGACTTAAAACTATCTACACACTACTAAGTAAACGTCTAACCGTAGTATCTATAACCTTCTTACTTCACTTTTTACCAGGACTAAGACAAAAACATAGAAGAATTATAGTTAAGTCTACGAAGCTATTCCTTTATAAGGAAGAACTAGCTTTACATTCCGTACGAAATCAGCTAACTACAAGTTTTATGGTTTGTGAGCTAAAAATCGAACGGAAGAGGTAGCACAAATCTACAATAATTCAACGAAAACCCTCTGCTTACTTGAACTCAGTCATAGAAGCTGACTGTAGCAAAACAACTATCTGGATAAGTCTACCCGACCGTTAAATAGAAGAACTGTAGCCGTAACGGTCCCTACAAAATTAGCTACAACAATTCAACAGATGAGATTGCACAAGATAATGTACCTATCTACAATTAGTATACTTCCTACTATATCGTTCTAATCACTGTTTACCAAAACTTATAAGACCAGAAGCGGCTCTATCTAGCAACTCAATAAAAGATAAGTCTACGAGGCCTTCAAATAAAATAAATAATTAATAGCCTTTGTGGCCCTACAAAACCATATACAACTATTATTTGGGTCCAAAATTCAACGAATGAGCCAGTGCAGCATCATGCCCTAGAAACAACACTTGCTTAACGAGACTACAATACATACCAATAAACAAAAAATATCTGTAGCGCGCCCTACAATTATGAATGAGCATAACTTTATGCGAGCCGACAATTCAACATGACATGACATGAGACTCTCTACACTACATATTCTATGTCTCACGGAACTGTAAACCAAGCCTAAGATCAAAAGCAGTTCCTAGGAACACAACACTTAAGGCTACAAGGCTACGAAGGTGGATCCACCAGGACACTCACATCATTGAAATAAACTTGCTCCAACCGCTGTCGAGTCCTGTTAGCTTTGCTGTATTCAGGGAGACTGGACTGCCTCCGCACACGCATCCTTTGCTCACGGTCCATCGTCATCAGATCAGATTTCTGCGATAACACTAAATAGTGTAACCGATGAATTATATCCATTTTTAATTAATTATAATTAAGTCTATTGGAAGTTTTGTTTATTAAATTTTTAAATTTTGTCCCAAATGATTGGGTTTGTTATTCATGAAACGTTCGTCCTAACTCCTGCCGTCGGACAAAAGTTAGTAAAAACAGTGTATAAATTTTATTTTTCTTAAGTAGGTATAAGATATTCCAAAAGTTTTTAGACAGTTGATTTTTTTCAGTAATTTGCAGCATTGGAAATAAAGGAGATTTTATTATCCTATATAAAAAATAACAAAAAGAATAGAGCTAGAACTGGGCGCGATTTTCAGAAACTTAAACTGAGTATCAACGCGGGTTTACGCGAGCGTGGTATTGCGCCCGCTAGTTAGGGCGGGCGCGGAGTGACTGTGGGCTGGGCGCCGGATGTAGCGTGGCGGCGATCCGACGTAACCCGGCAACCGTTTGCAAACAACACGCAATCCTGAGATGTCTAGAGGTACAGACGAAATATACAGCCTAATTACGGTTTCATTTAAGCGGAATTTAAATGTAGGTTGGTATTGAGACTAGAAACATCTGAAAACAGTGAACTAGATAAAACCTACTTTTAAGTACCTTTCAGGATAGGTAGATCTTCTTCGTCAATCGGTCACTCATTACTGAGGATCGCGGTTACTGGATTACTTAAGCGGACAATCTGCCTCCATCGGTGTCGTTCCGTAGTTGCCATCACCACCTGATGAAATTTGCTTAAGGACGTAGCGTCTTTCACTTGGTCGGATCATCGTGTTGGCGACCGGCCTCGTGCTATTTTTCTTCGGTATTACCAACAATGAATAACTTTTCGAGGCTGTCATCTCCCCTTCGCATTATGTGGCCGAAATAGGTCAAGATACGCAGTAAGCAAACTGTAGACAATAGAGTCTTGATATGGAGTTGTGCAGACATATTCGTGCGTTTGTCTGTCCATGGTATTCGAAGCATCCACCTACAGCACCACAGCACACCACACCGTCAGCGCTGGGTATCTGACGCCCAGCAAATGCTGAGTTGGTATTCCTTTCGGTATGGCACGCCCGTTGTTGTTGTTGTGTTGTGTCTGTGTCGAATAAATGTTTTCTATTCTATTATTTTCTATTTCGAATGCGTCTATCCTCTGTCAGTCTCTTGCACGGATTGTCCACATTTCAACTCCATAGAGGAAAATCGGGCAAACCAGTGCTCGGACCAAACAGGCTTTGGTCTTGTAGCTTATATCTACCAAGATTTTTCCAGATGTTCTGGAGACATGTCATAGCATCTTTTGTCATGACTATCCGTCGTTTTATTTCTCGGACGCAGCTGCCTTCATTATAAATATTAGAGCCCAGATAAATAAAACTTTCCATAGTATCGATGCCTTGGTTGTTAAAGGAGCCCGATAGCTTTCCCGCACGATCTATATCCATAAGTTTGGTGATAGATAATATTAATAATTCATTGCAAGCTCCAAATTGCCACATTCCGCATACAGTCGATGCATTATCTCCCTCATGTCGTCATAACTTTTAGCAAGCAGAAAGTTGTCGTCAGTGTAACGCAATTTGGAAATGCGCAAACAGCAAACCCTTTTCCCCAGCCTTTAAGAGATTTCTGAATTATGTACTCTGGATGCACACACACATTTGAACTGTCGGTGACTATTTTGACGAAAGAGCGGTTGTTGGCATAAAGTAACCATATTGCCACCAATCAGCCACAAAAATAGACCCTGGACAGCTACACAAAGCAAAAGCACGTGCACCGGACAAGGTCAATAAGGAGTTGAAGCGTACCCATCTCTTTTAGAACCTCCCACAACTTATCCCATTGCACACAATCGAAGGCTTTTGTGTAATCAATAAAACACAAATAATACAGGGCTGTTAAATTTTCGGCTTTTTTCAATAATTTGTCGAACGTTTAGGATCTGTTCCCGCGCGCCTTTGCCCTTAACAAAACCTGCTTGCTGCTTTTGTCTTTGTGGATCGAGATAGGTAGATACAGTTTTCCGATCTGATTTGTTGCTAGTTAGAATTAAAATGTGTGATGGTGATGGCTAAACGGACAATAGAAAGAACATATATTATGGACCTATGACAATTAAAGGTTCCTAATGCAACTAAAGCGACCAAGATAAGGCTCGTCATGTGTCAGAACACTCCTATTCCTCATACCTGCCTACCTTTTTCTTTACGCACCTGAGACGAGGGTATACGAGACGTGGAAAATAAAAAAAATGGTGATCTGGAAATATGATGCTTTAAAAGAAAAACGTCCCCATACTAAACTCGACATTTAAAAGATAACGTCTACAGTGTCGAGTTTGAGTTTGAAAGACTGTAGACTCTACAATCTCGGATACTAAAATTTTTTGGCCATGTTTCGACATCTCGAAGCGGAATAACGACTCTATAGAGCGCCTGATGGTACTTAGGTAACTACTGTACAGGCAGTATGCACTTTTAAGTACTTAGATATCTATTCTGTGGTTCCTACCTACAGGGTAGAGTGGAAGGTACTTATAGGCACCTAAGTAGGTACGTAATCACATGCGAGGGGTTACTATAAGAATGTCCAAATCATATTAAGGCAAAATAATAATAAAGTACAAAAATAAAAATGTCAAAAATTTTAACGACAAAAAATTAAAATTGCAAAAAATGAAAATGCCCAAAATTAAAAGCGAGATGAAAGACGCGATGTGGATTTCCGTCTATGTGATTGGTCGATTGATGGGCCAAAACTATTTGCCTTGCCGAATTCACTTACGCAATTAGGCTGCAGAACTTATATAGTTAATGTAAGTCTGAAATAGCCATGTCAGAGACCTGTGGGTTTCCTAGAGCGGCTTTATTAACTCTGACACCAGAGGTGGCCATGTTCTCACACGAAATAGGAGAAGAGAATGGTGAATACGCCAGAATGTCATTTAGCAGAACTACTTAGATGGACATGATGAGCTACGATGAGGAACATTCGATAATTCCTAGGTAGGTACTTACCCAGATACAAATCCAGTTAAGTATATACCTACGCAACCTGTCTAAGGTGAATATGTCTTTATAAGTATCTGAACTTTCATATGATCAAAACCGCATCGGAGGAGTGACGCGGCGGTCTAGACAGTTTAACGAATTCACAGACCTACGGACAAAAGCTGGAAACTTAGGTAAACTCGATCTTTAACGTTTTATAACGATCTACCTTAATTATTCGTCTTATCAGGCGAAAGCACAGCTGGCTGCCAAAAAGTTGGGGATCCTTGAAAGGTGAGGCGGTACTTCACGCCAGAACAGTTTCTCAACTTGAATCAAGCGCAAGTTCGATCATGCATCTCTCATCATCTTTGCATGGAATACTGCTCTCATCTATGGCGGATCTGCGAAGTACCAACTAGATGCACTTGAGTCGATCGAAAAACGGGCCAAGAGGCTCATCGGCAATGAGATACTGGTCGAGTTTCGGTTCCCAGAGCCTTAAACATCGGCGCCGAGTAACCGAGTTGCCAGCTTGTCGGTTTTTATGTTACATTTTGGGGAGTGTGCGATGGAATTGCATGAACTAATTCCTCCAAGCCCGCGTTCCATCATCGGACTACAAGACGTACCAACGGCGATGCGTCAGTGGTACCTACATGGACATTCCTCCCATACGCACTAAACGTTTTGGGCATACTTTTATTATGCGTACAGCTAAGGAGAGAATACCCTGCCGGATTCTGTATTTCCTGATAGCTTTCGTTTTCTTCTAGGCAAGCGTGCTGCATCGTCGACCATATCATCGCTTACCGTCAGGTGAGATAGTGGCCAAGCGCGAGCCTATCAATAATAATAATAAAAATAAGATAGTGCATTTGGAATTGTCAACTCGTTTGATCAAGGAACCTACCAAACTAATTTGCAAAAAAAAACCTTCAATTAATGATACATTGTCTCCTAGCGTTAAAGACAAAGTGACACTATCAGCATGAACAATAATTGTCAATAATGTTTGGGATTGATCAAATGACGTTTCTGTAGCGCATGTCAAACACTAAACCCTTAACGTTTCAGATTATTTGACAATCTTTATCGCTGACAGAGTGTTAGTTTGTTCAAGTCTCAAGTCCTCTTGTCAGGTTATCAGCCTAATTTCCAAAGCATTAACAATGCCTGAAGCCACACACCAAATAGTGACTAATTGCAAGCCGAACGCTGCCAGACATAACAATTTATCCAAATTAGTCGACTTATACTGGAAACGCTGCCTATCTATTCTGTGCATGGACCTCGGTATGCAGAAGACAAGTGGACTCATTAATCATTCCGATGGACGCGTTTGAGATGACAGCCTCGTACCTAAGTAAAGGTGTAGTGGTAGGCCGAACGTGAGGTCTGTATTTCGATTCTCAAGGTAGGCAGTGTAATTGGTATTTTTCTGATAAGGAAATAAAAATAAACCGATAGCCGTTTTAGTAGCGATAGGGTAAAAATGTAGATTTAATGCCTGATTTCATGTTTATTTCGGCCAAAATATAGTCGCGTATAAGTAGTCGCAATTTTTCGCCTAGTCACAGATTTAGTCGAGTCTTAGTTTAGAAAATGTAATGAGTTAACTTTTTAAGGTACCTAATTGTAGTCCAAGAGCTAGATCGAAGAGTTTACGAAAAAATGCCAAGAAAAAGAATACTAACCGACTAAATTTGGGAGAAAACAGATCTTCGCTGAGTGCCCTAGTTTTTGAGACATAAATGTGGCCAAGCTGTGGAGATGCTCCCCAGATCGGCCACCTATAAACCCTTATTACTTTTGAACCATCATCATTTCAGCCGAAAGACGTACACTGCTGGACATAGGTCTCCCCCAAGCGTCGCCACACTGATCAGTCCTGTGCTTTTCGCATCCACCGGACTCCCGCGATCCCCCTTGACCATGTCGTCGTTCCACCTAGAGGGCCACGCTGCTTCATCCGGTACGTGGTCACCACTCCAGAACTTTTGGACCCCAACGGCCATCTTTTCTGCGAGCAATGTGCCCTTCCCACTGTCACGTTTGGCAATTCTTCGGGCTATGTCAGTAACCTTAGTTCTATTGCGGATGTCTTCATTTTTGATTCGATCACGCAAGGATACTCCGAGCATAGCTATCTCCATTGCCCTTTGGGTGACTTTAAGCCTTCTGATGAGGCCCATTGTGAGCGAACACGGCTCTGTCCCGTAAGTAATCACTGGCAACATACACTGGTCATAGTCTTTCGTCTTGAGACACTGTGGTAAGTTGGACGAGAAGATACCGATACTTTTGACCCAGTGACAGAACTAAAATAAAACATAAGTCTTTGAATTTTCAAATAATAATTATTTGACACGAAACGTACACATTATTTTGTAAAGTTGATGATTGAGTAAAATTGGTACCTATGTGTAATATTTTAGCACTAAATAAAACGGTGATCTGTATACGACATCTAAAACGGCCGACCGCCGACTACCCAAGATACGAGGGTGACTCTGTACATTCACCTCACTATAATAGATGAAAATGTTGTTTCTCGTGACGCTTGTGTACTTTGTGAAGAATAAACTATATATTATTATTATTAATTGACCGACTAATTCTGATATTTGGCGATTTTAATTTCGACAACTTTTATGTCATACCCGAATTTGATATTAATCATTCTGAATTGATTAATATCAAATTCGGTTATGATCTTTCAGGAAATCCAGAAGCCTATTTTGATATAAAGATGCAAGTCGACTTGTAAACCTATTGACGCCATGTACCTTCGGAAATATAACATGTAGTATGTACATACTTAATTGCTTCTCTCATCTCACTTGAAAACATTAATGGATTTATTAATTAGTAGGTGTAGCACTAGCAGATAGGAACTACATTCATATTATCATTTACTCTGGTATATACTATACAACAAATTAAACAATTAAGTAATAACTATGAATACTTTATTAGTAGTAAAGGCAGACAATTACACCTATATGTAAATGTACAAAAGTCAAAAGACTACACATAACTTTTCTACTAGTCCCTTTGAATATACAACAATCAATAAAATATATGTGTAATTATTTAATCTGCCAAAATAACACAAAAATTGCCAAAATTATAAAGACTTTATGCTTTAAAACAGTTGTGCAGAGATTATGTTAACAGTCATCACAGACACAATTGGCAAAGTGATATGTAGGTATTAAACTAACAAAATATTTTTCTAGTAATAAATTATAACTAACATGATTTTTTTGTAAAATAACACATGATATAAGCATAGCCTGAGTAAATAAATTATGTTAAATTATCAAAATTTATCCTTATGTACTTTTTTAAAGGTGTATAATATGATATTCACATCAAACTTATGTCAAAAACTTGAACACTGATGTGTATTACATGCAACAAATGAGGCATCATAGGCTGCATTAGAAAAATTACAGTTGTATAACAAATAATGAGCAAATCATCTTTAACAATCCATTACAACTGTTTTATTTTATTGGCTGTAAGTTGATTGAAAACTGACATGCCATTTTTACAAAACATGACATGGAGGGAACCATGAAAGTGATTAACTAAGTGGTAACAAGGATGTATACACAAGTACACACAAAAAGCTGTTAATAAGCACCAGTTTGTGCAAATTTGGTCAAATGACCTTTCTTATAACATAAAAAATTGTAGTTCTTAGATTAACATTAATTATATATAATTATGCCAATTCATTCTGTACTTTCTATCTGATTGTACTTTTAAGGAGAATTTTATTTTACAAAACATGAAAGTTTCAAAACAATAGTTTCATGTACTGAACTATTTGTAGGGCACACACAAACAAGCACCATAAATTAGAAGATGAAGTACCTATGTTTAAATGTACTGAAGTATGATTGATGTATTTGTTAATAATCTGGTCCTTGATATTTCTTTAGATAAATTATCATCAAACAAATATTATGCTAATCTATTAACTTCATTTTACTAATAAACAAATGCATGTAATATTATTATTATGATTCTGTTATCTTTGATTTACCATTCAGTGTACCAAGCTGACCTAACATAAGAACAGTATTAATTAAATTTTCAGAGTAAATCCGTTGATTTGTTTCCATTTTTCTCAGCTTTTGGACAACATATTTTGAGAAAAATTCCAGTTCATTCTCATTTCCATGACTTCTTGTTTCATCCTCTACACTCCGCTTACGTTTACCATCCCGAGAGCTGATCAGATTTGCATCTTTGGCTTTTTTTTTTGGTGAATTAGTAGTCTTATGATTACTACTGCCACTGTTTACAAATGCCAGGTTCAAATCTTCTGCCAGATCATTGGCTTCTTCCTCATTTAACTGTATAGTCAAATCATCAGGTACCGTTACCATTGGTACATGATTCTCAGAAAATATGGGGGACGGCAGGAATGATACCCGTTTCCTAACTTTTACAATCGAATGTTTCGGTTTAGTAGTTGTGTCATCAGAAGTAGCTCCTACTGTATGTCTACGGTTTGTCTTCTGCTTAGTTGATTCTGAATTATGAAGTCGGCTCACGGATTGTTTGTTGCTCCAGAAATTAACCTTTATCTTCTGTTTAGGTTTAGGTTTCTGTTCAACAGGCTTTGGTTTGTTTAAAACTGTAGGCAATTTATAACGAATGTTGTCGTCATCTTCTTCCACTTTTATAATCTTCTTCAGTTTGGGCGATTTACTGGCATTGTTGAAAAAATTGGTGTTTAATTTGTACCTTACATTGTCATCATCTGAATGGTAACCATTTTTCTTAACTGACAACTTATCTGCAGATACGGGTTTCATTGTCTTGAAGATATGATTATTCAATATCAGTATTAGATTATAAATAGTCTGTCAATGCACCTGGAATGAAATAAAAACAATATAAATAAGTTATTAGTCACAATTAAATTACCAACGGTTTGATTACAAATTTTACCAAAACTTAAGAAAATATTATAAAAAATTATAATAAAATTTGTTCTATGAGAGGCTTCTATGAGATATTTCGGGTAGGTAGTGCTTTCCCGCCCAAACATAAGTCAACAATGTCGCGTAAATAAAGCTGTTATCGAAACAGTAATGTCAATAACCTAAATAATCAAGAGAATATTTACACATGACACGTACAATAGAAACGATATTTAAAGCAAACAGGATCCATTAGCGAGGAAATATTTGATAATAATATTTTGAGGTTATGACACTTCTACATGTATTAAAATCATATAATTCAATTAAGTTATAATAACAAATAGTGTAAGTCATTATATTATGTAAAATATGAGCAATAACTATTAAATTTAAGTTAGCTAAACCATCATTTTGCTTAGAATAATGTCTCGTCATCATTATCATTCGATAGGCAATTACTATTACATAATCATAATATTTTGTTCAATAAAACTTACCTTTAATAAGTTTCATTATTATTCACCAAGTATTCACTCACTGTGGTGGTCACAAGAGTCAAAAATAAATAAATATTGTCCACGAATACAAACACGACACGCACGATTTGGAGTGTTCAATGACGCAAAGTGTTTCTAAAATTGCCCGCTAGAGGCGTTCTAGTCGCGCGCGGGAAAACTTTGGCAGCGTTCATCATTAGAAAGTGGAATAGAGGAAAACCCAAATGAATCAAGTTTTGAAAATATATTTCAGGGTAACGAGATAAAGTGACTTGATTTTGCATTGTATTATCATTATTATTGATCAGAAATATCAGTTTAAAATCATTTGGGTCATTTTGTTTGAACACTACAAATTCTCGCTACAATCTACACTATCAGTGTATATTCGGTGACGCTGTATTAGGTACCGTAGCAAATCTATAAATACGTAGTTATCTGGGTACGTAGGTATGGCTGCCTACCAAAATTTTATAAGTCGAGAAAGTAATCAAAAGAGATGAAACTGAACAGTAAAAAAAGTACACAACTCATGTGAATAACTCATTCATTGATATTAATGAGTTATTAGAATAATCCTAACGTATGCAATAGATAACTGTAGTACGTAGTACTTACTTAATTATGGGTTTCTTAAATAAATAACGAATAAAAATCTTAACCTCGAAAATTTTTAGGGTTGCGTATCCAACGGGTAAAAACGGGACCCTATTACCTACTAAGACTCCACTGTCCGTCTGTCTGTCTGTCACCAGGCTGTATCTCATGAACCGTGATAGCAAGACAGTTGAAATTTTCACAATTATGTATTTCTGTTGCCAAAATAAAATAAATATAGTGGGGCTCCCATACAACAATCGTGATTTTTATGCCGTGTTTTGCGATAATGGTACGGAACACTTTGTGCGCGAGTCCGACTCGCACATGGCCGGTTTTACTCAGTATCAACAATAGTTAGCCCATTATGCATTTCATAGAGGTCCCTAAGTGCTAGGTGTTTACAAATTCCCAGTGTTGTGGGGTCCAGGGTACCATTCCATTAGTCGTTCTTGTGATCCTTAAAATTCATAGATATCCCATATTTTTAATATATCCTACCTGTTCTGTTTGGTTTATACGTTAGCCTTACCTTAGGCTCGTAATTTTCTTTGAGATAATTAATAAATAAGTAGCGTAAAATTAAAATATAGGTAGAACCATTTATCTTAAATTGCAAATTCTCATACAAAACTTATTCCTCCTCATAGGATAAAATCATTATTATCTACACTTCCACTTTTAACGGCAGTTTACTCTTTTAACCGACTGCCGAAGGATGATTACTTTTTAATGAAAATTTTAAATGCCTCAACAGTGTAGGTGCCCATCTGTTTGCTCTAGCAGCGAGCTGGGCGTCTAGAATAGGGGTACGTCATGTCAATAGTGTTCAAAAGCTGCGCTAAGCAAACTGCTTTAGAAATGAATACCTATCATGTCTGTAGCCATCTGTTTTTTTTCAGATTTGACCTTAATAAATTAAAAGTAAGTATTAAAATACGGGCATCACTTCCCTTTAAAATTCCTAAGGGAATTCTAAGCGGCAGTCTAAATAAAATTCTTCGCTTACCATATGATTTTTCATGGAAATCCACCCCATCTTGGCACGGAACTTCAGTTTACGTTTCGGATAATCCGTGGTTAACGATTTTTAATAAAACACTATTCCAAATGTCCAGTAACAGCGAATTAAAACGCTATTGTTGTTAAAGCCAAGGCTTTACGCGACGCGAATTGGGAGGTTATGACGGTCTACGAGATCTGCTCCCGGACTGAGTGGGAGGCTGTGCGCAATGCGGCAACGCGGCTGTCTACAAAACATTAAGCTTTAACAAAGTGCTCACGTATGCGGTGAAAACAAACATTGCTGGAAAAATAAAACTCATAAAAATAATACAAAAGAAGTTCGAATGACTTTTGCCAAGTTTGGAGTGTCTTAAAAATAAATAACTTACCTACCCAAAATTAATTATTTGCTCCAATCCTCAAATTCTCTGTGTTTATTTTTTCCAACACTTACAACATTAAAAAACAAGCAATCAAACGGATTAGCAACTTGTAATGGTTTTGTTTTGACGTACGTTACCGCGGGAAGATTTGAATGTATTGATTTGAATTGCGAACTTCGTGCGAACGTCATTTCGCATGTGCCTAGAGAGTAGAGAAAGCTAGGCGTGCGCACTAGAGAGATTCATAGGAATGGTTTAGGTATTCATCTACAAGGGTCGCGTACTAGAAAAGTAAAATGTTGTCCATTAACTTTAATGGGAATGCTGTGTCTTGGTCGTTTCGTATGCATTCCGTCAAGGGTATCTTTTTTTTTCAGAAACAAGTTTGTATGAAAAATACAGTAGCAGATTTTGTTTCTCATCTCTTTCGAAAGTTCGAAAATTATGTTTCTTTGTTATTTTACGAATGAGTTGATTGGTATTGTTAATTAAGTAAGTATCTACATAGGTGGAATTTTGTTGCACAACTCTGTTACATGTTAGGTATAGATCTCGCCAAACTTCTTGGCCTGTACCTATTTAAATGGATGGGAAACCTACCTAGGTACTTACTTACATTTCAAAACAGATATCATAAGATGAAACCGATAACTAGCGGATCGGAGAAATTGAGGCTCGAACTTTTGCAACGCAGTTGCAAAGTGTTGAGCGCCGAAGATATTTTCGGCTGCTTTTTATTGTTGATATTTTTCTATAACATGTCGGAATAAATGGTGCAGCCGTGTGATGCCAAATTCTACTAGTTGTGTTTGACGTGGCGAAAATGTCAGAATTAGGTAGGTACAAGCTCAGATGAACAAGCAAGTAAGGTCGCAGCTATTGTTAAGTGTTAACCAAGTTTTCAAAATTCCAACAAACTTCGTTTCAGATTATTGCTGCTTTTGTTAATAAAGTATATATTATTGTGAGTTTAAAAACAATGACAGAAATTCTCGACGCGTCACAAATTAAACACAACTCAAGTGATGCGATTGGCTGTTGAAAATATATATCTAGTTATTCATCCAATCACAGCACCTAACGCATATCTGACAATTTGTCACAACATTAATTTTGCAATTATTTTCGCTTATAAAATGTATGTAACAAATAAATTAACTTACTTGAGCTCTAACGGCTGCTAGATGCAATTGCGTTGCCCTGTAGTCGTATTTCTTCACAGAAATGTCCTCCTGTTATTTAAAAACATGTTAAAAATACAATTCCTTGTAAAATCAAACAAAACAACAAAACCAAGAACAATCTGAGTGATACTCATACAAAGAAAGTAAAAACAAACGAAATACTGAATTCTGAATTATTCTAAGATGATGTGTATTTTTTTTAAATATTTCTGTTTTTTTTTGTTATTGTTTTAAATTATTTTCGGCCAGCTATGTTACAAGTTACGAACTCCTTGTTAGTAAATTTAAATGCCACGACATCTATCGGCAGTCCCAATGACTTCATAAGTACGACGTTTGGCTTCGTCGTCCTCTCTATTTGGATTCATGAAAACCCGTTTCGTTCTTAATAGATGTCTCTGTTTCAGTTATTCGGTAATCAAAAGGTGTCGCTAGTGGTTCCATTGCATAAGTTTCTTTAACTTTAGTAATAAAAAGTTTTAAATTACACAAAGACAAAGTTATTAATTCATATCTATGCGAATAGAATAAAATAACCCATTAGGCAGGTACCCATTTTAGGTTTTTCGGAGTAATATTTGAGCTTGTGTGAAAATTTATAGTTTACCATAGTCTGTCTCGAATTAATCAGTAAGGCATATTTATGTGTATGTAAGCAACAGCTGTAAAGCATTGCCACTTGTACCTCCATTGTGCTTTATTCTCCAATTACAGGCTGAGCGTGAAATTTTAATGATGTCGAAATCAGGCCTATTTGGTTTTCGCTCCAAAAATGTTTTCGATTTAACTTTACGGGCGACTTCATTTTTCCCTTACATGTCTCAACTTTGATACAGTTAACTACAAGGGTTCTTTCCGGTGGCTTTTGCCGTTTTTGATTAGTTCGATCAAAGTAAGAGTAAAAAATGTCGGTCCTCTTATGTTTTTGTTGTATCTAATGTTTTGTCTGCAGAACAATATTTTTTGTAGAATTTTACCTACATTCCGTTTTTGTTCTCTGTTTCTCCGTACCTACCTTTGTAAGTATTTTGTTTTTTCTTTTTACTTAGACAGAGTAACTTACCTGTATTTCGTTAACTTTGTTGTAAAGATTACTTTCTATACCCCTGCTTTGATGTCGAGCTAGCGCATCGAGGCTTTCCTGTAAAAAAAATGTATAGTTTATACCTAGTTAAAAACATTGGATTCATATGTTCTCAAATTGGTCATACCTACCTACATCTTGTTGTCAGATTTTTTCAAATGTCTGTTACGTAGTTACTTCTCTAATCTGTGCCTACAGTGTCATTTTAGCAGCGATAACGATTGTCAAAAAGTTTTGAAGCTACAGAGATGTCACGTGGTCAACCCCTACTATTTTGAGAATCATTATAGCACTAAAATATCACTTTATATAGAGCTTCTTACCCGCCTTTATACGCTATTTGGTTCTATTTTATCATGGTTCTAGCATATCTGTCACGAACGATTGCATGATGAGGGCTATCTCGTTTGAAATTTTCCGCTAAGGGCGCTGGTGTAGAATAAGGTCTTCAAAATGGCAAATGTCGCCGATTTTTGGCTTTTAGCGCGAGTTATTTACTACTTTTTTACTGTTGTGAATATTTACCAAACGTGTGTTAAGATAGATAGGTACGGGTTTTACCAACCACTGCTTTAATAGAGTTTTGTGTTTCGGAAAATTGTACCCTCCTTTTTATCAAAAAAAAGCAGCTCCGCCAAACTGCGTTATTCTCGATGTCATATTTAATCGTAGATCATATAATCTACTTCTACGCCAATATACTTAAATGATTTTAATTCAAACATGCTTCCGTGCGCGTTACGACAACGTTTAACAGGACCTTACTCGCCAGTAGCGCCAACTGTTGGGCAATAAACGGTAGCCCCTACTAAAATTTCGAAGACCTGTCCGACTCCTTCTCATATAAAAGGCCTGTTATCTAGCAGAGGGAAAGTTATAGGATGATAAGTTATGCATAAGCAGAATTTAAAGAAAAAAGGAAATTAGGAAATTCTGGTATTTTACTAACTTGTAGCTGTTTAATTTGTATTTCTAGTTCTATTGCGTCCTTCTTCAGTTGCTCGTAGTTGACGCGTGCTTGTGGACCCATTCGGTCCAGTAGGATTTCGCCACGAAGGATAGGCGGCATGCTTTCCTGTCGAAAAGAAAAAGAAAACTTTCAAAAGTGGTCATTCATGCAGTTCTGTTTTCTGGAAGAAGTCTTTATTTTGAGGAAACTTTTAACATAAGGAGTAAGGGAATGGGGTGATACAGAGACGGACGTCCAATTTCTGCAGATGTGAAAAACCGCTACCTGACTACATACTGATCGAGATTCGGCACGTTCAGCGCAATTTGTCTTTGCATTTCTTTTTTGTCTTTTACTCCATGTTTGTTGCTGTTGTGTTGTGCCTGTGTCGAATAAATATATTTCTATTCTATTCTATTCTATTCTATTCTTTTGTTTTAAAATAGCTAATATTTAGGTATTACCAACCCAAGATTGAAATTGTAGTAGGATAGACAAATGTGACGACTCGGAGGAACAGTGATTATACCTTCCTAAGCCTTTTTTTTACTGAGGGGAAATCCTCATGGATACCCACCTCTCCTCTCCAACTTTACACATTGCACTTTGTACCGTTCTTATTACAATCGCTGCGTGTACGTATTATCGCCGACTGTGAATCTTATCCTTAGATAAAAATAAGAAAAGTAAATCAGTATCAGTGTAAAGCTTCATGTGGTTTTGACTGTATTTAAAATTCATTCTTGTCCCATCCTCCATAAATATCAACTAACCTCCCCCCGGGCCATCGGCGACTCCAACCGCGCAACTAAAACCCCACGTTTTCTACCACTACCATAAGCTGCGGGCCCGCCTATGCTTACCGTCTATCAATAACCACATTGGTAACTTATAATACTCTTTATAATCCTTCCTTATAATCCTTCTTATCCTTATAATCCTCCTCCTTATAATCCTTCTTTTAAACATAATGTCAGCTCCAGGTTGTTTTATTAACTACGGTGTGACGGGGTACACCAAAACAACCAAGACAAATCGACAAACACTTCATTTGTAAAATCGATCAGCTGATGCGGTTCTTGTTTCCTACATGAATAATTCTTCGTTTTTCTTTCGCCGCTGCCGGACGGAATTTATGAAAATGTAAGTAAGCAATCAATTATGCCAATGGCTCTGATAAAATGTAACAATTTGAAGTAACAAAGGAATTATGGGTTCGATTATTATTTCCATTATCCTGAGATGACGGCATTTAATAAGACTTTCTTCATAACTGAAATAGCTTATGTAAATCTAAGAATATTTTGAAAACAAAACTGTCCAAAAGCAGGTACAATATTGATATTCTGGCTCCGAGTGGGCGCACGGCCAGGGGGGTAACCACAAGCTCTTAGAGTAAGGTTATTTTGAGATCGAGTAAGGGACAGATGTATCTGACTTGTATACATCTGTCACTTACTCGATCTCAAAATAACCTTACTCTAAGAGCTTGTGGTTACCCCCCTGTACTGCGTTAACATTGGGGAAAATTATTGTGTAGGTACAGTACCTACTACTGTCTTTACTCTTTCGGGAATATAAGCGTTAGGTATGTCACGCGTTAATTATCCACGTACATAATCAGATATTCAAGAGGTCTTGTGTGACAATACAGTGCATGTACTTAGGTCTTGCATGTCAATTAAGCGAGCCGAACAATAGACGTCTCGGAATACCCGCATCTCTGACCACGATAAGCTCCGTGTCGTATGCACTGTCACCAGTAATCTGTCTTAATTATATCTAAACTATGGCGGGATGTTGGATTTCCCTTTCATTAGCAACATTACTATAGGCATAGGTACAGGTAGGTATGTACCTCGTAGGGTAAGGCAAATGTATCAAAATTAATCCTTCGAGGATTAATTTAGATTAGAATAGATTAAAGTAATGTATCAGCTATTTGAAAAAGGTTCTATTGCCGATTTGTGATGAGAATCTATCAGACTGATACTCATTATAAGGATACAAACCAGAAATCGGAATCGGACAGATACGTACTTGATTTTTCTTGGAAAATGCGTGCGTGATATGGCATATCGACGCAATTTTAATTGCGTCGCGCCATTGATAAAGGGCCTAACACTCTCCATGCATATTTCAACAAACGTTATTTAACATAGTTGAGGTAAACTTTTCCTTGAGCCCTATCACGGGCTCCCAACGGGAAGAAGGAAAATTTGGTTCAAATAAAATGCACTAGATGGCGTGCTATGCTTCGTTTTGTTATTGAGTTTTGTGATTTTCTAAAGACGATCATAAAAAATGTATGTTCTTGTCTATCTAACTCTCCTAAGCACAAAATTAAGGAATGTTGGGTTCATAATTCGCATTTCATAGATTATTTGAATGAATTATTTATAATTATTTCCAATAGATGGCGCAGTTTTTATTTCTGAGGCATCCACTCGATTTTTTAAATTTGTTTTGTAACACATTTTTTTACGTTTGTACAGTTTGATTAACTGTAAAAACGTGTAAAATATACTATAAAACAAATCGTCGCTGTATTTAATAAATTAAAAGTATTCACGAACCGAGTGAACCCTTTTACTTGCAAGTCACTGCTAACACCATCTATATCCGTGGAACGAAACCAAACGAGATTGATATTCTTAGAAAAATAATCAGTTTAATCTTCAGCATTATACGATTATAAAGATTAGGTACTATTGGTCCTTTGCCTTGTTGGCTAATTTACCGGAAAACTTTCTACAAATAATATTAGGTAAGGTACTTTCTGCGAGTCCTTAGGGATGCCATCCCGGAAAGTTCTTAATAAGGAAACGACCTCATTAATCTACACACGTTGGCTGCGAAACAGAATTGAGAACATAACTTTGTATGTAGGTACAGGTGAAACTCGTGGAACATACATTTAGGCTTTGCTACCAGTTTTTTTTGGGTTCCGTACCCGAAGGGTCCAAGCGGAAACCTATTGCTGTCACTCACGTGTCCGTCTGTCTGCCCGTCTGTCTGTCGGTCGTCTGTCACAAAATTTTGTTCCAAGGCATTTTTTAACTCCCTATTGACCTTTAAATTTAAATTTAAATTAAGAACTTTAAATTTGTTGATAATGTGTATTATTACGTATATTTTACTAACAAATACCAATATATTCTACATATGGTACGGAACCCTAAATATGCGAAGTCCGATACGCACTTGGCTTGCTGTTTTTATTATTGACTAGCTGACCCCCGCGCCTTCGCTCCCGTCAAAATTATAGCCTATGTTACTCGAGAATAATGTAGCTTTCCATAAGTCAAAGAATTTTTTAAATCGGTCCTGTAGTTTCGGAGCCTATTCGGTACAAACAAACAAAAAAATCTTTACTCTTTATAATATTGGTATATAGATAGGCTCGCGCATGACCACTACCTAACCTGATGGTAATTGGTGGAGATGCCTACTGTCAGTTGGATATTTTTTAATTAATTCATCTTATCGTATATTTTTCAAATGAAAAGCGCCACATTTTTGACTTAAGGCGGTACCCCGAGCAAAATGCCGCGCAAGCCGTTTTCGTGCTGTTTTTAGGAGCTATCTACTTCTATTCAAAAATAAATATCAATTAATAAAAATACATTAAATTTCTACATATTATTGATTCTAAAATGGTAGATTTAGTTTTTTTTTAATGTTGTATATATTTCAATAATCTCCTTCCAAAAAAAACACAAGAATGAGAAATAATTATTGATAGCATTCATCTCCTCGTATAGTGTTCATTAATTATTTTTTGTACTAACACTAATGGATAGACAATTTAATAACGAACATTTTGGTAGTATTTTTTTTTTCAAAAGACCAAAATTCGATTTTATAGAGATTTTATTCTAAAATCTGGACGTATTCACTACTGTAATTCATGCGCCACCAGTGCCGCTAGACCAATCCCACCAACCACCCATGGCCCCACCGACATCTTGTCATATGGGCCGAATCTCAAGGAGACGGCTGCGGACATAGCCCGCCAAAAAAGGCGTGCTATCACCGCAGTCGCTTCTTGACTCCTTTACAAATCTCGTCCTGTCCCTTTTGTGCCTTTCTCCCCATTCTGGGGCGGCCACTAGCGCGTACCCCGCTCATGGGTACGGACGACACGGTACGCCTTCGCTGCCCGTTGCGTACCTAGCCCTCAGCAAGTGAGGGTGTGATGCCGTGGGAAAAAAGAATATATATATAGACATAATAATACACAGTAAAAACAGATACATATCAGATCAAGACAAACAATTATACAATAAAAACCATTCCTCTTTTTTTTTTCTTTTCCTTTTTTTTTCCTTTCTGTATACCCTTTCTTTTGTATACCAATTTAATAATATTATTCTTTTCTTTCCCTTCTTTCTTTTTCTTTTATTTCCTTTACTTAACCAATTTATTTTTTTTCTTTTCCTTTTCTTTTTCCTTTCCCTCTTTTTTTTTATAGGAATGCTCATATCGCATGCCGATTTTTTGGTCAGGGTACCGTCTTAAGCCCTCCTTCCTATACCTGCCTTTACCTTTACCTTCCGCCGGCCAACTGTATTGCATTACCTGTCTACCTACCGGGTATTTGAAATTAGGGTTGGTGAGCCATTAGGTCAGGCACACGCTGGAAGATAATTTCGTGAGGTCGCCGTTATGGCTTTTCACCTATACCTATGTACTTGTCACTGCCCAATTAATCACCAAGCGTGGTCACGCATTTCATGCTAATATTAATATAATTATAAAGACCAGTTTGTATTGTCTGAATGTAAAAAAATCTATGAATTACCTTACCTGAAAAAGTATGTAAGTATACACTCGATACGTAGATAAAAATTAGTAAGTAAGTATTATTTTTTTATCTAATTCTGTTAAAATTCGGTGGAAACAGCGCCGGGAGGCAATGCCCGAATATTAACATTGCCTACGGGTTTTACGTGGCAGAATAAATGAATTGTTGCAACAGGTGAAATACTTGTGGTTTTAAATACACGTTTATTTAAAACGAAATTGGATTTTACAGTAGCCGTATACGCACGAAAACTGTTAATTTTATATGTAAACAGGGACGGCTATGCTCGGAGTTTCCTTCCGTACGTCAGAAATGAAGATATATGCAGGCGAACTAAAGTTACCGACATAGCCCGAAGAATTGCCGAACTTAAGTGGGAGTGGACAGGGCACTTTGCTTGCAGAACGGATGGCCGATGGGGACGAAAAGTTCTGGAATGGCGACCGCGTACTGGAAGACGATGCGTTGGAAGGCCTTCTACTACCGACCGATGACCTGGTTAAGGTTGCGGGAAGGCGCTGGATGCGAGACGCATGGGATCGGTCAATGTGGCGACGCCTGGGGAGGCCTATGCCCAGCAGTGGACGTCTTTCGGCTGAAATGATGATGATGAATGATGATACACGGACGTAACGGAAATGGGTAGACGTATTTTAAAAAATGCATTTGCAATGGAAATGACATCTTATTACAACTTTTTCCCTTACTAATTTTTACGAGTATCAGCTGATGACAACTTTTTAAGGAAAGTCCAATTTATTATTTTGGGAATTGACTGTGGTCTGTAACTTCCTTGACGTTTATTTCTAAAAGCAGTTTTTAAAATATGTAACGGAAATGGGTGTAATTGACTATCCATTTCCGTTACACCCTGTATAAATGAATCCTTAAGTAAATAGTAATTGTCTCAATCAAATTAATGGCAATGTCACATTGTATTGGGATCGGTCTATCATCGCTGACAGGACTATTGTTGCCAATTAGCCTGACATAGTGGTGATAGACCGACTAGAGCATCGCGCAATGATAGTTGATATAGCGGTCCCCTAGAAGAGAACCTCGTGAAGGCTGAGAGAGATTAGAAAAGTAAGCATATTTATCTGGCTCGCGATGTTGTCGACATGTGGGATGTGAATACAGCAGTAATTTTGCCGATAGTCGTGACGGCCAATGGCATAATAGCCAAGAGCCTCGACAAACGTCTGAGGAGGCTCCCGTTGGGCAACTGGATCAAGGGCTTGATCCAGAAAGCGGTACTCCTGGACACGGCGCGAATCGTTAGGAGGTTCCTTTTTAAGGAGCCCTGACCATCAGTAGCTTGGACCCTGCTCCCGATGCCGGTGGGCTACTATTTTATTTAAATTTTTGAATGTTATTTATTTTTATTAATTTTATAAAATATTTAAAATGTAGAAAATAAGTAAAGAAATAGAATAAACAACATATTTATAATGGTAACGAAATCGCCTATTAAATATCAATTTCGTGCATTAAAATAAAGTTGGGTTATAACAATTTGATCGTCTCCGTTTCGAAGTTGTAAGTTTAATCCCCTAAGCAATTTGAAGTAATCCCACGGCATGGCGCTTCGGGTTAGAAACGATAAATAAATAATGGAACTTGTTATTGCCAGGTACAAGACTTGGACTGCATGGACGAACAGAACTAGTTGAATTTTGAAAATGTAGACTACACTGTCCTCAGCGCAGCGTTATTTTTTTTTCGATATTGCTGCACATGCTGGGATAGGAGCCTTTTGATCGCACGGGGATATTATAATTTTTTTTTGTTGTGTTTTTGCTTGTATCGTGTCTCCTAACACAATATTTTTTTTCTTTTTTTCTTTCTACTACAGAACTGGTAAAACAAAGGGATAATAACACTGTTACATAGATCTTTACTTATCCTATCAAAGAATATAGGCGTGATGGTTATGTGCATCACGCTACAGTCGGGTTCAAAAGTGCAGTCGCACTCTCCAAAGGTAGCTATTTTTTTTTGTAAATAATGTCTATGGTCAACGAATAGTTTAATAAATACTTTAGATTCTATAGATTAAATCAGTCGTGAACTATGAAAGTTTTTTTTTGTGAATTTTTTTATTCAATAGACACACAATACAGATAGTTGTTCCGGCTCTGGGTGTTGTGTATGTGAGTTTGTATGTTTGTAAACGCACCCACGATCATCATCATCTGCCTAGCCTTTTCCCAACTATGTTGGGGTCGGCTTCCAGTCTAACCGGATTCAGAAAAAAAAAAACGCGCCCACGATACAGGTAGAAATTCCTAGTGTGAGCCAACGTTTAAAATAAAAATTTAATTTAATTCCTAGTGTGGGGCCACGTTTAAAAAAAAAGGATTTAAATTAAATAATACACGTATCATACACAGAATACACATATCCTACCTATCGAAAAATACGAACACCCTGCAATACATGACTCCCACGATAAAACAATTTCTAAAACAGCGAGATCAATTTCACTTTTGACAGGGAAGCTCAACCCTCGTCATTTTCTGACTCTTTATTTATTCAAAAGTCGAACATTACCGCAGGTACATCCAGGGGTGGGTCATCGTTGTCTGGCGGGTATGGTGGTAGGAAGGGCCTCTTCGGTGGTCGCATGGGGGGCGTGGCAGTGAGCAGGGTCCTTGCTAGATGCGCCAGATCTGCTGTGCTGGAGACTGCGCGGGCTTGCGCGCAGAGAGACTCGTAGCGACGTAGTTGGTTGTTGCTCTGTTGAAGATATAATTTATATTAGTTTTTTTTGTCAGGCTTTTTTAAATTACTTAACATAGGTAGTAAATATTGAAAAATTGTTACCTATGTAAATGTTATCTCTAGAAGTAAGTATGTGATCAATTTTCGATTTTTTTTCAGTGATTAGTATCACTAAACTATCGCTGAGTGTTATAGACTTATTTTTTATTTATCCCAGATAATTATGAGAAATGCACGTTTCCTTTGGAATACGCCACGGACGTGAAGCCGTGGAAAATGTAGTTTACAAGAACATCTCGTTTTCAATCAAAGCGGAGTGCACAGTTTTGTCTTTAATTACGAATCGAGAAATATTATGTTAGGTCCGTCGGTGCTATTTATATAGGATGTAAAATAAATAACATATTACCCGTATTATTGCTGATAATTTCTCCAATTACATCATCCGGATGAAAACAAAATGCAACTCCAAGCTCGGGGCTCCTTTAAACCTTCTTTATACTCGTATACCCCATTTGAGATAACATTAGACATTTAAATAATCCCATTTTACAGCCCGTTCAACCGATTTTGACTTCTATTGCGTTTGTGATATGACAAATGGCATCTGTATTAAACAGTTAGTTTTAACAGGCTTATGCTTTTTATGCCATCCTTATATTTACGGGATAGAACTCAAAATCGGTTGAACGGACTGTAAAAAGGGGTTGTATTTTATAATGTTATTTCAAATGGAGTATAGAAGTATAAAGAAGATTTAAAGTTGCTTGGAGTTGCAATTTGTTTCTTTTTTTAGCCGGATGATGTATTTGGAGAAAATTATCAGCAATAATACGGGTAATATGTAATTTATTATACATCCTACATAAATGGCACCGACGGACCTAACAAAACATTTCTCGATCCGTAATTAAAGATAAAACTGTGCGACCGCTTTGATTGAAAACGGCATATTCTTATTAAAGTCTTATTCTGTACTATAGGTATTAAGCTTCCTCATATTCCGTCAGTAGCGAAGGCTTTAGCGATTTTCGTGATGGCACAACGCAATTTAAATTGCGTTGATATGCAATATCTTGATATGCTATTTCTTTTTTTGGTGTACAATAAAGTATATTCTATTCTATTCTATTCTATTCTATCGCGTACAAACAAATTGGCCGAAAAGCATGTCAATGTGTCCATGTGAACTTACTTGCAATTTAAATCGCCTATCATGTTAAATAAAATGGACCATATTGTTTAATTAAATTAAATATAAATCGAAACGCGTCGAGTCATCAGAAAGATCGTTACTAAAGCGAATAAAAATAATGTATCCGTAAGTAACCTGTTAAGAATACGGGATGGCTGAAATAAACCACTTAGTGCGCTATCTGGGTCGTGGAAGACATTGTGTCCATGAAAAAGCTTTTATGAAACGCATTGCAGTTTCATTGTCGTGTCCATTTTGAAGGTTTTGTACTTAGATTTCTAGAGGAACTTCATTCCAAGCGGTTTTACAAACTATTTGATATATAAATTAGAACGTGTTGGTGACGAGACAGATCTAAGACACTACACACAAAGTCGATTAGATTAATGTCAATAAATATAAAGATATCTGTAATTTGATGGAAGAAGGCTGAGTCGAGCTGGACTCGAGTGGAGAAAATTACTTAGAATTCGGTGTTAGTTACTAGGTATATCTCTTAACAAAAGTTAATAAAAAAAAAACCCGACTGCTTAAAAAGCGAACTAAAAAGACGTAAACAAGAAGAAAATCATGCTGTGCGGCCGGAGGATACATATTCGTGAGCTGGCTGACCAAAACCAGATATATCCTCCGACTGCACAGCATGATTGGATTTGATTTTTGTTTACGTCTTTTTAGTTCGCTTTTTAAGCAGTCGGGATTTTTGATTTTTTTAATTAACTTTTTTTTTTTACAACTATTTAGTTTTTTTTATAACCATATGCCGTATATAAGCAACACTGGACTGGTTTTATCCA
Source organism: Orthosia gothica (assembly GCA_949775005.1). Lineage (NCBI taxonomy): Eukaryota > Metazoa > Arthropoda > Insecta > Lepidoptera > Noctuidae > Orthosia > Orthosia gothica. Next base: position 14,825,015 of record OX459042.1, read on the forward strand.
AATGTTGATTTTACTATTTCCTAACGACGAACGCCATACCTATGGACGGTAAAATTCATGGAAATGGAAATCATATATCCAGCGTGATTTACGACGCTCGCATCGAAGTCAAACAGATATTTATGCGAATATAAAACACCAATATGAAATACCAGGTTTTTCCCGCGGCTTCGCTTCCTATCCCACAGGAATCGTTTATTATTCCTCGACAAAAAGTATGACACTCAAAGATAGTGAAAGCACAGATAATATAATACTAGCATGCAGATGCCTCATCCCATACAAAGAATCCGTGCCGACGTAACTAGCGTTTTTCATCTGATTAAACTGATAATTTTGCTAAGAACATCGATCGCGTTCGGTTCCGTTCCACGGATATAGATGGTGTTAGCAGCGACTTGCAAATAAAAGGGTTTACTCGGTTCGTGAATACTTTTTTTTAAATACTGCGACGATTTGTTTTATAGTATTTTTTTTGGACGTTTTTACAGTTTCATTGTAACAAAATGTGTTACAAAACAAATTTAAAAAATCGACCGGTTGCCTCAGAATGATCCATTCAAATAAACTTTTAAATGAGAATTAAGAACCCAATTTCTAAATTTTGTGCTTAGAAGACTTAATTAAACACGAATATACATTTTTTATGATCGTCTCTAGAAAATCTTAATATTTCACAAAACTCAATAATAAATCGAAGCTTATCACGCCATCTAGTGCAATTTATTTGAACCAAATTTTCTTTCTTCGCGCTGGGTGCCCGTCATATAGGTAGCTTAAATCGGATTATTGGTTTCGAATATTGCCTTTTACTATACATTTAAACTTACTAACTTTATCTCTTTTTACCCGACTTCAACGAAGCCAAAAGGTAGGGTTATGATTTTAGCAGTCTATGTATGTAGGTAGCTATGTTTGTATTTACGTATGTTCCTCCATAGCGCCTAAACTATTTATCCGATTTTGATGAATAAGGTCAATCGATTCGTTAGTAGGTTCGGTAAACATAGCTTAAAAAACTGTAGTCATGCTAACGTTTTTAATAAACTTTTTGCTTGTAATATTAAAAAAGTAAAAAAAAAACTATAAATAAATTTATTATAACTTATAATTATTATTTTTTATGTGTTTATGATTCATGCCAAATTTATCAACTTACGGATTAAGATAGCGTAGCTTTGTATCACAATACAAAATTATATATAACAACTTCGTATATCAACACGAACTTTATATAAGTAGAGGGTATTCAATCTGCTAATGTATTTTCGGATATCAGTGCCCAACAAACTAAGATCAAAAGTTGGGCAGCTGAACACACCAAATAACTTGCAAGTCGGGAACAACTGTTGTGCAAATCCCGATATAATATCAGTCCCGTATTGTGTAAACAGGATATTTTAATTGCCTTATTTGAATAAGAAGTGCCTGTTAGCAGCCACAATGAGCTGGATATAACAGGCGTTATGAGAATTCCCTTTATTGTTGGTTTAGCGAGCTGGAAATTCGTAATGGCTGTAGTATTTTTTTGTTACGATTAATAAAAGTTGCCTTTTGATAATTAGGTATTGTTTTTTTATCTCGTATATTATTTTCTAAACTTGCATCGAAGTAATATGGAAAAGAGCACACTGGAAATTGCGCAAAAATGAACTACTTAACTAGTTTTTTAGGGTTCCGTACCCAATGGGTAAAAACAGGACCCTATTACTAAGACTCCGCGGTCCGTCTGTCTGTCACCTGGCTGTATCTCATGAACCGTGATAGCTAGACAGTTGAAATTTTCACAGATGATGTATTTCTGTTGCCGCTATAACAACAAATACTAAAAACAGAATAAAATAAATATTTAAGTGGTGCTCTCATACAACAAACGTGATTTTTGTGCCGTTTTTTGCGATAATGGTACGGAACCCTTCGTGCACGAGTCCGGCTCGCACTTGGCCGGTTTTTTTTAATACAAATAAAGTTGTCATCCTTTTGGACAACGTTGGTTTTGCCACCAGATAATCATCAAATAGTTGATAAGTACTTGGAAACCTCGTTTATTGAATCTCTTTGTTAAAATCGTCAAATTCATAAATGCTTCAGCAAACACACAATCCAACCAGCAATACCTACTTTATGCTTCATAACCTTTAATCTCTTAAATCTCGAGAGTTTACTTAAGACGGCTCTCCCCTTGGGGGAAAAAGATACCACTATCCACTTTATCTTCGGAAGTTATCTAATGGATCCATATAATAACTGTCTAACTTCATCAGTCAGGCCGAGTTGAAGAGGCAACTAATACGGGGACAAGATGGATGACCCTCAAAATGTCATTTTGACATGACGAAGCATTTACTAAAGTTCTGGAGTATTTTGGGAAGTTCGGGCATCGTTAGGACGTACTCGTAAAAAGGGTAATCTAAAAGTACGTACAAGTACGTAAAACTATATAAGCCGGGTCAATTATAATTACGTGAACTTACAATACAACCCACCTTAGGGGACTCACACATAAACATACGATACGCGATGTCATGTCGTGTTTACGTACGGTATGACAAGGCATCGTGTTTACTTCATGTCCCTATTTTCTTAGAAATTTTGCTTTGTAATTTAACAAACATTCACACCCGTACATCACCCTGAACCAAATGTGGTTGAAAGAAGAAATAGGGACGTGATGACAAAACGTTGCCGCGTCGTAGCACGACGCGATGTCGTATCGTGTTTAAGTGTAAGAGGCCTAAACGTGTTATTAATTCTGACCAGTGCTTTGAACGGTTACCACGTTGTATCAATATTAATTTTCCCGGTAGACTCCATAACCGATTTTTAAAGATGGTTAATTGGGCTGACGGCGTCGTACAAGCATCAGAAGATTCATTTATTTAATTTATTTGGGAAAATTAATTGTATAAATCCTGCATAGGTACTTTTTGGGCTACTAGGTTAAGTAAGAGGTTACATTTCCTGTTTACGTAAATGTTATTAAAAGAGAGTTTCACAATGGTTTCGAACGACAAAAAGTTGAAAAAGAACTTTTTCTTTTTCAACCAAGAACTTTAGCATTTCCCTCGTTGGGCAATCGACCTAACAAAAACTTCTTAACAAAACATTTAATTGGCTTCCAAAACAAAACACTACAAAGCGAAAAATAACTTTCTTTTCGGAAGTCGGTGTCAAAAACGAAAAATATTGTATAGTGGGACCACATGAGAAGCACCAGCTTTCAAATAAAAAAAACATTAAAATCGGTTCACCTAGTAAAAAGTTCTGAGGTAACAAACATAAAAAAAAACAGTTGAATTGAGAATCTCCTCCTTTTTGAAGTAAGTTAAAAAGCAGTGTTTACCTTATCCGTAACAATTTCTCCTTCTTGACAAATTGCTTCACTGACTGCCGAGGTCACGTCGGTCAGTAACTCTTCCAATTCCTGAAATAAAAATAGAACGGTAAATAAATAAAAAGATAGGCAATACGATTAGGTTCGTAATTGATTTCTTCAAGAGACAAGTTTTCAGGAAATCAAAAAAGTTTTAATCCAGAGCAGCTCGGGATATACTTATTGTGCTGCTTTTAATAACCCTTTACAAAACAAAAGAGGAATAAATTAATTCGTTCAATAATTAAATTGGCTTCTGACATCTGAAGGTACGTGAACGTCAATTTAATAAATTAAAGTTCGAGTCTGTTTGGAGCCCGGAGCTCCTTCAAATACGGACCAGTGCCATGCAGGGCTGTCAAACCCCGCGAATTCGATCTACGTACGAATACCGAACCATTCGCTGCCACATGTCAATTCCAATTGTCTTGGGATGCGACCTACTTCTTTTTCGATTTCATCAGGCAATTTTGTGGTACGACAGAATTTCGTATGTCGAAGAGGAACCGAAATACAAGTTTGAAACTTCAACCCTAGTTTGACTAGTGGTGTTTTGTTTCGTCCCGAAGATTCCCGCAAGGTAAAGTTGGAAAGGAACAGCACTTACATAATATTTCGAGTATTATATCGACTATCGAGATCCGAAACTTGTTTCGAGTGTCTACCTACTTCGTATTATGAGGCACTGTGATTGAAGTTACCCATTAATAAAATTGGACTGATCCTAAAGTTATTAATTCATTACCTATATTAATGTTCATCTGCAATGTTTAGTTTTATTACTTACCTAAATACTAAGTAATACGTTAAGTGATTGAAGTATTTATAGCATCATAAAAGAGGCTGTATCTTCCTTTAAGTGTATAAAATATTATTGCTTCTATTGGTCGTAAACATTAGATATATTTATTGTTTTATAATTTCAGGAAATGGATCTCACTTTATGTCCTCTTAAGTGATCGAATTTCTTAAAGGATGATGTGCAATATCAGCTGGTTAATATTTAATTTCATAGCAACAGAGTATATTACGAGATAAATTTATATATGATTATACTAGATGTGTCCGCGGCTTCGCTCCCGTCAATTCCTTACCTTATCCTACCCTACTTACCAAGACCGCTTACCATCAGGTGAGATTGTGGTCAAGCGCGAGCCTATAGGTTATAAAAAAAAAAAAAAACCTACCTACAATTTTTTTTTTCATTTCGTTCAGAAAATGACGTTAAATGCACAAGGCCATCTATCGAATATGGAGTTCAACTATCCGAGTATCTGAATTGCGTGCGTTGTAATATGTTTTCTTGAACACTTTAAATTCATCTAACTTTTGACAGAGTGAACCGATTGCGATGATTGAAAACTAAGTAATACTTCAATTTACGCACAATTGTTATGTATAAAAGTTATCTACATTGGTTTCGTACATTTTATGTGATGCGTGCACAACTAAACAGACAAAAAAGTCAAAAATGCTAGAAATGTGTGTTTTTTGTTATGGTTATCCTTTAACACCCTGCCAATTTTTTTGGAAATATTTTCGTTGTACAACAACGACTTTTCTACAGTTTTATTATATGTTTTTATAACATTGGGTAACATAAATGTGTTACACAAACAATCTATCTTGAAAATCTTTCACAAACAAAAGCAACTTGTAGATACTTCGGACGTGCTTCGGACAGACGTAACGTGTTTATTCAAAAACAAAGTAGGTACTAAGTTGTGTTTATTTTATATAACCCCTGAATGTTTGCCTACATAAGGGTAGCCCTGGCTCTCAGAAGTAGACAATGTCCACTCGTATAAGTAAGCTTTCAAAGATTCAGAAGTTTTGTTCAATTAGAGAAGTTTTATTAAAGCTACTTATGAAGGTCAAAATGTGGGTGTACGATTCTTAATTCTTGATTTTTATGAAGAAAATGAGGCTTAGTGGCCATCTTTGACAGGTAGTAAGTAATAAACGAATGAGTATAGCTGAGCATAAAGATTCGTATTTGTAATTGGAGAGCCTTATGTAATACTTGGCCTGAAACTGGTTGTTAGACTTGGAGAACTACTGGGAAGGACTACAATGGATATGATTTTCATCATACGAGGCATAAAAGACAAGTAAATACACTGCACCTATATGAGGTACTGGTACTGATTAAAAAGCACAGTAAAAAATATTTATACAGCTCTTTGTAGAGAGCCGTATGAAGATGTTCTGTATATGTCATAATCCATTCCCGGAATATGACATACCTATACAGTCAAGGGTCAAAAGTGAAGTAGCAATAGGTAACCGAAAACTAAAATGCTTGAAATTTATTTAACTGTGAGTGATTGCGACTGCATTCTTTATTTAGCCGGTTGATTCTGTAAAAAAACTCACCGTGGAAAATTAGGTGAAGTGAGCCAATTGATGCTAGGGATTGACAACTCACTTCAGCTATGTCATCACGGTGAGAATGTTCAGTCATTCCTCACCTGCAATATGGTCGGCAGTGTATGCTTATGATACTGATCCAGCATGGCGTTGGTGGCCGTCAGCTGTTGCACGTACGTATTGTGGGAGTCGTAGTACGTGGCTAAGGTGGCTGGAGTTGGGTTGTTGCAGTAGGTCAGGAAAGCCCCTCTGTAGTCCGCGCGACTCTGGAATTCGGAAATAAATCACTTATTAGTAGGTTATAAATTACTTCAACACAACCCTTTATCATCATCTGCCAAAACTTTTTGCCTAGTTCTGCCTAGTTGTAAACGACAACGGCTTTCACGTGGTAATTTTAGAAATGGACACTTCCCACGCTAAATTCCTTAATAGCCGTTTTTATATCTGCACATTTTTGGGTTCTTAGCGGGTCTATGAATGGCGGCAATATAGATCTTCTGTCGGCCTTTTTCAATGTTATAAAATGTTATTTAAAATCAATGCTTAATGTTTCGGGCCCGACTAATACCGACCGTACTTAAAATTTGTATGAAAGGATGGCCACATGTCGCGAAGCGGCGTGAGAAAATAAGACGAACTCCGTCCCCAGTAATGTAGCTACCTGGTAGGGCCGGACGCAATGTACCGTAAGCATTGTCTCTTAACTTTCTTGTAACTTAGAAATTAACACGTGCATATTTAAAGTAGGATTGACGTAAGTGCCATGTGAGTAAAGCTATCTACATTTGTAATGTGTATAAGAACTAGAGAAAAGGTAGATAGTTAGTTGGGATTGTCTCGCAGTTTTCTTCTTTGTTACAAAAATAAATGACCACGTTATGTTCACGAAATGACCACGTGTATGACCACGTGCGTAAAATGTCACATGTATGTGCCATGTGAATTTTAGAGTAGGTTTTTAGTAATAAAACTTGTAATATACATAAGATTTAGAGAAAAGGTAGCTAATTAGATAAGATTATGTATATTGTCATAGTTTAATACTTGGAGTAAGGAGGAATCTAGATTAAGATTTTTGTGTTGACCTTTGTACACCTTTTATATTTTTCCTATGTAGAATTAAGTATGTAGATTAAGGAAATGTATAACTTGTGTATATTTAAGTAAGATAAGTTTTATAAAATCGGCATTTCTGTGGTGCCATGCTTGAATACAGTTGAAAAGTAGGGGCGCCATTGTTCTCGCCGAGCGGTTTTTAGGGTTCCGTACCCAAAGGGTAAACACGGGACCCTATTACTGAGACTCCGCGGTCCGTCTGTCTGTCTGTCTGTCTGTCTGTCTGTCTGTCTGTCTGTCTGTCTGTCACCAGGCTGTATCTCATGAACCGTGATAGCTAGACAGTTGAAATTTTCACAGGTGATGTATATCTGTTGCCGCTACAACAACAAATACTAAAACAAAATAAAATAAATATTTAAGGAGGGCTCCCATACAACAAACGTGATTTTTTTGCCGTTTTTTACGAAAATGGTACGGAACCCTTAGTGCGCGAGTCCGACTCGCACTTGGCCGGTTTTTGTATAAAAGCCGGCCCGCTTGTAGGCAGAGACACAGTCGGTCTTCCACTCTACAAGGAGTAACAAGTAAGGAATAAATTGAAGATACGAATCACGATAGTATTTTCATTTCCTCAACGAGACTCCAACCGAACAACCAATACAGTCCACTTCACTAGTGGTCAGCTTAAAATCTTTTTCATGGTCTATCTGACCTCCATATACGAGGAGGAGCTTGTGGCTAAATAATAACAGCCGCACGGGTCGATCATCAAGGTTAAGCAACGCTTGACGAGGTCGGTCCGTGGATGGGTGACCATTTCAACATACCGAGTTTCCTCCGTGCCTCGGCAAGCACGTTAAGCCGTTGGTCCCGGCTGTTATTTGAAGATCTTTGACAGTCGTTACGGGTAGTCAGAAGATTGAGATCTGACACCAGTCTTGCCAAGGAGTATTATCCTATACTGGGTTGTGGAGGTCAGATAGGCAGTCGCTCCATGTAAAACACTGCTACCCAGCTGAATCCGGTAAGACTGGAAGCCGACCCCGATATAGTTGGGAAAAGGCTAGGCAGATGATGATCTGACCTCCATATACACTCTAACCCTTGGTAAGACTGCCTGCATGTTAAGCCCTTCGGACTCCTGACTATTCATAACGACAAAATATGCGAACGACAGTCAGGACTAACAGTTTATATTGCTTGCCGAGGCATAGTGGCACTCAGGGTGTAATGGTTGGTCATTCATTGACAATCCAATCCCGACAAGCTTTGCTTTGCCTTGAAAACCAACCCGTGTGGCTTTTATTATTTAGCCCTACACGGAAACCACAACCCTCTATAACTCTAGTTTAGATGGATAGATCTACGCGGGGATTGCATTCAAGAATTCAGCGAACCGTATTCAAGTAATAGGCCAGCCGTCCACTTAGTCACGAGTGATGCTTATTTCCCTTTGAATTTATTTACGTGACGTCACCGATTTTAAAGTGAAAAGCCTTCGCAGAACGCTTGATGCGGATAATGTCACAAAAAGTATTGTTTATCTAAAAAAATATCTCAAAGACTTCTCTTTGCTGAATAAAAAAAGATAAATCAAAAAATCAAAAAACCCGACTGCTTCAAATGCGAACTAAAAAGATGTAAACAAGGAGACAATCATGCTGTGCAGGCGGAGGATACACCAGTTTTTTTTTTTTTAATCTTTTTAGTTAGTTTTTTTTCGAATTGGGTACATTTAAAAATATAAGTGTGATATATTTTTGAAATCACCTCTTAAAACCCTTTATTTTGATACCCCACACGATGGGTTTAGAAGAAAAAAATTTAGGCCCTCACGATATGGCGCCCAAAATCCGCCATTTTTCTATTGTCCAATTTTAATGTAGCCAGTGACACTCGCAGGGTTAAGACGAATTGATTGACGTACGAATCATCAAAATCGGCCAACGCGTTTGGTTTCTGGAACGCCATATAGGAACAAACATACATACATACATAGACTGATAAACACATTACCCTCCTTCGGCAGTCGGGTAAAAAGATGCACGGTTAACATTGATATATAAATATAGCATTGACGGTTCCTATGGGCGCGACCACTGGAGCCGAACCACGGGAAAATGGTAGATAAGTGTTAGACCAACTCCTGTTACCATACAAACAATAAACAAACCGGTAGGTACAACTACGAACTATTTTCATAAACGATGCGATGCTTCGAAGCAATTCGCGATGAATATTTCCACCCTAAGTGGCTAAAGTAGACGGCAAAACGGGCCATTTTATGTACCTCTCTTTTATGTAACTGCGCTGGCATTGTCTTGTGTTTTATGTTGACAATTTAGGACAACACGGAATGTGAGGCAATGGTTTATAGTTTCACATATCTTCTTGTAAATTCTATAATTACTTAAATACTGATTAAAATACGCGAAAACAAAAATACGGGCTTGGTCGTGGAGTTGCGAAAACCAGCCTGTTATAACCATTTTTTTTTATTTTTTTTTAGCGTGGAAAAATGCTCATGCATACTGCGCTACCACGGGGAGATAGCGCAGTTATGTGGGACTCTAACCCACTAAAACTCCACGGTGTCCTCCTGTGCCGCTTATGGCGGGAACACGGGAACGCGTTAGCATACATCCGCGAACCCGCCGCGGCTGTCCGTCTCCGCACCCTCCTCTGGGGTTTACCCCCATCACCGGCGCACCAGAACACACAGTACGCCGTGACCACCCCGGGGACCAAACCAGCACATGGGTACCAGACAACCCCGTGTATGGCACCCTTGGTCCCCCTGTGACGGGTCAGGACAGTGGCCCCGCCACCTACCAGCCCGTTTTAACCTAACCTAACCTTTAAACCTATATACTGATACGTATACATTCGTTTGTGTAAGTATATTTGTTTATAAAAACTTTATGCACAAGTACAAAGGCGGACTTAATGCCTTAACTGCACCAATTTGAAAAGGTGTTTCACCATTTGAACTTTTTACATTATTCCAGATGGACACAGTCTATATTGTGACCTTATTTATAACCTGGGCAAAGCCTGTGTAATTCATCAACTCGTCCTACATGCCTATGGTCCATTTAGGTCGACCTGCAGATTACTAAAATCTATACTTACTATATACTAAACTATAAGTATAATAATATTATAAAGAGGAAAGGTTTGTATTTTTTATGTAACTAGCTGACCCCCGCGGCTTCGCTCCCGTCAAAATTATAGCATATGTTACTCGGGAATAATGTAGTTTTCCATAGGTGAAAGAATTTTTTAATCGGTTCTGTAGTTTCGGAGCCTATTCGGTACAAGTAAACAAACAAAAAATGTTTCCTCTTTATAATATTGGTATAGATGAATAAACTTAAAAACTACTGGACCGATTTCAAAAAATCTTTCACCGTTGGGAACCTACACTATCCCCGGTTGACATAGGCTACATTCTATCTCTTTAATCCCACAGGAACGGGAACTACGCGGGTGAAACCGCAAGGCGTCTGCTAGTAAATCATATTTTTAACCCCCGCCGGAAAAAGAGGGGTGTTATAAGTTTCACGTGTGTTGCTGTGTATCTGTGTATCTGTGTGTCTGTCTGTGGCATCATAACGCCTAAACGGATGAACCGATTTTGATTTAGTTTTTTTTATTTGAAAGGTGATTTTGTCGAGAGTGTTCTTAGCTATGTTTGAATAAAATCGGTTCAGCCGTTCATAAGTTATGAGCGTTTTACTGTTTGAATCGGGGTGTTTTCGCAAGATAAATGTGTCGGGGGTTTTTAAATTTTTGAAATTTTACTTGTCATTCTGCAACTCGTCCCACGTTTCTTTCATTATCAACGTTTGGTACAGTTAGTAAGAAAAGATATAACATTATTTTTTTTAAGAATTTTTAGTTCTTACTTTCGTTTTGTTCACAAATTATCTAATATTATATAGTCAGTACCTACTAAATATATATTATTTTATAATTTTAGCTTTATTATTATTAAACCTGCATGTAAGATTGTTCATTATTACCTCGTGTCTTAATTGGTGTCAAAGATATGATGATTTAATCTTTTATAACAACTTCTTTTTTTATTATGGCCACGCTAACACTTTTGCTACTGATTGTGCTTTTTCTTATTTTGATAGTAACGTGGGACGAGTTGCAGAACGAAATTATTAGGTATTTATTTTGATTTTCTGCAAGTCGTACTATGGCCCAGACATGTAGGATGAGTTGATGAATTATTCCAAAGCCTGGGCGAATCGCTAGTACGTCAAAAATATATTGTAGAGCAATATTGTAAGTGAAGTTATCATAAGTAATTAACTTTCCTCCCGGCAATGTATTTAAAACCTTAGGAAAATTATGAATTACACTAGAGTTGAAAGAAGCTTTTTTGCACACAGGTATTCGCATAGATACCTTAATTAATTAAATAGAAAGATCTATCTACTTAATAAGTTAATTAAGAAATATTTATACGTATATAGTATAACAATGTTTTCTATTCATATTGAATGTTTGAAAAGATTTAACGTGACGTAAATACATTTTTGGTAAGGTCAACATAAAAAGACTAAACGGTTTCTGAATGCTTTTGCAATTAGTTATCTAAATGTGTTGTGAAATTTTCTCTATTCAATATAACTTTCAATTTTTGATATACTGTAGTTCTTTCCTGTGGCCTTATAAGCAATAACTAACTTGAGATTGGACTGCAGAGTTATTACCGGACCAGGGAATAAATCAAATATTCAGAAAGAAAGATGCAGGTAAAACTACTGCGACGTTTACGTTGTAACGGTCATAAAGCAAACAATCTTCAGTTTCAATATTTACGTATGAAACATTGCAGCGTACATGTTACATTCGGATTGGACACATACGGAACCGAACGACAATAGCAATCTGCGTTCTGCATCTTTCAATATATTCTGTTCCTCTGACTGTTTCTGTAACAGAATTGCTTTTCTTCATTCTTGAACTGAATATTGTATGCAATAGATTTACAATGTGGACTCAGAATAGCATAATTTTTAACTATACTCTGATTTTTAATTTTGTAGACTAAACTGACATTTGAGGGGTTATCACTTTATCGTTACATAAAAATAGTGTCGTATCCTGACTATCCTGCCTGAGTGATCTGAAGTTAATCGAAAATCGGAGTCTGTGTTTCCCGATAGCTACAATCTAGGGGTCTTTAAGTCAAGAGTGAATAGGTTACTTCTAGGCAAGCGTGCTTCAGCGTCGACCACATCATCGCTTACCATCGGGTGAGATAGTGGTCAAGCGCGAGCCAAAAATTTATAAAAAAATCGAAGTAGATCGAAAATGCAAAATTTAACACCAAACATAAATACATTTGAACTAGTAGCCCTTATTTTGTTTCTATTAATTTATGTCTGACTTTATTTTAACGATCGCATTTATTTTAATGGTAATTTCATATTTAACACAATAAAAGTTTATCTGCTATGTGTATGAATACTGTCACATTAAAATATATTACGTTTTTATTCTTAAAACATTTATTTATTGATTGAGCATTACCTACAACACTACGCTCCGCGCTTGCAACATTAAAAAAAAAATGGTCATTGGCAGTTGTCAGTTTAGTCTACGAAATAAAAAAACACAGTATAGCTCATTCTTTCATTTTCGTCTTGAGCACTGAAAGCCACTTACTGTATGTTGTCAATAATATTAAATTGTTCGCAATGGCGTCATGCAGTCGTACGACAAACACCCAAGCTAATCGCTGTTATTAAAATTAAAATGTCGTATTCCATTACTGTTCGCTACGAAAATTTGGCCCCACAATACATTCTCACACGGAATTTAACGTTGCTTGACTTGTTTCAAAATGGCCACACAATAATACCGACATTGTGTATCTACATATTTCTGTATTCATGACACTTAAAATTAGTTTTGCTTCGTAAAATTGTAACGGGTGGCTTTGTTCTATATATTGCCACATTTAATCCCTTGGGAACGTGATGGAAAATGAGCTATGAGCTATGGAATATCTACGTATGAACCTATACGTGATCGGCTTTTAGTGCAGCGAACAATTTTATAGATACTCGACAATCTATAGCGGGTCATCCGACCGCACGGCTGATTGGCTTCCAGTGTGCTCCCGGCGAAGCGTACAAAGATCACATGCAATCGCAATTAATTCTCAATGGCGATTTTTGCATAGCAAAACCTGGTTAGGTGACTACGCGATGCGATAAAGTGATCCCAGTTTTATTAATGCTGTCGGAACTCGGAACAAAGGCCGTAAATGCGAAGGTTGCTAGCTGAATAAATTGAAATGAGTAGAGTGAGTGCATCACTAATATCGAACAATGCTTACCACCATTTCGGCTTATAATGATGCTAGTTTATTAAACCTACTTTGTTGTTCAAAGCGGCAATAATTAAATGAAGTCGTTTGCTAAGTTTTAATAACCCAAGAATAAAACAAATGACAATAAAATTGTTAATGTATAAATCCGAGAGTAGACGACACCAACTCTTCAAATGAAAAATATTCAAAGGTCTCGTGATTATTTGTGTACTTATGGAATGGGAAAATAAAATGAGAAAATGGTGAAAGCGCGCGGTACACCGACATCAAATTATGTAAAGAGTTCAGCTTTGATTTTATGCCCCATTACGTGTTTGACTGTCGTTTCAACAACATTAGTCGATGTTCTAAAAAATATTCGATCGTAAATGTGGTTTTAACTTTGGAACAGATGTAACGTCAGCATATTCTGAGACGATATCCTCGTCACCGACGTTTTAGTAAAAGATATAAAAGATTAATAGCAGCATCGGCATCGTCTCGATCTCAAAGATGTTCAAATGCATTATTTAGGGGTTACCTAGTTGTGCAAAGGAAATTCAGTTTTGAATTATTTATAGGCACTTACACTATGAGTTTTCTTTCTTTGTAAATCTACAGGATTGTCACATTTGCAATGTTAAACAAGAAAGTACACCAGTGTAATACGGAGCTGTTTTATTTTTATTTTTTAACCGACTTCTAAAAGATGGAGGTTCTCAATTCAATTAGTATTTTTTTTAAATGTATGTACACCGATTACTATGAGATTTATGATCTGATTTACGTGATTATTCTATAGTTTGATGCGGAATAGTTGTCATTTGGCCCGATGAAGAGATTTAACATAGTTTCGCCTCGTAGTTTTCATTTTGTGAACAGTTTTTTTTATTTAAGAACATTTTTGTTTACTTGGACGATGTAATTTTAGTTTGGGTACGGCTTTTTTAGGAGTTTTTTTTTGAGTAATCTATTATGGCATGACTGTGGTTATTATAGGTACCTTACTATAGAACTTGTCCATTATGTACCACTAAAAAGTGAAAATAAAAAACATTTTAACAAAAAAAAACCGACTTCTAAAGCAAAATACTACCTACAAATAAAAAAAACCCTTTTTCCGAAGTTGGTGTCTAAAAAAACAAAAAAAACAGTAGTTACCAAAGACACCGACCACCAGAAGACGGAGACGAAGAAGACGAAGACGTAATACGGAGCAGTTTTTTTAAGTTTTCTAAGGCCCGCTTGTGCCATCCTGGATTATGTACGAAATATTTTAATTTAACCTAACTAACCCTGAGTCAAATTTTTGGCGCAAGTGGGTCTTAATAGCCATGTAAACCTTATAGTACGAGCGCCCATGACCAAAACCACGTCACAACGTTTTACGGTCAAATCCGTATATACAATCGCTAGATTAGATGAATCTGTACCCGGCTAGGTAAGCAATACCGGCCAAAAACATCAAACTGTTATGGGGTAATTTCTGCTATATAAAATAAACAGCCGGTTTTATTACAATAGGTCTGATTAGGTATCGTAATTTTACTATGGAAAAGTTTGTTTTCAGGCATTTTTTTATTCAAAAATGTTCAAAATTTAAACCGACGTGTCTCACTTTTTTCGGTTTTTTTTTGGTACAATTTTTTCGCGTTTGCCGATATTACAAAAAGATTTTTTCAGACTTTTTCAACGTCACCTGTAACACCAAAAACGAAAAGAACGTTTCGGAGTCACTTCAAAATGGTTTCAATACATAGAATGCTCACACTTTTTATGAAAAAATATTTATTCTCATCAACTAACCAATTTTCAAATGAAAACATGATTATAAGACGAGACGAAATTTTTAAGTTCTCAAGTAGTCTCCTGGGTACGTGTGACTCTACTGGTTTCTGAAAATTGTGTAACCGGTTTCTGAAATCGATCGTTCAACTACATTCTATATTAATCCAAAAATTAAAAAAAAACTGACTGCTTAGGAAGCGAACTAAAAAGACGTAAACAAGAAGAAAATCGTGCTGTGCGGCCGCAGGATAGGTACATCTGGTTTTTTGAATAAACTTTTTTGTTTTTAACTTTTTAGCTAACATTTTTTTCATTAGGTTCATATAGGTATTTAAACATAGGTATAAGTGTTATTATTAGTGTTATTTTTGAAATCACCTCTTTAAACCCTTTATTTTGATAACCCATACGATCGGGTTCTTAGAAAAACAAAATTGGGCGCCGAAAATCCGCCATTTTTCCATTTTCAATTTTAATGTAGCCAGTGATACTTGCAAGGTTAAGACGAATCGATTGACTAGCTATGCAATACTTCAGTTTTTTGACTATGAAATTTTCAAATTGCGGTTGAAATCAGTAATTTTGTAATCAGAATAACCAAATTTTTCGATTGTATCCGTTTTGGCCGTAAAACGATGACACAAAAATCACGGTCATGAGCGCTCGTACCATTACTTTTAGACATAGGCCACGATTTTCTAAGCTTAGTTGAAAGAAATTATCCACCAAAATTATTTAAGGGAATTGCCAAGTAATCTCGTTTTAACACATCTCGGTGTCCTTTTGGGAGCATCAAATAGATTCGAACACTCAAACTTCGCTCCGGGATTGGACGGATGCTTAAATCCAATTTATTTTGGCGTTTCCGGATAGATTCGCTATTTCCACGCTATAGTTTTTAGAGGCTAAGATAAAATCAATGTTCTGTCAAGTGAATGTGTCTATTTATATTTTTTTGGCGCTTGTTTTCCGGTTTATGTTGGTTACATTTAAGATGAGAATTGTAGAGCAGCTATCGCTTAACACTGGTACTCAGTACCACGTACAAAGGTCCAATTGAGGACTAAGTGCGGAAACCAAACCCCCCTAACATAACATAACACTGGTACTCAGCTGAATCCGGTAAGACTGGAAGTCGACCCCAATATAGTTGGGAATAGGATAGGTAGATTGATTGGTAGAGTGGCTATCGTTTGCCAGTTTGTAATCATAGTTTAAATCAACACATAAGTTCGAACATTGTATACATAATAGAGTTATTGGGATTCTTATTTCTTCCCCATATGATGTGATAGCACACAAGTTAGTATCACAACTTCATAAAACAATGTATTGCAAAAAAATACTGGCCTCGATCCATCCACTAAAAAGCACTCCTTTGTTAAAAATTGTGCTAGTCTTGTTCGAGATACGAAAAGCGGCCGATAAGAGTCGATAGTTCGATAAAAGCACTATACATTATCAGGTTAGGAGCTTTTACGGCCTCATCGCCCGTGGGGACTTCGTGGTCTCTGTGCCTACCCCCTTCAGGGCTATTAGGTATTTCGTCGGTATTAAGTTCGTTAATTAATTAATTTATTATTAGCGTGACTTGCTAAGTAAAATTAGTAAGGGTTATATCAAATTAGGTCAGTAGTTTTATCTATTAGACCCATATCAATGCATAAATTGTTTGAGTGCCTGAACGTGACTTTGTCGAAAGTTCGTAAATTATTGTTATTAGTTATTCGAAGGGCCTGCACCTTATTGTTGTGTGTTTGTTTTTGAAGTGGCCAACTTTGATATGCGTGTCAACGAACTTGCTGGTTATTTTGTTTTAAAGTCGATAGAAATCTATCGAGTTTGAAACAAAATAACCAGAAATTGTGATGAAAGTGTTCACAACTCCCAAAATTTTAAAAACATACAACCTTACGCTTTTTCCATGGTAGAAGAGATCGTAGTAAAAAAATATAATAATAATAAAAACGTAGTTCTGTCACCTCTGACCTAGACTAGAGTCAAGAGCAAACCGATCGCAAAAAAAAAAGAAAATCTATAGAATTCCACGTCCTACGATCCTGCCATACTAATACTTTTGCTTCGTTTACTTTCATGCATGTGGTCATACACGCGAGGCGGTTTCGAGTACTTTTTATTTTATGCCTATTACTTGCAAAAACCAATAACGTAATACATTACATCTAAAGTTGTGTCTACGCTAGACGAGGCGAGCACGAGTGGACCGGGCGTCGTCGTTCGCGGCGTCCAGTGTGGACTTACAATGAACCTAGTGTGACTAACGCAGTGTGCTCGCGCCACTCGCGGCTCTTGGCGAATACGGACGAGTTTGCTATTGCAGCAGCCGCTGCTGCTGCAGCGATTGTTATAGCTGGAGTCAGTAAATACTCTAAACGGCCAAGACGATGGGGACCTACAAATTTATATAAAGATAGATCCAGTCAACAAAATCTAGATTTGTTAAGCAATTTGAGAGGTCAAGAAGCAACTGGCCAATTTCATAATTAACTGCAAACAAACATCCTCTGTTCACGTTTCCATGACGCTTGAGCGATTGGCTAAACGTCTGTCACTCAACACGTCCACAAGTGCATTGCGAGCGCGATGCAAATCTCTTTGTGTTCGTCAAAAACCTGCAATTGGCGGAGCACAGTTGAGCACGAACCAAATGCTCCAACCGCGCTCGTTCGAGGCTTGTAAGTCGGTCCACACTACACGAATTTGTGCTTGGATCGTGCTCTGCTCCTGTTCGGCTCGTCTAACATAGACGCACCTTAATATCATGCCTCTATTTTGCGAAGGGTGGAGGAGGTGGAGCTTTAGAATATCCACAAAACCGATAAAGTTCACAAATACCTTGTTCAGTTGATCGTCAGCCTTTCCAAGGATCACTTCGCATCCCTCCCGATGTGCGAACAGCTTCCGAGCCTGCACCTTCATATGGAAAGTCTTCTCTATGAGTGGCGTAGACACCAGCCTCTCCAACGACTGCGCTGCGTTGTTGAACCCGAGGACATCTGCTTCCACCTCCTGGAGCAACGTCTCCCACGTGTGGAAGAGTGATGATGGACATGTTGCTCTGAAAAAGAAGGATTTAGTTTAGAAATAGTAGTATTTGACAGGTGAAGTTCAGCGGGTTAATTATTCGCAAATTGATTCCTGGTGGAAATTATGGTGTAAAATTGGTGTAGTTTTGTGTCTCAAGTTTCAATGCAACTGAACAATATGTGGAATCATTGAAACAGGTGCGATTTCGGTAAAGTGGAACTCAGAATATTATTGTAGTACTGACTACCTAAGCAAAGTTTACCGTGAAGGCTGAAACGAAACGATACCGTCATCATCGTCATCAGCCTTTTAATTTTCCCACTGCTGGGACACAGGCCTCCACTCTGTGAGACGGAATGGGCTATAATCCACCACGCGGGCCCAGTGCGGATTGCTAGATGTCACATGTCTTCGAATTTTTGGTTCGAGGACATGTCGGTTTCCTCACGATATTTTTCTTCACCGTTTTGAGAGCAGTGGTGATGAAATAATTTACACAAAGTAAAGCGCCTGCCTGGGTTCGAACCCATGACTTACAACTTGCGGCCGTTAAGACTGATCCACCACTGCTCTCACTGAAACGATATATTTGATGCCAAATACTTCAAAAAAAACCTTAGAATCCGTTAAATCCGCATTTTAGTGCAAATCTAAGTTTTCCCTAAAGTATGTATCAAAATACTAAAGATTAGAACTAAATGCCTCAGTAGCCAGGTCATTATCTCTAAAAAAAGTTTAGAATGGTTTAATTTGGATTTGAATTTGGAATCAAGAGAGGTGAAGATGCGATGGCGCCATCCTGTCTACAGTGCAATTGGGTCACCAATGTGTCTGCCAAGTGGGGTTATTGAGCTCTCTTTGAAGTGGTATTTTGAGAGTATTATGCCATATTCAACTACACTTTGGTAATTGATGACTAACAGCATTCAAAAACCGTTGAATTTTTTGCATGATATCAGCTCTATGTGCAGTACCGTCTGGTTTTTTGATAAGCGACTGACGTGCATCTAACTAATCATTTTAAAAACCCTACATATATACCGTGCTACCCATCTTTGACTCTGACATGCCTTTGCTCCTATTCCTGTTACCAAGTTCGCAATTCACTAATAACTTCAGCTGACGTTGAGTCAAAGAGCTGTCTAAAAGGGTTCTGATACGATCCCAAATCTGATTGCCACGTTAAATTATTACATTCCGGGCGGATATATGATAACGCGCATTACCTAAGTTATTCTAAAAACAAACTTAACACAAACTCACTAGATTGAAAATTGGCATCATAAATGGGCGCACGGTTGGCCACCATTGACACCACTGCGGTTGAGCGATTGACTGCTGCGCTGCGTGTCGCGGGTTCGATTCCCGCACGGAACAAATATTTGTATGACCTACAGATAGTTGTTCCGGCTCTGGGTGTTGTGTATGTGAGTTTATATGTTTGTAAACGCACCCACGATACAGGAAGAAATTCCTAGTGTGGGGCAACGTTTTTTTTCAAAAAAAAAAAAAAAAAAAAAAAAAAGGATTCACAACTCAACAGCTTCCGAGCTTGCAGGCCTTCTAGATTTCTAGATGCTTGTTAACATTTTGTAACTTTTTATCTCGTTTTACTTTTTTTGTTTTGTTATAATAAATAATCTTTTATTTTTTAGATTCTTACGACTTATTGACGGGCCTACGTTGTCCCCCCATATCTAAGTACTAATGCTGTAACATGAAAATATTGTAAAACCAAACCATTTTTTAAAAGAGTAACCGTGGAGTTTCTTGCCGGTTCCTCTCCATAGGAAACGACCAACCCGAACCGTGCACCATTTGTCAACGTTTTAGAAGTGCCCATATAGGCCTATGTACTAAATATAAAAAAATGACTTTGATTTTGAACACCTTTCAAATTTGGAAGTGACGACTCGAAATCGCTACAGAATTGGCGTACAAAATTAGCCCGCCATTAGAATTACGTCCATATTCCTTGAGTGTGGTGATCAATAGTGATCTATCATTGGGTGACAAAGTAATTTACTTCCCATAGCTCATCGTACCATGGGTACTGTGGTACCTATCCCTATATTCAGCATGTCATCGATCTTATTGGAGCCTTCGTGTGTGCTATATGACGGAATTCAGTTGTCTGGCATATCGGTGGCTTATGAAACTGGCTCGTTGTAATCCTATTGTGCAATATCGACGAGTAACTTATTGTTTTGTTCGATTTTCAAATTAGTGGTTAATCAGTTAATGTTTTAATTTGTTTTTAAATTGATTTAATTTTTACCAGTGCTTTATACTATCAACATAAACGCTTGTTTTGTACTATATTTTGGCATTAAAAATTTAAACTTGAGTAAACTACTTTAGCCTGAAAACCTGACAAACTTTGGCAGCAAAGTTCGGTTTAAGACTTTCTTAACTACAAATGCTCAATTCGGAAACCAGCTCAAAATACTTAAATCACCATAATTTACTAAGACGTCAGTGTTAATAATATTGAAAATATATTTGTATATCCCTATTCTAAGAAAAATAATTTCCTACTTGGTCGTAGGTCGAGTAACACAAACTTTGAAACATAATCTCATAATCTGTTATTATTTAATCTGAACAACTGTAGTTGTCTGCCGTAGTAATAAAATTGTCCATATGAAAGTGCCTGTGCATGCATGCCGTTCAAATTGTGTAGTGAATTGTGACGTCATTCGGCAGGACAGCGAAACACGCGGCAACGTAGCAAGAGTTTGCAATTTATATGTGTGGATAATCTCGGAACCAATTTGAAAAACTATTTCACTGATATAAATCAATTAGGCCAGTATGCAGCACTTTTGAATGTATAAAAATAATAATAAACTTTTTTTTTGTTTGAGATTTCATCCAATAACTTCTACCGCTCTGGGTGAAGCGACAGGGCGTGCCAGACTTTTACTGACTAAAATCCACCCGTGCTCATTCAGTTGCTTGTGCCAGGACCGTGGTAACTCTTATTCAAATTTATCCGCGACCCGACCCTACATATAGTTTGTTAACACGAGTAAAGCCAGGGAGGGCCGCTAGTGTAAAATAAAGCTATGTTCTAATTCCATTTCCCTAAACATACAACTAAGTTTGAAAGGTAATTATTTCAGTATCATGCATATGTTGTCTATGGAATACTTGCCCGCCATTCTACTGCCTGCAAATGAAACATCAATAAGGTTGAAAGCTTCCACTTTAATAATCCGACCTCACGTGTAGTGTATTATTATTTTATATACATTGTGTTTGTTATATAGAAACCTTTGCTCTTTCTGGCTTGAATCTGACAACTGTTTTAGTGAAATTAAACTTGAAACGATACCTATAAATTGATTTTGTAAGCTTTTATTAAAATACGAAATTGATCTTTTTGTTTGTAGTTTTAAATTTGTCAAGCAGAAGAGAAGAACAGTTTGCTATTATTTCAATATATTAACAATGATTGCGATTTAAGGATAATAAGCCTAAAACTTGTCAAGAACAGATAAATTGTTTGAACAGTAAAGGAAACAATTTACTTTCTTATCAATAAAAGTCTTGCCAAATCACGACTTCGACGTTTGGGGATAAAAAGCAATGTTTATTTTCGGGGGTTATAAAGGGCGGAACGGAATATGAAAACGTGTTGCGCCAACCCCAAGAAACATAGAACAAGGGCAGGAAGATGATGGTGATAAAGTGGGATTATTTTTATTGAAACAACTTATCTCATTTGTATCCGATACGTGTTAGAAAATACAACAAATAGGAATCGATTCAGCTCATGTACACAGTATGATTAAATTTTCATCAAACAACACACAAACTGATATCTATCAGGACTATTAGTTCCTTATGACAAGGGAGTAATTGCTTTTGGATGGTCATGCAAAATACAAATATAGGATGAGGCACATATTAGGATTTTTGTAGAGATATAAAATATAAATAAAGTTATCTTGAACCACATTAATTTGGATTAGGAAAACTCGTACTGTCAGTAATTGAAACTATAAGCTAAGCAAAACAGCTTGTTTAATTCTCTAGACCTATCAAGATCGGAGACTCTACACTTGAAGTTGTAGACGATTATGTTTAAACAAACAAACAAACGCCAAACGGACAAACGGTCCAGTTGGGTAGGTCCAACTTCGAGAAAGAGGTCAACCGTCGAATCCGACTCGGCTGGGCGGCGTTCGGGAAGTTGCGTGGTATCTTCTCGTCCAATTTACCGCAGAGTCTCAAGACAAAAGTCTATGACCAGTGTGTGTTGCCAGTGATCACCTATGGGACCGAGACGTGGTCGCTCACAATGGGCCTTATCAGAAAGCTTAAAGTCACCCAAAGGGCAATGGAGAGGGCTATGCTCGGAATTTCCTTGCGTGATCATCATCAGAAATGATGATATCCGCAGGAGAACCAAAGTTACCGACATAGCCCGAAGAATTGCCAAACTTAAGTGGCAGTGGGCAGGGCACATTGCTCGCAGAACGGATGGCCGATGGGGCAGAAAAGTTCTGGAGAGGCGACCGCGAACTGGAAGACGATACGTTGGAAGGCCTCCCACTAGGTGGACCGATGACCTGGTTAAGGTTGCGGGAAGGCGCTGGATGCGAGACGCACGGGATCGGTCAATGTGGCGACGCCTGGGGGAGGCCTATGTCCAGCAGTGGACGTCTTTCGGCTGAAATGATGATGATGATGAATGAATTCTCTAGACCATACAAATATAACTCTAGACATTAGAAAAAAAACACAGTGGGCAGAACTGCCGAGCTTCCATGCTCAAAATTTCAAAATAAGAACACAATTTATATAAAACTTTTATCAATAATCGAGAGGCAAAAAGTGAAGTGCAGCGACTTCTCTTTGACGTGTTCTAAGTTGACGTGCGCTAAGTGGGGAGATAGCAGCCATTGCGCGGGCAACCGGGTCACAGGCTTTTGATATGCACGATTTAGGGCACATACTTGATGTAAAAATATTGATGTTCCATTTTTTATCAGTGGATAATCCCCTTTATCTGAAAATGTATCTCAATGTTTTGGGCAAAAAAAATTTGGGACAATTTATAATTGTAATTATAAAGGTATTCACTGAACCAATAACATGTTACTTACAATTTACAAAACCATTTAGTTTGCTTTTTGAAACAGATTCTGTCCTCTGGTTTCAATATTAGGATTTTTTATCCAACTCTACTTTACAATAAAAACTTTGGCATTTGGGTAAGTAGAGTTTAACACATTCTTAACTTAAAATTCTCAATCCAGAAACCAAGGTTAAATCTTGTATTTAATGTAGCCCACGACAATTATATCTTAATCCAAATCTCAAATTGGTTTAAAAAATAAAACATACTCTGAAACATGTTCTACTTTGTACAGTTGACAACGAGCCCAGCAATTACATAGTTTGAATTTGAATTTCAAATCCGCCAAATTAGGTCGGGCCTAGGTAAAAGCTCGCCACTGGGAGTGGTGGAGATTAAAAGCCTTTGTTTTATTGGATATAAAATGTTTATTGAATGTTATTTTACATGAGCTTCATAGAGCAGTGGTGGCCCAGTGGTAACGGCCGCGCCTTACAAGTTGTAGGTCGTAGGTTCGAACCCAGGCAGGCACTTTACTTTGTGTAAATTATTTAATCACCACTTCAAACCGGCATGTCTTAGAATGAAAAATTCGAAGACATGTGACACCCATTCCCTCTCACAGAGAGGAGGCCTGCACGCACAACGTATCAAATAAGAGTCTAATTGCGAAAATTTGATGTGTGTATATGTGTTTGTATGTTTGTTTTTTCTTCACGCTCAAACGGCTGGACGGATCTGGATGAAATTTGGCACAGAGATAGATTATGGTCTGTATGTCTGATAGATTATAGCACATAGGATACTTTTATCACGGACATATGTTCCCTTGGTATAATTTTCGACATTCATGCGGGCAAAGCCGCTGGCAGAAGCTAGTCAAATAATAAATTATCCCAATCTTAAAATCATTCATAATTTTTTTTATTAATACAACAATAGTATTTATGTTAACCAAACACAAACAGAATAGAATAGTATATTTTAAGGATTAGTTAGTAAGTAGTTTTTGTTTTAAGTGTATTTATTAGTAGTCTTTTTTTTAATTACCAGGCCCCTCAGAAAGTATTGCGAAAAAAAGTTTTTATATATGGGAGACTGGCCAGTTATAATGTTTTTCGAAAATATGATTATTTATAAGTAAAAATAAGTAAGTTCCAATTTCAAAATTTCCCTCCACATTTTTTGCGAGTTAATTCAAAGTATTGTGTCTCACTGAAATATGGATCTGCGCCGGGAACATTTTAGAGCTATGATTTTATACGATTTCAAGTGTCGCCTAAAACCGGATGAATCGTACGATAGACTTCAAATGGCATTCATGGATGAAGGCCCTTCCAAGGCAACCGTGTATCGTTGGTATAACGAATTCAAGCGCGGTCGACCAACTTTGGGGGATGACGAAAGAAGCGGTCGCCCTTTGACGGCTGTTACCGAAGAAAACGTGCTAGCAGTGAAAAATTTAATCCAAGACAATAGGCGAATTACATATCAGGAGATTCAACACATATTGAAGATTGGATCGGGAAGCGTTCACGAGATTCTACACAGCCATCTTCGCGTGAGGAGGATAGTATCACGCTGGGTGCCGCACAACCTCACCGATGCTCAGAAGCAGGCCCGGGTGGAATGGTGCCGTGATATGCTTAACAAATTTGAAGCAGGCTCGTCTCGGCGTGTTTACGACATCGTTACAGGTGATGAGTCCTGGATTTATCAATACGACCCAGAAACCAAGCGCCAGTCGACTGTTTGGGTGTTTCAAAATGAGCCAACGCCTACCAAAGTGAAGCGATCTAGAAGCGGGGGTAAGATTTTGATCGCTAGCTTTTTTAATTTGACTGGCCACTTGGTATCAATTCCCTTACGGGATCAAAGAAGCATTAATGCCGAATGGTATACTACCAAATGTTTGCCAGAAGTTTTCTCTGTTATAAGCAACAAGCGACCAAACACAGGGCTCCGCGGGCTACTGCTCCACCACGACAATGCACCTGCGCACACCGCACTCAAAACGAGGGACTTCCTGGACAGCACGCCAGTCAAACTCCTGGGTCACCCTCCTTACAGCCCTGATCTAGCACCGTGTGACTTCTTTTTATTCCCAAAAATAAAAAATCAGCTCAAAGGGATACAATTTTCGTCGCCGGAAGATGCGCTGGCTGCGTTCGAGCAGGCTGTAAACGAGGTGTCTGCGGCGGACTGGAAAAAGTGTTTTGAAAACTGGTTTAGGCGCATGAATCTTTGTATAGAGGCTGGTGGAAAGTACTTTGAAAAGATTTAATAAAAATATATGTACGTATAGAACAATTTTTTTTAGTTTCGCAAAACTTTCTGAGTGTCCCACGTAAGTATTTTATACACTGTATATAATTTTTTCTAATTTTTTTTTGTTCAAAACTTAGTATTTCAGTGATAAACTTTACTAGAAAATAAAATGCAAAACATTACACTTTTAAAGATAAATCAGGGAAAAGCAAAGCAGTTTCGTCGAAAAGTTCCACTGTGCAGTTGACCCAACTTCACCTTTTATTTTGCTTTGGACAATCTTTTAAAGCTTGGTTTACATGACACAGCGGATAACGACACGACATGGAGGGCCCTCAGTCAGTCACAGACGTGCTGGAGTGGATATTGTGAACCCCGCTCAACACTTGGAATTATTGGAAAAAGCGAGGCATCGCATCAAGATTAGTTTCAATTATCTTTTGTTGCTTCAAAGGCCTTTTTGTCAAGGCTAGGTTTTTCATCGTGTTATTCCTCAGTCAGCCCTTTCCGTGACCATTGATAAATTGGAATGTAAATGTTTGTTGATTTGACAAATTGCTTCAGCAGAATTCGTCTATATTTTTAGGCCAGACAATCAAGATTTGTTTGAGAAAGTTGTGGTTTTATTTGATGTTTAATAATTTAGGCCTTTTCAGGCGATGTCATTTACATAACTAGTTCACAAACAAAGGCTGCAATTAGAATGAAAATATAGTAAAACAATCATAAAAATGGAATGAATAAAGATAAGAAAATTTAGTTTTAAATACGGCTTTCCACAGAAAGTGGATTCGAATTTCAAAAATCCCTTTACCGCTTGGCTAACCAAAGTCCTTTCAAAATCCTGTTTGATCCTCTTTAAGAAACGAAGTGTCATAATAGCGTTGACAAATGTTTGTGAGGAATGAAGGCTCTAGACAATCTATATATTGTTTTCTAATAATTTATACTGCATATCCATTACTATTAATAACAAATTACTTGATGGCTTCAAAACTCTCAGCCTCAGAACATTTATATGTAAATTATTTATCTTTCTTTTATTGCTTGACTGAAGATTTTATGGATGATAAATGAACCTAAATATTTGACATTATTCTTAACTATTCCCTTGTACAACTATTGTTCAATTTATTGAAATTATTTGTAAAACGAATTCTAACGATTAAACATTTAATTTTAATGTAATGAGGTCATCATTACATTAAAATTAAAATAAATTATCATTAGAATTAATTAAGGAAAGCACTCAATCGTTTGCGCATCCAAGTAGGCCGCTGCAAACACAATTTGGCAAAATGGGGTTTTATAGACCCGTCTGATACCCAGTGTGAGTGCGGTGCCCCTTTGCAAAATATGGCACACATGCTGGAGTGTCCCATGTGCCCATACACCTGCACTTTGGAAGACCTTATGCTCGCCACTGATGCCGCAATCGGGGTGGCCACCTACTGGGCCCAAAATTTATAAAGAGTTTCCCAACGACTCGAAAAGAAGAAGAACTAACCATTTGGTTAAAACGTTTTTATAAATAAGGTCCCTAGGTCCTACCTACTAATATTTGAATCAAACAATAGACGTTATCCTATTTTAAAAACACTCGAACTTTTCAAACAATCTAACAAACAAGTCTGATTGTACAATCTCCTGCGTACTTAAGTGTGCACACATTCCACTCGACAACTTTATTTTCCTACGAACAACACTGCCAGTATTGACACGAACAACAACTAAGTCTCCTGTCGCCTCGGGTTCTTACAGGGAAAAGAAAACAAACTGCTAATCTGTTAACACGAATTGCAAATTCTTCTCTGAGCACCCTTAGGTACTAACGTAATTGGATTTGCTTTTCTCCGCTTGATTTTCCTGATTTAATTAAGGAGAAATTGGTGATTTTTGGTGACAGTTACAATGTAACTATACAAGTCGTGATCATTCAAGTAGTATGTACGTATTATGAAAATTTTGTATAAGTGTTTGTAATGGGTAATCTCTAGAAGATCCGATTGCGAAAATTCTGAAATGTGAAAGATCCGATAGCTTTCACAGATAGAAAGTTACGCTTTCGCTGAGTGTAACTATTAGGCCCCTAACTAATGGCGCGACGCAATTTAAAATGCGTTGATAGGCGATATCGCGCACGTATTTTGTAAGAAAAATTCTATTGCGTATCGGTTGAACTGCATCGTATTGCGTTCATGTGTACTTTCTTGAAATTTCGCTTATACACGGTATAAATATAGACGAACAGTACGGAAACTACCTACAAATGCTCAAAACGGCACACTCACACAAACATGCGCATCGACGAGACCACCTGTTTGTAGTTAGTTTCCGTACTATTCGTCCATATTTATACTGTGGTTTATCGGTGTGATATAAATCAGTCTACTTTTTTATCCCGAAAAAGTGGCCTAAACGTTTCTACGGGATAGATCTCGGGCGCGAAGCCGCGCGTAAAATCCTAGTCATTTATTATTTGCAAAATATACTTATAAATAAATTGAACTGGTAGCCTTCTGGTTGTGCCACTTAATTTCACAATGTAGTTGACCAGTAACCAATAAAATATTAACATCTAATCGTGTATTCTATTAAGTATTCTTAGATGTTATAATCCACTTTCCGACAAAGGCTTCACAAACAACTGTAAATATTAAATTCCAATTTACTCTAGTGTTTCACTACATGTCATAAAGTTTACGCTTAACTGTACCAGTAGTAATTTCCTAACCCATTTTATCTGTGCTACGAACACTTTAATGGCCATTTGTCTTCTCAATTGTCCTGTCCGTCACTTAGACGGAGGTCCACTTTTTCACTATCTACTCTTTAACTAACGTAAAAAGAACTTAATATTCAAAGTTCAATAAAAAATCTGTGTCTTGTTCTATTACAGAGCTTTCCTACTTCGCCCCAATGAATATTCAACACACCAAAGGATTTTTCAGTGGTTATAAGAGGTGTATTCATTATTCACCCCAAGAAAAGAGTCTTAATTTCTTTAAGAACTTCGAAAACGCTTATATTTAAATCAACTGAAAGTTCCTCCACTTGGAAACGCTTTGCAACAAATTAGTGTCAATCTGATTAAACTTTACTTTCCCCAGCTCTCCAGGTTGTTTAAAGTTAGTTTTTTCTTTTGTTTAACAAACATTTGTTAAGTAAACTGTTACCTGTTAGCTAGAGCTGTTCCATTAGCGAGCTATTAGCAAGGATCACTTAACTCAATTTCGAACTAGTATGGAAGTCATCTATCAAGGTTTGACAGCTACAGGGTTCACAGAACGACACGTTGGTTAAGGGCCCCCGAAACTAATCACTGATGTCTACCGTTAAAACGGCATGTCGGGAATACCCCGGCGAACTAATTTACCTCCTACGTGGTAACGGCCGACGAAATTGAACTTTCAAACCCTCAAATAGACCTAAGATTTGATGTTGGATATGCTGATAATTGTTTCATGTATGCGAAAAGTGCTTTTGTTCGTAATAAAGCGATTTTCACTTCTGTTAATACGCCAATTGTACTTTTATACTACAATATTATGTACGTGATGGTTTTAAAAGCTTTTCTTTTATTGCTTTAGTGTTGTTCGTACAAAGCGGTTCTCTTTCATTTTCTAAAGATACATTTTTACCTGCCATGTAGGGAAAGAAAATGTGTAGAAAAGTATTCAAATGACAAAAGCTTTGAAGAATCGGTTTCTTGGGTTTTATTCTTTGTTAATATAATGTTCACCTATTAAAAAGCTGGCAATACTAAGTGTTATTAGAATATACCATGTGATATTAATTCTTTATATCAAAGCGTATAATGTTATGTTCAAACACAATCAGTTAGCATATCTGTTCACGTAAATACTCGTATTAATGGATTGAACATTCGTATTTGGCCAGACTGTTTGTTTAGGACCAAAACTCACAAATTTTATATCATTTTTTAAAATAAATAAAGAATACCTACTTCTCTCACGTTTTCAAATAAGTAAAAGTATATAAAATTTAAGTATTTATAACGTTTGTTTCAACAGGAAAAAAAACCGGCCAAGTGCGAGTCGGACTCGCGCACGAAGGGTTCTGTACCATTATCGTAAAAAACGGCACAAAAATCACGTTTGTTGTATGGGAGCCCCACTTAAATATTAATTTTATTCAGTTTTTAGTATTTGTTGTTATAGCGGCAACAAAAATACATCATCTGTGAAAATTTCAACTGTCTAGCTATCACGGTTCTTGAGATACAGCCGACAGGTTACAGACAGACAGGCATACGGTGTAGACAGTGGAGTCTTAGTACTATGGTATAATCCCGTTTATACCATTTGGGTACGGAACCCTAAAAAATGATAAAGTAATATATTCCCGCGCAAATAAAAATAACGTAGCGGCGTTTGACCTTTCACTGTCACTTTTCACGGCTCATTTTGTTCAGTATTGTATTTGGCTTGTAAAATATGAGATGAAATATTAAACGAGCTGAATGTATCCGAGTTTGGATAATGGAGTTTTACCACAACTGACAGAGCGAAGAGCAGAGCGAGCAAAGCTATCTCTACTGCGGCGAGACTGATGTCAACATTAACTTTGCAACACTTTTTAAATAAGTACCGGAGTATTTGTCCGTAAATATGAAATGATAAACGGATATAAGATCAAATAACAACGATTCAAGCGTTATTTTGAACAGAAATATTCAAGAATGAACTTTTGAATGAAACATGTTTGTCAAAAACAAATTACTCTAAAAACAAAAACCCGACTGCTAATAAATAATGAAATGAAAAGAGAAAAAGAAGTACTAAGTATAATTTATACATGAAATATTATGAGGTGCTGCCAGCTGTCTTAGCTGACAAACGAAGTTTTGGTAGGTTTTTCTATAATTTTGTTTGTCCCCGCCTGCGGCAGCTTTTCAGTTAATTATTTTTTAGCAATCGGGTATTTTGTTTTTATAATAATTTGTTTTATTTCAGGTTTTTTTAGTTTTATTAATGATCGAGTTCTCCAAATAAGTTATGTGGTAAAAGTTTATTTATTTTACTAAAAAAGTTACGCTTAACTTGAATTTGTGGCAAAATAGTTACATACGAGTGTTGCGATATGTAATTATATATTTAGAATCGTCTATTTAGATATCAGCTCAACTGTCCATATTTCCGAATCGGATTAAAACAATGGTAATTTCTTTTGTGTCTGGAAATTGACACTTTGAGGGATATTTCATTTGACACCCACATTGTTACGACATAGAAACAAAAAATTCAACGATACTTCAAATGTCATAATCCGTCAAGCCGTTTGGGCTGGAGAGCGTGCTATAGAAATGGACATACATACACACATATCGAAAAACATTACCCTCCTGATAAAAAAACATTGCCTCATTATTTGCTGAAGCTTTTTCGTAGTAAAGAACTTCATCACATTATCTAATTGTATTTATCGAAAAAGTAAACAATAGATGGTCCCAAGAGATTAATCGGATACATATTAGTATGAAAACAGCACCTAGTTTTCATCAGAACAGTCGAAGAGTGATAAATACTTTATTAAAAACTCTGAGATTAGCGTTTTCTTAAAGTGCTTTACGTTTTTCCAACTCTAGATACCCTTATCTAGAGATGGAAGAAGGTAAGATTTTTTTGCCAATTAAAATTCAATCATAATATTGAAGATTGGAAACACGTCGGTTATTAAGTGAAACGATTTTTTTACTTGATTGATGGTTCTTTGGAGTAAAAATATTGCGACGAATTGACAAATTTTGTTACTCGTATAATTGAGTTTTTATTTTCTGTATATTTTGAACTGTAAGTATATTTTTTTTTATTGGAAATGCAGAATGCATTTTTGGTTACTTACTTGTTATGTTATTGCAATATTTTACATCAATAGGACTTTGCAGAAATTTACAAATTAAGGTGTTTTTTCCTGTAAATAAATTTTTGATTTGATTTTAGTTTATCTAATAATTCGTTTTTTATCAAGTAGTTAATCATCTATTTAATACCGTGGCTAAATAATAACAGCCGCACTGGTCGATCATCAAGGTTAAGCAACGCTTGACGAGGTCGTTCCGTGGATGGGTGATCATTTCAACATACCGAGTTTCCTCCGTGCCTCGGAAAGCACTTAAGCCGTTGGTTCCGGCTGTCATTTGAAGATCTTTGACAGTCGTTACGGGTAGTCAGAAGCTTGAGATCTGACACCAGAGTTTCCAAGGAGTACCGTGTTACTCAGTTACTGGATTGTGGAGGTCAGATAGGCAGTCGCTCCATGTAAAACACTGGTACTCAGCTAAATCCGGTGAAACTGGAAGCCGACCCCAATATAGCTGGGCAAAGGCTAGACAGATTGAATACCGAATGTCATAGTTCCATGGAATGGTCCATGGAAATATGACATTCGGTATTCAATCTGCCGGTTATCCTCTAATTATCTGTAATTAATAAATGACAATGAACCCATCATACCAGCATCTTTCATTTTGTTAGCTGTCAAGTCAAACGAAACTTTCAGTGTGCATATGTTTAATAATTACACTTGTTTGCACGGTCCACATTATTGTAATAACTACTATTAAATTATGAGTTCAACTGTCCGCCATTTTATATTAGCGTCTCAGTGACTGCTATAATAATTTACAGTGTAAATGTGCCATAGAAATAGTCAAAGGGAAAATGGTTGTCATTATTGTAACTGTTGACAGTTTAATCTATTCGTCACAATTTGTTGTTATTTATAGACAGAAGGTGTGTTAATCGTCTCGATTATTATGAGAAAATTAAGGAAATGAGAAGAAAAACTTATTAACAAAAAAATCAAACCGACTTTCAAAACAAAACACTACAAAGTGAAAAATTACTTTCTTTTCCGAAGTCGGTGTCTTTGGTACCGAAGCCGGTTTGATTTTTTTGTTAAAGCGTTTTTTATTTATCTCTTTTTAGTCTTGCTAGGTATCTCCAAATACTATAAAAGTCATTTATAGCCAAAGTAAATCTCATGACGATTCTAATAAGCCCAAACACGACTAGGATCCATTGTTTTATTTTGGAGTTCCAGTGCCTACCTTCCTGCTTCATCATTAGATCAGTTCGATGTTACTATTATCAGCAGTACCATTTATTTATATGTATTTGCTTCATCATAGTCGGTTAGCTATTCAATATATCTTATACGGCTTATACCCGTGACATACTTAGCATTAAGGAGTTCCAGTGGCATTCTGTGGTTTTCTGCATCAGTTCCATTTCACCAAATGACACTTTCTGAGTGTACCTAAATGATTGCATTGTTGATAAAACACCATAATCACTATATGTATGCCTATATTTGAGGAGCTCCCTCGATTCCTCTGACATGCCATCATCAGATCCTGGTTTCCTAAAAAATTAGCATCAAATTCGGTTCATAAACGACAACGTTATTCGCGAAAACACATTAAAAAAATTATGTAGACGGTCGAATTGAGAAACTTCCTCCCTTTTTGAAGTCGCTTATAAATAGGAAAAGAATGTTTAGCAAAACATTTTTCTAGGCTAGCAATGTCAATCTTACCTAATCACATGTTTTCAGTTTAGATATTTGAATCTTACCCTATAAGTCAAATTTGTGACAACAACCTGGCTGACATTAAGCTTTCATTATAATTTTCCTGATCGGCTTAATTTCAGTAGGGACTTACAGTTTTATATATAATTTCGAATACTTAACTGGGTAACTGTGTTATACAGACATGACATGCTGTTGTAAGTGCTTTTAGTGAAATAAAGTAAACAACTGCTGAACTACCCACATTATTTAATATATTCGTTTGGCATTGTATTCGAATTAAATTTAAAAGTTTTTATTTTAAAATATATTCCTATTTGCAAATTGGGTTAACTCTATATTTTTCATACATTGGAGCACTAAAATGAATAAGGATTGTATTATTATATTAAAGGCAAATCATCTCTACAATTGAGTTTATTCGTTTCTCGTAAAATATTTTACGAAAAAGCAAACATTACTTATATCTAAATGTCACATTAGCAACGTTCAGCTGAACATTCGTAATGGAATTGGCATATTAAAGGCTCCAAAGTTCATTAAATGGAGCGTTGATGTCATTGAACATTTCAATAATTTATACAGCTATTAACACAATTCGGTACGAACTTGCTACTATTCATAAATTAATATCCATTCTCCGTTTCAGAGGGGATTGACGAAATTTAAAACTTTTCAGCAGTTGCCAAACAAATTACGGGGTTATTTGTGCAAAAACGGTTCGACTTCGTTGAAGTTGACCCTTGTATAGTTGCCTACAATTTTTTCATTTCCTCGATCGATTTTTGCAGTTGGCTAGTTTTTTCATTATATCCTTAATACTTGTTAATTCGACAGTTTATCATGTCTTATTATAACAAACTTTTTCCCTGCAGATTCTCCCCAGTAAGAATTACGAAAAAGACAAGCTTCCTGTAGGATAGCCACGGGCACCGTTCCTTTTTTTAGGGCGAGAGAAAAAGTAGCCTATGACATAGCAATCGTAAAATTTGGTTTCGAAAAAAAATTGTAATAGTATCAGCCAGTTTCCAGAGATTTCCTTTTACATGCACTTTACCTACATTTTTATAATTTCAGTAAAAATATATCCTATGTAGTCGACTCAGACAAACCTCAAACACTTTAACTTGCGCATTCCACCACTTTCTTGGATAAATCCTTTACTATCCAGGCTGCTCGTTTGTGGAATGCATTGCCCGACTCAATAAGACGCGCTCAGTCGTTACTTGTATTTAAAAGACTCGTAATAGACCTATCGCTGTAATTGTGTTCTTGTTATTTTGATAATATGTGCGATGATTGTCGGTAGTCATCATTAACTTTCATTGCCTATAGATATATTGAGTATGTTTAAAATTATGTATCTATTATATAGCTTATATATGTGTTTGTGTATCTATTACAGTATCATGGTATCTATCCATCTGTCGATATTGGTAATTTTATTTGTTACACCAATGACAACCCCATTTTATGTCCAGGCAATCAATTTCCATTCCAGGTTGTCTGGAAGAGATAGCGGAATGGGTAAGGCCGCCTGTTGTGTGAATTATAGTTTTAAGTTTTCTTTTCTTTGTTATAATCTGCTGTATAATCTACTATTTAAAAATAAGTCGTGTTTCTTCCTGACGCTATAACTCCAGAACGCACGCACGCATCTACTGTATAATAAAGTATATATAAATAAAATAAAAATACATATTTTGATGTGTTAATTTTTTATTAATGGTAGAAGAAGGTACTCATTAACACTCCTGTACTGTACTCACATCGTATTGTTAAATTGTAAGTCAACGCACGGGCAACTTTAATTAATATTTCAAAGGAATAACTTAGTTACACCTAGCCGCCGTTAATTACCTCAGTTGCATGAGCTCAATTTTGTCGTGTTTGTGTGAAAAATTACTCTAACAACATTCGTGTATGTTCTAAAAGCAAATTGCGTGTTTATTTTCATGTCCACATTGTTATACGAAAACTTATTACATTTACGAAAAATAAAGCAGGTTTCAGTAAGGCCCCTGTGGTTCAAAGCTGACATAATGTTTCTGTAAAGATATTAGGTCCATATTTATAGCGGCATCTAGGGATTTAAAGCCGGGTAAGCGTTGTATTTTTTGCAATATGAAAATGGGGTTCAAGGGTTTGGAAAAACCAGCATTTTCTTTGATAAAATAATATTTCAGTCGTTGGAATTCTCTAGTATTGCCTAGTCAATTGTAAAATAGTAAAGCTTTCTGCAAAATAACTTAAGAGCTGTAGTTTGAGAGCGGTTTCGCGACGTCGACGCCGCGTCGTCTAGTGCCTAAACTACCTACCCCCTAGTATCACTTATGCAGGAGTCATCCAATTAAGCATGTGCCGACGTGTGTGCCTGCCTGATAGCGCCATACTTGTGTTCTATCTACATATTATACGCTACACTAATTAACCCCACTCCAAGGCCTGGTTATGCATGCCCGAATATGAATCTTGCGAGTTTTGACCTCTTTTGAAGGCGCTCATTTTAAAACCGTGGGGTAATTTCGGCGAGTGTTTTCTTTTAAGGAAGACACGTAATGGGGTCAATGACTGAAGTTCTATGCTTTAAATAAGTAACTAGGATGCTGGGAGAGGTCAAGGCACTATTTAATGATATACCTGCGTAGATACACACATATGCAGCTTATAGTCAATAGATCCCTAACGTTCGTATCTTGAATTTTCTCATTTTCATTTCAGTTAAACGTTCACTTGTAGAGCAGTGGTGGTCCAGTGGTAACGGCCGCGACTCACAAGATGGTCATGGGTTTTATAATTATTTCTTCACCACTGCTCTTAAACCGGTGAAGGAAAACATCGTGAGGAAACCGGCATGTCCAAGAACGAAAAATTCGAAGACTTGTGACATCCACCAACCCGCACTGGGGCCGCGTGGTGATGGATTATACCCATTCCTTCTTACAGAAAGAAGGCCTGTGTCCCAGCAGTGGGGATAAAGGCTGATGATGATGTTAATATGTATTTACGTTAAGTTCAAAAGGTAACTATAAAGACCGATGTCTGAGTTGAGTATTTTGAGTTAGAACTTATCAAACCGTACTCTAATGCTAGTAGTTTGACGATTACACAATTTCAATTACTTAATATAGAAATCAGGAGTATAACATTAGCATATTATATTTGAGGCAAATAGTTAATAAAATAATAGGTGAATTTTCAATCTATCAATAATAATTTTCATTTCGTGTTAAAGTAGAGATCGCTGCCTGAAACCAAAATTGACATATTCATAACATTTTATTTGTTGCGAATGAAATTTTTATAATGTCAAAGAGTTGGTTACCAAAGTGTTATTTAATGTTGTGAGATTGGATTTTTAACATTCAGAATCGTAAACTAAGTTATTTAGTAAAAAGGTATTTTTTCTGTTGATGTTTATAAAAGGCAATCTCACCACGAAGTCTGGTTAGAGGTAGCGTAAGAAATTACTGTTTGGGAAGATATGGGGGACGTCGTTGCCCAGCAATGGGAAATGCTAGGCTAAAAACCGGCCAAGTGCGAGTTGGACTCGCGCACTAAGGGTTCCGTACCATTATCACAAAAAAAAACGGCAAAAAAATCACGTTTTTTGTATGGGCCCACTTAAATATTTATTTTGTTCGGTTTTTAGTAGAGATGTTATAGCGGCAACAGAAATACATAGGGTGTGAAAATTTCAACTGTCTAGCTATCACTGTTCATGAGATACAGCCTGGTACGCTCAAATTAAAAAAAATAGTTACAAAAATAAAACTTACTCTGAAACATATTCTACTTTGTAAGTGGACAACGAGCCCAGCAGTCACATAGTTTAAATTTGAATTTCAAATCCGCCAAATTAGGTTGAGAGTAGGTAAAAGCTTACCACTGGGAGTGGCGGAGATTAAAAGCCTTTGTTTCATCGCATATTGAAGGTTTATTGAATATTATTTTACATGAGCATCATGAGGAGCTCGTGGCTAAAGAATAACAGCCGCACGGGTCGATCTTTAAGGTTAAGCAACGCTTGACGAGGTCGGTCCGTGGATGGGTGACCATTTCAACATACCGAGTTTCCTCCGTGCCTCGGAAAGCACGTTAAGCCGTTGGTCCCGGCTGTCATTTGAAGATCTTTGACAGTCGTTACGAATAGTCAGACGCTTGAGATCTGACACCAGTCTAGCCAAGGGGTACCGTGTTACCCAGTTACTGGGTTGTGGAGGTCACATAGGCAGTCGCTCCATGTAAAACACTGGTACACAGCTAAATCCGGTTAGACTGGAAGCCGACCCCAACATAGTTGGGAAAAAGGCTAGGCAGATGATGATGATGAGCATCATAGAGCGGTGGTGGCCCAGTGGTAACGGCCACGACTTACAAGTTGTAGGTCGTCGGTTCGAACCTAGGCAGACGCTTTACTTTATGTAAATTATTTCATCACCACTGCTCTCAAAACGGTGAAGGAAAACATCGTGGGGAAACCGACATGTCTTAGAACCAAACACATCTCTCAACTCGCACTGGGCGCGCGTAGTGGATTACGGCCCATTCCCTCTCACAGAGAGAAGGCCTGCACGCACAACGGGCCAGATTTTTTATTTTTCTTTTTATTTATCGATAGGCTCGCATTTGACCACTATCGCCTGATGGTAAGCTATGATGTGGTCGACGGTGAAGAACGCTTGCCTAGAAGTAACCTATTCACTCTTGACTTACATACCCTAAGGTTGTAGCTATCAGGAAACTCCGGCGGGGCATTCCAATCCTTAGCTGTGCGCACAATGAAAGTATGGGAAATGGGATTCTTAGTGCCGGAACGAGGGTCCGTCTATTCTATCCTATCCTACATGAGCATCGTTGAGCTTTATTTATAATAATTGGATTTGGATTTTATGTGATATTAATGGCAGCAGATAATTTTAATTCGAGCATGAAATAACGTCTTTTATCTATCACAAAAAGCTAATGAAATTATACATTATCACAATCTTAAAAACAGATAGGTAGTAGGTACCCGACTACTGCTTAATCTATTTAATTTTTTTATTAATATATCACTAGTATTTTTGTAAACCAAACAAACAGAATGGAATAGTACATTTTCAGGATTAGTTAGCAGTTTTTTTTAAGTGTATATGTTAGTAGTCTTAGTTAATTATATAATAGGGCACACGGTTGGCGCAGTGGTTGAGAAATTGACTGCTGCGCTGCGTGTCGCGGGTTTGATTCCCGCACGGAACAAATATTTGTTCCGGCTCTGGGTGTTGTGTATGTGAGTTTATATGTTTGTAAACGCACCCACTACACAGGAAGCAATTCCTAGTGCTGGGCAAAGAAAAAAAAAATCAAAAAATCACTGTAAATACTTTTATCTATTTTTTATCTATGTAAATATTTTTTTTATTTTTCTTCAAAACTTAGTTTTTCAGAGATAAAGTTTACAAGAACTTAAAATGCAAAATATTACATTTGTAAAGATAAATCAGATAAAAGCTAAAAGTTCCACTGTGCAGTTGACCCAACTTTACCTTTTATTTTGCTTTGGACAATTTTTTAAAGCTTGGTTTACATGACACAGCGGATAACGACACGACACGGAGGGCCCTCAGTCAGTCACAGACGTGCTGGAGTGGATATTGTGAACCCCGCTCAACACTTGGAATTATTGGAAAAAGCGAGGCATCGTATCAAGATTAGTTGCAATTATCTTTTGTTGCTTCGAAACCTTCAAAGGCCGTTTTGTCAAGGCTAGGTTTTTCATTGTGTTATTCCTCAGTCAGCCCTTTTCGTGACCATTGATAAATTGGAACGTTGATTTGACAAATTGCTTCAACAGAGTTTGTCTATATTTTTAGGCCGGACAATCAAGATTTGTTTGAGAAAGTTGTGGTTTTATTTGATGTGTAATAATTTAGGCAATGTCATTTACATAACTAGTTCACAAACAAAGGCTGGAATTAGAAAAAAAATACAGTAAAACAATCATAAAAAACCGGCCAAGTGCGAGTCGGACTCGCGCACGAAGGGTTCCGTACTTGGTAAATTGCGGTTTACCATTTATGACGTATTAAAAAAAAACTACTGACTAGATCTCGTTCAAACCAATTTTCGCTGGCAGTTTACATAGTAATGTACATCATATATTTTTTTTAGTTTTATCATTCTCTTATTTTAGAAGTTACAGGGGGGAGGGACACACATTTTACCACTTTGGAAGAGTCGAGAGACTTTTCCAAAGTGGTAAAATCAAACTATTCAGTTTAGAAAAAAATGATATTAGAAACCTCAATATCATTTTGAAGACCTATCCATAGATACCCCACACGTATGGGTTTGAAGAAAATAAATATTTTTAGTTTTAGTTTCAAGTATGGGAACCCCCAAAATTTATTGTTTTATTTTTATTTTTGTGTAAAAATCTTAATGCGGTTCACAGAATACATCTACTTACCAAGTTTTAACATCATAGTTCTTATAGTTTCGGAAAAAAAGTGGCTGTGACATACGGACGGACAGACAGACAGACATGACGAATCTATAAGGGTTCCGTATTTTGCCATTTGGCTACGGAACCCTAAAAATGGAATGAATAAAGATAAGAAAATTTTGTTTTAAATACGGCTTTCCACAGAAAGTGGATTCGAATTTCAAAAATCCCTTTACCGCTTGGCTAACCAAAGTCCTTTCAAAATCCTGTTTGATCTTCTTTAAGAAACGAAGTGTCATAATAGCGTTGACAAATGTTTGTGAGGAATGACGGCACTAGACAATCTATATATGGTTTTCTAATAATTTATACTGCATATCCATTACTAATTACATATACATTAATAATTGGGATTGTGTGCCTTTTTTAATAAATTTATTATTATTATTACTGTTTATAACAAATTACCTGATGGCTTCCAAACTCTCAGCCTCAGAACATTTACATGTAAATTATTTAACTTTCTTTTAAGCAAATGTTATTGCTCGACTGAAGATTTTATGGATGAAAAATGTACCTACCTAAATATTTAACATTTTTCTTAATTAATCTCTTGTACAACTATTGTTCAATTTATTGAAATTATTTGTAAAACTAATTCTAACGATTTATCATTTAATTTTAATGGAATGAGGTCATCATTACATTAAAATTAAATTAATAATCGTTAGAATTAATTAAGGAAAGCACTCAATCGTTTTCGCATCCAAGTAGGCCGCTGCAAACACAATTTGGCAAAATGGGGTTTTATAGACCCATCTGATACCCAGTGTGAGTGCGGTGCCCCTTTGCAAAATATGGCACACATGCTGGAGTGTCCCATGTGCCCATACACCTGCACTTTGGAAGATCTTATGCTCGCCAGTGACGCCGCCACCTACTGGGCCCAAAATTTATAAAGAGTTTCCCAACGACTCGAAAATAAGAACTAACCATATGGTTAAAAAGTTTTTATAAATAAGGTCCCTTGTCCATAGGTTCCTACCTACTAATATTTGAATCAAACAATAGACGTTACCCTATTTTAAAAACACTTGAACTTGTTAAACAATCTAACAAACAAGTCTGATTGTACAATCTCCTGCGTACTTAAGTGTGCACACATTCCACTCGGCAACTTTATTTTCCTACGAACAACACTGCCAGTATTGACACGAACAACAACTAAGTCTCCTGTCGCCTCGGGTTCTTACAGAGAAAAGAAAACAAACTGCTAATCTGTGAACACGAATTGCAAATTCTTCTCTGAGCACCCTTAGGTACTAACATAATTGGATTTGCTTTTCTCCGCTTGATTTTCCTGATTTAATTAAGGAGAAATTGGTGATTTTTGGTGACAGTTACAATGGCTATACAAGTCGTGATCATTCAAATAGGTAGTATGTACGTATCATAATAATTTTGTATATGTGTTTGTAACGGATAATCTCTGGAAGACCCGATAGCAAAAATGCTTCCACTGAAAGAAAGTTACATTATCACTGAGTGTAACTATTAGGCCCTTTCCTGATGGCACGACGCAATTTAAATTGCGTTGATAGGCGTTATCGCGCACGTGTTTTTTAAGAAAAATTCAATTGCGTAACGGTCGAATTGCATCGTATTGTGTCCATTTGAACATTCTTACAATTTCGCTTATACACAGTATAAATATGGACAAACAGTACGGAAACTACCTACAAACGCTCAAAACGGCACACTCACACAAACATGCGCATCGACGAGACCCCTAAGGGTTATCGCGATGCTGCCAGTAAAGCGTGTCGCTTAGGGGTCTCGTCGATGCGCATGTTTCTGTTAGTGTGCCGTTTCGAGTGTTTTTAGGTAGTTTCCGTACTATTCGTCCGTATTTATACTGTGGCTTATCGGTGTGATATAAATCAGACTACTTTTTTATCCCGAAAAAGTGGCCTAAACGTTTCTGCGGGATAGATCTCGGGCGCGAAGCCGCGCGTAAAACCCTAGTCATTTATTATTTGCAAAATATATTTATAAAAATATGAACTGGTAGCCTTCTGGTTGTGCCACTTAATTTCACAATGTAGTTGACCAGTAACCAATAAAATATTAACATCTAATCGAGTATTCTATTAAGTATTCTTAGATGTTATAATCCACTTTCCGACAAAGGCAAACAACTGTAAATATTAAATTCCAATTTACTCTAGTGTTTCACTACATGTCATAAAGTTTACGCTTAACTGTACCAGTAGTAATTTCCTAACCCATTTTATCTGTGCTACGGACACATTAATGGCCATTTGTCTTCTCAATTGTCCTGTCCGTCACTTAGACGGAGGTCCACTTTTTCACTCTCTACTCTTTAACTAACGTAAAAAGAACTTAATATTCAAAGTTCAATAAAAAAAACTGTGTGTTGTTCTATTACAGAGCTTTCCCAATTCGCCCCAATGAATATTCAACACACTAAAGGATTTTTCAGTGGTTATAAGAGGTGTTTTATTATTCACCCCAAGAAAAGAGTCTTAATTTCTTTTAGAACTTCGGGAACGCTTATATTTAAATCAACTGAAAGTTCCTCCACTTGGAAACGCTTTGCAACAAATTAGTGTCAATCTGATTAAACTTTACCTTCCCCAGCTCTCCAGGTTGTTTAAATATTGTTTTTTCTTTTGTTTAACAAACATTTGTTAAGTAAACTGTTAGTGTTAGCTCGCGCTGTTCCATTAGCGAGCTATTAGCAAGGATCACTTAACTCAATTTCGAACTAGTATGGAAGTCATCTATCAAGGTTTGACAGCTACTGGGTTCACAGAACGACACGTTGGTTAAGGGCCCCTGAAACTAATCACTGACGTCTACCGTTAAAAGGGCATGTCGGGAATACCCCGGCGAACTAAATTACGTCCTACGTGGTAAGGGCTGACGAAATTGAACTTTCAAACCCTCAAATGGACCCAAGATTTGATGTTGGATATGCTGATAATTGTTTCATGTAAGCGAAAAGTGCTTTTGTTCGTAATAAAGCGATTTTCACTTCTGTTAATACGCCAATTGTACTTTTATACTACAATATTATGTACGTGATGGTTTTAAAAGCTTTTCTTTTATTGCTTTAGTGTTGTTCGTACAAAGCGGTTCTCTTTCATTTTCTAAAGATACGTTTTTACCTGCCATGTAGGGAAAGAAAATGTGTAGAAAAAGTATTTAAATGACAAAAGCTTTGAAGAATCGGTTTCTTGGGTTTTATTCTTTGTTAATAATGTTCACCTATTAAAAAGCTGGCAATACTAAGTGTTATTAGAATATACCATGTGATATTAATTATTTATATCAAAGCGTATAATGTTATGTTTAAACACAATCAGTTAGCAGATCTGTTCACGTAAATACTCGTAATAATGGATTGAACATTCGTATTTGGCCAGACTGTTTGTTTAGGACCAAAACTCACAAATTTCATATCAATTTTTAAAATAAATAAAGAATACCTACTTCTCTCACGTTTTCAAATAAGTAAAAGTATATAAAATTTAAGTATTTATAACGTTTGTTTCAACAGGAAAAAAACCGGCCAAATGCAAGTCGGACTCGCGCACGAAGGGTTCCGTACCATTATCGTAAAAAACGGCACATAAATCACGTTTGTTGTATGGGAGCCCTACTTAAATATTTATTTTATTCTGTTTTTAGTATTTGTTGTTATAGCGGCAACAGAAATACATCATCTGTGAAAATTTCAACTGTCTAGCTATCACGGTTCATAAGATACAGCAGACAGGTAACAGAAAGACAGACATACGGTGTAGACAGTGGAGTCTTAGTAATATGGTATAATCCTGTTTCTACACTTTGGGTACGGAACCCTAAAAAAAATGATAAAGTAATATATTCCCGCGCAAATAAAAAAAACGTAGCGGCGTTTGACCTTTCACTGTCACTTTTCACGGCTCATTTTGTTCAGTATTGTATTTGGCTTGTAAAATATGAGATGAAATATTAAACGAGCTGAATGTATCCGAGTCTGGATAATGGAGTTTTACCACAACTGACAGAGCGAAGAGCAGAGCGAGCAAAGCTATCTCTACTGCGGTGAGACCGATGTCAACATTAACTTTGCATCACTTTTTAAATAAGTACCGGAGTATTTGTCCGTAAATATGAAATGATAAACAGATATAAGATCAAATAACATCGATTCAAGCGTTATTTTGAACAGAAATATCCAAGAATGAACTTTTGAATGAAACATGTTTGTCAAAAACAAATTACTCTAAAAACAAAAACCCGACTGCTAATAAAATTAATAATGAACTGAAAAGAGAAAAAGAAGTACTAAATATAATTTATACATAAAATATTATGAGGTGCTGCCAGGTTTTTCTATAATTTTTGTTTGTTCCCGCCTGCAGCAGCTGTCTCTTTTCAGTTAATAATTTTTTAGCAATCGGGTTTAGTTGTTTTTATAATAATTTGTTTTATTTCAGAATTTTTATTTAGTTTTATTAATGAACGAGTTCTCCAAGAAAGTTATGTGGTAAAAATGTATTTATTTTGCTATCAAAGTTACGCTTATCTTGAGTTTGTGGCAAAATAGTTACATACAAGTGTTGCGATATATATTTGGAATCGTCTATTTAGTAGCTTATTTGATACCCAAATCATGCTGTGCAGTCGGAGGATACATATTCGCGAGCTGGCTGACCAAAACCAGAAGATGTATCCTCCGACTGCATAGCATGATTTTCTTCTTGTTTACGTATTTTTAGTTCGCTTTTCAAGCTGACGGGTTTTTTGAGTTTTTTAATTAACTTTTTAGTATTTGTTGTTATAGTGGCAACAGAAATACATCATCTGTGAAAATTTCAACTGATACTACTACTACAGATACAGCCTGGTGACAGACAGGCAGACGGACCGCAGAGTCTTAGTAATAGAGGCCCGTTTTTACTCTTTGGGTACGGAACCCTAAAAAGCACCTAGTTTTTCATCAGATCAGTCGAAGAGTGATAAATACTTTATTCAAAATTCTGAGACCAGCGTTTTCTTCAAGTGCTTTACGTTTTTTCCATCGCTAGCTAAGGCTGTGAGATTTTTTTGCCAATTAAAATTCGATCATAATATTGAAGATTGGAAGCACGTCGTTTATTAAGTGAAACGATTTTTATACTTGATTGATGGTTCTAGGGAGTAAAAATATTGCCGCGAATTGACAAATTTGGTTTCTCGTATAATTGGGTTTTTATTTACTGTTTATTTTTATTTAACCCCCGCCGGAAAAAGAGGGGTGTTATAAGTTTGACGTGTGTTGCTGTT
This sequence comes from Orthosia gothica, assembly GCA_949775005.1. Classification (NCBI taxonomy): domain Eukaryota; kingdom Metazoa; phylum Arthropoda; class Insecta; order Lepidoptera; family Noctuidae; genus Orthosia; species Orthosia gothica. The sequence goes on from OX459042.1 coordinate 14,869,662, forward strand.
TATCTGTGTGTCTGTTTGTGGCATCATAGCGCCTAAACGGATGAACCGATTTGAATTAAGTTTTTTTTGTTTGAAAGGTGATTTTGTCGAGAATGTTCTTAGCTTGTTTGAATAAAATCGGTTTAGCCGTTCAAAAGTTATGGGCGTTTTACTGTTTGTTAAACAAATCAGGATGTTAACGCAAGATAAATGTGTCGGGGGTTTTTTAAATTTTGAAATTTTACTTGTTTTTCTTGGAAATGCATTTTTTAGTTAACTTACTTGTTATGTTATTGCAATATTTTACATCAATAGGACTTTGCAGACATTTAGAAATTAAGGTGTTTTGAGGGTTCTGTACCTCTAAAGGTAAAAAGGTACCCTTATAAGGTCACTTTCTTGTCCGTTTGTCTGTCAGTCCGTTTGTCCGTGTGTCACCACCGATTTTCTCAGGAACGGGTGCATCTAGCAATTTATACCATATACTGAGGTCTACAGTCCCTATTAGGTGTATAAAAATCAAGGTCCTGAGTCAACACGATAAAAAGATATGGGCAATTTTAGGTTTTCGCGAAAACTTGTAAGTATCAAAATTTACCTTAATTTTCAACTTTTTTAATACTTGTGCGGTCAACTGGAAGGTGACCCTATAGGTTTTGGGCCGAAAATCTATATGGTAGTTCCCGTTGACCTAGTTACCTAATTATGTTGGTGAATGTAGCTGTTTGCACGGAACCCTCGGTGCGCGAGTCCGACTTGCACTTGACCGGTTTTTATTTTACTGTGAATAAATAATTTGTTTATCTAATAATACGTTTTTTTATCAAGTAGTAATCATCAATTTAATACGGCTTATCATATTTCCATGGACCACAACCTCTATTTATCTAATAATAATAAATGGCAACATGCCCATCATACAGTATTTTATCAGCTGTAAAGTCAAACGAAACTTACAGTTTGCCTATTTAAACACTTGTTTAATAATTACAGCTTGTTTGTACGCTCCATATTATTTTAATAACTAGTATTAAAGTATCAGTTCAAATGTCCGCCATTTTATATTTGCGTCTCAGTGACTGCTATAATTTATAGAGTAAATGTGCCATAGAAATAGTCAAAGGGAAAATGGTTGTCATTATTGTAACTGTTGACAGATTAATCTATTCGTCACAATTTGTTCTTATTTATAGACTCTTCTGTGAATCCTCTTGATTAATATGAGAAAATGCAGAAAATGAAAATAAATTATTGCAAAAAAAATATAAAGTAGCAATGTGTTTATCTTAGCTAATAACATGTTTTCAGTTCAAATAATTCTTGAATTTTCCTTGAAACCTGCCCCCGTACCATGATATGTCAAAACTGGGCAAAAGGGACAGATGTATACAAGACTTATACATCTGTCTCTTATTATACTTATACTCGAAATAACCTTGCTCTATGTGATTATGGTTACCTCCCTGGCTGAGAAAGCTTTTAATAATAATTTACTTACAGTTTTATATATAATTTCGAATACTTAACGAGTAACTGTGTTATACAGACATGACATGCTGTTGTAAGCGCTTTTAGTGCAATAAAGTTAGTTCCCACACAACTTCTGAACTACTCGAGATATTTAATACATTCGTTTGGCATTGTATTCGAATTCAATTTAAAAGTTTTTATTTTAAAATGTATTCCGATATGCAAATTGGGTTAACTTTCTATTTTTCATATATTGGAGCACCAAAATGAATAAGGATTGTATTATTATATTAAAGGAAAATCATCTCTACAATTGAGTTTACTCGTTTTTCGTAAAATATTTTACGAAAAAGCAAACATTACTTATATCTAAATGTCACATTAGCAACGTTCAGCTGAACATTCGTAATGGAATTGGCATATTAAAGGCCCCAAAGTTCATTAAATGGAGCGTTGATGTCATTGAACATTTCAATAAATTATACAGCTATTAACCCAATTCGGTACGAACTTGCTACTATTCATAAATTAATATCAATTATTCTCCGTTTCAGAGGGTTTTGACGAAATTTAAAACTTTTCAGCAGTTGCCAAACAAATTACGGGGTTATTTGTGCAAAAACGGTTCGACTTCGTTGAAGTTGACACTTTATAGGTGCCTACGATTTTTTCATTTCCTCGATCGATTTTTGTAGTTGGCTAGTTTTTTCATTATATCCTTAATACTTGTTGGTTCGACAGATTATCATGTCTTATTATAACAAACTTTTTCCCTGCAGCTTCTCCCCAGTGAAAATTACGAAAAATACACGCTTCCTGTAGGATAGCCAAGGGCACTGTGCATTTTTCAGGTCGAGATAAAAAGTAGCCTATGACATAGCAATCGTAAAATTTTCTTTCGAAATAAAATTGTAGTGGTATCAGCAACTTCCGGAGATTTTCCTTTGACATACACTTTACCTACATTTTTATAATTTCAGTAAAAAGATTTCCTATGTAGTCGACTCAGACAAACCTCAAACAGTTTAACTTGCGCCTTAAAATGCCAATGCATTCCACCACTTTCTTGGATAAATCCTTTACTATCCAGCCTGCTCGTCTGTGGAATGCATTGCCCGACTCAATAAGACGCGCTCAGTCGTTACTCGTATTTAAAAGACTCGTAAAAGACCTATCGCTGTAATTGTGTTCTTGTTATTTTGATAATATGTGCGATGATTGTCGGTAGTCATCATTAACTTTCATTGCCTATAGATATATTGAGTTTGTATAAAATTATGTATCTATTATATAGCTTATATATGTGTTTGTGTATCTATTACAGTATCATGGTATCTATCCATCTGTCGATATTGGTAATTTTATTTGTTACACCAATGACAACTCCATTTTATGTCCAGGCAATCACTGTCTATTCCAGGTTGCCTGGAAGAGATAGCGGAATGGGTTAAGGCCGCCCGTTGTGTGAATTATAGTTTTAAGATTCCTTTTCTTTGTTATAATCTGCTGTATAATAAAGTATATATAAATAAAATAAAAATACATATTTTGATGTGTTAATTTTTTATTAATGGTAGAAGAAGGTACTCATTAACACTCCTGTACTGTACTCACATCGTATTGTAAAATTGTAGGTCAACGCACGGACAACTTTAATTAATATTTCAAAGGAATAACTTAGTTACACCTAGCCGCCCTTAATTACTTCAGTTGCATGAGCTCAATTTTGTCGTGTTTGTGTGAAAAATTACACCAACAACATTCGTGTAAGTTCTAAAAGCAAATTGCGTGTTTATTTTCATGTCCACATTGTTATACGAAAACTTATTACATTTACGAAAAATAAAGCAGGTTTCAGTAAGTCCCCTGTGGTTCAAAGCTGACATAATGTTTCTGTAAAGATATTAGGTCCATATTTATAGCGGCATCTAGGGATTTAAAGCCGGGTAAGCGTTGTATTTTTTGCAATATGTAAACGGGGTTCCAGGATTTGGAAAAACGAGCATTTTCTTATGATAAAATAATATTTCAGTCGTTGGAATTCTCTAGTATTGCCTAGTCAATTGTAAAATAGTAAAGATTTCTGCATTATTACTTAAGAGCAGTAGTTTGAGAGCGGTTTCGCGACGGCAACGCCGCGTCGTCTAGTGCCTAAACTACCTTCCCCCTAGTATCACTTATGCAGGAGTCATCCAATTAAGCATGTGCCGACGTGTGTGCCTGCCTGATAGCGCCATACTTGTGATCTATCTACATATTATACGCTACACTAATTAACACCACTCCAAGGCCTGGTTATGCATGCCAGAATATGAATCTTGCGAGTTTTGACCTCTTTTGAAGGCGCTCCTTTTAAAACCGTGGGGTAATTTCGGCGAGTGTTTTCTTTTAAGGAAGACACGTAATAGGGTCAATGACTGAAGTTCTATGCTTTAAATAAGTAACTAGGATGCTGGGAGAGGTGAAGGCACTATTTAATGATATATCTGCGTAGATACACAGATATGTAGCTTGTAGTCAATAGATCCCTAGCATTCGTATCAATGGATTACAATCTTGAATTTCCTAAGTTTCATTTTAGTTAAATGTTAGCTTGAGGAGCAGTGGTGACCCAGTGGTAGCGGCCATGACTTACAAGATGTAGGTCGTGGGTCCAAACCCAGGCAGGCCATTTACTTTGAGTAAATTATTTCACCAACACTGCTTTCAAAACGGTGAAGGAATACGTCGTGAGGAAACCGGCATGTCCTAGAACCAAAAATTCGAAGATATGTAACATCAACTAACCCGGATTACCGCCTGGGACACAGGCCTCCTTTCTGTGGGTCCCTCCCACAGAGAGGAGGCCTGTGTCCCAGCAGTGGGAACATTAAAAAGGCTGATGATACTGTTAACTTTTATGCACGGTATGTTCAAAAGGCTACTGTAAAGGCCGGTGTCGTAATTGAGTATTTTGAGTCCAATACTTAATGTAAAAATCAGGAGTATAGCATTAGAATATCATATTTTGAGGTTAATAAAATAATAGATGAATTTTCACTCTACCATTAATAATTTTCATTTCGTGTTAAAGTAGAGATCGCGGCTGGAAACAAATATTTACATATTCATAACATTTTATTTGTTGCGAACGGAATTTTTATCACGTGAAAGAGTTGGTTATAGTGTTATTTAATTTTGTTAGATTGTATTTTTTACATAGTCAATCGAAAACTACGTAAAATCAAAACTAATATAATAAAGGTCAAATTGTTTGCTTGTTTCTATGTTTGAAAATAGTAATCTCATCTCGGAGCGTGTATGCTTATTCCTAGTTTTTTAACGTACTCACTCGTGATAACGTAAACGATCTCTTATGTCAAAATGTATACAAAAAAGAGGTTCCACCGAGAGCAGTGGTGGCCTAGTGGTAACGGCCGCGACTTACAAGTTGTAGGTCGTGGGTTCGAACACAGGCAGGCGCTTTAATTTGTGTAAATTATTACATCATCACTGCTCAAAAAAAGGGTGAAGGAAAACATCGTGAGGAAACCGGCATGTCTTAGAACCAAAAATTCGAAGCCATGTGACATCCACCAACATGCACTGGGCCCGCGTGGTGGATTACGGTCCATTCCCTCTCACAGAGAGGAGGTCTGCACGTACAACGGACCAAATGCGAGTCTAAGTGCGAAATAAAAAAGAATAAAAAAAATAAAAAAACCCGACTGCTTCAAAAGCGAACCAAAAAAAAGACGTAAACAAGAAGAAAATCAAGCTGTGCAGTCGGAGGATACATATTCGCGGGCTGGCTGACCAAAATTTGGTGTATCCTCCGCCTGCACAGCATGCTTTTCTCCTTGTTTACGTCTTTTTTTTAGTTCGCTTTTGAAACATTCGGGTTTTTTGATTTTTCATTAAACTTTTTTTATTTATAACTTTTTAGTTAGTTTTTTTTCGAATTAGGTACATTTAAATATATAAGTATTATATATTTATGAAATCATCTCTTAAACCCTTTATTTTGATATCCTACACGAAGGGTTTGGAAGAAAAAAATTTGGGCCCTCACAATATGGCACCCAAAAAGCCGCCATTTTTCTATTGTCCAATTTTAATGTAGCCAGTGACACTCGCAGGGTTAAGACGAATCGATTGACCTACGAATCATCAAAATCGGCCAACGCGTTTGGTCTCTGGAACGCCATATAGGAAACAAACATACATACATACATAGACTGATAAACACATTACCCTCCTTCGGAAGTCGGGTAAAAAGGGGTCCATCTATCCTATCCTATCCTAAGAGGTTTCTCCTTACCGTCACCAGACGGCGCTTATCCAGTTTCAATACAAATTGACGTTAACGTTAACGTGGTTAACTCTGGTTAGAGGTAGCGTAAGAAAACACCGTCTGAGATGATATGAGGGAAGCTGTTGCTCGGCTGTGGAATATGCTAGGCTAAAAAAGTAGTCTCTTGAAGAACGAACAATTGCCGAGTGTCATAATTAGGTATGCTACTTATAATACTGAAAAAATGCACAATGCCTGTGCTATAAGCCACAGGAACTAAGTCGCGGAAAAACTTTTGGAATAATATTCAGAATTATTGACTAATACGTAGATTTACTAACAGGCTAATATTTAATCTAAAGTAATAAATTACTAAAAAGGTTCGACCATGAATATTGTATTAGGCTCTAAAGTCTTGTCTACGTTGAATTAATGGGGTAGGTAACCCATTGTTTCAACCTTGACTTACTCAATCGAAAACAACATAAAAAGTTCCGTTCAATTTTATATTAGGTAGATATTGTTGGAATTAAAGTTCTTGAGGTAACGGGCTTCTAATACTATGAAAAGAAATGAGTATATTTCTAGTAACACTAAATTTATATTATGCCAAAACGATTTATTACGTTCTAATACCAACAACTAATACCACTGGTAGGTATTTGTTTTAACTCGTATTTGTTTTCTATTCCGTATGGATACCACTCTTTAAATAATTAAAAATATGCGAACGAATACTAACAACTTTATTTGGTACAGTCAGCACAGTCAGACCTAATCAATTTAAAGTTTTCTAATATTTGTATATGACCGTAACACCAAATTGTTTTTTTTTTTTTTATATTTTTAGTTCAGATTGATGTTACTGCAAAAAAATATTATACAGGTACAAGGAGAAACTAAAATTATAATAAAGTGGATTATTAGTAATATTTTATTATTGAACTAGATGTTTGCTAACTTTATTTTTCTTGGATTAACTGGTTTTTTTCAATTAAAGGTTATAATTAGGTACATATAAAGCGTTTTTACTGACTGTACCTTATATCTATGAGCTTGTTTTGGTATTAGTTTAAACACGATTTATCCGTTCGGAATTGAAAATAAATATGAGTTGAAACAAATACCAGTGGTAGTTGTTGGAATTAGAACGGAATAAATCGCCAAAACGCCTGTCAGTCGACGGCTATCTGTCTACTAATTCCTGTTTCTTGAATTAGTAGACATAACATCATTCCATTACATTTCTTTCTTTGTTCAATTTTCCACCAGCCAGTTTTTTAACCAGCCAGAATTATTTATCTGCCAGACTATCTACTGAAAGGTGCCCTTCGACATGCATCTCTTACAGTACACATTTTGTACAGTGTTATAGTAACTCAATCTGCCTAGCCTTTTCCCAACTATATTGGGGTCGGCTTCCAGTCTTACCGGATTCAGCTGAGTACCAGTGTTTTACATGGAGCGACTGCCTATCTGACCTCCACAACCCAGTAACTGGGTAACACGTTACTCCTTGGTAAGACTGGTGTCAGATCTCAAGCTTATGACTACCTGTAACGACTGTCAAAGATCTTCAAATGACAGCCGGAACCAACAACGGCTTAACGTGCTTTCCGAGGCACGGAGGAAACTCGGTATGTTGAGATGTCACCCATCCACGGACCGATCTCGTCAAGCGTTGCTTAACCTTGAAGATCGACCAGTGCGGCTGTTATTATTTAGCCACGAGCTCCTCCGTGGCTAAATAATGGGTATAGTAACTAAATCGTTGAAAATAGTACCTAAGTATGTATACCGTCTTACTCTTATTGAAAAGATCCAGGAGACTTGCACCATCTAAAGAAAGGGTCGCTTTTATTATTTTGAGGTCAAACTAGCAGGTTAAGTTCAATGAAATGAGTATTAATAAATTATTAAACTAGGACGCGGTACAACGTACCTTTTAATTAAATATGAACAAGAGTGATTAGACCGACCTTAATTACTTTACTATCAATTTTGTGGAACATAGTTCGTATTATTATAGATTTTGTTTCGTGATGGAAAGTGATTACACCTACAATGTAGATACAGCAGTATGGTTTTAAATCTAAACTTTAATATAAAGAGGTTAAGTAACATTTTTGGTAGTCCAGAGGCTCACAAGTGGCATTCGATTGGCGAAGCGAAAATGCGTAGCCGCGGTTTAATGCTTGTCTTAGAATAAAAAGCCTTTAATATTATCTATTGGGTGTACGCTCACCCTAACATACAATCCCACCGCACTATTCCCAAACCAGTGCAACTCCTGAAAGCCAGAATCAACAGTGGCGACCACCAGAAAAGCGCCGAGGCAATGAAGCTTGACGAAGTCCCGGAGAATGAATTTAACTGTCTTGGATCCCGCAACGAAAATTAATCATAAAAGAATAACGGAGGACTAGGAAAAAATACAACGTCGGGTCGTTTACAACTGGAATAAGCCCAGTTGCCTAGCCCCACAGATAAAATTAGCATTATTATTAATGGGTCCTAACATTGTGAGCTGCTATATTTGTTTCCAATAATAGGTATGACAGAAACTCCCCTAACATACGTCACGTAAGGCCGCAGTAATTTTAAGGGTCTGACAGTACATGAAAATATATGATAATTTAAAGAACCTACTAAGACCTTACCAGCCCTAACCTACCTATTAGTGTGTGATAAATAAATATATATTACTAGCTGGCCCGGCAAACTTTGTTTTGCCATAAAAAGACCAAACATTTATCTACCCTACCCTACCCGAACCTACACTACCCTACCCTACCCTACACTACCCTACCCTACCATACCCTACACTACCCTACGCTACCCTACCCTACCTATAAACCTCACGGAGCCCGAGACCTTTCCAACGAATGCAAAACCTTGGAAATCGGTTCGTGCGTTCTGGAGTTATATCGTCAGCAAGAAACCCGACTTATTTTTATATAGTAGATAAGTTCAAGATGTCTGCACCATGCGAACTAAGTTTACAGACGGATAGTGTGCTGGCATTCCAGGTTCGGGAAGGGTACACTGACTGCCAGTCCAGTAGACTCACGAGACTGATCATTGGTCTTTAGAAAGAGACTTCCTTTCAGGTTGGATAGACAGAAACGCGAGAACGTGGTCTAAAACTCGACGTGCATTTATAACCGAGCGCTATATGTAGGTGTTTTATAATTACACCGACGACTCGAGTACGACCTCACACCACGTGAAACCCTTTACATGGAAGGGTGACTTAATTGGGGATTAAGAATTATATCCCTTTTGTTACTCATGGAAATTGAAAAGTACGCTGCGGGAATTACATTTGCGAACTTGGTTAAGGTGTCGGCAAATATTTTTAAAAGATGAACACGGTGGATACGCACCATCAAAAATTGTTGTTACTGTATCTGAAAATTGGGCTATATATAAATGTCTGACACAACAGAACTGAAAACTCAGGCTCTAGATACAATAATGACATTCTGACAGTTGTAGTGATTTTCAAAAGTTCAGAATGTTCAGAATTGAAATGCGCTTCCGAAACGTCACATAGTAAATCCCAAATATAATGGCGTTTTGACTAGAGGTTTTGATGATCTTTATCGGTAATCGAATGTCACTTTGTGTAAGCTCTAAGGAATAAAACTATGTATTCACTATTATTAGGCAATTGGCTTGATGCTCGCAGTGGATTGTTGCTGTTGCAACTGCGACTGGTACCTGCTTATCGTCTTAAAGGTACTGTTAATCTTTAGAAAATTAAAATCAAAATAAAAAAAATCTTTATTCAATTAGGCTATTTAAGCGGCACTTTTGAAAAAAACATTAAACACATTTAATACGGACCGGACGGTAGAATCAATTATTATTACTTTTTGTAATAATAATTGATTCTACCGTCCGGTCCGTTCGGCAATGTAGCTTGTTATGGAGAAGAACGGACAAGAAACTCCACACTTACTCTTTTAAAAAAAAGTGTTTTACAAGTATTTGGTTACATTGTTCTTGTTGGAAAAATACATATATGTGAGAACGACGTGAAATAATAAAAACGTGCACGTAAAAGCTTCTACGAGTAAAGTAAAACAAACAATTAAAATACAATAAACAGGCCGTGACAGCTAAGTTATGAGAATATCAAAGAGAAGGTACATAAGTCAGAATATAATCCCTAAACTTGTGTTTATATGCATATAATATCTGATAGAGATTTGGTGCACCAAATCTTGATATAATAATATACGAAGTTGTTCCATTCCTCCTTAAATTTCTATGCTCAAATTATGCATGCAACTTATACAAGGAACAATTTCAATTCCCATGTTAGGTTAGGTATTAACTACTTCAGTGAATAACTTCCACTTGAATAGAGTTATGAATGTTTAATCCCAGATTCAACACCGAAAAGTTTTCGCGAAATTTAACGGCAGAGATTTGTAAAAAAAATAGCATATGCTAGCGGCTTCGCCCGCGAGAAAAGTGTTTTATCATCTCAAGCGAGCATTGTACCGGGATACGCATACGTAGGTACTATTCCAGTCTATCTCTGTGCCAAATTTCATCCAGATCTGTTCAGCCGTTCTGTTGCGATTGAGTAACAAACATACATCCATCCATCCATCTAAACTTTCACATTTATAATAATATTTGTAAGAAGATGATACTGCTTAGGAAAGCGTTTATTGCTTAAATTTTCTATAGCTAGTTATTGCGTTTTGCATGGCAGTCATTGACAAAGTTGAGTGATCCCGCGGGACCAATCCGAATCCTAACGAACGAAGAAACTAAATAGTATGCATATTTTACCGTTTGCTGTTATGGAGTATTTTAATCTATAGCTCCTCTTAACAACATAAGTGTCTTTATCACTTAAGTATTACACCGTTGAAATCTTTAGAACGACAAAGTTCTTAGTACGGTCAAGCTTTTCACAAACCCACTGCAGTTGCTTTTGTAGCCTTTACCAACATATAAAATCAACGTTCTTATTTCAAATAAAATTCAAATGTGCGCTTTGACTCAAAGATCAGTTTAGATATGTAGTTGAGCCTGTAGTGTTGAGCCGTGCAATTTAAAAAGGAAAAAGACGCTGGTGGTTCTTAAAAAGCGTGAGATTGCTTCTGCCGTCCCACTTCCGTAGGAACTAGGCGACTGCCGATGGCTTCGGGCGAAACTACCACAAAGCGATTCAGATAATAATAAATCTTTGCCATAAACGCTCGGTTACAATGAAATTGAAGTTTGAATTTAGAGTTCAATTCCGTGCTTTGGTACTTGTACTATTATTTATTCTGTGCTTTGGTTTGGATACCGGTGAAATGGTTTAATATTTTGATATGAAAGGCGGTTTTGTGAATAGGTTGGAAAAATATGGGTGTTTTGAAAAAAATCGCCTATTTTTATATGCAACTAATTGGGTACCTACCCGACGCGTTGCTGCCACATTATTTTTGTCCCACACTAGGAATTTCTTCCTGTATCGTGGGTGCGTTTGCAAATATATAAACTCACATACACAAACACCCAGAGCCGGCACATCTATCTGTAGGTGACACAAATATTTGTTCCGTGCGGGAAATTAACCCGCGACACGCAGCGCAGCAGTCAATCGCGCAACCACTGCGCCAACCGTGCGCCCAATTGTTTTATGATAAGATAAGATAAGATATTTATTTTTGTAAAACATGAGTATACAATAGAATTGCATGGTCTTAAAAATAACATTTGGTAATAGGATCTACATATTTTGCCGTTCAGGGCACACAAAAAAAAAAAAAATTGTTTATATAAACCGTTTGAATTTATATAATTTAAAAAAAAAGTAAATATATTATATAATTTTCTACATGCAGTGTTTTGTAAACAATTTATAGAAAAACTTTAAAACTAAAAAAGGTACAGTTTTGAGATTGAGAAAATGTCGTAATGATAGGCACAAGTTTAAATTGAGTTGTGGGCATTTTTTGTGATTTTGTGATTATATGCCTATCATCTTCGCGCAAGGGCGAGCAATAAGTTGATAAAGTTATATCGCAATTGGATGAATGGTTTGTCAGCTCATGAAATACGAACAAGGAAACATTTATTTATTTAACCATTAATGTACACACACATAGTAAATAGACAAGAAGAAGGAACAGAAAATAGGTACAAAGGTATGCTTATTTCTATCGAAATCTCTTCCAGCATACCTGCGAGAGGAGAGTTGCAAAAAAAGATATGTAGACACCGTGTGTAGAGGGGATCTAAAAATAAAAATATTTTGAACAATTCACAATAAAGAAGAATACAGTATAGATAATTAATATATACTCTTATATACATGCATAAGAATAAAATAAATATTACAATAATAAATACTAACTAATGTCATAAATACATAAATAACAATACATAATTATATGCAACCAATGATATTCAAATAAACAGATACGTTATACACTCACAAAACAATTGAAAAAAGTGTTCCGCGCAGCAGCGGCAGCACACATACACACTTTTCATTCATCTGACATTTCACTACAATGTCGAAAGGGATGGCTTGATAAAACAAACAAGAAACAAAAGAGACAGCTAGTGTTTGTCACTTGCGTGTGAATGTAAACAAACATTATTCTGACAACCAATGTTTTTTCTTTTTGTAACCTCCAAATATCAGAAAATTAGGAAAAAACAATTAAATAAATTAGTAAATAGAGGTGTATTGCGTATTTACATATGGTATGAGATCCCTTCTGTTTTATGTAATTTGGTATTATAATTGGTACACTTTCTAAATACACACGATGGCATTTTTTTAATTTTGATTTTTTTTCAACAAAGCGTATCGCTCTTCGCCATGCGTGACATAAACTAAAGACTAAATCATACAATTGTCTACTATTCGAGTCTTCACAATGCGCGCGCTTATAACATATCTGTTTATTTGAATATCATTGTATGCAACTAAGACATTTAAATATAACATTTAAACTTGGAACTTTTACTCGGTTGTGACTAAAAAATATTGGATTGACATAAAATATTTTTTGCAATTGCGAACTTACACTAAATGCATATTTATGAGGCATCTTTTTATCTCTCAAAGTCCATAAGTCTTTGTCGCTAGCGAATTTGTATGCACAAGTTCTTTATCGCTATGAAAACGTTATACATGGTTCCTCCGTAACGACTAAATTATTAATTCAACTTCCATTCGTGACCTATGCGATTTGTGCTTTATTCGCCTGTACAAATAAACATATAAAGGTAAGCCTGCAAATTCTCAGATCTGGTAGTATTCTCGTTTTGTCTCTGAAAAAGGAAACTTTACCTGAATATTTTATTCAACAAACGATAGAGTTTTTAAGTTTAATTTTACAAAGACTCAACATAATACCTAGAGTCTTTGACGTCTATTGGCAATTTAGGTAACAATTTCTATGCTTACCGATTACCTAATAAGTATAAAATACTAAAAAGGCTGTTAGTAACTTTGTTTAAGTTTCTGTAAACGGCCACCAGTGGTCCATAGTTTACAAAAAGAACAACAATAATCTATTAATCTGTAACGTCAGTTAATAAAAAACCATTCCCAATTCGAAAAACTCATAAACCGACCTACAATTTTCTGTCAATTTCATTAATTGTTGTAAAATATACCACTGGCCGTTATTACTGTCAATCGATATAGTTCCTAGTTTAAAAACTGTAACGGTCATTCAACTCTATGGTATGTCGTGTCTGTGGCACGGCAGACGGCAGTATGTTGGACAAATATTCATATCACCGTGAAATCGTTTACATACGAGTAGCTCGTTATCGATCTAATGCCGTGGTTACTTTGCAAAGCCGCTTGAATTACGAATCAGTTGTTGTTTGCCGTAGGTTTGTACAATCAGATTTTTCATCACGATCTAATTTTGTTTCAGGCATTAAATAGCAATCAAAGACACGATTATTAGCCAGAATATTTTTTTTGTCCTCCATGACGTCCCCAAATCCTTCCAAGTCTCTTTTTCTGAGCCACCTCGAATCAGTGCCTGTAGTAGGCGCATAAGGCTTTAAGGTACATTAATGTATTTTTTTACTATTTTAAGAGTTAAAAATAGTAAAAAAAATATAAATCTTTGTTTGAATTTTTCGACAAATTGTAGGAAATAGCTGATTTTTATTATTTTTTTACAAAGTTTGATTTTGATCCATACCCCGAAAATTTTGATGCAAAAAAAAACCAGGTACTATAATATAGTATTAAAGACAGCAAAAGAAATCTATTAGATAGAAAAAAAAATGGGTGACTCGCACAAGAGACAAAGAAATATCCTAATGAGAGACTCCTATCTCAGCATATGCAGCGATATTTAGATTAGAAGGTACAATATTATAATTGTGATCACCAAAGCGTGTAAGTATAATTTATAGCTCAATTACTCCTTCCTCGTTCGTTGTCATAAATATTTTACCTACGAGTCCTACGATTCTGCCGTGTGTTAATTTTATTTACGTGATCTAGCACTTTGCTCCGATGCTCCCGTCAAATGCCTAAAATCTCCGCCAGTTAACAATAAAATAAAAGTAATTCATTAAATAATATCAAACTTTTGTACTTTGTAGATCTTTGGCAGTCGTTATAGTTAGTTAGAAGCCAGAAACTCTGAAGTCAGTCTTGCCAAGGGGTATCGTGTTACCCTTACTTTACTGGGTTGTAGAGGTCAGGTAGAGTAGACAGTTGTGTCATTTGAAATATTAATAACTAATTGTGCCCGTGGCTTCGCTTTACGTCAACTGCCTACTCTATCTACCTATATACCTTTACCCTTTTTTTTTTACATAGCTATCTGCATACCTACCTACATATCCATCTACCTAGTAACTATTATTTTTTTTTCTAGTTTAATACTTCTGCGAAGAATTTTAACACCACTATTCAGAAAATGACGTCAAATGCACAACGCCATCTATCGAATATGTAGTTCAACTGTATCTGAATTGTAGGTGGTGTGATGTGATTTTACTTCTTGAACACTGAGTTTAAATTCATTTATCTTTTGGTAGAAAAACCGATTGCTATGAAACAAAATCTAAGCAATACTTCAAGTTACGCACAATTTTTATGTATAAAAGTTATCTACATTGGTTTCGCACATTTTACGTGATGCGTACACAAATAAACAGACAAAAATTCCAAAAATGCTGCAAATGGGTTCTGTTGGTTATCCTATAAACCCACCGCAACACAGTTCATAATTCAGAAAAGCCTAGACAGATTGATTGGTACAAAGTGAATAAAATTATGCATCTTGTGTGTTTATTACACGTACTCCTTACTTAAGGCGCTACCCCGAGGAAAACGCCGCGCTAGTCGTTTTTCGTGCTGTTTTAGGAGCTATCTACTCGTTATTTAAAAAGAAATATCAACTAATAAAAATACATTAAATCTAAATATTATTAATTCTAAAATGGTCGTATACTTTTTTTTTAAGAGGTGTATGTTTCACTAATCTCCTTTCAACAAAACCATAAAAATGAGAAATAATTATTGATAGCATGGATCTCCCCGTAAAGTATTCATTAATTATTTTTTGTACTAACACTAATGGATAGACAATTTAATAACGAACATTTTTGTCGTATTTTTTTTTCAATAGACTAAAATTAGATTTTATAAAGAGTTTATTCTAAAATCTGGGCGTATTCACTACTGTAATTCATGCGCCAACAGTGCCGCCAGGCCAATAGGAATGCTCATATCTCATGCTGATTTTTTTGGTCAGGGTACCGCCTTAAGGTGACCAGACCTGTACAGCAATTCTAACTCATTCAAACACGCAATAAACGTGACCAACTACTGGGCCCAAACAATTTAATTAAATGTATTTTCGAAACGAAAAGAAGAAGAAAAACCTATGCACAGAGCTAACTAGCTAACTGTAGCTACTACTTAAAACTTCAACTGTAAGGAAAATATACTAAACTCATAGTTTATTTGTTCCTGAAATACTCCTCATCCAAAATTCACCTTACTGCATTTAATCCGATTCTACATAATTATGATCGGCTCAAACTAACAAACGCTCGAACGGGCGATTTCATCAAAATAGCACCATATACCTAGACTAAAGGGACCGCAAATTAATTTCGCCTAGCACCACCCACGGGCTGTAATCGAAGCGACAATGGCGAATGGCCTAACAGTTATTAACTATGTACACGTAATTTTGAGCTCACATCTGCTGGCAGAAATAAGGACTCGTGTGATGGAAATGTTGTTTATGTTTGCTGTTAGTTTACTTAGTTTAAAATATGCTGGTAAACGTTTACGATCGTAAAGGTTCTCACTCGTCTTCTTGTCATATTCGAATCGTTAGTTGAATAACTCAGGCGAATCATCATCATTCCCTTGCTCGTATTCTAATTTGTTAGTAGTTGGCACAACATGTCGTCTACCATATTTTATTTATTCCTTTTGTAATTATTTTAAATATCCATTTAATTAGTTTAGTGGAAACGCCGGGAGGGGACGCCCTAGATAGACATACATAGACCTTATTGGTGATGTTCTTCAGAAAGGCCAGGTGCATAGTACTCATAACTGGCGTGCGTGTATGACTAGGTGTATCAACGTGAGTAAAGCAAAATAAGTATGTGAGGATCGTAGTAGGTGGAGTTCTGTAGTTTCTGCCTACTCCCATATGAAAAAGGCGTCAGTTTATGTATTTATGTATGTATTCATTTAGTTTTACTATGAAGGGATACTTATGTAGATAAATGCATACCCATCAAACCAGATTTTACGAGAGCTTTTATGAGAAAGATATAGTTAAACCGAATGGTATGTCCGTATTGCAGTTTTACGTGCTGAAATATAAATTCCAGGTTGCCTGGAAGAGATAGAGATAGCGATAAGGCCGCCCGTAGTTTATTTTTTAGTTTTAAGTTTTTTTTGTTACTGGATATTCTGATGTACAATAAAGTTTATATTAATTAAAAAAAAACAAAACGATGTACCAATAACCTGAAAAATGCGAAAAATATTTGAAATACTACTGCAAAGCTTCAGGCACATAATGCTATATGAAATACTGAAACGTACAGTTTGACCAAAACGTTCGTCAAACGACGAAATGTGAAATGGAATTTACTTTGTAGAACTTTTGTTTGATTTCCGCGATGTATCCGGACACACCAGCCTGACCCAGTGAGAGGCGTCATATCAAAGATTTTATCACTGAAATGAGTTTTTGTTGGTACTTGTAATAAAAATGGGTTCGAAACACTAAATGATTTTTACTTATTTTGGGTTCTTTGTTTACTCGACCGTTGTAAAGAACAATATTGTATCCTTATATTTTATTAAGTGAGAGAAAAAGAAAAGCACATGGTCATGTGATGAGGAGGGATGAAACGCATGTTACTAAAATAGTTATGAATATAAATGTGGATGGATGGAGAGGGAGGGAAAGGCCAAGGAAAACAGTGATATGAAAGAAAAGAGAGTCAGTGATGCCGTGACGGTGGATAGGACGGTATGGAAGAAAAAAACGTGTTGCACCGACCCCAAGTAACTGATGATGATGTAAAAGAACAGCACTTAATGATTTGCTGTGTGAAGAGAGCCATTTTAAAACATTTTGCCGACTTCAGAAGAAATTTTTCCGGCCTTCTGAAGTTTGTTTTACTCAAAACCTAATCCAATAGCTAAGGATGTATTTTCCTTGATAAAAGTTTATAACTTTATTTCAGTTATCTTTCAACAAACAAACAGTGAAAAATATTTTTACTCCGTAACCCTATCCAAGATATGTAAAATTGGTTCTGGTATTCATTTCTACATAATAAATCAAGACTCAACACATGGTATGTACTACTAAATACACGATGGTATCCATTGTTCATTGAGCTAATGCAAAATGTGACGTGCGATTGAAATTCAGCGCTTAGTATGGGCCATGTAGATTTAGGCAATCATGTGCACAGCTCTGAGGAAACACGGCAGCTTGTAAAGCGGTATTATGTTGGTTTACTAACTGGCTGCACTATTGTTGAAACAGGCATGAGCAGTTAGGTCAATGAAATGTTCATCACCTTTGAATGACACTTGCACTTCATAATGGGCGTGTTGGCGCAGTGGTTGAGCGATTAACTGCTGCGCTGCGAGCCGCGGGTTCGATGCCCGCACGGAAGAAATATTTGTATGACCTACAGACAGTTGTTCCGGCTCTGGGTGTTGAGTATGTTGAAAAAAGATAATATGTCACGGCTTATTTATCTATAAGACAGATAGTTTTAATCTAAGTGAAGTTTTTTAGGTATTGAGAATCCTTATCTTAAAAAAAAAAAAATTTGCTCTGATTTTTCCTACTGGCAATATTTCTCCCCTCAACATCCATGCTATGTTATTTTTAACCGACTTCCCAAAAAAGGAGGAGGTTATCAATTCGACTGTATTTTTTATATTTTATTTGTGTCACCTCAGAACTTGTTTCTGGGTGAACCAATTTTGATGATTCTTTTTTTATTTGAAAGCTGGTGCTTGTCATGTGGTCCCATTTAATTTCCATCAAGATCTGATGAAGAACTTATTGAATAACTAGATATATATTATCTACATCAGAACTCTTCAATAAATGACGGCAAATCACTCGGGATAGCTACAATCGCATTTCTGTTTATTATTTACACCATTTCATAACATAACATCACACTAGTACGCTCTAAAGGGGTACGCAGGTGTAAACAGTTCACCTTGGTATACTCTTATTCCACCGGTTTTGTTTAAGTTTTATGTTAATAAAGCGTAAGGGTAGCCAATGACTTATTATAAGCTTCTGTACCTAATTTTAAACGGTTTTCTAACTGTACATTATTAATATGTAAAATACTTGAATACTTGCAATATTTATTACTGGGATTTGAGATGCTAATGTAAAAACTTAAGTACTTTGCAGTTTATCATACTAATTGCTTGCAAAGACCAATTTCAGACACCTGGTCCTCATTTGAAAAAATAAAGAGGACAACGCATGTATTTTTATTTTATTTGGAAAACAAACAGCTTGTATACCCATCAAGATGCAATAGTTACGTATTCGTAAAAATTACAAAATCAAACTATATCATTCAAAAAAAATTGTAATAACAGAAAAAAAATTCCATGTACTCATAATTGAACATCTTCTACTAAATAATCCTGAAACCGCAAGGAAAAATCAGCTGTTCCCTACATTTCTTTGGTAATTTTGTGAGTGGCGTAAAATGCGTCGCGGAATTTACGCTGCATTCGGTTTCATATTAAAGTTCTGTTTGTGCCACACGGCGACGCAAAATGAGTTGTCTGCTGACGTATGCATTTCATTTACACCGATTTGCGCTCGAGGTGAGGAAGGGGAGCGAGGCAGGCGACAGTGTTCTGTACAAACGTCCTTCTGGCACCCTAAGCGAATTTCAGTTGAACGTAAATTCTGCGACTCATTTTACGCAACTCACAACTCACAAAATTACGTTCATTTGGCCTCACCCCTAAGCTGTCATAAATGAACAACTGTTTTTTATAGGTAAACTTAATTTTATATATAAGTTATTTTCTTCGTAAAACTATATAGTTTTATTATTATCTTTCTTTATTTTACGAACACAAACAGCTATCGAAGTTGTTTGGTCTCCCGAGACACACAATCACTCCCATTCCCAAAGTAAATAACATGGCAGATTGATTCAGACAATTCGTCTTAGACATGTGGAGCATAGGGAAACTGCTTTCAGCGATAAAGAAAATAGAAAACTTAGTAAATAACAATATAAGAATTTCATGCGATATTTCATTGACAGCGGCAATATCTATGAACAAACAGAAAAACGAACCTTAATTTAAATTGTATATTCTTATAAGTACTAATTGCAGCCTCCAGGTAACATTTATTGTAATAAATTAAATTAGTTTGAATAATAAATTAATTAGAAAAACACTAACATTTCCAAACATAATTCAGGGTTTACGTGCCGCAAAGTGGTTTATCAAAATAAGTCGACGCTATATTAAAACTTAATGAATTATTCAATTAAACAAACTATACCTAACACGAACACAAAGAAACACAATACTTAAGTAGACATTCTTGTTTCGCCAAAATAGCAAGACTGAAATAGGAAGACGAAATTGATTTGATATTCCCTATCCTCGGGAGAGATTAGAACTCAGAGTGAGTCTCTGCGGAATTCAAGTCGAGTAAATGCCTACTGTCAGAGCTCCTTTATACATCGAAAGTATATAAATAAACTTGCTTTAGGTTCTTAAGTAACTAATAAAGAACCGGAGGTTGCATCAGGTATGGAACCGCTCAGACAGGCAAGTTGCTCCAAACAATGGCTCAGAAAAAGGTTAAAAAGAAAAGCGCCTCAGAAGATGACTTGACCGCAGACGAGAACACAATAGATCATTAATAAACGCTCTTAATTAATAAACTTTCAAGACTTTCCTCTTCTAAAATGGATGACAAAAACCATTGTTTCAGTACAATTACAGTAATTACAGTAGTCACAAATCCATCGTAACAAAGGGTTTAGTGGACGGAAATTAATGTCTGTTCCAACTATCCAGGTTTACTCTACCAAGTCAAATATGGAGATCGATGTTGTAGTGAGGTGAAAATGGCCAGTCGGCGGCTATATTACGTCTAGCGGCCATTATTAATTGGTCTTATTAAGTTCTCGACGGCTGTGGCCCTATTAACTTCCCTAGGTCGTTATTAACGGGTTAAACTGTTCGAGAAGTGCTCGGTTTCTTAAATGTTTCGGATAATGTTAATGTACCTTGGACTTTTACTAACTTAAATTTAAAAGTGCGTATTCAAGCTTAAAGTTCCTGTGTGTACAGTTTTAACCTACTCTCATGTGTGTGTGTGAAAACTGTTGCCAATATTCTTAGCTTGTTTCTAAGCATAGAATAGCTTATGATATTCCAGAGAGGCTCCACTTCCACTGCATGAACTAAGTTACATAATGCATATGCCGTCTATAAATCCAATCAGTCTTCGCTCGAGAATGGGATTCTCACACGAAGATATTTGCCTACATGCTACGAGTTCGAGAGTTGGTGTTACTCTGTTAGTTTGAGGAACTCTGCTTTTGATAGGTACACGGATAGATTGGGTAGAGCGCACACCTGATTCAAAAGAAAATGGCCAGAACAATCCATGTTTTATTGATCGACATTATAACATTCAATTATAGAATGATATTTAAGAATTCTCATTTTTGACAGTTCTCATTTTAAAGTCTAATTTTAACGATAAGATAATGTTGTCACTTGAAACTTGATCGATAAAATTCTTCGAGGTTGATGAAAATTTAAAATAAACAATTAATTTTACGGTGGTAACTTTGTTTTAATTTTGAACAGTTTTATCTTGTCACAATATATTTTTTATTAGATTTTGGACAGTTACAGTAAGTACAGATAGAGCACAGAACACAAAGATTCTGCTTATTTCAAAATAAATGCGAATTTATACCTTCATTTGTTTTCAAAAAGAGATAGTCCGTTTCAAAAGACAATTTCAAATCAGTCTGCGCTTAACCTTATTTTAATATTGATAGGAACTCAAATAGAAGCAGATTATATAATTCGAAGTTCGAACTTGTCTAGCTTTTGTTTTCCATTTCAGTCTAGCCCACAAATAGATTAGTTTAGTCTACAAACTTGTGAATGTCTGAAATATGTCTAACATTGAATGGGCATGCCATTGATTGACAGTGACGTTGACGAGTGATTGATACGGTTAACACAATTTGGATGAACTAATTAACGTCGGTTTAAACTTGGAACGTTGACTTAGGTCCAAAAGTATAGCTGTCAAAGTCTGTTACGTACGCGAAGTTTACATTTAAATCATATTTAATACCTTAAAGCACTGACATTCATTGACTCGTAATTCATATTTGCTATAACTAATCTGAGGTATAGCAAAATATTCACAACAAAAATATACATAGGAAAAAGTTTCACAAAAAAAGCTTTATTTAAAATAAGCTTATTTCGTATTCTTCTCAGCAAACCCTTTCATTTGATACCCATATTGTGGCAATGCACAAAAAAACAGTCCGCCTCCATGGGCCGTCCGCCATATTGGATTTAGAATGACGTCACTTAGCTAATGCTGCAAAATCCAATTGCAATTTCATTTTAATCGGTGGAGGAAAACTGCTTTAAAATTTAGTTACAAGATTTGACCCAAACACACGTCTTACTTACATACATCCCTAGTTAAATATATAAAAACAAGCTTGTAAAAACCCGCCCACTCACAACACAAACACTGGAGTTTGACATATCGGATACCTTGTGCTACACCAGCGCCTCTAGCGGCGAATTTATGCGCGGTAGGCCCCATTACTCTGTGATTAGTTGACTGATTACCAATTTGACAGCCTTGCGTTATAATCATGACATTATCTACTTAGATAGCTAGCTATGTCAACTTGTGGCGGAGTCCGATACTCCATTACAAAATGTTTATCCTGACATAATTATAATTTTTTTACATAATTGGTGACATATCTGTTCGAGTGATCGATTATACTATTTAAGTCGTTTTAATATAAAGGGACATCATTGTCGTATACGTGTTCGGAACTATTCGAGCATCCTCGTCAAGTTTACACATGAATAAGTTCAGATATCCATCCCATGGATAAAATATTATTTAAACATGGATATATGCGAAAATTACATAAGTATGATCGTATAAGAGTAGGGAAATACCAAAATGTCAAAGAATGGACTGTGTAAACAAGGGTGCCTCATCATCATTTCAGCCGAAAAACGTCCACTGCTGGACATAGGCCTCACCCAGGCGTCGCCACATTGAGCGATCTCAGTGTGCCTACTGAGATGAAATATTAAAGAGAAGAGTGAAAGAAGAAGACTGGTTGCCGACCCCAACTAAATTATGATAAGCGCAAGGTAATCATAATGACGACTAAGCAGAACTTATGAACTAATGTTCTGCTAGCTTCTGCCAGCGGCTTCGCCCGCGTGAAAGCCTTAAATTATCCCGAGGGAACCTATTTCCAAGATAAAAAGTATTATATGTGCTATCCTAGACTATAATCTATCTCTGTGTCAAATTTCATCCAGATCCGTTCAGCCGGTTTGGCATGATTGAGTAACAATCATACACACATCCATCCAGACTTTCGCATTTTAATATTAGTAAGATAATACATTTCTCTTTAAGAAAACTCTTTTTATACCTGCTATATATTTATTTACTTTATTACCCAAAATGATTTAAGCTTCTTCTTTGTTTTCATCCAGATCCGTTCACCCATTCTGGCGTGATCGACTAACAAACATACACACTCACAAACTTTCGCCTTGGTAATATTAGTTTGATTAATACTAGCTTCTGCCAGCGGCTTCATCCGCGTGAAAAGTGTTTTCTTATCCCAAGGGAACATTATACCGGGACGAAAAGTAGCCTATGTGCTATTCCAGACTATAATCTATATCTGTGCCAAATTTCATCTAGATCCGTTCAATAGTTTTTGCGTGAAAGAGTAACAAACATACAAACACACTTACAGTCTCACAGGCTTTCACCATTATAATATTAGTGTGTTTAGTGTGATTATAATATACTAGCTTTTGCCCGCGACTTCGTGCGCGTGAGTGTCGGTTATCGCGGAAAAAGTGATATCTTTCGCAATTTTATTTTTTGTAAATAAAAATATCTTATGTTACTTCTAATACCTCCGAAAATATGTGTACAAAGTTTCATGATGATCGTTTAAGTAGTTTTCGCGTGAAAGCGTAACAAACAAATTTACATTCACATTTATAATATTAAGTATGATAGTAAGAAGTAAGATTACATTGTTCTTCAGAAATGATAAAGAAGGTTTCTATTAAACTTAGTTATGACCAATAATCTAAACTGCTTCAATCAGTTCTAGTACCTCATAATATCGTAAGCTTACGTTTTAGCCCAATATCGATGTAGCCTTAAATAAATCAACGTAATGGAGCAGTAGCAGGAGCAAATTAAGCGGCATTCAACAGCTGTTTAGTTCCCACAATACTGTAACGTTTATACTAAAATCGATACATTGTTCCTTTCGCAACAGGTATTTGTGGAACACGGAATAAACCTAGTACAAATAACGCTTTGTCACCACACTACCGCTTACATCTTGTTTATTTAACTGGTGTATTTTCCGTAGGTGGGAATCGAGTTCAGCGGAAAAATTAACTATACGTTCTGAAATCGAGAGTAGTGTAGAAGAGTGTTGGAATTAAGGTTAACAGAGTGGCAAAAATATTCATTGTTACACTCCTTGCGCTGTAGCATGGTACCGATGACAGTTTCAATAAAAAAAATACGCATATACCTATACGCATTTTTGTAGTTTAACGTCATACCATAGTTATACCATATACCATAGTTGCCTGTATGACGTTAAACTACAAAAAATGCGTATACGTATATGCGTAAAAAATGTTATTGAAACTGTCACCCGCACCATACTACAGCGTAAAGAGTATAGTCTATTGTCTATTAAAATACTAGCTTTCGCCAGCGGCTTCGCCCGCCTGAAAAGTGGTTTATCATCCCAAGGAAACATTATACCGAAATAAGCAGTAGCCTATGTGCTATACTATCTCTGTGCCAAATTTCATCCAGATTTGTTCAGCCGTTCTGGCGTGATTGAGTAAAAACAAACATCCATCCAAACTTTCACATTTATAATATTACTAGCTGACCCCGCGGCTTCGCTCCCGCTAACTGACTACCTATCTAACATAACTACCCTACCAACCCTACCTACCCTACGTTTTTAAGATGTATTTTGCTATTTGGGGCGGACAAAAATCCAACGAATCAAAAACCATGAAAATTGATCCAGCAGATCTCGAGTTATAAGTGTTGTAACAAACCCGTCTTTGTTTTATATATATAGATAATAATATTCCGGATTAAATTCAGACTCTCTGAATACTTAAACCTTTATAGTCCTGGCTAAACGAGTCAAGAAGGCACTATCCGGAATAGTTAAATCCGTCCTAACTATTATTACACTTTCATAGTTAAATCCTTTTCCCTGAATCCCAAATTCAGAGTAGCGTAATAAGCTTTAAAGCTAATTTGATACACGTTAGTAACATGTAGAAAATAAGCTTTTCACTATAGTAAATATTGACTAAGATAACTGACGCCTTTTTCTCATGGGGGTAGGCAGAAACTACAGAACTCCATCTGCTACAATCCTTACTTATTCGTTTTGCTTCTTTTGCGTTCATACATCTTACTAACCCATGTTTTAACTCACCTGCCTTCAGATCAAATAAAAAGTCAAGATGGAACGTTGCAAACAACAAGGTGACGCCGGTTAAAACTACGCCTTGCCGTATACCTACATACACAATTACACGCACACACGTAGAATGAAACTTCGGCTTGTCAATATAATAATAATAATTGACTGACAAGCTAAGGTGTAGTTTCGTTGTACGTGTATGCGTGTAATTGTGTATGTATACGGCAAGGCGTAGTTTTAACCGGCGCGGCGTCACCTTGTTGTTTGTAAAGTTCCATCTTGACTTTTTATTTGATCTGAGCACCTGCCTTAGATACAATTTTGAATCTACATTATCCCGAAAGAAGATTGAATTTACGTTTATCCAAAAAAGATAACGGTCATGGCTAAAATAAATGGATTTAAAAGGATTTCTTCATGTTTTCCTCAACCGAAATAAATGTGTCCCAAGAGAAATAGCATCTTTCAACCACTGAGTGACACCCCATCAGATAGCTGAAATTATACCCAGATACTTTGTCACAGATAACAACATAAAACGTTACTTTATTTGAACGGTTACTTTCTATTTATAAGGGTTAGATAAATTTATCGTTAGATTAATTAGGTTATTTAAAAAATGTAGGTACCAGATGTTGTTTCTTTTTAAGTTTCAGTTTTCTATTAGGTGTTTTTATATTGCGGGTAAGCTTTACTAAGAACTACTGTATCTATTTTTGTTGGCAAGCGCATCACTAAAGTTTAGAACGGCTATTTAAAAAAAGATCTATTCGTAATATCAGTCTATTCTTCTGTGGAACGCGCTTCCTCCCGAAATCAGGACGGCCACCAGTTAGTATGCTTTCAAGCGGAAATTGCTATTTTATTTTCAACGGGGAAAATCTTTTAATAATTAATATAATCTAAGAATAATTAAATTTATTAAACGTTAGTAAAAAAAAAAAAAAAAAATTAAAAGTAATTAATAATTATCTGAGTATTAATAAAATATTAATAATACTTTTTTATGTTTTAATAATAATTGTAAAAATAATACGTATGGCATTATTTTCCGTGTACCAATAATTGTAATTAAATGGACTAATAATCACAGTTTTGATGGCAGGGCTGGTAATCTGTGTGACAGGATTTCGCAGTGCAGATACCAGTCTTCCACAAAGGATTTGTCAAATAATATTGCACAATTGTGTTAAAGTTTATAAGAAACATTTGTGGAAGAGAAATAAATAGTTTATTTATTTATTTACTTTATTAATATATAGTTATATAGGTATGTATTACATACAATATTTATGAATATTTATCAACAACATATTATTAGTGTACAATAAAGTATATAATAAATAATACATAAATAAATAGTATTTCTTTGGTTTACTGTTTTGCTTGTCACAGTATAAATAATGCACCTGCCAATGTTATGTCTTCACCACCCTGTACCTTTGGGCATGAAGTTTAAGTCCTTACATAGTATAAAACAAAGTCGCCTCCCGCTGTCTGTCTGTCCGTATTTAAGCTTAGATCTTGAAAACTACGCAACGGATTTTGATGCGGTTTTTAGGGTTCCGTAGCCAAAGGGCAAAAAACGGAACCCTTATAGATTCGTCATGTCTGTCTGTCCGTCCGTATGTCACAGCCACTTTTTTCCGAAACTCTAAGAACTATGCTGTTGAAACTTGGTAAGAAGATGTATTCTGTGAACCGCATTAAGATTTTCACCCAAAAATAGAAAAAAAAACAATAAATTTTGGGTGTCCCCATACTTGAAACTGAAACTAAAAAATATTTTTTCCATCAAACCCATACGTGTGGGGTATCTATGGATAGGTCTTTAAAAATGATATTGAGGTTTCTACTATCATTTTTTTCTAAACTGAATAGTTTGCGCGAGAGAAACTTCCAAAGTGGTAAAATGTGTGTCCCCCCTCCTGTAACTTCTAAAATAAGAGAATGAAAAAACTAAATAAAATATATGATGTACATTACCATGTAAACTACCACCGAAAATTGGTTTGAACGAGATCTAGTACGTAGTTTTTTTTTTAATACGTCATTAATCGTAAACCGCAATTTACCAAGTACGGAACCCTTCGTGCGCGAGTCCGACTCGCACTTGGCCGGTTTTTTCTTAATAGATAGAGTGATTCACGAGGAAGGTTTATATGTATAATACACGCGGGCGAAGCCGCTGGCAGAAGCTAGTATATTAATAAATAATAGTTCGAAGTAGATACTTTTGGAAAAAGGAAAAAGTGCTCTATTCAATAGGATTATTTTATGAAATAAGAAATGATAAGACAATCTTTGTTGGTTCAGCTAGTAAGAGACATTAAATATTTGTTATAGGAATCGAAACGCAGCCGTCGTTCACCGGTAATCGTGCAATTAAAGTTGCTCGGGTTAAAAATGTAAAGGCAAGTACTACATTAAGTGGTGCGTCCATTTATTTTTAAAATGCACTTATGCAATTATCTTTTCAGCAAATGACGCTGTTAAATGATGCAATTAAATGCTTTCAACTGCTTTTTGCTCTTATTTTATGAAGCTTAATAAAGTACGGCTTCACACGGTTACAAGTAGGCAAACACTTTTCATCCAAACCGGGAATTACTCGTATCATCCAAAAATAGGAGGCAGGGTTCATTCTATCCACTCTATAACCAGATGCATTCTTTGATATGAGTGATACTAGAGCTAATTTGCAACAATTGATCTGATATATTGGGGCTCAAATAACCCTTTTGGTAATAGCCCGGATTGACTAAAAAAAGCACTTGCGATCGACGGGTTGGGCACCCCTGGCTTAAAAGGTCGAGAGGTAATGCCAATGGGACTGACAGTGATAGCTATGGACTGTTGGTGCCGGATAAAAGCTCTCACCTCATTATATCGGACAAACGAACAACATTACCCACTACGAATAATTAGTGAAATCTCGCCTAATGAATTTCAGAGCAACTATACCTGTGTGAAAAGGCATTCTCTGCTGCTGTATAAATTATACTAAAAACAAATACAGAAACAGATAACAAATAGAAGCCAATTTGAGATTACCTACAACTTATTAGTAACATTAACATTAGTATTAATATCGAATTGGGTGAAATCCTGTGAAGATGTTTGTGATAAGGTTAAAATAAATAAAATAACCAAAATATTAGTGATATTTTACCAGGCCCCTCAGAAAGTATTGCGAAAAAAAGTTTTTATATATGGGAGACTGGCCAGTTATAATGTTTTTCGAAAATATGATTATTTATAAGTAAAAATAAGTAAGTTCCAATTTCAAAATTTCCCTCCACATTTTTTGCGAGTTAATTCAAAGTATTGTGTCTCACTGAAATATGGATCTGCGCCGGGAACATTTTAGAGCTATGATTTTATACGATTTCAAGTGTCGCCTGAAACCGGATGAATCGTACGATAGACTTCAAATGGCATTCATGGATGAAGGCCCTTCCAAGGCAACCGTGTATCGTTGGTATAACGAATTCAAGCGCGGTCGACCAACTTTGGGGGATGACGAAAGAAGCGGTCGCCCTTTGACGGCTGTTACCGAAGAAAACGTGCTAGCAGTGAAAAATTTAATCCAAGACAATAGGCGAATTACATATCAGGAGATTCAACACATATTGAAGATTGGATCGGGAAGCGTTCACGAGATTCTACTCAGCCATCTTCGCGTGAGGAGGATAGTATCACGCTGGGTGCCGCACAACCTCACCGATGCTCAGAAGCAGGCCCGGGTGGAATGGTGCCGTGATATGCTTAACAAATTTGAAGCAGGCTCGTCTCGGCGTGTTTACGACATCGTTACAGGTAATGAGTCCTGGATTTATCAATACGACCCAGAAACCAAGCGCCAGTCGACTGTTTGGGTGTTTCAAAATGAGCCAACGCCTACCAAAGTGAAGCGATCTAGAAGCGGGGGTAAGATTTTGATCGCTAGCTTTTTTAATTTGACTGGCCACTTGGTATCAATTCCCTTACGGGATCAAAGAAGCATTAATGCCGAATGGTATACTACCAAATGTTTGCCAGAAGTTTTCTCTGTTATAAGCAACAAGCGACCAAACACAGGGCTCCGCGGGCTACTGCTCCACCACGACAATGCACCTGCGCACACCGCACTCAAAACGAGGGACTTCCTGGACAGCACGCCAGTCAAACTCCTGGGTCACCCTCCTTACAGCCCTGATCTAGCACCGTGTGACTTCTTTTTATTCCCAAAAATATAAAATCAGCTCAAAGGGATACAATTTTCGTCGCCGGAAGATGTGCTGGCTGCGTTCGAGCAGGCTGTAAACGAGGTGTCTGCGGCGGACTGGAAAAAGTGTTTTGAAAACTGGTTTAGGCGCATGAATCTTTGTATAGAGGCTGGTGGAAAGTACTTTGAAAAGATTTAATAAAAATATATGTACGTATAGAACAATTTTTTTTAGTTTCGCAAAACTTTCTGAGTGTCCCACGTAGTTGTTATTATTTAGTTGCAAAAATTTTTATGAAAGATTTCTGTGCTTGATTTTCTAAGAGTCCGTTGACTGAAACATTTTAAGAAACGCTGGTCTAGAATATAAAACGTTTCTCAAACGACGTGATAATAACAACTTTCTCGATTTTGACAGTTTGGTGATAATGGTACCAATTCCGCTCAACTAATGACCTAAACTTCTACAAAGCTTTTACCTCAAACTATATCGACGATGTAGCAGAAATAATACTTAGTGTTAAAAGTTTTGCCAATTTCAAACTAATAAAACTAAAAGACAATTATATGTTCGACAAAAAATAACCACAGAAAGTAAGAAGTACTTACTCCTTAAAAGAAAATGTTTTTACCCCATTTCTCTTTGATTCTCTGTGCCCCAGTTCGGTATATTTCTCACTCTGAATAATTTTCTAATGTATTACATCCTGACTCCTGTAACGAGGCCTTTATGCGGGGACCCAAAAGCCTCATTCAATCAAGCTCAAATATCTCTTGACTTATTGAAAGAAATCGGCACTTAGGTAAATCAATTTTCAGGAGACCCTTTTAAAGATGTTATTACTGACTGGATCTATGCTTTACGATAAGCGGTTTCCCTGATGGTTCGACGCGATTCGATTTATATAATACCAATAAGCGATTTTTACGTTACGTTTACATGAACGCAATGCGATGCAAATTTTCTTAGAAAGTACGTGCGCGATATCGCCTTTCGACGTAATTTAAATTGCGTCGCGCCATCTGAGGCTCTAGACAAGTGGCATTCGATCTCAGCGAAGGCGATTGTCGAAAAGTCAACATGCAAGGGATTGATCACGTGATTTTTCGATATCGCTTGTCAATCCCATACAATTTTGCCTTTTGGCAATCGCTATCGCCACCCTTTCGATGATAGAATATCACTTATCTAGGTCCTCAGGAAGGTCCCTAAAGCACATTTTTGTACAGCAGATTCATTTAACAGAAGTAGGAAGATTTTCCTATTAAGAATATCGGATACGCTACCTATAAAATGATTAGATTTTTTAGGAAAACGGTTGTTTTATAAATTATTCCATTCTTCAAATTCTAATTACGGGTAGGTATACCAATACTTTAATGCAAGTTTTTTTCTGGTTTGAATCTAAATTAAAATAAGAAATCAGAAAAAATATTTTTAGATAATTTCTAGCCAAATGAAAATAAAATTAGGCAACTTCTGAAAATGACTTAGAAAATGTATTTCTGTTCCCATTGTTCTCTGTTTAGAAAGAAAAAAATCCGCTGCTTCTATTATTTTGTTTTTAAAGAAATTCTTCCTGAAAATAACCTCGTTTCCAGTTTGCATAGGAAAGCGTAAATTATTTCAACTCCGGTCTGAAATTCATTAGGTTAGATTTCACTAATTATTCGGAGTGGGTAATGTTGTTCGTTTGTCCGATATAATGAGGTGAGAGCCTTTATCCGGCACCAACAGTCCATAGTTATCACTGTCAGTCCCATTGGCATTACCTCTCGACCTTTTAAGCCAGGGGTGCCCAATCCATCGAACGCAAGTGCTTTTTTAGTCAATCGCGGCAAACCAAAAAGTGTAGAACTGAAAAAAAGGTGGCTATGACCTTTATTCTCTATGATTGAAGTAAGGATATTAACGCACAATTAGGTAAACACTAAGATAATTCTATTTCGAGAAAATTTTATTAATTTATAAGTTTATCTTTACTCTTCGTAGTAGACGGTTGTCAGTCGATCGTTTGATGCCTAAATGTTTTGAGGTCGATCATCAACACGATAAGTAGGGACGAATGAATCAGAGTTTTGGTCTCAAAGGCTCTAGAGACAAGGGACATTATATCATCAAAAGCGTGGCGATAGCGATTGTCAAAAAGGCAAAATTGTGAGGGATTGACAAGCTATATCGAAAAATCACGTGATCAATCCCTTTAATGTTGACTATCGCTACTTGTCTAGAACCTCTGAATGTACCTACAACACTGCGTTATGCGATGCCGGATCCATAATCTTCCTCACCGCTGACACCACTGCACACACAGAACAAAAGACCATTCTAGATGTTTTTCAAACGATTATGTTACCGGCACCGCATACTAGAGCGTTGTGCTTTCCGATTAAGAGACCAACTTTTCGAGAATCATTGAGCACCCCTGCTCTACACTAAATATAATTTTTCAACACATATTCGCTTTAGGGATTAAAGCGAATAGTATATAACATAATATTTGTGAGAGAAAACTTTCAATTTCACAAACTGAATATTATTTTTATCCCTCGGTGTGTTATAAAATAAAATGTTGCTTATGAAATAGAATTTTATAGCAGTTTTCGCCTAAAGTTTATCTTCGTTTTTGGGTTACTGTGACTGCGTAATCTCAGTTTATATTGCTCACGTAGGTAGTGTAAAAAGTGTCCGAGATAGTTATATTAATAATTCTGTAATATCTTTACTAGGGTGGGAATAAAAAAGGTTATTCGGTTATATAGGTACTTTTTACCAAAGGTATTAGGTATATCTGTCTAATACCGGTCTGGAACACTTAAAAAAATTCCTGGGCTCTACCGTACTACAAAGCACGCGAATGCATTTGGAATAAGAGCAGCGGGCAACTCCGCTACTTGCTTTTGACCTTTACTGGCCACTTTGGAACCAACCACATGCTCATGAAGATGGTTCTAACTGCGACAACCTTGTGCAGGTTGTGTGGGAATATCCGGAACGCATGAAGCACCTTGTGTGCAAATGCGATGCACTGGCTGGTAAGCGAATGAGTCTGCTAGGGGTTGAATATCCAAGACCAGAAGACTATAGGCTCATGTCTCTTAGTCTCACTGTAAAACTCATGAAGAAAGTTTTTAACGAGATTGGGGAGGACTAGGTTATCTAGGGGACCAAAAAAGATCCCAATGGGTCGAAGTCCCCTAGTTATTTGACGGTCCCTCACAAGATAAGATAATAGTATATTATGCAACTAGTGAATAAAAGACGGATTTAAAGCGAGGGCCATAGATGAATCACGAGCAAGTGAAGGATTCTAACGACTGAATCACGACCGTAGGGAGTGATTCATGATGATTGAATCACGAGCATAGCGAGTGATTCAAGTGTTAGAATCATGAGCGACGCGAGTGATTCATGGCCCTCGATATAAATCCGTTTTATTCAAGAGTTGCATACTATATTTTATACCATGACATCGAGAAAAAGCAAGATCTAAGCGAGAAGCACAAGGAATATTACGAGTAATAAATAAATGGTTTACTACCTTCAAAATTTACATAAATGTGAAAACCTGACCCCTGAGCTAGGTGATGTTTCAGGGGCCAGTGACCACGGTACCTCCGTTACTTTAAATAATTATAGTTAATTAAACACCATTGCAATTAATATTAGAATTACAATCCAAATAAGTATTCAATAAATATCCTAGACTAAAATCAAAATCACTATTAAAATCCTAAATATAAAAAAAAACTCAAAATTAAAATCGAAGGAGTTTGAAAGTCGAATATTCTCTGCACAAGAAGTTTGTAGCGAGTATTTTTTGCGCAAGGAGGTTACATAGCATTCAGATGGACGGCTAATACATTGGTGTGTTCCAAATTCAAACACCAAAACAGTGATTAAAAGTGCTTTTTATTCACTGTTTTCAGTGAATAAAATAAGCTTTTTAGAGGGGGAATGGTATAAAAGGTATTATATAAAGTTATACGGAAACGGACGGCTTACTAAGTATTTGTAAAACAAATTTTAATCACTGTCGGTCTTTTGAGTGTTGTTGAGTATTCCTTCACTAATATTTAGGAAAGTTAAATTAACTTCGCCAACAACAGATACAACTATAATCCTTCTATTTAATTTACTGATTAAGCTAAATTCTTATATTTAATTCACTGGTTGATATCGCTATTTAGCATAGCGTTCGGAACAACGTTGTACCCTTAGGTAGTACCGTGTTTGTTAATTTAATTAAATGTGCTTTTTAGGGTTCCGAAGTCAACAAGGAATCCTTATAGTTTCACCATGTCCGTCGTTCCGTCCACAAGTTAGCACAGAGACTCTTAGTACTAGAAAGCTATTATTTGGTAAGGCATACATACTAATAATTCCGACAAAGTAGTTAAATAAAATCAAGAAACATAAAACCGGCCAAGTGCGAGTCGGACTCGCGCACGAAGGTTGCCGTACCATTATCGCAAAAAACGGCAAAAAAATCACGTTTGCTGTTATAGCGGCAACAGAAATACATCATATGTCAAAATTTCAACTGTCTAGCTATCACAGTTCATGAGATACAGCCTGGTGACAGACAGACAGTCCGCGGAGTAATGGGGTACGAAACACTAAACAATTATTTTTTTTCGGTTACCTCCTATAGACGTAGAGTGAGGACGCTTTTTTTAAACTTTGGTATAGGTGCAAATAGTATTCAATCTATTATTGAATTAACAGAGGAAATAAATGATATATACTTTACGTAAATCCAGATCCTCTATATTGTTATTTGTATAGGTACCTAAGTTAAGCTCCTAAATCTTAAGAGCTAAATCAGAATACGTTAACAATAGACTTTGTACGTGAATAAGAAATGGGGTACTTCAGAGATAAACGAAAGGCGAAGCTTACGATGTCAACGTAAAGTGTATGTCACTATAGCCTGACTGACGATACATCACAGGGCACCCTTAGAATGTAGATAAATAAATATAAAACAGAATAGCTCTTTGTTTCAGTATCCATGACACAAATAATAATGACACAGATAATATAATACTAGCATACAGATGCCTCATCCTATACAAAGAAACCGTGCCGACGTAACTAGCGTTTTTCGTCTGAATAAACTGGTTATTTTTATAGGTACATCGATCGCGTTTGGTTCCGATCCGCGGCGATAGATGGTGTTAGCAGCGACTTGTAAGTAAAAGGGTTTACTCGCTTCGTGAATGTTTTTAACTAAAAATTAATGACAACACCATTTGACAGTTGTACCTACTCCTGATGTGTTTTACCCGTCCAAAAAATTTAACTTAACACTTGTGTTTTCACTCCGCAGCTTCGGAATACTTTCGGACGGGGTCCATAACTTCGTTGATGGAGATAGGGAGTAGATCCCCAGCAGCTTAAAGTTCTTTCCAAGGCACGGAGAAGTCGCAGTATGTAGAGGATGGGCAGGGATCTTCACCCATCCACAGATCGAACTAGGCAAGTTATACAAACCTTATAAGCGTAAGCAAATAATTTGATCAAAATGAAATAAACAATACAATGAATTACCGTTGAGACAACTCATGAGAGATGTAAGAACAGCAACTAACCGACAGTAAAACCAATAAACTAATACTGCTACGTACTCATAAAGTATAGTATTTTATAAACAAAACTCTATCCTTTGTTATGGTACAAGTTATGTTGACTGAAAGCTGTTTCCTTCGGCTTCCTACGAAAGCGGAAATGCTGCGAGATGCTACGCGATGAGTCCCACATGTTATAATGTTACTCCGTTACCGAGCAAGTGCGAAACGCGAGCAAAGCGTTACCGTTTCAAATTGGGCAAAAATTATTTCGTATGTCCGGATGTCCGTCTGTTCTCCTCTACAGGTCACATTTCTCAACCGATTCTCTTGAAATTTTATGAGCAGGTTCGATAATTATTATAGTTTTTTTTTGTCGTGTCATTTTTTTGAATATAATTATCAGACTCGTGAAGAAATCAAATAGACAGACTCGCGATGTCTACAGCTCACAGGACCACTAACATTTAATTTATTTCATGGAAGATGTATTCGTAGAACAATTTCTATAAAAAGAGAAGCCGCTTCGTTGTAGGATTGCAACAAAATCCCCGCACCTCCAGTATATCTTAACGGCGTAGTACTTAATGTGGTGAATAGTTTTATATAACTGGGTCATGTTGGTTTATCTCGAATGCCGGCAAAACTACAAAACCTATGGAAAAAAGATAAATGGCAAAGTTATAGGTAATAAATAGATCTACAACTTTTGTATTGACATTTTTTTCACATAACCTCAAAATTTATGTCAAAAATTCAAATGACCAAGTTTTTGGTTTTTAATTTTTACATTTTACAAAAAAAAAACTCATGGAATTTGGTGAAAACTTACCTTTTTATGTTCTAAAAACACTGTATGTTTTTTTTATTAAAATATATTTTTTTTACGTTATTTTGACTTAATATATAGTAATATATTCAAAACAGATTTAAACTAGTTTTAAAATCGAAAGTCAGGCAAAAAAACGTTATAAAATGACAAATAGTGTGTGTTAAAAAAACATAGTTGTTTAATTTACCTGCAACAGCTGGTACTGATGATGGCATGTTAGCTTATATCGAAAAACCACCCTTATTTTAAATCGAAAATTCTCACGTTAAAATATCTGCTTTTTTAAAAAGTAGAGATTTAAATTTAAATCTCTACTTTCTGATGGTGTAAATAGGTAGGTAGGGTAGGGTAGGCAGGGAAGGCAGGGTAGGCTGGGTAGGCTGGGTAAGCAGGGTAGGCAGGGTAGGCAGGGTAGGCAGTGTAGACAGGGTAGGCAGGGTAGCCATGGTAGGCAGGGTAGGCTGGGTAGGCAGGGTAGACTTGTAGTTTTGCCGGAAATCGAGATAAACCGTTTTCTACCCTTAAAAACTCACCCCGTTGCACTGCCCGACCTCAGATCGCCCGTAAATTATTTTTCCTTTAATTTTTGTTGTATTCTTTTCCTTTCCCAATGGGTTTCATCCTACTATTATTTTGTGTCACTTTTTAGTATTTTCAAAAGCTTCGGCACTGGCCTACTAAGTGATGATGGCGACATAGAACATGAGCGTAGGGCTTTGGCGGTGATGAGCAATATGCTCGCCCGTAGGTTTGCTCACTGCACGGCTGGCGTCAAAGTGAGATTATTTAAGGCATTCTGTCAGTCCTTTTACAGGAGCGGCCAGTGGGTGTTATATATGGGCCGAGCGTATAACGTCCTGCACGTATAATACAACAAAGCTTTCAGGATGTTGTTGCGGTTGCCTCGACGTTGGAGCTTATACGGATGACTTTCACGTCATCATGCGTAAGAAAGCGGCTTCCTTAATGCAACGCTTGCGTAGCACTCGGAACGGCATCCTGAAAATAATTGTTGGCAGAGTAGACTGCCCCATCCAAAGATACTGGGTAAAAATAAGTATACGTTTATCTTAAATCAAATTAAGTACTAATAACACTAACATCTACCAACCCGCACTAGGCCCGCGTGGTGGATTAAGGCCCATTCCCACTCTCATAGAGAGGAGGCCTGTGTCCCAGCAGTGTGAACATTAAAAGGATAATGATGATGAACACTAACATAGCATATAAGCACAATCTCTTACTAACCTCTAACAACTTATGGACTGATAGAGGTCTGAAATGAAGATATTTTATTTTCTTAATTGTCTCGTCGCATCGCGCCTATCGGTAAGCCTTAAGAAGCATTGCTTTAAATTATATTAGTTTTATGTAATGTAACTATGGTCGGATTCGACACAATACTTAAATCAAATTGCTCATATTAAGTTGTGTTGTGTTTTCATCCTATAGAGATTTGGCCCGAATATTATTTAATTCATGATCAAAAACCAAATCAGCTTGTCAAGACTGAGCTCTTGCGCAAGCCTACACTTCAGTAACCATTATTGAATAAGAATAATACCCATCAAATAGCTTCACATTCGCATCGCATTCATTTCTCTTGCTGGTCAATGAGAACATTAAAACACCTACAATGTTATTTTTGTCCTTTAAGTCCGTCAGGCAAAAACCACCTTTGTGACACTATTATTCTGAGCGCACTGTATTTCTTACTTTGTTTTGTTAGCCTATTTTGTTACCTTCACCATTGAAGTTTTTGTGATGCTTTGAACTAAAGAAAATTCAGGATCTAACTCTGTAGAGGCATTTTTGTCTGCCGGAGTCGACGTTGATTCCTCAAGTATTTCAAGGATTTTGTTTACAATTTCATATCCCACACGTGTAAGGCAATTAGAATGCATTGACTCATGCTTGCGAGATTTGACAAAACTCAAAAATTGTACTGGGGTGTGACCCACATGTGGTGCACTCACACCTCTTCTAAACCACGAAATGCCTCTCATGTGGGTCACGCACAGGGAATGCGAAACATAACTGGTGATTTGTGGGTGTACCTCTGCCCAACCTTTCGGGAATATATGCGTGAAGTTATGTTATTTATATAAGTAAAAAGTTTTTTAAATTTTTTTTACTCTCAAGTTTACCTCAGTGAATTCTACAAATCTACATCAAAGAATATATTTATGTATTTCTTTTACAATTTCTCGTTCAATGTCAGTTCATTTATATAAATTGCGTGAAATGTTCTTGTATTTTTTTTTTGTATGACGTAGTCCAGACATTGTGCTTGTTTCTTGATTTCCAATTTGTTTGAAAATAAATAGAAAAAGCAACATGTCATGCGAAGTTTACGTAGGTTTTACATTAGAAAAGATGTACTTGGTGTAGAAAAATATGTGGGCGTGTCTGTAATCCTACGTCATTTGCAGTTCTGAAGAAAATACTCATACATTGTTTTTTAGGATGAAAAAGCAGCTAAATGCTAGAAAATAGTACATTACTGCAGCGGTCAGCAAAAGGGCATTGATGGACGAACATCCATCAGGCATCAATGCCTAGTTGTGGCTAAGGCTTGTATAGTAATTTTCTCAAATAATGCGCGGAAATTAAAACTAAGTAGTACCTAGAACTCGTTTTGACAAATACAATTACTTTTCAAAATCAATTACGAACAACGTACAACAATAATTTATATATAAAAGTGTTCCTTTGGTTTTTTTAGGGTTCCGTACCCGAAGGGTAAAAACGGGACCCTATTACTGAGACTCCGCGGTCCGTCTGTCTGTCTGTCTGTCTGTCTGTCTGTCTGTCTGTCTGTCTGTCTGTCTGTCTGTCACCAGGCTGTATCTCATGAACCGTGATAGCTAGACAGTTGAAATTTTCACAGGTGGTGTATATCTGTTGCCGCTACAACAACAAATACTAAAAACAAAATAAAATAAATATATAAGGGGGGCTCCCATACAACAAACGTGTTTTTTTTGCCGTTTTTTTAAATTACACGACAGATATGAGTTTACCACGACAGATGTGGATTTTCATAGAACTTTTACCGGCCAGCTCGGCAGCTCGCATGTATTTGGCCAGTACAGCAATATCGATTTATCACGAAGAAGGCGGTCGCAATAATGCTCAAATTTCGATGCATGTTTAGGGAAAAATAATGTTAAGGGTAAAGATTCGGCGTCTCATTTATATGTTTGTGTAAAATAGGTTATCAAGGCATTTTCCTTAAGGTCAGTAATTAACCAATTGATTTAGACTCCCGAAAGCAGCAGCAGGCACGACTCATCAGTGCTACAAAAGTTTTTGATAGAAATTGTGATAACGATATTGACATTCAAAAGTAGTGTTTGATGGCCTAATGATTTTATTTTGACTTTATACCTACCTATATAACAAGATTCATTATAATCAGATTATTGTGAGACCCACTTAGCATTCAGCTAATAATGCAAGGAAAACTTTTAAAAGTTAAGTAATTATACTGAAAACTGTTGCGGACAAACTTTATAAACTTTACATCTTACGAATTGATCTTAATGAGTGCAAAGTTTGAATATCTCTCTAAACTTGGCCATTACGCTGCCCAGGGGGATAATAAACTCTTTGTTGTAAAGTTGTTAGAAATCGGTTGTGATAGTTAATCCTAAAAAGTCCTAAATAATTATATAAATAATATTAACTATAGTATTAATATAAAACGTCTTTTTTGTAAGTGTGATTTCTCGCTTGTCTCTTTGTAGTGAAAAAAAACTGGCTCATTAGAACATGGTACAACTCCTCTTTACAAAATCATCGTTTTATTTGAGATTCAATTATTACATACATTTACATCAATATAGTATGAAATGTTACCCAATTGTTTTATAATCCCCGGCATGTAACTTGGCAAGGTTTTGACGTAGTGACCAATCACCATGTAGTGCGAACGGAACGTGGACGCGACGCGATTGGTCAGTCGATCCTTGTGTCAACTGACCAACCAATCGCGCGCTCGGAACGGTGCTAAACGTTCCCCACGCCCCGCTTCACTACCAAAGAGACCTAAAAAACGACTTCAGGGCCTCTAACGACTCTTGGCAACTTACATGCTGAGGATTATAGCTAATTCTGATCCACCTTTTAGCATTAACAGGTTTTCAAAGAAATTGTTCTATGGATAATAAATAAACACAGGTACATCCGTAGAACAATTAACTTATAAGTGTTCATGCAACAATGTCGCATTGTAACATCGTGTACATCTGCGAAAGCATTAAAAGACACTTGGCTGACTGTCTGGCTGTCACTAAGTAGACAATAATTCATATTGTCGGAAATTATTTCGGACTTTAATTTCCTATTTGTTAATAGGTTCCTTGTTTCGTGATATCCATTATTGTTACTGGTTATAATTAATTGCGTGACTGACATTTGGCAGATTAATTAAATCGACCTGTGCCTTTGTTTTCCGAAAGCCTGAAATTGACGAAAGCAATTCATTGTTAATGTTGTTTGTTTGTTTCAAATAAAGTTGTCTAAAATCGCTTGATACTATTTTAAGATACGTGTTTAAGGCAGGGATATCCGCTCGACTTTGTCATCATGACAAGGGAAATAACCGTCAATCAATGTCAATAAATACCTAACAAGCTATAGATCCTTGGAATATTGGTTAATTGTTGAGTTGAGTGTTTGAGAAGTTGAGTTGAGTGTAGGCCGGTTTTTGAATTGAGTATTTGGAGTTATGAACGTGTCAAATCTTACTTTAGTGTCAAAGTTTGTCAGGTATTTAGGCTAAAGTAGAGTTTGACAAAAACTTGACTATAAATCTTAATTCAGAAATCGGGGATATATCTGTCCGTATACCTAAGTACCTACAATTCTACAGTATGTTTAGACCTAGTTGTTTGAAAGTACAAAAAAGAAAAAGTAATAGTTTGTTCCGAAGAGGCGATTTTCATAACTCAAGGCATGGACAAAGAAGAGTTAATAAAACTTTGAGAAATGTCTACCAAAAACATCGAATATTTCTGACAAAAATAGCAATTTATCAGTAGCTACCTTTTCCCTATTTTCGGTACCGTCGTATCATTATTCGGTAATTTAAGGCGTAGAGTTACCGACCCGTCTAATACGATATTTAAACTCGATACGTTATTGGCGTGCGTGACATCGCACGGTACCATTTGGTGTCATGTTGAACTGTGCCTTAAGAAAATGAACGTCCCATATGTTTGCTATTTTAGGCCTCCTATCCAAACTTGCCTACTTACGAGCAAACCAAACAAGAATTACGACATTAACCTACAAGCAGTTGGTTGGTTAGTTCTCTTTACATACAAACTCCCATAGAGAATTTCTGTATACCATTTTTAGTGGATGGCAAAAAAAGGTTATAGTTATTTTTCTTTTTGCAATTTTTCTTGCAATGTACCTATGTATGTATGGATGTAAGTGCGGTTCAAAACTTGCAATTGAATTTTAAAGCAATTATCTGCCACCGATTCAGATGAAATTTTGCATACACGTTTAGTTTGGAAGACAATGCATGCATATTTTTCTTTCTTTCTTTCTTTCTTTTTAGCTAAGTAAAGTCATTCTAAATCCAATATCCGGTTGACCGTCCATTCATCCGGATGGCCCAAGATGTTGGTCTAGTTATTTTTTGTGCACTGCCATGATGTGGGTATCAAATGAAAGGGTTTGCTGAGAAAAATACGAAAAAAGCTGGTTTTAAAAATAGATTTTTTAATTAATAATTTAAGTTAATATGTGTAGTAACATAAAATTATTCATTAAAAGTACCTAAACGAGAAGTATAGTAAAATTGCGTTGACCATGACCCATACCTACCGAAAGAGTTACCAAATGCGTTTGTTTTAGTTGAACCTTTAAAATAATGTGACGAGTGACGGTATTGGAACAGTTACATAATCCATTTACAAATTTCTAAAGTAGCCAAACAATAAATAAAAATATCAGTTATCACTCGTCTAATACTGGGCTCATATAACATTCTTCGCTTTGTCCTCGTTTTACAAATAGAAGCAGCTATTATTCAAACATATACTAAAGACGTTTGTTCCGCATCAGACTC
Organism: Orthosia gothica; assembly: GCA_949775005.1. Lineage (NCBI taxonomy): Eukaryota > Metazoa > Arthropoda > Insecta > Lepidoptera > Noctuidae > Orthosia > Orthosia gothica. The sequence continues at coordinate 14,911,378 of OX459042.1, forward strand.
ACAGAACCACTACACGTTTACAAATTTACAATTAAAAACAGAAAGCTTATACAACATGTCAAAACATACTTTACAAAAATTATTACGGAATGTTTGAAGCGCCAATTTTTTGGCCGGTAATATAAGGCTACTCTGTCATCTCTGCCTAGTCTGTTTCCAACTATTTTGGAGTTGGGTTACGGTCTAACTGGATGCGGCGGATAATGGTATTACTTAGAACAACTGCCGATCTGTCTTCCACACCCCTGTTACTGGAGTACTAGGCTACCCGTAACATCATCATTTCAGCCTAAAGACATCCACTGCTGGACATATGCCTCCCCCAAGCGTCGCCACATTGACCGGTCCCGTGCATCCCGCATCCAGTGGATCCCCGCAATCTTCATCAGGTCATCGGTCTACCTAGTGGGAGGCCTTCCAACGAAACGTCTGCCGGTTCGCGGTCGCCACTCCAGAACAATTCTGCCCTATCGGCCATCTGTTCTGCGAGCAATGTGCCCTGCCCACTGCTACTTAAGTTTGGCAATTCTTCGGGCTATGTTGGTAACTCTGGTTCTCTTGCGGATTTCTATATTTCTGATTCGATCATGCAAGGAAACTCCGAGCATAGCCCTCTCCAGTGCCCTTTGGGTGACTGTAAGCGTTCTGATGAGGCCCATTGTGAGCGACCACGTCTCAGACCCATAGGTTACCACTGGCACAGATAATATAATACTAGCATACAGATGCCTCAACCCATACAAAGAAACCGTGCCGACGTAACTAGCGTTTTTCATCTGTTTATACCTATTATTTTTTTAATACGATCGCGTTCGGTTCCGTTCCTCGGCGATAGATAGATCACCATTTATATATATCCATGGAACGGAATAAAACGGAACCGAACGCGATCGAAGTACAAAAAATAATCAGTATAGTACGACGGCACGGTTTCTTTGAATGGGATGAGACACCACTGCCACTGGCAACACACACTGGTCATAGACTTTCGTCTTGAGACACGGTGGCAATTTGGAAGCGAAAATACCGCGCAACTTCCCGAACGCTGCCCAGTCGAGTCGGATTCGACGATTGACCTCTTTCTCGAAGTTGGCTCTACCCAACTGGATTGTTTGTCCCAGGTAGACATAGTCGTTCACAACTTCGATTGTAGAGTCTACGACCTTGATAGGGTCGGAAGTGCAGTCTTACTCTCACAAAACTCAAATGGCTGGTTTTTGAGGAAAAAGTTAAATTTGACAGACTACTGATTTAATATATTGTATAGAAATTAAAGAATAGAGTATATGAGCTACTAACATGAACAGTTGAAATCCTTCTGCCTAAAAAATGCCGCTTCTGTTTTTGTAGAGTGTGACTGCACTTTTGACCCTTAACTGTACATTTACCAAAACAATTATCGATCACGTGACACATCAGGGCACCGCCTTAACGTCTGACCACCGTACCTAAATAGTATCTTAAGTATTCAATGTCGCGAACAGTTTACAATGCATGAATGCCCGTTCGTCTGTCATCTGGTCTCAATCTGGGACATTGCCAACGGCTGGCGTTCGTCCACGTATCGTAGTACTGAAGCCAATCGTATTAGCGGTGTCACATGGCTACGCAGTCTTCGGCGATAAAATTTGCAACTGGAAGGGATAGCACTATAAGTTTGTACGTAGTGATTTATCACACCTGGAATGTTTGTTTAATGTTTAACAGCAAGATTTGTAGTGAACACCAATTAGTTGACGACTTGTTTCGTCATTATCTTGTCATGTTTTATGTATGTCACTGTTCTAGTTATAGTTCTACGTTACTGCTGGTTGTTCTTACACTGATGATTTTTTATGACCTATTCGACGAGCAAGCTAGGAAAAGCATGTTCCTATTTAAATTTATCGGAAAGATAGTTCTCTAAAAAAAATCTTATCTAACCTCAACTACGTCACTGTTTGACTAATATTATCTCTAAAATCAGCAAGTGTCACAAATAATTGAGTTAGCCGCCAAAACTTTTCGTAAAAACCTAAAAGTTTCGTGAAACAAAACGGCTCTTCCAGTGATTTTATTTATTGAGCTGGCGACTGTACTGTCAAGATCAAGAGCGTTTCGTAGACAAGGTTAATTATGACGGGCCTGTGGTACCGGCACTCCAACATCTATAAAGGTGCACCTACACCGGCAAGTATTCAATTCTGTTCAGTATTAGGCAGCTCTTGGACAGCGAGTGAAAGATGGACACTATTCTCCTCCCTACGGCGGCCTTTGCCCCGCAGTGGGAATGATAATAAAAATAAATTAAAAACCCGACTGCTTACGAAGCGAACTAAAAAGAGTTAAAAAGTAAAATTTTAAATTTTCAAAAGCCTGCGACACATTTATCTTGCTAAAACACCCCGTTTCAAATAGTAAAACGCCCATAACTCTTGAACGGCTTAACCGATTTTATTCAAGCATAGCTAAGAACACTCTCGACAAAATCACCTATCAAACAAAAAAAACTAAATCAAAATCGGTTCATCCGTTTAGGAGCTATGATGCCACAGACAGACACACAGATACACAGCAACATATACGTCAAACTTATAACACCCTTCTTTTTCCGGCGGGGGTTAAAAAAGAAGAAAATGATTTTCTTCTTTTTACATGTTTTTTTGCCATGTTCGCGAACTGGTTGACCAAAGCCATTATGTATTCTCCGACCGCATAGCATGATTTGATGAATATGTCAAGTAACATATTCCGCCGATTTTATTTCATTTTGACGCTATAGTGTCTGGTTGTCGCTCTGGTGAACTTTGATTACTGTCATGTCTTTAGTGACTGTCGCAAGGTTAGGACGAATCGATTGACGTAAGAATCATCAAAATCAGTGGACGCGTTTGGTCTCTAGAACGCAACATAGAGCCAAGACATATAAAGACTGATAAACACATTATCCGCTTTCGGCAGTCGAGTAAAAAACAGTCAAATAAGAGTATGACATTGCGACAACATCAAGCAATTTAGGACAGTGCTATCACGTAGAAATAATCGTTAATCAACTAGGCTATAGACTTTAGTAATACAGAATTATATTGAGTAACTAGCTGACCCGGCAAACTTTGTTTTGCCATAAAAAGACCAAACATTTATCTACCCTACCCTACCCTACCCTACCCTAGCCTACCCTACACTACCCTACCTTACGTACCCTACCCTACCTACCCTACCCTAACCTACCCTACCTACCCTACCCTACCCTACCCTACCCTTAAAGTTCTCCGTCTGATTGCTGATTGCTCCAGTGCCTCCAGCAACTGTTGCTGGGCAATTACAGTTCAAACAATGGTCCGTGTAAGCAAAGCTTTAGAAATGACGTGTCCACTTCGCATCGCTTACTGGCGATTTATTAACTAGACACTGAAACAGCTGACACTATCGAAGGCGATTGTACATCTTTTTAGTGTTAATGATGTCATAGATTTTATTAAATACAGATGTTATTTGTTTCGTTTAAAATATCTGGGTGAATGGCGAAAAAGAGAATTATCTTACACCATTAATCAGATTATGAAAATCTTTTGTTGACTGAAATAAAGATGATTATTATTTTTAAGATTTATTTAACAAAGACTATTTATTTTTACATGCTGAGATAAACTATTTTAGTAACCATTTTTTATTTACAGAAATTCCTGTTACACATGAGTAAAAAAGCCTTGTATTTGAGCAATTAAAATCTTGAGTAATACGTCTTTGACAAAAGTTTTCATAAGATTTATTGGAATTAAAACGAGCAAAAAATCAAAGTCAACGTGTATCCGGTATTAAGGAATTACTGAGCTGTAATATTTATTTTATTCAAAGCTGTAGGAATTAGACTTCAAAGCTAACCTATCTAATCTATTCTACACAATATATACGCATCGGTGATGGCCTGAACAGTTGTCGAAACGTCCCTTATTACCCGGGACCGCGAGTTTAACCTTAATCACAGTTAAATGCCACTCACCCTGCTCAATATTACCTATATTGAGCAGGGTGAGCGGTAAGAATCGCGTAATTGTGTGGGTGATTCGAATTCGTTTTTTATAGCAGAACGTATGTGATTTGCTTAGCGTTAGTAATAAAAAGAGTGGCTTTAAAAAAATCTTTGTGTCGGTGCTTCTTCTAGGAGTAGTCAGCTAGGAAACCCCAGGCTCACGTAGTTGAGGTCGTGTTTTCCGGTGAAGTACCAATGTGACTTTTTCAGTTTATCTTGGACATAACAGGCAACGGTGAAGGAAAACGTCGTGAGGAAACCCGCAGGGTTATTACGTATCTTTTGCAAGAACAAACTTTATGACAACAACTCTAAAACTTCTGTATGGAAGAGCAATTATTGCGCAAAAATCGCTATCAGGCGGTACCCCGAGCAAATCGCCGCGCAAGCCGTTTTTTGTGCTGTTTTTAGGAGCTATCTACTCGTTATTCAAAAAGAAATATCAATTAATAAAAATACATTAAATTTCTACATAATATTGATTCTAAAATGGTAGATTTAGTTTTTTTTAATGTTGTATATATTTCACTAATCTCCTTTAAAAAAAACAAAATTGAGAAATAATTATAGATAGCATGCATCTCCTAGTAAAGTGTTCATTAATTATTTTTTGTACTAACACTAACGAACATTTTGGTAGTAATTTTTTTTTCAAAAGACCAAAATTCGATTTTATAAAGACTTTATTCTAAAATATGGGCGTATTCACTACCGTAATTCATGCGCCACCAGTGCCGCTAGACCAATAGGAATGCTCATATCGCATGCCGATTTTTTGGTCAGGGTACCGTCTTAATAAGTCTGCTGGACTTATATAGTTAATGTAAGTCTGAAATAGCCAAGTCAGAGGCCTGTGGGGTTCCCAGAGGCGGCTTTATTAACTCTGACACCAGAGGTGGTCACATCCTCACACGAAAAGAAGAAAATTAAATATCTTTACGTATTTTAGTGACGCATTTTTTTTTCTTGCGTCTATATTCTACTATTCATGCAGTAAATTGCGGGTGCGAGATAAAACGTGTTTTGAAATTTTTCACAAAACACAAGCGCTCGTGGTCTTTTGACATAGAAAAACAAAACAAAACGAAGGCAGAACCTAAAATTAAATTAGTGGTATTTTTTTTTGTAATTTTCGTGAAAGTTAACTCGATTACAGTTGAAGAAAAACTCTTGTAGACGGAAATACCCAAATGATACGGGAGACTTTTCCGAGGATAACTTTTTGAGATTATTTCAATGTTACTGGCATTTCAGTCGTCAGGAACGACGGGATGTCGGAAACATTAATATATAATTATTTTATTTGCATTCTTAATATTATATATCTAAATTAATGTCTATATGTTTATTATCTAACCATGCCCCTAGGTCTGAATAGATTTGACGTAAGCAGTGGTGTCTCATCCCATACAAAGAAACTGTCCCGACGCACTATACTAATTAAACTGATTATTTTTTGTACATCAATTGCGTTCGGTTCCGTTCCATGGATATAGGTGGTGATCTATCTATCGCCGTGGAACGGAACCGAACGCGATCGATTTACAAAAAAAAATTGGTATAATCAGATGAAAACGCTAGTTACGTCGGTGCGGTTTTTTTTGTATGGGATGAGGCATCTGTATGCTAGTAGGATAAGATACTTTTTAGCCCGGAAGTTTAGGTTCCCGCCGGATAATTTTCTGCTTACAGGCGGGTGAAGCCGCTGGTAATAACTAGTGATTAAACATGGCTCAACTCTAGTTAATAAGTAACTTTCTAGCCATGTTACCATATGAGCTGACACAATGCGGCATTGTTGCCTTTTATCAAATGACTGGTTGCAATGTGGCGGTTTTTCACGTGGCGTCTAAGATCTAGGGAATAGGTAAGTGCTGGATGGATTGGCGTAATTCTTTCTTGTCTTGTGAAGCTGATACTCTAAGGACTCTGGTATGTATAAACTTATTTACGTTTTAGACAAGTGTTATGTTGTATAGTGGTAGTGGTGTGTTGTTGTAGTGTTGTGTTGTGTAAACGTTAAATAAATAATGTTTCCTGTCTAAGTATTTATTGAGTTGTAAAATTACACAAATTATCTGGCCTTTTCTTCGGCCAGAGAATCAGCATTGCCATCCAACGTGGCAATGCTGCCAGCGTTATGGGCACGTTTCCCATTGACATCGATGTGGAAGAATTTTTTGATGCACATTGAGCCCTTTTCCGTCTCCCCTTTGTATTTGTATAAAGGCTTGGTTTTTTTTTACAATATTTAATTGTATGCTAATATATTTATGTCAAAATAAAAACTCAATTTTGGATCTTACAGAAAAAAAATACTCAGGGCCGATTTCACCAATGAAATTAATCGCGCTTAGTTAACTAAACTCAGTTTATGCAAATACAGCGTTCTGATTGGTTGAGACCGTTGAGAAACTACCAATTAGAACGCTGTATTTGCATAAACTGAGTTTAGTTGACTAATCGCGATTAGTTTTATTGGTGAAATCAGCCCTCAACGTTTTGAATTGATTGAGGGTTGAGAGAGTTGTTGAGCGAGGCAAACTTATTGGGCCCAAATCCAGACCCGAGATGCTACTAAGTAATTAAAGATGGAAAAATGACACTTTGCTCTCCCCAAGAATTGAATCCACATCCTCTAGCTCTGCGGTACTTTCTTGCGTGCGAGCACTAGACCAACCAGGCAGTAGATTTAGAAATATCAATAAATTAAGATTCCGATCACGTTTAGGGTTTAGTTCATTATAGCCCGATAGCGTCTCGATTTCAGTCGATTCGTGATTCTAATTGTCATGATAATAGAAACAGAAAAACCAACTGGATTTGGTTTAGAACCCGCACTGCGACTTTATTCGAATTTAGGCTTTGACCTCATCCATAATTCAGAACACAATTCGGCGACCCCATACGTCGAAATACCTTTATACGGAATAGAACAATAAGGCTCATATTCGACCTTTATTCGACGGTTATTGTACGACAAGTACGAGTATTATAATATTTGCACATCGATATTTTTAACCCCCGCCGGAAAAAAAGGGGTGTTATAAGTTTCACGTGTGTTGCTGTGTATCTGTGTGTCTGTATGTGGCATCATAGCGCCTAAACGGATGAACCGATTTCGATTTAGTTTTTTTTTTCTGAAAGGTAATTTAGTCGAAAGTGTTCATATCTATGTTTGAATAAAATCGGTTCAGCCGTTCAAAAGTTATGGGCATTTTACTGTTTGGATCGGGGTGTTTTCGCAAGATAAATGTGTCGGGGGTTTTTTAAATTGTGAAATTTTACTTGTTGTGTATGTTAATGTTCGTGGACTCTTTCCAACCCTGAATGGTAAAGGTACCATATAATTTGGAATTTTATTTAAAAAGAATACGTTTTGACTTACACTGCAAAAACTTTTCAATACCAACAAAACTGAGTACAAAAGAACATACTATGTCTCATTGAATATTCTCCACGTAGCGCGTTGGATACACCAAAGTTAAACAGTTACCGCGGTAGTTTTCCCGCGAAAATTCAACTAAAGATGGCGGGTCACGGGCTGATAAAGTTCAAAGGTGCCCCAAGACGTTGCACTTGTGCAGGGTTAAATATTAAGAGGCGGGTTATTGCCGTCTAGGATGCGTTGGAATGTTACGATCTACGAAATTGCGAATATGGGAGCTTTGAAAAGAATCAAGGAAAGTCTTCTTTTTCATTTTATACACACGGCAATTACTTATTATTAATGAATGTACTTTCCAAGTTTATGTTGTTTTATTTTCTTCACAGTGACATCACTGCAATAGGTCACCGATGTCACAAATCATCAGAAAGGAAAACATTTTGACGAAAGAAAGAAAATTTGTGTCAAATATATATCACTAGATGGCGCGATTTGTAACGATTTCTTATTGAATTGTGTGTAAAATTAACATTTTCTGGAACTGAACATAACAATTGTATGTTCTTTTTTTAATCAACTCTCCTAAGCACAAACTAATGGAATATTGGGCTGTTAATTCACATTTCAAAGATCATTTCAAATTGATGCCAATAGATGACGCGGTTATAAATTCCGAGGCATTCCACTCCATATTTGTATTGTAACACATTTTGGTGCAATGAAACTGTAAAAACGTGCAAAAAATACTGTTTAACAAATCGTCAATGTATTTATACTAAAAAAAAAACACGATCCGAGTAAACCCTGTTTCTTGCAAGTCGCTGCTAACACCATCTATCTATCGCCCTGGAACGGAACGCGATCGATGTGCAAAAAATAATCAGTATAATCAGACGAAAAACGCTAATTACGTCGGCACGGTTTCTGTGTATGGGATGAGGCATCTGTATGCTAGTATTATATTATCTGTGACAAAACTTCAATTACTTCTTCATCATATCAGCCGAAAGACGTCCACTGCTGGACATAGGCCTCCCCCAAGTGTCGCCACATTGACCGGTCCCGTGCGTCCCGTATCCAGTGAATCCCCGCAACCTTCACCAGGTCATCGGTTCACCTGGTGGAAGGCCTTCCAACGCATCGTCTTCCGGTTCGCGGTCGCCACTCCAGAACTTTTCTGCCCCATCGGCCATCCGTTCTGCGAGCAATGTGCCCTGCCCACTGCCACTTAAGTTTGGCAATTCTTCGGGCTATGTCGGTAACCCTGGTTCTCTTGCGGATCTCTACATTTCTGATTCGATCACGCAAGGATACTCCGAACATAGCCCTCTCCATTGCCCTTTGGGTGACTGTAAGCCTTCTGATGAGGCCCATTGTGAGCGACTACGTCTCAGAGCCATAGGTCATCACTGGCAACACACACTGGTCATAGACTTTTGTCTTGAGACACTGTGGTAAGTTGGACGAGAAGACACCGCGCAACTTCCCGAACGCTGCCCAGCCGAGTTGGATTCGACGGTTAACCTCTTTCTCGAAGTTGGCCCTACCCAACTGGATCGTTTGTCCCAGGTAGACATAATCTTCCACAACTTCGAGTAAAGAGTCTCCAACCTTGATAGGAGTGGGTGTTACATGGGCATTCAACATTACCTTGGTTTTGTCCATGTTCATTTTAAGACCCACTCTTTCGGAAGCTCTACTGAGGTCATCGAACATTATACTGAGGTCCTCCATGGTCTCAGCCATGACCACTATATCGTCGGCAAACCGAAGGTGAGTGATGTACTCGCCATTGACGTTGATGCCTAGCCCTCTCCAGTCCACAACCTTGAAGACATCCTCCAGTGCAGTGGTGAACAGTTTCGGAGACATGACGTCTCCCTGTCTCACACCTCGCTGCAGAAGGATAGGTTCCGAGGCCTGATCCTGAAGTCGGACTGACATGGTGGCGTTTTTGTACAAACAATTACCACTTACTGCAAGTTAAAAATCTTCAACCCACTTAGAGCAAGCTTGGTAATTAATGCTCGTGTTTTCTCTGACCAAGAAGAGAGAAGAGGCCCTGTCATAGTTCTGTTATATGCTGGTATTATTTTGATACTTAGGTATTTTGTTCTACCTAAATTACGTGATTTTAAAGCCATTTTGCAGTTTATAGCCCTTCATAATAGGAAGCCATTAAACTAAGAATAACGTTTACGGTTCTTAAATAATCGCCGATAATAAGCCGGTTGCCGATCCAGCGAATCGCAGCATCCGATTGTAATAAACGCCATGCAAATATGGACCATAAATAGCATGAACGTAAATGTTAATTTGTTTTATAAAATTGTTCTATCCGTGGCGATGCGCCTCATCGCGTTCTTTTCAGTACGTATACGTTCTAACAGGTGCTTACATATGCATTTCTTCTTCTTCTTCTTCGGTACACTCTTGGCAGAGCGGTCGTGGTCATCATGTTGCAGTGAGACTTCGGGTTGCCATAGTTTGCTTAACGATGCGAGGCCTTCCCTCTCCATCGGCTGTTATTCGTGTGCACTCATGCAATGGGCCACCTACTGCAGACTTAATCTGGTGGGTCCATCGCATGGGCGACGCACGCACTTCATACGCATTTAAGTAACACGAAATGGTGCAATAGTAGTTCAACACCTCAATTGCGTACCACACTATTTATCACAATCCGACATGATGGAAATTCATTTAAGGCAGTATTTCTTCAGACAACCCAATAATATTTCTTCATATATTTGAAAAATGAGTCTCATAAACATCTTAAATAACGCATAAATGAGCATTGTTAAATTGCCAACACAAAAGGCATTGACATTGATTGTTTGTTAGAGTGACTCTACAGCAGAGTCACTCTTTTTACCTTAATAGAACTTATCGTGATATCTTTTGATAATAGTGCAATGAACTAGACTAACTTTAAACTCGTGCAAAGTGTCCATAAAAACACACTAACTCACAGTCAGTCATGTAAATATCAAAGATTTAAGTGCACGAAATAAATGTGCACACTTATAACGCGAGAATTCCCGAGCGTTGACATGCTTCAATGAGCTGTATCATGAAAGTGGAGAAAGCACTGAACTATGTAAGGACCGCACGCTTCGAAGCCCCGGCTAGCACTCACATATATAAAATTTAGGATCAGCTTACATCGAGACGAAATGCAGCGCGCGCTTTTCAAAATAGCGATTTAATTTAGAACTTTATTTACTACAAAAAGGCATACATTTAAACGAGAGTGTTCGAATGCAATCCACGGAATTTAAAATTCGAATTGATTCGATTTCAAAATGCGTAGAGGCTCTAGACAAGTGACATTCTATCAACGAAAATGTCGCCATAGCGATTGGAAAAATGTATGAGAATGCCACTTGCGCTATCGAAATGCCACGCGTACTTTACATTTTAGCATTTAAACCATCGCCATCGTTGATAAAATGAGACTTTGTCAAAAGCAAAAAAAAAATATTGCCTTATTCAATTAGGCCATTAAGCGGCACTTTAGTCAAAAATTTAAATTTAAATGTAAAAAAAAAAATTCTACCGTCCATTCGGAAAAGTAGCTTGTTATGGAGAAGAAAGGACAAGAAACTCCAAACTTACTAATAATTGAAAAAAAAAAGTGTTTAATAAGTATTTGGTTACATCATTCTTGTTGAAAAATACATACATGTGAGAACGATATAAAAAGACGTGCACTTAAAAGCGTCTAGAGTAAAACAAACAATTAAAAATACAATAAATAGGTAATTAAAAACAAGCCGAGAAAGCTTAAGTTATGACCAAGCCCTAAATATAGTTCTATATCGTATCACTATTTTAAAGTGTAGCGTTGCGTTGCGTTACGTCTCGATGTAAGCTGACCCTTACGAGTTCGAATTATAAACACGTGGAAAATTATTTCAGCAAATATTGTAAGGTAGCAATCCAATTTAGTACAGGCCAGGATGTTATTAAAATCGTTTAAGCACAAGGGCTTATTATCAAAATTAGAAATGGTTTTCTCTTGGTAATTAGGTTTGCTCGAATTTGCAGTTGTTCTTATGATTAATTCAAATGATAATTGCTTCAAAATAAGGGCGATTCGTACGGATTTGTGTTTTGTTAATTTTGGTAGTTCTTTTAAGGGTTTCGTATCCAAAGGGTAAAAACGGGACCCTATTACTAAGACTCCGCGGTCCGTCTGTTTGTCTGTCTGTCCGTCTGCCACCAGGCTGTATCTCATGAACCGTGATAGCTAGACAGTTGAAATTTTCACAGATGATGTATTTCTGTTGCCTATAAAACCAAATACTAAAAACAGAATAAAATAAATAATTAAGTGGAGCTCCCATACAACAAACGTGATTATTTTTACCGTTTTTTGCGATAATGGTACGGAACGGACTCGCACTTGGCAGGTACTTTTTTTAAACAACGTTATGTTTGACGTGTAGAATATTAAAATGCCGCTCACCTGCAGTTTATGTTCAAACTGAAAACTGAACTATTATTGCTTTAGACAGGCTTTGCTTTATTTTTGCTTTTGCTTTTCTTTATTTTTGCTTTGCTTTATTTTGCTTTTGTGTCGACACCCTTGCGCCATTCCATCTTCTTAGCACGGCGGGCTGTGCTGGGGCAGCTGCTGCTGGTGCAGAAAACCTCAAACGGCGCAAATACAACAACCTTATTGGAAGTTATATATTTGAGCCGTTTGGGGTTGAAACATTAGGTCCATGGGGTCCGAGTGCTCTTCGTGTATTTCGAGACGTAAGCAAACGGTTAGTCGACTCTTCACGTGACCAGAGGGCTGGCCTTTTCTTCGGCCAGAGAATCAGCATTGCCATCCAACGTGGCAATGCTGCCAGCGTTCTGGGCACTTTTCACGTTGACAGCGATGTGGACGAATTTTATGACGCCCTATGACCGCCGCCCTTTTATTCGTATTTTTATTTTATTTTTATTTAAGTGTATATATAGGTAGTTATTTTTAATTAAGTATTTAGACAGGTAAATAAAAATTGCTCCGAGGTCAAATGCACCCATGTTAAAAAGCTGACGTAGGCATACTGCGCAATTATTCATGTGGTTTGAATCTATAAATATGTTTTTAATAACTTGTTTTTAACTGAGGAAAAAAAAAGGAGGAGTTTCTCAAATCACTTCACGATGATATTAATAAATATGATCAGGCTTAACTTTTTATAGAATAGTTAATATATAGTTTTAATTTTTTTATTGGAAAGAGTGTACCTCAAAGTTAGCCCCATTCAAAATTGGAAATAAAATCCGCTAAAGATAGAAAGAAAGGATTTATTGATAATTTTATTACTGAATTTACTGAACTGAACGGAAAATCGCAAAAATCTTTTTACCAAAAAATTTAACCAACAAAATAACAAAGTGAAATGTAAATAAAAAAACTTAGCCAAGCATTAGTCTAGCACTCCTATCAAGGTCGAAGCCTCTACACTCGAAGTTGGGGGCGACTATGTCTACCTGGGACAAACGATCCAATTGGGTTGGGCCAACTTCGAGAAAGACGGTCAACCGTCGAATCCGACTCGGATGGGCAGCGTTCGGGAAGTCGCGCGGTATCTTCTCGTCCAACTTACCACAGTGTCTCAAGACGAAAGTCTATGACCAGTGTGTGTTGCCAGTGATGACATATAGCTCTGAGACGTGGTCGTTTACAATGGGCCTTACCAGAAAGCTTACAGTCACTCAAAGGGCAATGGAGAGGGCTATGCTCGGACTTTCCTTGCGTGATCGAATCAGAAATGTAGAGATCCGCAAGAGAACCAGGGATACCGACATAGTCCGAAGAATTGCTAAACTTAAGTGGCAGTGGGCAGGGCAAATTGCTCGCAGAACGGATGGCCGATGGGGCAGAAAGATTCTGGAGTGGCTACCGCGAATCGGAAGACATTGCGTTGGAAGGCCTCCCACCAGGTGGTCCGATGACCTGGTGAAGTTTGCGGGGATCCGCTGGTTGCGAGACGCACGGGACCGATCAATGTGGCGACGCTTGGGGGAGGCCTATGTTCACCAGTGGACGTCTTTCGGCTGATATGATGATGATGATGAGTCTAGCATTTTGAGGCGGTGGCGCCAAACAAACAATCAACGAAAACCAACATAACATATTTTTTTTTTGTTTGGGAAATCATCCAATGCCTTCATGTCACTTTGTCGGGAGCCTGAGTTTAGTATTATTTTTAATTTATGGGTCTCGACGTATTATTTGTAGATTCAGCCTAGCTCAGGCGCAGTTGCTCATCTTCTATTCTTGTGCATATATTTAATAGCTTTAATAATTAATGGAGAAATAAATAATATTTATTTATATTCTACTAGCGACCCGCCCTGGCTTCGCCCTTACAAATTATATACAAAAACCTACCTCGTTTCTCACTTTTTTATTGGTGAAAAACCGCATGAATCAGAGTTTATTACGTACAGAGGCGACGGGGCACTTTATTTATAAACTAGCTGTCCCACGCGGCTTCGCTCCCGTCAACTATCTACTATCTAGGCTATCTACCTACCCTACGTACATGATTTTACGCAGCGCACGCAACGAAAGCTCTCAAACAGGAATAATATTGACCGTTTTTGCAACATTTTTCATTTATGCGCCGCTCCTTTTGGTCGTAGCGTGATATTATATAGTCTATAACCTTCCTCGATAAATGGACTATCCAACACAAAAAGAATTTTTCAATTCCAACACGTAGTTCCTGAGATTAGCGCGTTCAAACAAAGAAACTCTTCAGCTTTATAATACAAACAAATTCTTCAGCTTTATAATATTAATATAAGTATAGATATATTGATAAGCGTTACAAACCGTCTAACAAATAAACGCGGAATAAAGTTATACCAGGTATAACTAAGGTATACCCATACATTTTCATAGGTTTATACCTGGTATAACTTTATTCTGCGTTTATTTGTAAGAGGGAAAAAGTTTTGAAGTCTGGAATAGACATTCCAGACTATATTCATAATTCGACCCTTAAAAGTTTGAATAAGTTGAGAAGTTTTCTGTTTTTTTTGTAAACTGTAAGCAAATAGGAATGGCCAACACTAGCTAGAGACTTTGGAGATTACTGTGTGTTGACGTTGTGACTACGTCTACTACGCAGGTACAGGATTAAGTTTGGCCAGCCAGCGTTTTGAAATACGTAGTGCATGAAGGGTACGTCTTAGCTTGACGTTGTGTGTATGACGTTGTGTGTATATTTTAAGATATGACATGAAACTGCAAGCAATATTTTACCCATTTCATTGTAGCAGAGGGCGCTTGTGCTCTGTAAAAAACGCGTGTGAAATGCGTTGAAACGAACATGAAAAAGTCTATTTCAATGGAATATGGATGTCCATATTCATTGAAAGAGAACATTCCATCATGTATTCTCTTTCTAGGAACGGGTTCCTATAGGATATTATTCAGTAGCTGAGTAATTTTTCATTGAATATATTGGTTTTGTTCAAAATTTTCATTTACATTTACCTTTTACTCTGATAAATTATATATTTTTTGCTCCCGTGATCTCCTTCGAACCTAACCTATCCGTGTCGGGGTGCCCTAAGCTCCCGAGCTCGCTTCTCTCCCTCATGGACTAATTCATAGACCATAATTATCAGATTATATATTTGTTGGTGACGTCATCTCCTTCAAACCTAACCTATCCGTGTCAGGGTGCCCTAAGCTCGCGAGCTCGCTTCGCTCGCTCTTGGACTAATTCATTGATCATAATTATCAAATTGCCCAACCGTTACGTAGCAATATTCATAATGACCAACCTATGTGATAAACATAGAAGTTTAAATCAGTATTCCTTACATTGCCCGATTCGTCTTGACTTGATTCACAATGCCTGGGCATTATACATAGTGTGATTAGTTGCTCTAGTGCTAGTTCAAACTAAAGCTCGGAGTGACAACTAGTTCTATCTGAAAATCAAATATATCAGTGATAAATTCTAGTTTTGACTAGGTATTTCTAGTTTTAACAAAGGCATTTAGTAGTTTTAACTAGGGAAAACGAGTTCTAACGAAAACGGTTTTTAACTGTGACATATATTTATCTATGACACATACATTTCATTGTTTTGATTTTATGTTTCCAGGTCCACAGCATACAAAGTTGTTTTTTTTTCGATAGAAGCACAAACACAGCTTCAGAGTGCCTAATATATAATTTATATTAGAACAACACCACTCGCGGCATTTATCGTTCCTAAAATACAGCTTTTGAGCCACGGAGCCGCAAACAATATAAAATTCAATTGTGAAAGAGGTTGAACGAAGGTTTCTGTTGTACACCGCAATCTTTAAATCCATTACCTTGATGCTAAATTTATATAGAGTTGCCAATACATTTTGTGTCAGCACCACTTAGAGTAAAAAAGCGATACGCTCATACATAAAATATTTAAGAAATGAGAAAACGTGTCGGGTCTAACAAAGAGCGATGAAAATAGCCCATCGGCTGACGAGAAACGATTCTCGATTACAAATGTATCATTATTGCGACGGTTATTAGCAGAATTATGACAAATGATACCGAATTGTTCGTGCATTTGTTGATTGATGATTTATTGCTTCAGAATTTCATTATTCAACAAGAAAAGTACCTAATGATAGCGTGATTGCGTCAATAGAAGTTATTAAGGTCATTAAATTGTACTCATAAATATTTAGAGGCATATTTAGAATGACCCTTTCTGCGTATCATGGTTTTGTGCGCATTATTTTGATATCAGAAGGTCAAACGTATATTCTTGTATCTATATCATGTTTCTGAAATCAAGTCGTAGTTATGACCTTTTGTTTTTCATCACTGACAAGGTCATCTCTAAAGTTCTGTCTAAAGTAATTAGTGTGTTATTAAATTTCAACCGCAGGTTATTAGCCGTGTTTTCCGAGTAAAGACCCTTCAAATGCGCCTGGCAACTACAGTTTCAATATTTGGCGCCTTACTTCTAAAGAGCCGAAAATCAAATCTATGGAACCCGAAGATTATATTTACTGAAACTCAATTAGGTACTCGCTGCCTGGTGCGAAGATTGACACCCAATATATAAACGCAATTATAATCAGTAAGAGCCAATTTCTGAAAACATAAGTCGGGAAATCTCGGGTGTTTGCCTTCGTCAGGAAAGGCGAAGTCGGCCATTGATTGGTTATGTGACCACAATATTAATCGAAAGCCGTCTTCTTTGGCATTTAATGTAGCAATTATATATGTAGCCCACTATATATAGGTATCTTCATACTTTTGGGAATTGGCGTCTATTGAATAAGGGTATTCTTTGGTGTTTAAACGGTTTTAAGTACCCACCTAACTCCAACCTTTAGATTCTGGCCTCCTGGTACTCCGTTAGTCTCTACCGCTTATGATTCTAGGCCTGCAAATACTTCTTCATGATTCTGGGCTCCTAGTAGTTTTTTTTTAAATTTAGGTTTGTAAATTTTAAATAATACATTATTCCACTTATGGCACTTGCGAAAAATATCGATTGGTGGAATAATACCTCAGGTGCCATTTTGTTCACTTTTTTTTTTTTTTTTTTTTTTTTTAATCGTTGCCGCACACTAGGAATTTCTTCCTGTATCGTGGGTGCGTTTACAAACATATAAACTCACATACACAACACCCAGAGCTGGAATAACTATCTGTAGGTCATACAAATATTTGTTCCGTGCGGGAATCGAACCCGCGACACGCAGCGCAGCAGTCAATCGCTCAACCACTGCACCAACTGTGCGCCCAATTGATATAATATAAGACTGGTTATTGTGATTTATCATGTTTACTCTTGATTGTTGTAATATTATATTAAGACGGTACCCTGACCAAAAAATCGGCATGAGATATGAGCATTCCTATTGGTCTAGCGGCACTGGTGACGCATGAATTACAGTAGTGAATACGCCCAGAAATAAGAATAAAATCTTAATGAAATCGAATATTGGTCTATTGAAAAAAAAAAATCTACAAAAATGATCGTTATTAAATTGTCTATCCATTAGTGTTAGTACAAAAACTAATTAATGAACACTTTACGAGGAGATGCATAATATCAATAATTATTTCTCATTTTTATGTTTTTTTTGGAAGGAGATTTGTGAAATATATACAACATTTACCAAAAAACTAAATCTACCATTTTAGAATCAATATTATGTAGAAATTTAATGTATTTTTATTAATTGATATTTCTTTTTAAATAACGAGTAGATAACTCCTGAAAACAGCACAAAAAACGGCTTGCGCGGCGTTTTGCTCGGGGTACCGCCTTAAGCTTTATATTTTTCCGAAAATTGCCCTACCTAAGGTTTTTCATTCTGACTGTACAAAATTTGCTTAAAAAAACGTACCTACCTATAGTCCGAAACACCACTCAAAAGTATTAATAATAATAAAATTCCTGTTTCGACCGGATCGGGCGAAACTCTTCGGCCGAAACGCCTACTAAGCCTAAAGTTTAAGTCCTACATAAGTTATGAATAAATACTTACTTTCAATAGAACTTCAGTAAAATCTCTGATAATAAGAACAATCAAAAACGTAACTTAAAGCTGTAATTACTTATTCAGTTCGGTTCAGGTCTTGTGTAGTCTCATTTCCATTGTTTCTGCATTAAATAAAAGAGCGAATCGCTGCAGTAGTGAGTTCGAAAATCTTCCAACAAAAGGAAATGAATTACGTACGAGTAAGAAACTACACGGCATACGAGTACAACACTTTGCATTTTTCATATTGTCTGTGTGTGAGTTCTCTTAAGGCTTCTCCAGACAGGCGCGATGCGACATTGCAAAGACGTGTCTTAATATAATTTGATTGCAAATTGCTGTACAGATGTACGTGAAGAGAAAACTTTGTTTCCCTTTACTCGCTCTGTACGTGCAATTTACATTATATAAGGCGAGTGTGCAATTTAGCATGGTTAAAGTTTATAAGGAGAAGGAGTGGGGGAGTTAAAATAGGGTGAGATTTCCATGAAAAGCCGACGTCGCATTGTATCCGTCTGAGGAAGCCTTCATTCTGATTGCTAGTGCCACCTAGTGTTGAATAAAATATGTGCTAGGTTTTGGGACAATGCTCGCCGTTTTTGAATACCTATTTCTGTTCATAGGACACGGCTAACTCTTTATTGCAGCATGTTTTTATAATAGTTTTAGAACTGTCGCGTGTTGGCGATTATTGTTGTGTTGTTTATAGCGTCGGCAATATTAAACAACTTTTGGGTAAACTTGTGTACCTACGGTTTAGTTTGTTAGCTGAAGTCCTTACACTAAGCAAGCTGGCAGAAAAATAATTCTAGCTGGTTTTGAACACTCATGCAGTATGAGAAAGTCTCATCTGTCAATAAGGTATTTTACTGAAAATTGGTTTTTTATCCGTCAGGTAGATTCATAGAAAATATTTTTGACAGGTAAACATAGAGTGACGACGATATAATGCGTTCAAATATCGTGTGACGTTACGTCGCTAGTACACTTTATACTGCCTTAGTGATGTCACAAGCCCCCACTCCTGAACTTTGATGTGCTTTAACTTTGTTAATGTTTAATGATTTGGTAAAGCAAAAAATACGTGTCCAATATTATTTGATAATCTCACTGACGAACTAAATAGAATTATTATTTTTCTACCCCGGCAACATCCCTATTGTTTAAGGCCCTAGACAAGTGACGTTCTATCAGCATTTCGACTATCGACATCGCTGACGTCGAATGCAGCGATGTCAATGGTCAAAATGTAAGGGATTGATCACGTAGCATTACGTTAGCCCTTGGCATTTCCTTACATTTTTGTCATTTTTCCAATCACACGTTCGTTGAGAGAGTGTCACATGACTCAGGAACAGACTTCAATTTTAGGCGCGCAAATGTAGAGACGAACGAAATTTAACTAAATAATTAAAAAAGTCCTTAGGGCGTTTCCATTTTATTGAACCTCCATAGTCCCTGACAGGTGTCTCGTACACGTCCCAAAACGTCTCTAAGTTATTTGAGAGAAAGCTGACTCTACAATGCAATTTCTTACTTGTGTTTTAGTAAAGTCAATCATAAAGTCGACCGTTAGGTACCTAAGTACGTTTGCCTTTCAACAAGCGACAATTGTGTCTTTCGCGAAATTACCCGTTTCGGCCTGACCTTGCTATCGCGTTTTCAGGTTAATAATTTGACGTACTCCATCAGCAAATTGTTAGGTCTCCAATAGCATATTTAAGCGTTACCTTAGGGGACCACTGGCGTGACATTGACAAATGTATCTACTGTAGAGTGTTTATAAGTACCACTTATGTACTTATGTTACGGTATTAATTAGTTTCGTTTGAAGGTAGTCTAGTAGCAGCTATTCCCTTAGGTGCGTAGTGTTACTTCGCAAGGTCACTTCTGTTGCCTACGCCTTATAGAGACACGTTCTTTTTGAATTTGGAAAATTAAATATTTACGTGAGTACCAACTTAAAAAAAGTATAGACTGCAAATTAAGAGCTTAAAAATTAATTCAGTGTTTCTAGGTAAAATAAAAAAAAGTAAGTTGCCGATAAGTGAAAAGTGATATCATAAGTAAGGAAGGGTGTATTATAATAATAATTATTTTCAATAAGGAAATTTACTTATAAACTGATCAGAGAAACATAATATTCCAGCAGATTTTATAATTTTATTCCTTTTCAGTCTTGCAATATCGCTTTTCACTCATTAAAACCTCAGAACAACAAGTTGGCGGTTTTATCTACAACTGTCAAGAAACAACGATTTTAGCACGAACTTGAAGAGTTATCTCAAAAATTACTTTTCGGAAATTTATCATCACTAAAGTTACACCTGAAAGTTTCCAACGAATAAAGATGGTGGCCGTGTTCCTGGACAGTTCGGGACGCCCTCTAGGGACGCAGTAAGTACATTTTATTGGGACAGGAATACGAAGATGGTGATGTTTCACAACAACGTACATTTATATTCTGAATTTCAAACTCATAAATAGATGTTGAGGTCGTACAGGCTCCAGTGTGATAGAACCTTTTTTGGCGTTAGACAGTTTGAATTAAGGACACCAGATGATTAGACGGCCTCCTTAGAGGGTTAGCGAAAAATTGTTCTTGATCTTAATGGACGTCCGCTTTAATATCTACTTTGTACTTTATCGTTAACATGAATATTTTACTTAAGATTATTCGGGTTAGTAAAAGGTTCCGAAAACGAAAACGGTGTAAATATGACATGAATTTTATTCAAACAGATTTCTGAAACAACTGGCAATAAACAATACTACTAAAAAAAACCCACTCGAAGATAAAGACAATGGACATTGGAATAGACAATACATTATCAATAAAGTTAATTTTACTACATCAGTCCCGCTGGGATTTATTTTATCTTTGTGGCTAACGAGTAAGTTCCCTCAACTGTCGGCCACTGCATCAAGCTGGGGGAATCGAGCATTCCTTTTATTTGCCTGTAATGGCAGAGTTAAGTGCCTTCGGATTTGATTCCTCGGGAATAATTGGATTGTCTCGTTTCAATTATAGAAGGACTTGTTTGAAGGCAGTCGTCTCCAATGGATCTCACAATTCTTCAGTGATGAATAAATTATGAGTTGATTTACTGCCGCCGTTTGTGATTCACAAAGGCTTGGCACGTCGTGCCAAAGGTTTTCGTTAATATTTCGTACGGGAAACACGAACCGTGCGAGTCTGCTACATTTATTTGATACGTTTTTCCTGAACTCGTAAAGTTAAAAAGTTCGTCCCTTAAAATTCTGCTGAACATTTTCTAAGCGACGTGTTTTTATTTGTATGTTTGTTTATAAAGAAAGCAATTTGAACAGAACGTTTTCCTTTTTCAGTTACATTTGGGTCACAAAACGAATTTTATTTTTATTCAATTTTAAGGGTGATGGAACAGCTTTTGTGTTGGAAATGCAATGCATATTTAATAGGCAACCTATTTTTAGATTTGGGTGTAAATATAAATATAAAAAGTAGACTGTTTTTCCAACTTGACATTTATGCTTTGCCTAATCTACGGATCTAAAAATACCTTGAGTTTTTTATTTGAGGTTAGCGTCAATATTTCGTTCGTGAATGTACATGTTCTTAAAAGTAAGTTATGTGTATTAAATAAGACGCAAGTAGCGAATATCTAACTAGTGAAGGCAACAGTTGCGAGATGGAAACGCAGATGCGCTGACACGGCACCTACGGATAAGCTTATTACTTTAACTTACTGGAGCGAAATATCTGTAAGAAACGTGTTATAATATTTACATCTTTCACTGAATAATACATTGATATTTTCTTGTTTTCCTCCAAATTACGAACTAAGGTAGTAAAAAAATGCGGCGACCTCTAATAAATTGAGATAAGGGCTAGAGAATAATGATATTGAAGAGCTAGAGATATAAATGCGTAATTTTTTTTCCAACGTGTCGCTTTTTGAAACAAAAGAAACCGAGAATTGCCGAGAAAACAAATGAATATTGAATGTAATTCAAGGAGTTTATTTATTTCAATTATTTTTTTTGTTCTTTCTGTATAAAAAAAACCCTTTATTCAATGTCAAAGATAACTGAAGGTCTGAAAAAATATATAACCTAAAAATAATTATGTAAATGCTCTTTTATCCATATTATCGACAGGCATGATAATACAAAAAGATAGACGCAGGTAAAGAGATCAAAATGTTCTTTGTTTGCTCGAAGCTTTAGCACCTGTCTATCTGTCTGTCACGGTACGAATTTACATACGTCGATTCTTCTATGATGGAGGTGTAGAAATATGCGTAAGTTATGATGTGAAAAGGAAAAAGGGTATAAAAATAACCTATCTAAAACATGTCAGGTGTAGCTTTGTGCGAGTTGTCGGATCATGTAAGGATTGAAAAGCTTATTTTGAGAAGCAAATACGTAAAGGTTGGAAGACAATATCCTGATGGTTTTATTGTTCAAAGAAAGGTACACAGGTAACACTTGTGATCGAAAACATAGTCTCTGATTGAAGATCTCTGATCAATCAGTGTCACGGGCTATTGGGACGCGGATGCTAGCTCACTCCAAACGAATTGATTTACCTTTAGGTGGCTTATTGCCTAATATACCTAGATGTAATGTGCTTAATAAGAGTGTCTGAGCAGCCTTTTGTGAAAGCCAATATACGTAATCCGTGTAACGTCCTCCAGATATTGGACTAATAGTCAGTAACTGATTAGTTTTATAAGTTATTGTCCGCGTAGGTATAATACATGAGTGTGTGGGTGCACATTGGAATTCTGCCCATCTTTTAACTCGTTATGGAAAACTGATGAAATGTGTGAGAAACTAACTAATTGTGTTTACTTCATTTATCTTTTAGTGGTTGTTACAAAATACACCTCGATTGTTTATTATTTACAGTTATTTAAGTAACGGAACTAGAACTAGGTTTTGATTGAAAACAATATAATTGAAAACGTCGGGCGAAATAGGTAAACAAACAATCGAAATCATCGCGTTAAATTTCCCGTTATAATTATATTGTTTTCAATTATGAAACGCGAAAGTTTTAAAGTTAATAGGTTTTGATTGTCATGAGCTAAATATGAATCTTGTTGCACATTCGCAAGCGTCAGTAGGTCTATATGGAGAAGAATGTGCAAGGAACTCCACGGACACTCTTTACCATCAGTTTTAATTACAATTATTTAGTTACGTCATTCTTGTTGGAAAAATACATATGTTAGAACGATGCAAAAACACGTGCACGTAAAAGCGTCTACAATAAAACAAAATTCAAAAATAAAATAAGTACATAATTAAAAGCAGGCCGAAGCAGTTAAGTTATGACCAATCCCAACTGATGGCGCCCGTTCACGAACATGGATTGGCACCACTCAGCTCAACCATCATGAAGAGAAACGAATGATCCAACACACGTGCCACCATCAGATAGACATTAGAGAGAGCATGACACACTCTCAACGGCTAGGGCACACACAAGTCAACGAACGAGACATAGATACGGTAAATGATAGATTTACAGTTGTTACAACTTTAGCCTACAAAAAGTAAATGGCGAAAAAACTAAAGATCTTATCTTCGCCCGGAATTTAGCTATCACATTATCAAGATGGCAACATTTTTCTTTACTTGTATCGCGATATTTACGAGCTTGGGTCAGGTA
The DNA here is from genome assembly GCA_949775005.1 of Orthosia gothica. NCBI lineage: Eukaryota > Metazoa > Arthropoda > Insecta > Lepidoptera > Noctuidae > Orthosia > Orthosia gothica. The sequence continues at coordinate 14,934,955 of OX459042.1, forward strand.
CCTGTCTAACGTCACAGGTAGAGTTATGTCGGCCGGCCCTCTGAGTAAATATGGCTTTCATTTATCTAGGCCTTCATTTAATTAAACACTTAATGGTATTAACCCTAGGGAAAAGGACGACTGTAAAAGAACTTTGTGGACTAAAGACTTTAGAATTTAATGTGATTTTGTGTGAATTTAGTGTGATTGGCTTTCACTTTTCTCCAGCCACCGAAGATGAAATTAAAAAGATGATCCTATCGATAAAATCCAAAGCTGTGGGCCATGATGACATTAGTCGTTACATGGTCACCTTGATCCTCGACTTTCTTCTCCCACCGATCACACACATCATCAACTATTCCCTCGATTCCGGTCAATTCCCAACTCTGTGGCGTATGGCCTATGTACGTCCACTTCCCAAAATTTCAAATCCCTCCCTACCTAACCATTTTCGGCCAATTTCAATCCTCCCTTTTCTATCCAAAGTGCTTGAGGCCTGCGTACACAAGCAATTTTCGGGGTTTGTTCACCGAAACAGCCTTATAAGCTCCTTCCAGTCTGGATTCAGACCTGGGCACAGTACAGCCTCCGCACTCCTTAAAGTGACTGGCGACATTAGAGAAGCCATGGAGGACACTAAGGTGACTGTATTAGTATTAATTGATTTTTCCAACGCCTTTAACGCCGTCAGTCACGATATACTCCTATCTATCCTCTCCCATCTTATGGTTTCTTCCGAGGCGCTGGAATGGTTCTCTTCTTATCTTCGGGGACGTCAGCAGTCGGTTCGCGTTGATGAGAGTTCATCGAATTGGCGTGATCTGGGGGCTGGTGTTCCGCAGGGCGGTATTCTATCTCCATTATTATTCTCCATCTTCATTAATTTATAACTCACTGTCTTCGGTGTTCGTATCATCTTTATGCCGATGATCTCCAACTGTACACATCGGCGCGGATTGAAGATTTATTGGACGCCATAGATGATGTAAACCGGGACTTGAATGCTATCAAAGACTGGTCTGACAGATTTGGGGTGTCTGTAAACCCCTCAAAATGTCAGGCCATTGTGATTGGAAGCTCGCGCATGATGGGTAGAGTGGCGGTTAGCTCTCTTCCTCCGATCATTTTTAATGGTTCCGTCATTCCCATCAGCCCTAGTGTGAAAGATCTCGGTTTGCATCTTGACTCGACACTTAGTTGGCAAAGTCAGGTAGCCAGTGTCAGTCAGAGAGCCAACGGCAGTTTGCGATCCTTATATCGTTTGAGAAGGTTTTTGCCCGTAAAGACAAAGACAATGCTTGTGCAGACTTTAATTTTCCCAGTGGTCGACTATGGTGACGTGTGCTACTTCGACTTGAACGCGGTCTTGCTTGATAAACTAGATAGGGTCTTGAACAACTGTATCAGATTTATATTTAACCTCAGAAAATATGACCATGTGTCGAACTACAGGTCTGAGTTAAAATGGCTGCCTATTCGCCAGAGGAGACGTTTACGAGCTTTGACCACACTTTTCTCCCTACTCAATTCTCCCACCCCTCCTTCCTATCTTATGTCTAACTTTCAATATCTATGTTCTTCACATGCTCGGAATCTGCGTTCTTCTAATAATCTCCTCTTACTCTGTCCTCCTCATTCGACTGATTTTGTTCACTCTTCCTTTCATATACAGTCCATTCTTCTTTGGAATGCGCTTCCTCCCGAGATCAGGACGGCCACCAGTCGGTATGCATTCAAGCGGAAATTGCGGATTTACTTTCAAAACAACTAAGTAGAGTCATCTCACTTTCTTCTTTTCTTTTACTTTATAAATATATATATTTATATAAGTATATATTATTTTCAATATATATGTATGTATATTTTACCTATTTTATTATGTTATATAATAACTGGTTTTGTTTTTATTATTAAAAAATGCACCTGCCATGTTATCTCTTCACCACCCTTGGTTGACTGGTAGAGAATGCCTAAGGCATTAAGTCCGCCTTTGTACCTTTGTGCATGAAGTCTAAATAAATAAATAAATAAATTTTGGATTGAGGTTGTAATCGCAGGATGTAGGTAAATAGAAAAGGGCCACAGGTTTATCGAGTTTTAAACCCTTTACAACATTTAATTAAATCAAAAAAACCTGCTTCCATTTCATTTTATTTGTATGTTACATTATTCACTAAATTCTATTGTTGTATCTTATATAGAAGTTTGACTTCGTATACCTATAGATAATTTTTCAAACGGTCAATTTGGTTAAGTTCGTGACAAATACTTAACATACCTACTATGTTTGTGTCAAAAGCCTACGATCAATAATAAGGATCTGACGCAGAATGTCCCATTCGCAAAAAGTCACGATGGCGCAGAATGTCCTATTCGCACAATGTCCCATTCGCACAAAGTCCCATTCGCAAAATGTCCCAATCGCACAATGTCCCATTCGCACAATGTCCTTTTCGCACAATGTCCCATACACACGATATCCTATTCGGGACCACTAGTCAGCAAATGCTGAGTTGGTAACCCTTTCGGTATGGGCACGTTCAGCGCAATTTGTCTTTGCATTTCTTTTTTGTCTTTTACTCCATGTTTGTTGCTGTTGTGTTGTGCCTGTGTCGAATAAATATATTTATATTTTATTCTATTCTATTCATAATTTTCTTCTTGTTTACATATTGGATTGATTCGCGCTCGCTCGTAGCATACAGACGTGCTCGTTAGCAATATTTAATTAAAACAATTATAATAGTGACCTTCTTTATTGTATAATTTTTTGCCTACTGTGTAGTTTTGTAAACATTATAATGAAAACTTAGAAACAGTGAAGTGACTATCAAATAAAATGGATAACAGTTCCTGTAATCCAAGCGGCCGAGTTCAAGCCTCCACCTCGCCAGCGAAGTCGACGACGCAAATCCCAGCCCAATCAGATTTCTCGATTGAAGTCGCATCCACGCCCGACATACAAAGATGGATGTCAACTATAGAGCAGCACTTAAATGAGGTTTGCTCTATTGCCTCGGATGGCAAACTAAACTCGGAACAGAAACTGAAAATTTCTAACTTGTGTCGTAAAATAGGATCTGGCACTTCTCAGATGGCAGTCCTATACCAATCTCTGAAGCAGAAAGCAATTGTAGCACACGATATGATTGATGCCTTAAAAGAAAAGCGCAATTTGACGGAACACATATCAGAGCTCAAGCAGACGATTAAGGACTGTGGCACTGCGGGTAATGTTTCATTTGCCGACATGGTGAAAAAGGGATCAAATGATTTCGTTCGACCTAACAATTTAAGCTCTGTGGTCATTTATCCTAGTGACAAACTCAAGTCCAGTGACGAAACAAAAGACATGGTAACAAAAATCATACGACCTGATCAAATGAAGCTGCATGTACGAGGTGTCCGCAAGACCAAAAATGGAGGTGTTATTATTAGCACAGAGACCAAGCAAGACGCCGAGAAAATCAAGAACGCCGTCCAGCTTTCTACATCTGGACTAACCGCCGATGAGCCCAACAAGCGCAAACCACGGATCGTGATTGTAGGAGTGCCGTCTTCCCTGGCTGAAACTGAAGTCTTTAGGTGCATTTACGAGCAGAACATACCCGACAAGTTGCCAGAGATGTCGATGGAGTCCTTTTTGGCCTCTGTTAAATTAAGCCACAAATCTGGAAGGAAAGATGCGTCGAGCTGTAATTACGTTATTGAAATTCCAGCCAATATACGTAAAGCCCTAATTTCCACATCAAGGCTGTTTATAAATTGGACGTCCTGCCCTGTTAGGGACTTCACTCTGGTTACCAGATGCTACAAATGCCAATTATATGGTCATGCAGCAAAAACATGCAGAGAGGTCAACTCTGTGTGTGCTCACTGCGGTGAAGCTGGACACTCGGTGTCTGATTGCACTAAGAAAGCGGACTCATCGAAATGCGCAACTTGTTCGCGATTTAAAAAGCCCAACAATCACAAAACGGGAGACCCTGAGTGCCCTGCTAGGAAAATAGCGGAATACAGGCACATCAACTCTATCGACTATGAGGGCGTCTAGTACGTCATACTCAAGGTTACACGAGTTGAACGTCTGCGGCTGACACTGCAATGGCCTACTAACCATCAATTTGTTGCTGGCTAAGCTCATTAGTCTTTGGCTGCAAAAATTAAGTGCCTATGTTTTAATTTTGCAATGTTGACTTCACAATTCTGCTTAGCAATTATTTCTCAATCTTTAGTTATGTGTAATCAAAGTGCACTTTTTTGCAATATAGGTAAATAAGACATTAAGTAATATTATGACCTAGTAATTTAGTTTTATGATTATAGTTTTAAGTAAATTTATTTAATTTCTAAACTTATACAATCTTGCCACTATTTTTTTTTTAGACTTCATATATTATGTTAAATATTGTTAAAATTCTGTTGTCCTACGATAAGCATATATTTAGAGCTCCTACAGCCTGTGATACAGGATTACCTAGTACAGGCATCTTACATTATAATACCTACATTAGTTATCTAAGATTTAAACTGTTTTTTACCTTTTGTAATATCTGAATAAAGATTTATTTATTTATTATTATTATTATTATTTATTATATTTTTTGATTATAAAATTTTTAACACGTATAAGTGGTATATGTTTTTGTAACCAATTCATCATGTGATTTCCTTACTGCACACTAGACACATAGAATTTGTTTTTATATATACAACACTATAAAGGATGAATAGCCAATGCTCAGAACTTTTCTGATGGCTATCATAGACATCAAAGGGATGCTACGCTTGACAGACCAATTCCCAGTTCACAGTACGCGATGACAGCAACACTACATTCCATGCAGCCTGTATGATTTCTGCCTAAACAAGCCATTAACGAACGAATCTTTGAAATGAAATTCTGATTTCGATATTCGAATTTGACGAACATTTACATTAGTACAGATAAATTATCGGGACCGACGGCGAGATGCCTTCCATTTTCAAATCGAATCGATGATGACATGATGAGAGAGTTTGGATAGCATTTTAAAATTGTGCTAATATTATTTTCGATTGATCGAGAAAAGTTCTCTCGTGTTTTGTGATTCACTTCAAATATTTTTTAAACATGAGGGATAAGTTATTGTATTGCATTGTAACATGTGACACAAACCGGCTTATTGAGTCCAATACCATCGATATCAATCCAAGCTGTGTGATGTATAAATAACGTGACCATACGTCCCGTTTTGGGCGGGACAGTCCCGCTTTCAGGCTGTCGGTCCCGCTGTCCCTAGTGAGGACAAAAATGTCCCGCTATCGCGAACAGACTTTGGTCTCTAATTACGAATAAACATAAACAAAACGATTGCTTAGTCAGATCTTAGAAGTCCTGTGATTATGTCTAGTAACCTAACTAGTATGTACTAAGGCCCACTTTGCATGAACAACTTGACTCAGAGTTAGTTGCTAACACGCGGTTAAATTGACAGGTTGTCAATTGTCATACAATATTGTCAATTAAACCTTGTGTTAGCAAGTAACTCTTGAGTTAAGGTTTTTGAGGAAGTGGCCCTAAAACTTACTTATTATTAAGTGATCCATATTGTCTAATTTTAAACGTTGTAAAATACCAAAATATTTTTGTTTTATTCTGTGCTTGTCTCGGTCTGATGCAAAAAATAAATGGTCACGTTATGTATAAACCAATTTTTCAAACTGAGCTCGATAGGGTTAGTCTGTATGTTCTAGGGTAATCTAGTTTTCTGCGAATGGTAGCTTTTTCGATTAGAAAAAAGGCTAGAATTGAAAGCGATGACCTGATGGATTGAATGCTTTGCCCTGGCTTATGTCAACTGCACATTTTTTTTCCAAACCTTGTCTGTGATTTTCGAAAGCTGTTTTAGATTTATTTTGCGTATTGATGTAAAAAGGGTTTTATCTAATCTAATACCCTTAAACGAGCAATTCCTGTAAATATATATAATCAGAATCTCGGAAACAGCTCCAACGATCTTCATGAAATTTAGCATGCAGGGCCTTTCAGGAGCGATAAATCAATCTAGCTATGTTTCATTTTTAGAAAACGTCGTTTTCTCTATTTTCACCCGCAGAGCTCGGTCGCCCAGGTACTGTATATAATATGATATGGCAGTACTTTTAATAAATAAACGGTGTATAAAAGTTTTCCTTTAGTCAAAGGTGACAGACAGTTAAACAAAAAAAACCTACGCCTTACACGTCTTAATAAAAACTAAATTTTAAATATTCTTAAATATATTCCAGGAGATTAAATTTTAGTCCGTTAATATAAATTAAACCTGTTTCAAGCAAAACATGTTAATCCGTGTGTTCTCGACGCTCGACGTCTTTATTTTTAGTGCCTTAATCTATGCTTACCTTTCTTTCCTCAGCTCGCTGCTTCTCTTGCGGAAGCTGGCGACGAGGACCTGCAGCTCGGTGGAGTGGTGCTCGTACAACTGGGACAGCTGCGTCGTGAAGTCAGCCACTGGAACAAAGATATTCGTATACAACATAGTTTTTTTTAAAACAAACTTTTTTCGTATTCTTCTCAGCAAACCCTTTCATTTGATACCAATATCATGACATTGCATAAAGATAATTATTCCGCCATCTTAGGCCGTCCGCCTTATTGGATTTAGAATGACGTTATTTAGCTAACCATGCATTGTCATCCAAACTAAACGTGAATGCAAAATTTCATCTTAATCGGTGGAGGATAACTTCTTTAAAATTCGGTTGCAAGATTTGACCCGAACACACATACGTACATTGCAAGTTAAATAAAAGCTTGTAAAATAGGTCTGTTTACTTTAAAACATAACAAACTGGGATGATTAAAAAATGGCAACATTCGGTTGTTACCATCAATAGCTTTCTATTTGTGGAGTCTTTACCAATATTGTTACTGACCCACTTCAAGGCATAGGCGTCTTTTCATACTGAGCATCCTCCCACAAGGTTTAGCGTTAAAGCTCAGTGTCAAAGTTTGACGTTCATTGCTACAATTATTAATAGGTAAGTACTTATAATATGGTTGAAGGTGGTGCACTCAGTATTAAAATGTAGATATCTAAAATCTTTTGCGCCTAAACTGCGAGACTTAATAATATGTATTTTACGTAATTACTAATAAACAAAGCTTAACAAAAATGCCCATATGTTCTTAATTCATTCGGTAAAGATAATCCCACATAACTAAAGCTAAACACAACAACATTTGTTCCTCAAACTTGAAGATCATGTTTATCGAAAACTTGTACATCAAACATACATCCGACACATGCGATTATACAACTCATTATAAGTTTAAAAAACAAGTGTGTTGTTCACGAAGGTTCATTACAACGGTTCATTACAGGTACACCCAGGGGCTAAATGAAATACTTTTACTTAACCACGGGACGCTACGTAATATTATATAGAACTTTGTAAGTGAACTTTTCCTTAACGTTAAGTACCTGTGCTATGTTCTAGAGTTACTCGCGCTAAAGTTATGTCTAAGAAGTAAGCGGGATCGCGAGATACGCAAGCATTCCTATCTTCTAGTTTACTGTTGTTTGATCTGAAAACTTTAATCTTCTCTGCCTTACTTGTATGTTCTAGTTTCGCTTGAGAAAGTCTCTATTAAAAATTTCTTGCTGTGGATTAAATGACTGTAGTCAATATAAATTTACCTATTCACGTGCTTTTTATTTAAAGAAGAATATAAATTTTACTCCAGAATATTATACCACGAATAAGAGTATGCCTTATCTTTCTATTATTTCAATAAAAAATGTTAATCAAAAAAATCAAAACACCCGACTGTTTAAGGTTACACTAGTCGATCATTCTTCTATACCAACGTAGTCTGTCGATTACTCCACTGTTAGACGATGTACGTTCAAAATTAAAAAATGCTATCAAATTTTTGCATATAGCCCTGTATGAAAACAATAAAGTAAAAATTACATAAATTGAAAGTTATGAGCGTCGAAAGTTCCATATTTCAACACTAATTGTAACACATCTTTGGGCGGAAATAAATACCAAAAGAAGAAGGAAAATTGCAAAACGGATTCCATACAGGGATAGATAAGTAATTCAACAATGCAAATAATTTTATTTTGAAAATATACATTTAGTCGTTTTTCCATGATATATTCCAAAGGCCTGTTTATAAAATTTCGCGTGCTCGTTTTCGTCCTAAATCATCATCCATTACGATACAAATTTGCAAAAATGCTAATTCGTACGCGAACTAGCTTCTTACTGCTCATCACAGCAATTATCTCTTTCGCACGTGTTGTCGGATGAGATAGCATGCATTTTAACCTCGCGCACAAAATAATTTGTGCCGTCGACTAGGGGAACCTTAAGAAGAATATCTTGAAAAATCATGCTATGCAGTCGGCGGATACATATTCGCGAGCCAACCAGATGAATCCTTCGACTACACTGAGAGGGAGATGTCAATGTAACCATATAAACTTGTGTTCTTTTATAATAAAGGGCAGTATAGCAACAGCATTCGTTGTATCACTTACTCCTAATATCACTCATCCGTACATGGCGACCGTGACAGCGTAAACGCTAGCAGCGTATGTTTACATTTCTTTGACCAAAACGGGTGTCGCAATGTATTGTAACGAGACCAATCTCGTACTGGGACTTAGCGTGGTCACTATTCTATTTTGTGAATATTTACCACGACAATCACAAAATGGGTACAACTAATACGAAGGAAGAAGTTATAGTTCCACAAAACGCAGCAGGTGGAAGTAACAGCGCTGACATCACGCAGCTGACGATACATGCCAGCACAACAAACATCATTTTAATCGTGTTACTTCTTATAGCATCGTTGGCGTTTTTGTATGGTATCTTCAGAATCTACAAGAATTGCCATCAGAAATGGATGGGTAATGAGATCAGGAAGGACAGATTACGATGTTCTATATGGAGACGTAGAGCTGACGCAGAGGAAATGCGGACGAATGCCAGAGGCTACAAGAAGGACACTGAGGACGTCATCTGAAGAGTTAAAAACCCAGGGTTTACGAAGAAAAGTGCGCGAAAGTTGTATTCGTTACGTGTCAGTGCGTGGTTATATATAAGGTGTTGTCTATTCTCTATTAGTAGTAAACGTGTAATAGCATAAAATATACATGACATTATTTTAGTGGACTAAAATAAGTGACAAATGAAAAAAAAAAATGAACGCTGGAGTGTATGCAGTATAAAATAATGGTATGTAATTCAGTACCTACTAAGAAAATAGAAATAAGTATTTATGTTAAATGGCAGAAAACTTAAAAACATTGTACGACAAGTTAATTGAAATCAGAAAATATTTGATAAAGATAGGTCCAGATAGAAGAAAAGGTAACATTATAGTCGAAAAATTAGCAGAGGCAGACAACTTACTAAAAGAGTACAACTTATTTTTAGAATATTATTCAAAATCGAAAAGCACCGTATGTGAGAGTGAATGTTCGCATATTCACGAGCTTTGCGCAAATTTTGATCATTTATATGAACAAATATTAGAATTGTGCTCACAGAAACCTAGTACGGCAGATAAAATGGCAACTACTTGTAAATTTGATTTAAAAGTTGCTTTAAGTTTATTACCAGTTTGTACAGACGATGAGGCTAGCGTAAAGCAACTCATAGATGGCATAGAGTATTACAAAACAGAGTTAGACGAAAATTCACAAGGAAAACTGTTAAATTTCGTATTAAAAAATAGACTCTCACAGACCGCAAAATTGAAATTAGCGACTTCATATGTCAATATTGACGACTTTATAGCTGACTTGAAGATTCAGTTATTGCCTAAAAAATCGGCTACAGCAATTCAACGAAAGCTGCAAAGTCTTAGGCAAAACGATTTATCAATCGATGATTTCGGCAAAAAAATTACGGAATTGTTTGTTGATTTGACGATCTCTCAATCGGGGGCCAACGAGGCCAGTTTGAAAGTTTTAAAGCCAATTAATGAGAAGCAAGCTATCAAATGTTTCTCAGATGGATTGAGAAATCGACGACTTAGTACAATAATTTCAGCCAGAAATTTTACATCATTGAAAGATGCAGTACAGGCGGCCATCGATGAAGATATAACAAGTCCATCAACATCTTCCGATATTTTAACGATGAATTATAGAGGGAGATCGTCTTATAACTGGTCACAGCGGAGAGGCCGCTTCTCATACGCAGGTAGAGGACGCGCACGTGGCAATCAACAGGTTATCCAAAACCAAGACGAACAGCAGGATCAGGTTCGGAGAGGATCGCAGGCAAGCTGGCGCCGGTCCACCCGACCATTTCATGGAAACAGAGGTAGGTCCAATTATAGCACCTCCAGGGATCAACACATACATACATTGGATGACTCAGAAACGCAGGAAAATACAGAAACAGAACAGCGGAATGAGGACCAGTTTTTTCGGGACTAAAAATATAATTTTATCATGCAATAACGTAGGCTACGTAAATATAAAATCGCATAACCATTATTCATACCAATTATTAGTAGACACCGGTGCATCCATATCTGTCATAAAGTATAAACAAATTCTCGACCAAAACATTCCAATCCATATCGAGAAGACACTTGTAAACGGCATCGGGGGCAAAGTACAGGCTATAGGATATGCTTATTTGCGCCTAGTTATTGGAAATCAGACCCTACAACATAAGTTCTATGTTTTTAAAACATTGCCTTGTAAAGGTAGTGGCATACTGGGACAAGACTTTTTAAGCAAGTATAAATCAGTATTAAATTACGGTAACCAAACTTTGTTACTATGGAATAACAACTCAAAGGTATCATTACCATTAATAATGACAAACAATCATTTTAATATACCGGCAAGATCAGAGTCTATTCACTTTATTCGAACATGTGAGATAGAAGAATGTGTAGTTAATGGAACAGAACTGCGAAAGGGGATCTTTGTTGCAAATACTTTAGTTAAGCCCACGAATGGGAAAATACCAATTAGGATTTTAAACACCACGGAGACAGATTTAGTCTTGACAACAATTAGTCCAACACTTTACAAAGCAAGCGAGTATGATGTATGTTCATTTCAAGAAACCAATAATAATGCTGATCGTGTCAGAAAGGTATTCGCTTCGCTATCACTAAAACATTTAAATAAAGAGGAGCAATTGTCCATAGAGTCCATTTGCGCAAAATATGCAGATATTTTCTTCCTACCGGGTGATAAATTAGGAACAACTAAATTATATGAACACTCAATAACATTGAAACCAAACGTGGCACCAGTGTACGTTAAGCCCTACAGAATGCCGCATTCACAGAAAGCCGAATTAAAAAAACAAGTGGACAACTTATTGGAACAAGAAATTATTGAACCTTGTTCCAGTGAGTGGTCCAGCCCAGTACTCCTAGTGCCTAAAAAATCAGACGCAAACGGGGAAAAAAAATGGCGGTTAGTTATAGATTACCGTAAGCTCAACACTTGTATTCAGGATGATAAGTTTCCACTGCCAAACATCACGGATATACTAGATTCCTTGTGTGGATGTATTTATTTCACACATTTAGATTTAAACCAAGGATTTTTTAACGTAGCGTTAAACAAACACAGTAGGAAATATACTTCATTTAGTGCAGACGGTGGTCAGTATCAAATGACAAGAATGCCTATGGGACTCAAAACTAGTCCCAGCTCATTTTCGCGTATGATGACCATGGCAATGACCGGGCTATCCTACGACAAGTGCTTAGTGTACCTAGACGATCTTATTTGTATGGGACGGAACTTAACTGACCATAACAAAAATTTAATAGAAGTATTCGAAAAGTTGCGCAGTGCCAACTTAAAATTAAATCCCACTAAATGCGATTTCCTTAAGAAAGAGATGCTTTATTTAGGCCACGTGGTGACAGGCAATGGTATATTGCCGGACCCAGATAAGATTAAAATAATTAAAGAGTATCCAGTTCCTAAAAGTACGGACGAAGTGAAACGCTTCGTTGCTTTTGCAAACTACTATAGAAAATTTATAGACCACTTTGCCGACAAAGCCTATCATTTAAACCTTTTAAGTAAGAAAAACACTAAATTCAACTGGGATAGCAACTGTCAAACGTCATTTGAAACTCTAAAACAAAGTATGATGTCACCGCCAATCCTACAGTACCCAGATTTCTCAGAACTAAATCAATTCATAGTACAAACCGATGCATCTGGGTACGCAATTGGGGCAGTACTATCAAATTCAAATGGCAGACCAATAGCTTACGCTAGTAGGAGCCTTAACAAAGCGGAAAAGAACTATCCCACCATAGAGAAAGAACTCTTAGCTGTAGTTTGGGCTGTCAAATATTTCAGACCCTATTTATACGGTCGTACATTTAAAATACTAACCGACCACAAACCCCTTGTATACTTATTTAATTTAAAAGACCCATCTAGCAGGCTCTTTAAATTTAGACTAGCTCTAGAAGAATACAATTACGAAATAGAATACGTAAAAGGGAGTGAGAACTGCGTTGCAGACGCATTATCTAGAATAAAAATTACGTCAAAAGAACTTAAAGAAATGAATGAGTGTCTGTGTGCAGTAATGACTCGCGCTCAAAAACGAAAATTAGATGCTGTCGCCCCGGCAGATGAGTTGCCCACCGACAACTTGCCAGTTCAACCACATGTAGTGGAAACTCATATCAAACCAAGAGGCGCAGTAGAGTTAAGATTTGCACCCAGTAGCAGTCTTAAGAAGTTAAAGAGCGATAGCTCAGTAGTGTTACAAACACACATAATATTATTGTATAATGCCCAAATGAAAACTATATTCATAAACTCGGCATCTCAATCACAAACTACGCGAGCCGAGTTTGCGAGAGAGCTGAGTGATCTATGTAACAAGCTAAATATAGAAGAAGTATACTTCATTAAAAATTCGAATAATAAAATTTTTGTAGAGAAATTAACTAGTGAGATAAGAAAACAAAGCAACTGGAAAGGGCCCAGATTATGTATATTAAAAGATGTCGAAAGAATAGAGGACAAAGATGATAGGAAAGTGATACTCAACGACTTTCATCTTTTGCCCACTAGTGGGCACGCGGGCATGAGAAGAATGCTGACTAATATAAAAAAATACTATTTTTGGCCAGGCTTAGAAAGTGATGTCAAAAATTATGTCAAAAAATGTGTTCAATGTCAGAAGCATAAGTATACAGTTCAGGTGAAAGAGCCAATGGCAATCACCACAACTGCTCATTCGGCTTTCGATAAAATCTTCTTAGACTTGGTAGGACCATTAGACAAAGACAGCAACAATTTTTCTTATATATTGACATTGCAATGCGAGCTGTCCAAGTATGTATGTGCGTATCCCCTCGTCACTAAAACCTCTACAGAAGTAGCACGCACCTTCGTGGATAACTTCATACTTCAACATGGCATCCCGAGGGACATAGCTACCGACAGAGGCACAGAGTTCATGTCCGAGACCGTGACACAGGTTTGTGAATTACTACATATTAAAAAGTTAAACTCAACTGCGTATCATCACCAAAGCATCGGAGCGCTAGAGAACTCGCATAAAAATCTAGGTGCATTTTTGCGAATCCAAGCAGAAGGAAAACCCGAATTATGGAGTACTTGGTTACCATTCTGGTGCTTTGCTTATAATACGACAGTTCACTCGTCAACAAAATTTACACCATTCGAACTCGTATACGGTAGAAAGTGTAACTTGCCCAATAATTTGGAAAAGTGTGTAGAGCCTCTATATAATTACGACAGTTACCCGCTTGAACTTAAGTACCGCCTACAGGTTTCTCAAACCGAAGCGCGGGAAAATTTGATAGCCAATAAAATAGGCAGAAAAAGTAGATACGACCAGCATGTAAATCCAATACGCTACAAGCCAAACGATCAAGTTTTAATTAAAAATGAAACTGGCAATAAACTTCAACAATTATATTCTGGACCTTACAAGGTGATTAGAGATTTGTCACCAAATGTTGAGGTCAATTATAAGGGAAAACCCGACATTATTCACAAAAACAGAACGAAACCGTATCATGTTTAAGATAAAAACAATAAGACAATTAATTACCAATGCTATAAGCACTTAACAATAGCTATTATACAGGTCAGCAGAAAACGGAGACGAATAATAAGCGCCAGCTGTGCGCTCATAGGTACTCAGGGATTGATTGTTATTATAAGTATGTAACTACTTATTATTGTATAACTTTGTATACCAAACATAACGAACATATGTACTACGATTATGTTATAACTATATTTTATACGTGTTAGCCTAAGAGTATCAATGTTTAATTTGTGCTTATATTGTATCCATGCAATAAAATAAAAGTAAACTTTTATTTTATTTTAGTTTTAGGGAGGAGATGAGAGGGAGATGTCAATGTAACCATATAAACTTGTGTTCTTTTATAATAAAGGGCAGTATAGCAACAGCATTCGTTGTATCACTTACTCCTAATATCACTCATCCGTACAACACACTTGCACAGCATGATTTTCTTATTGTTTACGTCTTTTTAGTTCGCTTCTTAAGCAGTTGGGCATTCAATTATTTATTATTAATGATTTGTTTTTTTTTACTTTTTTTTGAATTATGTAGATTTAAACATATAACAGTTATATAGTTTTGAAATTGCGTCTTAAAACCCTTAATTTGAATACGGGTTTAGAAGAAAAAATATTGGGGCCCCACAACATGGCGCCCAAAAGCCGCCATTTTTCTATTTTCCAATTTTAATGTAGTCAGTGACACTCGCAAGGTTAAGAGAATTCGATTCACGTAAGAATCATCAAAATTTGCCAACGAGTTTGGTCTCCAGAACGCCACATAGGAACAAACATACATACATAGACTGATAAACACATTACCCTCCTTCGACAGTCGGGTAAAAAGGTACAAGCCAGAATCATCGTAAAAGTTGTTAGTATTATCTGTTTTTCTACAAAGGATCCTAGCTGCGTTAAATAAACTTATTTCTTCAACGAAATTTTTCTTATCTAATATGAATCTCTTGCTTGCGCGATTTTATTTCATAAAAACCGTGTTCTTGTAATGCGTAGCCACCGGTGTACCTTTCCTCCCTTTGAAGAAACGTATAGGTATATTATGTTATAACCTAATTAGATTACTGTCAGGTCAGTGAGCGAGTGAATACAAGTAGAATTTCGTTTGCTTTCGCTCCACTGAAACTGAAAAATATCTACTGAAAATCGTAATCCGAATTTATACTTTACTACTTTGATATTATCAAGCTAACTGCTTGCGAGTACAGGGGTTTTATAAGTAGAATAAACTAGGATTCTTTATATCAAATCATTCATTGCAAATACATTACAGAACTTAATGATTTATTACCGCGGCGGGATAAGACTCTCGCGAGATTCTTTCAAAGAAATACGATCGCCGCATTTCGCCGCTTCGGAGTCTCAAACAGCTTTTCTATTAACCCGGTAGATACTTAGTAGCTGGTATCTGGGTTCTTATTAAAACTAACTTCACTTGCACAGCTACTTTAGTAATTTCCTTAGCCGGTAAAGGAGATACCTTTGGTTGAACCTTCTGCAAATGTGAATAGATTTCGGAAAAACGTTCGTCGATAAATCATATTCAGCAAATTGAATATGAGAATATTTTGCGCTGTTACGTTAAAATGACGGGTTTCATGAATTATTTACAAAATATGGTAAAAAGTCAAGATGTTACAATGTTGAAATTGATATTCTAATGCAGTAAAACGAACCTATTCTGTCATGTACGGTATATTTTAGGCTTAGCTGCCTAGAGCGAAAACGATCACTTGAACTTTATGAGGCACATATTCAAGCAAATCGCAACACGACATTATTTTATTTAAAAAATGTTCAGAAGTAATCATAAAATAAACAAACCCGTGGTTCCCGTGGTTCCCATTACATTTTCAGGACTGTGAGAAAACTGGAACTCCAGTTAGGACGACATAAAAATAAAGTTAAAAGTTAGTCCCAACTTTTGAGACGGCAGGCCCTGACCGACCAAAGTCTTTCGATTCTGAATATTCTACGAAGGCAAGAGCGGTCCACCAAACTTTTTAAATATAAAGTCATGCATAGAAACAAGGAGAATTTTAGGAGAATTTTGAACCTACGAGACTCGGAAATAAATAAATCCAATGTTTTAGGATTCAAAGCGTAAAAGGTTCTACTACAAAACTAGACAGCTTTATATTTGACTTCCAGTAAGGATTTTAACAAAGTAAGATTACTATACTCATTCGTACAAATACTACATATTGTAGTATCATGTTCTAGATGATATACTTAGTGCTTTTAGTTAATTAATTATCTAGTTATTAATTCAACAAGACGGGGTACTCAACTGTTTAGGATAATAATCGCATAAACCAAGTTATCGCCTCTGACAGGGTTCCAAATTAATCCATCAATTTACCAGTAAACATATTACAACATGGAGAACATTATTAATCATTTGATTAAGCAACGGTGCTTGTAAACTAAGATTATGGTGTAACTCTACATACTACATAATCAAATATACCGCCTGTAAGTTTTATTTAAATTAATACAATAGGATTAACCAAACTAAGAGAACGAATCATCAGGGATGTTGTTCCGGACGTTGATGTACTCGTATTAGTAGATTATTAACCTAGGGGATAAAGCAGTGTCTTCTGTCGCGGGTGACGATTTAAATCGCGAGCGTAACGAAGGACTCGAGGTTTACTCCCGAGCGCACTGAGCAAGTGGTACGAAAAAATCTTTACGAGATAAAAGCGTCGAGAAGTTTCTGCCCCATGCCCAATTTTCACGTAATTAGGTGCCAACTGCAGAAAGAGTAGAAATAACCAAATTTTGATCTAAAATGTCAGCAATTTCACAGTCATAACCCAATGGTAAATCAATTCGAGTATTGGAATCTAATAATTAGTTTTCATCGCAACGGAGCTCATTTAAGTGAAGTTGCGTTTCAAAACTATCGCCAACGTATTTTAGTTTCGATTGTGAGAGCTTAATTGCAGTTGAAACAGTATTATATTGACTAGTTATACTGCTCTCTACTATTCATATCTCGAAATGAGTAATTAATCAATATACCATTCCAGATTCACATTGTACTGTCAACATGAAAAATTCGAAAAGCAATACATACATTATATTCTAGGTATGTAGTAACTACGAGCACGCTATGTTGGAAACAATTAATGTAGATATGAATTTAAGCTTAGCGAAAAAGTGTATATGTTAAAGATGTGAAATTAGTGCAGGTATTTAAATTTAAAAATAATGTTAAAAAAAGAGCACACGTCGATAAAAAAAAACTAACATTTGAAAACGTACCCACTATAAAACAAGTCGTAAAATGTTTCTTCTTTCTCTTGCAACAATTCGATTCCCGTCAGCTGTCCTATCGTGAATTTTAAAACAATTCACAAAGGGATCCCGAGTAAACCGACAATATCTTCTGTATAAAGTGAACCACGAAACAGATGGTAGGCAAGGTTGAATAATAGAGTTCATAAGTCGGAGCAGACTGTTAGGGCATTATTACACTGGCGACCTGAGAGCGTTTTCTAGCGAAGTGTGCGGTCAACGCACTCAAGGCGTGTTCATAGAGTGCTTTACGCGTGTGATCAACGTGTGCGTAGCAGGGGCAAATGTTCACGCTAGTGTTGTAATGGAACTTTGTGGGCACAAAATTTCGCAAGTACGGTATAACTTCAGTACGAAATGCTTCCTTCGCAACCAACGCATTCTCCTCCGCAAGTGGCAGACCTGGAGTTGTAGGTAACCTTAGTTTACTAAGCGAAGGTGCACCACACTAATGGGTATTCGCTTCGTTTAAACTTTGAACCGAGTTCAGATATTGAAGATAAATATATATAATTTTTACCCCAAACTATTAAAAAGTCTACTAGAAGATGCAAAATCTGAAACACTGTTTATGTGCTATTTAGTTTGTCCCTTGATTGGCAATTAGGTCATTGATTTTCTTATCTATATATATAAAACAAAGTCGGGTTAGTTACACCATTTATAACTCGAGAACGGCTTGACCGATTTACATAATTTTTAATTGGGTCGATTTATCTCCGCCCCAAATAACAGAATCAGTATTAAAATATCAGAAAAAATAATAAAAAAAGGTTTTTGTATATTCACTTCCCCATACGTTTTGCGAACACAGCGCCATCTCTGATATATTTACAGGATAGCACTTAAAATCGGTTGAACGGACTGTAAAAAAGGGTTGTAGAAATCTCTAATGTCATTTCAAATGGAGTATCACATCACATCATCAGCCTATTAATGTTCCCACTGCTGGGACACAGGCCTCCTCTCTATGAGAGGGAATGGGCCGTAATCCACCACGCGGGCCCAGTGCGGGTTGGTTGTAAAAATGGAGTATAGTATAAAATATTTATTTTTCTTTGCGTCAGAGGATATCAAGCTCTGGACGTCCACTTTCACACCCACCTTCGTTAAATCCGTAGAACGCACTTACAACATTGTGAAAACACAATTAATAGCAAGCAGGTTCTTCAACCTCCTTGCTGAAAACGCACTCGCAAAGCGCCAGTGTAACGTCGCTCTAAGGTCAATCACTCCGCTTGTTTAGACAATCTTGACGTAAAATTAATCGGACGCCGTGGACTATCTAATAAGGTAATACATTATGCCGTTAAGGGTTAACCTGACTGTAGATGGGGTGAGGCCAGTTGATTGCATTTTTTTAATCAAACACTTTTTCTGTTTTACGTTGAGCAGTTTTTTTTTGGTGAAAATATAGGCATTTAGGATATGCCAACTATTTTTGCCCACTTTGTTGGATATTTTAAACTTAGTAAATCGCCTAAAACTAATCGCCTAAGTAAAATCACATAGCGACAGTCTAATGTACCTAAACCTACAATACCCATTTATTTTGGGTGGCAATATATATTAAAATTATTTTCTTTATTCTTTAAAATACCGATTTTGAGAGATATGCGACTTTGCTGACTGAATCTTTATTTTTTATAAGTCAGCTATGTCGCATATGTTTTGGAAGCCGTTTTAATTTTTTTGTTAAAAAGTTTTTAGTTTCCAATTTATAGTTTTTGTACCTTATGTTACCATGAAAGTCATTTATAGCTAGAGGGCTTCTCATAATATCAATTCTAACAAGCGTAAACACGACGGTTACTTTGTTTATTTCGGCGTTCCGGTTTCTACCCTCCGGCTTCATCATCAGATCAGTTCTATAGTACCATTTTCATCAGTAATTCAGTACCATTTATTTATAAGTATTTCCTTCACCATAGTCAGTTAACTATTCCAGATAAATCTTATACCCGTGACATACTTATCATTAATGGAGTTCTAGTAGCCATCTGTGGTCTCCTTCATGGGTTCCACTTTACCAAATTATACTTTCTGAGTGCTTATGATTGCATTGCTGATTAAAATACCAAAATCGCTATATGAATGCCTATAATAGTTGAGTTCCCTCGATTTCCATGGGATCCCATCATCAGATCCGGACCTGATGACCATGGGATCAAACTCCTGAGAAGTATAAAAACTCCTTTCAAACAAAAGAAGAAATTTTTCAAATCGGTCCAGGCGTCTTTGAGTAATCGGGGCACACACATAAAATGAAAGATTTCGACGAATTGAGAATCTCCTCTTAAAGTAAAAGTCAATAAAAGTCAAATATGTTTATTTCAACTAGGCCAATTAGTGGCACTTTTGAAGGTCAAGCAATAAAAATAAAAAATAAAAAGTAGCTTCATAAGGAGAAGAACGCTCCAGAAACTCCATACTTACTCTTTTAAAAAAAACTGGTGCCTTATTTTTGAAGTCGGTTAAAAATACTTTAGTATCTATTTAACGTAGCTAGGTGAGCGTTTTCAAAGCATTCAACAACAGACTTGCAAAACAACAACACCAATATCAAAGTGTAGTTTACAAAGGCGTCTATTTCATAGTTTTGAAGCGTTTACAGGCTAAATTGCAGATAGAATGTGGTACTATACATATACATACATAAATTCACGCCTTTTACTCATGGGGGTAGACAGAAAGTACAGAAAGCCACGTGCTACGGATCCTTAAATACTTAAACCCCCAAAAAGAGAAAGAAAAAAAATAAGAAGGTTTTTAAATTCGTTTTTATCTTTTTGTTCTTTTTTATCTGTTTTACAATAAAGTAAACATCAATAAAATATAAATTGGTAATTTGAGAGATCAGCAAAAATATTTATGAAAAGCTATAAATAGGACCCTTATCAATGTCCAGCAATTAACAAATAATTAATTATGAAAATTTGATTTGTAAGCAATTTAAATTGGGGTTGAAGGGCGGGGCATATCAGGGCAATACTTGGAATTTACCTCGGAAATGAAGCGATAATATTGTTCCTGATGTAATTATCCTTCGTAGATAGTAATTTGGGAGTATCAGAGGAATTCCAATTATGATAATTACAGGTATTTTCGGGTTATGCAAATTATTATCTACGTATATAAATGGATGGGATATTATTAGTCCAAAGTATACTTTAACATTGAGGAATTTCTTTTTGTCTAATAATAATAGACTACACTCTTAGCGGAGCTCCACATCCTTGTCAATGGTCACCTTGGACATCCTACAGTAGGAGCGCTGGTCGGATAGCAAGACACGCCAGCATTCATGATATCATACGTCGGACTCTTGTCACCGCCGGAGTGCCAACTGTTTTAGAACCTATTAGCTTGACACGCGACGATGGGAAAAGACCAGATGGGATGACCATAGATACTTAGAAGTAGGGTAGGCCAATGGTGTGGTATGCAACATGCGTCGAACTTTGCGCCATTCCATCTTCTAAACACGTCGGGCTGTGCTGGGGCGGCTGCTGCTGGTGCAGAAAACGTCGCAACCTTTTTGGAAGTTATATTTGAGTCGTTTGGGGTTGAAACATTAGGTCTATCGTCTATCGATACATTAACAAAAAGCTCGTCGACTCTTCACGTGACCAGACCAACTGACATTTTTTTCGGCCAGAGAATCAGCATTGCCATTCAACGTGGCAATGCTGCCAGCGTTTTAGGCACGTTTTCCATTGACATCGATGTGGACAATTTTTTTGAAGCGCACTGAGCTCTATTTCCTGTCCCCTTATAGGTTTGTGTTGTTATTAGTCTAATGTTTTAGAATATTCAATTGTATATATTATATATACAATGGGTGGGTAGATAAAATAAATGTTTTATTTTTACGCACTTGACCACTATCTCACCTTATGGTAAGCGATGCAGTAACCTAGTCACGCATGACTTAAAGACCCCGAGGTTGTAGCTATCGGAAAACATAGTCTCCGACAGGGAATGCCACTCTTAGTTGCACGCATAGTAAAAGTATTTCTAAAACGTTTAGTGCGTATGGGTGGGATCATCGCCGTACTTCTTGTAGTCCGATGATGTAATGGGCTAGGTGGAATTAGATCATGCAATTTGCACACTTGCCGAAATACAACCGATAAAAAACTGTCAAGCTGGCAACTCGGCGACGATGTTCAAGACTCTGGGACCTTTGACTCGACCAGTACCTCATTGCCGTAAAGCCTCTTGGCCCATTTTCTGATCGACTCTAGTGCATCAAGCTGGTATTTGGCAGATCCATCCCAGAGATGAGAACAGTACCCATGCAAGATCGAACTTGCGCTTGATACAACCTAAGTAGCTGTCCATCAGCCTAGCCTTTACCCAACTGGGATCGGCTAGACTTTTTCTTTCTTCTTTTTTTTTTAAAAACGTTGCCTCACACTAGGCATTTCTCCTGTATCGTAGGTGCGTTTACAAACACATAAACTAACATACACATACACCCAGAGCCGGAACAACTATCTGTAGGTCATACAAATATTTGATCCGTGACTGAATCAGATGTGGCGGCGTTGCAGTATTTTAAGACCTTCACAACCCAGTTGTTGTGAAGGTCAGATTAATTCGAATCTCTTCAAAGTTACAGTGAACAGGTTTTCCTGGGTAAGCTCACTCCATCGTCGACTTTGTCTCTGTCACCTCTGACCTAGACTCAAGAGACAAGCGCAAACCCATCCTAAATAAGGACAGATACTATAGGCAGTCGCTGAACTTACAGTTCCTCTTGGCAAGACTGGTATCAGATTTAACAGTGACTATCCGTTGCGACCGTTAAAGATCTAAATCTGACTGTCTGCTTTCCGAGGCAGGGAGGAATCTCGTTACGTTAAGATAATATCCCATCCACGAACCGACCTCATCTAGCGTTGTAGACCCGTGTGGCTGTTATTATTTACCCACGAGCTCGTATAATAAATGTATGAAATCCTAATTTAAGGGTGCCCTTGAACTTCCACAGCGTAAAAGCATAACTTTTAACTACATTAACAGATGCTACAGAGGATCAAAGTTTTAATATTCCGGCGATGTTTTCAGCTTTCAGTTCTACGTAATTAAGATAAATTGTCTCAATTACGATAGGCTGTTTAAATGTTAGTCCACATAGATGGGCACTTATTGACGCTCCGGGTTAGTGTCAGATACATTTAACGTTCAGCACATTGGACTAAATGGTTGTGAAGTTTAGTTATTGTTTAAGCGTGTTAAGGATTCTATATGGTCAGTATGGGTAGGTGACCACAGAGTCCTTTCACATTATTAGGGGCACGTAGATGACAGTTTCATATGGCCTATTTTGCGTCAAATAAAAGTGTACTGTAGTGTTTACCGTATGTCCTTGGCAACAATTTGACTCGTATAGCAACTTTATTTCGTAGTAACGAGAGTGGTTGTTGTAGTTAAAGTCTTACAACTGACCGTTGCGTAGTGGTACGTTGTATGACAGTCGCTTTGTGCATCATTACTTCATTTAATTCTATTTTATTAGTCCATCGACCGGACAAAAAAGTCACGCGGGATCAAAATATGAAAACTTTTCTATCAGTGAAACATTTTTATTCATTCAATTCAACAATTTTTTAATAGTTATTTTTATCTTATTCTTGATTCTAGACGGTTTTAGTTGTAAAACATGAAAGAATACACATAAAGAATATCCTTAGATAAGTCAGTATGTCAAGCTTTTACAGTCCTTTTGTCAGCGTTTATACCAGAAATCGTTAAATATTTTAGCACCTTCAACCAAACGCCAGCGAATAGATATTTTATAGAAATTTGGAGGTGAATCTGAGCGGAGATTGCAATTTTTACGACGATTCAAGTCCAAATGCTGTCCAGAGATAAAACTGAATTTTGTCACTAGCAGCATTGCTAGCAGTAAAGGAAGTGGTGGACAGCCTGTTTTATGTTTGCCTCTGAATATTGGCAATAGGTAGAGGATTGCCAGCCTGTCGGTTTTTTACGGTTACATTTTTGGAACTTGGAATTGCACAATTAAATCCCACCAAGCTCGTTCTAGATCGTTCAAGAGCAGTGGTGGCCCAGTGGTAACGGCCCCGACTTACGTGTCGTGGGCTCGAACCCAGGCAGGCACATTACTTTGTGTAAATTATTTCATCACCACTGCTCTAAAAACGGTAAAGAAAAACATCGTGAGGAAACCGGCGTGTCCTAGAACCAAAAATTCGTAGACATGTGACGAATGTCACCAACCCGCACTAAGCCCGCGTGGTTGATTTTGGCCCATTCCCTTTCTCACAGAGAGGAGGCCTATGCCCCAGCAGTGGGACATTAAAAGGCTGATGATGATGAAGTTCGTTCCATCATCGGGCTACAAGAAGTACGGCGATACGCCATCGGGCTACAAGCTGGACCTTTATGTAGATGAGCTTTTCTGGGCTTACTTTCACTGTGCGTACAGCTAAGGAGTGAAAATCCCTGCCGGAGTCTGTGTTTCCTATTAGCAATAATTTGAGGGTCTTTGAGACAAGAGTGAATAGGTTATTTATAGGCAAATGTGCTCTTTCGTCGACCACATCATCGTTTACTATAAGGTGAGATAGTGATCAGACTGGAGTCTACAGAATAGTAGATCTAGCTCGAAGCCAAAAATTGGCACCTATGCATGGTACTTTATCTATTCCAATCTATCTAATACCTTTAAATACCTTTGAACAAGCAATTCTTGTCGAATCTGAATCTCGGAAACGGTTCCAACGATATTCATGAATTTTAGTATGCAGGGTTTCAGGGCGATAAATATCTAGCTAGCTTTCATTTTTAGAAAACGTCATTTTCTCTATTTTCGCCCAGGTACTCAAGATTAATATTTAAAATTGCTTGCCAGAAGGAATTTATATAAGAAACAAATTTGTCATATAAAAATTATTAAATTGATCAAATGCGGTATGTCTTCCTTGGATGATACTCATTAATAAGCTTTACTTTCCCTTGGTGTTGAAAAAATTTGATTAAATAATTAGAAATGTGTCAATAACAAATAAATGTGGATGGATGGAGAGGGAGAGGAAGATCAAAGAAAATATGGATGGACTGTGTGAGGAGTGACATGAAAGAAAAGGTAGTCAGTTATAGCGTGACAGGGGACAGGACAGTATGGCAGAATACAACATATTGTGCCGATCCCAAGTAACACGGGATGAGGACAGAAAGACGATGATGATGTCTCAATAATCACCAAAGATGACACAAATAGCTCAATAATATTGAACAGCAAAATTGTTCACAATTCAATTTAAGATAAGTCCAACTTTGATTACTTAGGTCAAAGTTATCCGTCAATACTTCGTTATTCAGATATCTGTCACAAAAAATTGAGGGTCGAAGTAAGAAATCGTAGCGACAAAATTGACCCTTCGCATATTGTGTCGAAAATTTGTTACGAATGCAAAAAGTTTTCGGGACGGATGGAAATTGAAAACTACGTTGACCGATAATATTTAGATTATTGGACTCTATAAATTCGAATGGAACTAAAGAAATATGAAAATATATCACGGATTATTTGAGAAAAGCTTTAGTTTCAGGGATTTATTGCCTGTGAATAAAATATTGCAACGAATTCGATGTATTTTTCTGAGAATTCACATACATACATACATAAACTCACGCCTTTTTCCCATGGGGGTAGGCAGAAACTACACAACGCCACCTGTTACGATCCTTACATACTTCTTTTGCTTTACACACATTCATAGATCTAGTCATACACACACGCCGGTTATGGGTACTGCGCACTTGTCCTTTCTGAAGAACATCACCTATAAGGTCTATATATGTCTTCCTAGGGCGTCCCCTCCCGGCGTTTCCATTCACGTCTGCCTTGTAAATATCTTTCGTTAGTCGCCTTTCATTCATCCTCTCAACATGGCCAAACCATCTTAACATACTCTTTTCAATTTTAGTCACTACATCTTCTTTTAAACCACAACGTTGTCTTATTACCTCATTCCTCAATCTATCATTTAAAGTTACACCACACATACTCCGCAAGGAGCGCATTTCTACTGCATTAATCCCCTTCACTTCCATACATAAGTGTAGGCACCAGCACGCTGTTGTGAACGGCGAGTCGAGCTTCTGGAGACATCGGTTTTTAATCCAATATATATATATATATATATTGTATTGGAAATATGTGAAAATTCAATTCACTTTTGTTTAACTGAAAGTCCATTTTATATCTTATATGCTGTATACCTACCTTATACGTCATATTGATACGCATTAACGAAAGTATTATCGATTTAATAGAATAAAACAAGGCAGAAATAATTACAGTTTAATTACGCATTTTTCAAATCTAAAGAACTTAACTACCTAACTCGAGCGTAAACGCTGCGTTTACACGACGTTAACGCCTCGCTTACGCCACTTTGTTTTATATAGTCTAGCGACTAGTCTAAGGTCAAATACGGTCCATTAGCAGCGTAAACGCGACGTCAGGTTCTGTCCTAAAATTAAAATATATGGTACTATTAAAATCCAATCTTTTCAGTAAATCGCATTACAAAAAGTAACTGTTTTGTGATTACGACAATTTAACATAATATAATATTAGGATTCCGACAAAGTAATAAACAACCGGAAAATGGAAAAGCTAAATTATGTTCAGTATTTTAAATATGTTTCCATTTTTGGCCATTTTTCTTTGTATTCAGTGTCTTTTTTCTTTCTTTAATGAAAATTCATTTAATTTACCTACCTAAATCATGTAGGTATATTTTGAGGTTAATGTATCGGCGAATGCGACCATTGACACAAACACAGAAAAAAAAACAGATGGAAGTAATTTTCTTTTTATTTCATTGGCAATTTTTAAGTTAAAAAGCATTGGTTAAGAATCTTCAATTTCTCTCAAGGGCAGCCTTCTTTAGCAACCTTTTTGAAACTATACAGTAGATAATATAACTAAATAAACAACTGTAATACCCAAGATACCGATAAAGCCCACCATTTCCGGGATGCCCGCCGATCGGATTTACCTACATTTGGATATTATTAAAACGCACAAATCCTTTACATAGGCAATTTGGTGCAAGTAAACATGATTACATACGAAAAGATAGTTAAAGCGAACAGCTGGTAGCGATTTCGAGCAACAGACAGAAAAACTAATAACAAACATCTTCCACAAACTATTTCTGTTGCGAATATTAGTGAGAACGTAGAACTTCCCGCTGTACGGAACTTATTTACCGACTTTGTGTGCCCCGAGTTTGGGACGAATAGACTTAGCTGGGATGTGCCAGCTGCTGGCGCCGATAAATTCCTTTTGCAAATTCTATCCTTCACACGTGTTTGAATCTTTTTGAGAAAAACGAGGTGCATAAAAGCTTTATTGATACTAGGAATTTTCTACTTCGTGTGTTGAGTCTATTTATGATAGCTTAAAGTTTAAGAGAGAAATAAGTTATGTTATCTATGAAGTTTTGATAGTGTTTTTATGCAAACTTCCATCTTTTAAAACACAGATAGTAGATTATTTCGACTATAGAAAGCAAGGATCCACCAAAACAAAGTCCAAAGCAATTCCCTATAGCGACGACTAAATCCAGCGTAGTGCGCGCGACCTGCCGAGTCACCCGCTGATACGGTCTGTTATTCAGGATAAACCTCGCAGGCTTAACTTTTAACTCCTTCTGAGGCTCCAGCAATTTCTTCGACACCACATTGTAATCCGGCTCCGTACACGAAGGCAAACAATCGCAATTCAAGCCCGTCTCGTTCGTGCCCGGAACTTGCAGCTTTCTTAGTGTTTTGTAGTGTTCCGTCAAACACTTTAATCCCTCCAAGCCGCAATATCGATCTTTGTATTGCACCGGAGATAAGTGGTGTGTACAGTTACAGAGCTTCAGTTGGGCCTCGATGCGACATTGAATAATGCACACAGAGTAGCTGTATTGTCGGAACGCTATGTAGCTCTCTGGAACCTCATCAGGGAATCTACATTGCCGTACCTCGGGAGCGATCAAAGGTACTTCCGGCTCATTCACCACATCCATAATTGAAAACCTCAATGTGGCTTCTGCTCCGTAAAGCGTCGTTATTCTACGATCGTATTCCATATTCCAGAAGGGTATGTCTTCGGGCGAATGAATGAATGACTCGTAATCTTGTGATAGAGTTATTTCGAGAACGCCTGCCTCTGGATTTTTTGCGAGAGCGGATGTGGAAAACATTTTGTGATTTCCACCGACGTGCTTATTGTTAATCGTGTAACATTTCCCGTACTCTGTTTGTAGAGGTTTGAAATATTTACAACAGTTAATCTCTCGGCCATTCCACTTACAGGATCTAAATAGGAATTTGCAGGAAGTGCGAAACTTTGCAACAATTTCAGAATAATTACGAGAGCACAAGGTAGTATTTTGGCACGTTGATGTGCAACTGAAGCATGTTCCACTGAAGAATATGATTTCGGCGAGGAAACGATCATACTTTTCACCGTCGCGAATGTCGAATAACTTGCTCAGTGTCCAAAGTTTTTCAATGTTGGCAATCTCGCAGACGGTGACTGACGCAAATGTTGTGTTCCAGTCGAGGTAGTCAGTGCGCGTCGTGAAGCGGATGGTGTTCTCCTGGTAGTGATCGTAGTACTTGCGTATGGTGGCCACAGCGATGATCCACACGTGTACGTAAATCACGAAGTAGATTAATCTGTACACGAAATGAACATCTTTACGAACGAGGTAACTTGGCCCGTGAACTGTCAGATTTTTACAAGTGTATTTCAGTCTATAGAAAAACAACAATATGTGTTCTTTGATTTTACTGAGGATTCTCATTTTGCTGAGCTTTTATTTCGTTTAAACACAAATGGAATCGGAGTCGGAATGGAAGGCTGAAAATAAGGCCGTTATTTATATAATGCACGGATTTAATGATCACACGAAAGGAATCCATTTGCTTAATGTTTTAAATGTAGTATAATACACATAACGTTAATTAATGTTGGATAATATAGCACGTAATGGAAGTAAGGGTACAAACAGATAGGAATAAGAACATTTTATACAGCGTTTTATA
Organism: Orthosia gothica; assembly: GCA_949775005.1. Lineage (NCBI taxonomy): Eukaryota > Metazoa > Arthropoda > Insecta > Lepidoptera > Noctuidae > Orthosia > Orthosia gothica. The sequence continues at coordinate 14,963,418 of OX459042.1, forward strand.
TTTTTTTTAGACTTACAGCCCTCTGGCCATCTGTGGTTCTAACATCGGACATTTAGACGCACTGCAAGTTACTATCCTTATCTGGTTGCCATTCCACCAATTCGCACCTAGCGCTTCTAAACATCCTTCATAATGCGCACAGCAAATAAGTGGAACTCACTACCTTTTCTTTTTTTTTTTGGGTGAGAAATCATCCAATGACGTCTCCCGCTCGCGGTGAAGCGGGAGGGCGTGTCAAACTTTTACTGACTAAAACCCACCCGTGTTCCTTCAGTTGCTTGTGCCAGGGCCGCGGTAACTCTCTTTCAAATTTATCCGCGACCCGGAACTCACTACCTGCGTCTGTGTTTCCAAACGCATTCAACCCGAATCCTTTCAAAGTTAGATTGAACGGGCTTCTTCTGGGTAAGCTCACTCCATCGTCGACTCTGTCTCTGTCACCTCAGACCTAGACTAGAGTCTAGAGCAAACCCACCTTAATTGAAAATAAAAAATAAACCCACCTCACACTTTAATTCATTCCCAACATTCAGGACTTTAATTCACTATAAACAAAAACAACATTTACGTATTTGTAGTACCTGGTTAGATGTATTGAGCTTTAAAATGTTATACATACTCTGACAGCCCAATCAACTCAAACCCAACTGCACTTTTGGCACGTACCCTGGAGAGCGTAAGGTCTAAAGTGAAGGTTGCAATCCCAATTAAACGTAAAAATTAAACAAGACAGAGGCGAAATTCTTTACTTTATAAAAGTTATTGCCATGAAATCAGGGTCTCGTTATAATGGCACATAAACTATTTTAATGTTCTGAAAAAGTGTTCCCATTTCACAAAAGTCGCGATAAAAGTGATGACAAAAAATAAACGTTACTCTAGAATAGCCCTAACCAAGATAAAAAGGCTGGACACAAAGTGGACATTTAGGTTAAAATGTTTCAACCGAGCCTAATGGAACTTGATTATTGTATTGTCTTGTGGTATAAAGCACGAAGTAGAATTGAATAGATACGAATATAGGAGTCCAAATTCATACCACGGCAAATCTCAAGGGAATGCTCGAGAAATTTAATCCTTTTGCAGCCTTTATTAATACAACTGGGGCTTTCTAGTATTCAATTTCCGCATCGGTCCGTACTTCCGGTGATCCCGGATTCCCCTTACCTACAAACCAAGGACGGCCACCGCATGGTTTTAATCGGTTGAAGTTCAACCTTAATGATCATTCCGCCTCAATTTCTACACAAAAATAAACAAAATTTAAGAGTATTAAATGTCTAATGGTGATAAAAGATGTTGGCTTCCCGCCATTTTAAATTATCTACGTGTACTGAAAATGCATACGTTCTTACTTTCTTCATGAAAACTAATTACGTACTTACATAAACCACATATTTGCGTGCTACAACAGTGCAGCTTTAAAACACTAATGTACTAACGTTGTAGAGTGAAAAAATAATTGTAAAAGGAATCCTGAATGCATTGTTGAGAGAATTAATTTAAAAGAATTATGGATGGTGGGGCGGCCTTAATCCTGAAGTAGTTCTGCGAGATTATGATAGGATTGGAACTCGTATAGTTCCAGTTCTAATGTCACCGTAGTAATTAGATTTCCTCGCTTGAATCAGTCGGTTTCAGTTAGACGTGAGACAAAACTTCATGATTTATGGATGGGTTTTGAAGACTAACTTTGGAATTCTTAACGATTCATAATTGGTGAAAGAAATAGTTGAGTGTTCTTTGAAAGACGTCGGCGACGGCTACTTGGATATTCAAAAATAAGGTGTCGATTTCAATAATTGTTACGCCCACTAGTTTGTTGACAAAAAACTACACTCACTTTGACGCTAGGAATAGCAAAGAAAGCAAATGGGCTGATGACTAAAAAAAAATTTTAGTCCCTCAGTAAGATTTCCAAAAAATATTGGACAAATAATTTTCTTTTATCACGTTAACAACAAATGTATAAAGATACAGTGCGTTAAAATATCGCATGACGTCGTGCCTTGGTACACTTTTTACATAGAAGTTACGTCACAAGCCACCACTTCCGAACTTTATAAGCAATAAATACGTGTCCAATATTTTTTGATAATTTAATCGGCGGACTAAATAGAATTTGCTGTTTCGTATCCCGTCATAGTCCCAATTGTCTCATAAAGAAAATTATTCAAATCATGGGCATAGACTCTTTTCATACAAAAGTATTTGAGCCAACGATATGAAAACATGTTTTTAGTCAATGTTTGCTCACAAAATATTTATACGTACGAAATTCTAACATGAAATTCAATTATTGAAGGATTTAACGGCTTAGCTCTTGCCATCCCCTATGTGAAGAGACACTTGGGTAGCACACATTTCAAATAGGTACTTTGTTATTATAACACTAACAAATATTTAAAAGATGAAAGGATTCTGACTGACTTTATAAACGACAACTTATAAACTACATAGTTACATGTAGTTTGAATCGTACTTCCTCGTTTCTTTTACTGTCTTATCTATACTAATTATAAACCTGAAGAGTTTGTTTGTTTGAACGCGCTAATCTCAGGTATTACTGGTTGAAATTCAAAAATTCTTTTTGTGTTGGATAGTCCATTTATCGAGGAAGGTTATAGGTTATATAACATCACGCCACGACCAATAGGAGCGGAGCATAAGTGAAAAATATTGCAAAAATGGGTAATATATTCCCCTTTTCGGTGTAAGTTACGCAACAATCATGTATGTAGGGTAGGTAGGGTAGATGGGTAGGTAGGAAGCCAGTTGAAGGGAGCGAAGCCGCGTGGGACAGCTACTTTGAAATAAACATTAAGAATTAATGTTTGTAGGTATTTGATTATTGCACTTTTTGCTTGAAGTATTCGTAACTACAGTAATTTTGCAACACATAACGTAAGCGTAACCGAACTAGTGAGAACAAACGGATATTAGTTAAGTAATGAATTTAGCTCGTCAGACTAATATCACTTAAAACAAACACAATTCATAAGTCATCTATAATTACATTTCCCATGGGCTTTATGAATTACAAATTCAGTTTACAAAGTAGGTCAGAGCGAAGTTGGCATCGGTCGAGCATACCTACTTTAGTTAATTTAAGCTAGGCAACAAAAAGACAAATATAAGAGCGGTTTCAGGTGTCTTAACCAGTGCCAGAAATCAAGTATTTATAAAGAATAAGACTTTATTTAAAATTAAAATAATTTAACTTGGATGCGAAATGCCTATTGATAAATGATAAAATACTATATTTAATGTAATAGAAAGGAGTACTCTCTCTCCTGTCCTTTGTACTTACGTACGCAGCCTTCGTTACCTATGCGCTACGACAGAGTTTCAGCCCAAAAAAAAACTGAACGAGCGAGCGCGATGTTCGAGCGAAGCGTCTCCGTTTTAGCTTGGGAAAAATGCTTTCGTATATCTGGACTCGGGTCTGATCCTTATCGGACGTCGCATTACCCACTACTCGCCGTCCGAAAGTCCGCGCCTATAATGACCGGGAATCGGCTTGCGACTCGCATGGGCGCATGGGTGTCTCCTGCGGTGGCTAGAACGCGTCTCCGTTGCGTCTCCTTCACGCGTTCCGCCTTCTTCTTCGCGAGCATTACTGCTTCGCAGAAGGAGGTGACAGCTTCCCGTGCCATCTCGCTCCGTACCTAGCCTGAACCAGGGCCGGCGTGAAAGGTCGCCACTGCCGATTGCCACCACGAAGACACGGCGGTGCTCCGCCCATGTGACTTTGACACACTCTACTACGACATATGCTCCACCGTGTTCTCCACGCGATCCACACAATGGTGACACTTAGGCGTTTCCTTCCGCCTTATCCATAACAGGAACCTCAGGTCAGGTGAGGACGCCGTGGCACGTCTCAAGCTCTCAACTCCTCAAAGTGGGCCCTTCTTGGTGAAATTGTGGCGTGCCCAGCTCTGCGTTGCGCCAGTCGCTCTCTACATGTCGCCATGAGATCCTGCCGGAGCTCTGTCCGACGAGCCGCGATTTGTCGCGGTAACGTAGTTTCGCCTCCTCCCGCTGCTTCCATATTATGTGCGCGAGGACTTTTGTCTCCAGATCCCATGGCGGCAATCTGGCAAAGAGGCTCGCCACCTCACCGAAGACCGTGCGGTATCCCCGGATCAGCTGAAATTAGGTACCCCTGTATGTTGGATACATTAGGTCTATATCTACATTAGGTCATAAAATTAATGAGCCCACTGCTAGAGGCAGACCACTTCCAAGAAAGTGGCAATATCCGTTAAAGTGTCGGTAGTGGTATTTGACAGATGAGGAGACTGATATCTCTCATTGGGCCCAACTAGAAAATAAATTGGATATTATGTAAGTATCTAATACCTTTAAACGAGCAATTCTTGTATTTATATATACATATATAATATGAATCTCGGCAATGGATCCAACGATTTTCATGAAATTTAGTATGCAGAGGGTTTCGGGGGCGATAAATCGATCTAGCTAGGTTTAATTTTTAGAAAACTTCGTTTTCTCTATTTTCACCCGAGCAGAGCTCAGTCGCCCAGGTATTATGTAATTATGTATACATGGCGACTTTTAACTATTTAGATGAAAAACTTTTGCATACTAATAGTGTAAAGTGGAAAACACTACAAACTGAAAAATAACTTTCTTCTCGGAAGTTGGTGTCTTTGGTAACTTAACAAAGTAATTTTTCACTAGTAGTTTTTTTTGGAAGTCAGCTATTTTTTTTTGTATGATTTTATTTTTTTGTTTTGGTACCTTATGAAAATCATTTTTAGCCAAAGGGCCAACAAGGCCAACAAGCCTAAACAGGAAAGGATACATTGAATTATTACGGAGTATAAATACTAAATAAATAAAAACGTTAATTTACGGCGTTCCGGTGCCTACCTGCCGGCTTCATGACCAGATTGGTTCGATGGTACCATTTCCAATAGAACCATTTAATTTTCTTTACCACAGTCACTTAACTATGCGAGATATTTTATTCTGTTAAAATATATCTATACTATATATAATATTATAAAGAGGAAAGGTTTGATTTTTTGTTTGTTTGTTTGTTTGTATGAATTGAATAGGCTCCGAAACTACTTGGCAGATTTGAAAAATTCTTTCACTGTTGGATAGTCCATTTATAGAGGAAGGTTATAGGCTATATAACATCACGCTACGACCAATAGGAGCGGAGCATAAATGAAAAATGTTACAAAAACGGGAAAAAATATTCCTTTTTGAGAGCTTCCATTGCGTGCGCTGCGTAAATGGTTTAAGTTACGCAAATATCATGTATGATGGAATTGTTTCTCTTTAAAAGTTCTAAAAAAAAGTCCGTGACACCATATGTCTATCTTTTAAGGTGGACTCACAATAGCAAATTTTATGTTCTAAATTTTAATTAGATCAACGCTGCCGGTAGAAACAAAAGTTGGTTGCATTCGTATAGTAGTATATATATTATTTCTTATTCAAATAAATAGTTCAACAAGTTGGTAGGTAGATAGGGTAGGGTAGGTAGGGTAGGGTAGGTAGGGTAGGGTAGTGTAGGGTAGGGTAGGGTAGTGTAGGGTAGGGTAGTGTAGGGTAGGGTAGTGTAGGGTAGGGTAGTGTAGGGTAGTGTAGGGTTGGGTAGGGTAGGGTAGTGTAGGGTAGGGTAGGGTAGGGTAGGGTAGGGTAGTGTAGGGTCGGGTAGGGTAGTGTAGGGTCGGGTAGGGTAGGGTAGTGTAGGGTAGGGTAGGGTAGGGTAGGGTAGGGTAGGGTAGTGTAGGGTCGGGTAGGGTAGGGTAGTGTAGTGTAGGGTAGGGTAGTGTAGGGTAGTGTAGGGTAGTGTAGGGTCGGGTAGGGTAGGGTAGGGTAGGGTAGGGTAGGGTAGGGTAGTGTAGGTAGTGTAAGGTACGGTAGGTAGGGTAGATAAATGTTTGGTGTTTTTATGGCAAAACAAAGTTTGCCGGATCAGCTAGTCAAATATAATCCTATTCTAAGTACTACTAGCGCCAGTACCTTGATGTAGTTTGGTCTATGTTAGTGTCTATGAACTGTATCTATGTAATTTTAGCTTGGTAATAAAGTTAGTCTATGGCAACAGCTATCGTGTTTCTATCAGGTTATGTGCCCTTGCAAATTTTTCCAAATAATTCTGAGTATTAATTGTATTAAAAGTGTTATTTCTCAAAATGTCGACCTCGAGTTACATAATAAACGTACCTAAATTGAAAGGAAGAGAAAATTATGACGATTGGTCATTTGCCGTCAAGAATTTTCTGGTGTTAGAAGGCGTCGATATAGACGACATTTCGCCGGCTTTGAGTGAATCAGAACAAAGAAAAGCGAAAGCCAAACTTGTGATGACCGTAGATCCATCGTTATATGTGCATATCAAAAATGAAAGCACAATAACGACTGTATGGAACAAATTAAAGCAGTTATTTGATGACAAAGGATTCTCCAGAAAAATCAATTTACTACGGACATTGATAAATATTCGTCTTGAAAACTGTGAGACGATGACAAATTATGTGTCTCAGATTGTGGAAACTGCTCAACGGTTGAAAGGTACAGGTTTCGAAATCAATGAAGAATGGATCGGATCATTGCTTTTGGCGGGTCTGCCAGAAAAGTTTTCGCCCATGATCATGGCCATAGAACATTCTGGTTTAACCGTAAGCTCTGACGTCATCAAAACGAAACTTCTCGATATGACAGGTGATGTTGGTAGCAGTGGAGGTGAATCTGCATTTTGGTCGAGTAAACCAAAGAGAAATGGCAACACTGCAAGCAAGTCAAAGCAAACGTCAAATACGAACAAAACGTCAAAACTGTCAACTGCAAGTGGAAAACAAATAAAATGTTACAAGTGCAAGCAGTTTGGTCACTATAAAAACCAATGCACTGAGAAAATAAAAGAAGCAGGTGCCTTTAGTGTAGCTTTTCTGAATGGAGAATTCTGCACAGATGATTGGTACATAGACAGTGGCGCGAGTACCCATATGACGACGAATCGAGAAAGTTTGTTTGAAATACGAGAAGTACACGAAATAAAAGAAATAGTTGTTGCAAATAAAATGTCAATGCCAGTAATGTGTACAGGTGATACACGGATTACGACGTGTGTGAAAGATTCTCAGTTTGACATACCGGTGCGAAACATTTTGTGCATTCCTAACCTCACAACAAATCTATTATCAGTTAGCCAGTTGATTGCAAACGGAAACAAAGTATCATTTAATAAAAATGCTTGTTATATTCGTAACCAACAGAATGTGCTAATAGGAATAGCAAATCTACATAATGGAGTGTACAAATTAAACACAGTGAAGTCAGAGAAGTTGCTTGCAGCAACGGCAGTTCACAACACAGATGCAAGGCAATGGCATAGGAGACTGGCACATATCAACAGCAGTGACCTGGAAAAAATGAAAAATGGAGCTGTAGAGGGAGTCACCTACAAAGAAAAGGCTGATATAACAAAAGCCAACTGTGAGGTGTGTTGTGAAGCAAAACAAGTTCGTTTACCATTCCCGTCTTCAAACCACAGAAGTGAAACATTGTTAGAAGTTGTGCACTCAGATTTATGTGGTCCTATGGAGACAAAATCCATTGGGGGAGCAAAGTATTTCCTTCTTTTTGTGGATGATGCTAGCCGAATGGCATTTGTTTATTTTTTGAAAGAGAAAAACCAAGTGTTATTATTTTTCAAAGAATTTCAGAGTATGGTTGAAAAACAAACTGGAAACAAAGTAAAAAGTCTTAGAACAGATAATGGAGGAGAATATTGCTCACAACAGATGGAAACATTCTTGAAGGCATCAGGTATTGTCCATCAGAAAACTAATCTATACACTCCAGAACAAAATGGTCTTTGCGAGAGGTTCAATAGGACTGTGGTTGAACGTGCAAAATGTTTGCTCTTTGAGGCTGAGTTAAATAAAAATTTCTGGGCTGAGGCAGTGAATACGACAGTATACTTAAAAAATAGGTCGCCGGCTTCAGGTCTAGGAGACGTGACACCATTTGAGAAATGGACAGGGAACAAACCCGATCTCAGTCATGTAAGAGTATTCGGTAGTTCTGTAATGGTGCATGTGCCTAAGATTAAGAGACAAAAATGGGATAAGAAAGCTGTTAAATCTATTTTGATTGGCTATCCAGAAAATACAAAAGGATATAGGTTATACAATCCTGAAACAAGAAAAGTTACTACTAGCCGAGATGTAACTATAATGGAAAAGAAAGAAAAAGATACTGAAATGGCTAAGATTGTAGTACAAGATGGAAATAAAGAGCAGGATCAACTATCAGATCAAGAAGAAACAGTTGTATTGAATGATACTGTCTTGGATAAGAATGACCCTACTTACGTATGTGACACATCAAGTTCTAGTTTAACATCAGATGACTCCTACCATACGCTATGTGGAGAAGAAAGTGATTCAGGCGCAGATGAAGTACCCATAGAAAGCAGCAAGCGTGTCAGAAAACCAGTTGAGAGGTATGGTGTTACAAACCTCTGTGTTGTAGACGAATTGGGCACTTGCGATGATGAAATCACTTATGAGGAGGCGATGAACGGTGCTGAAAGTGAGATGTGGAAACAGGCTATGAAAGAAGAGTTACTAGCTTTCGAAGAAAACAAAGCCTGGGAAGTGGTAACTGACAAGGAAGCGGATAGAGTGGTTAAATGCAAGTGGGTTTTCAAAAGAAAGTTTGAAAGTGATAATAAAGTGAGATATAGGGCTCGTTTAGTCGCTAAGGGCTTTACCCAAGTAGAAGGTATGGACTATAAAGAAACATACTCACCTGTGTTAAGACACTCAACTTTGAGAATGTTATTTGCTTTAAGTGTAAAGTTAAATTTCGAAATTACTCATCTTGATGTAAACACTGCATTTTTAAATGGCTACCTTGAAGAAACAGTATATATGCAAGTACCACCTAATTTAGAATGTCAGAGTAACAGTGTACTCAAATTAAAACGTGCAATTTATGGTCTTAAACAATCAGCAAGGCAGTGGAATAAGAGAGTAGATGATTGTTTGTTAAGCCAGGGCTATATTAAGTCTAAATTGGAACCATGTTTATTTAGTAAAAAGGTAAACAAGAAACAAATTTTAATAACTGTGTTTGTTGATGATTTTTTCATATTTTCCAGTAGCAAGGCATTAACAGATGAACTGAAACATAGTTTAATGTCAAATTTCAAAACTAAAGATTTAGGGCAAGTGAAAAAATGCTTAGGTATGAGAGTAAAAATATATAAAAATTGTTGTATATCATTGGATCAGAAGCATTTTGTTGAACATATTTTAAATAAGTTTAAGATGTCAAACTGTAATGTTGTTGATACTCCTATTGAATGTAATTTAAAGTTGGATAAGTCAGAGAATGTTTGTAAACAATATCCTTACCAGCAACTGATAGGAAGTCTTATGTATTTGTCCATACTTACACGCCCAGATATCAGTTACAGTGTCAGCTATTTAAGTCAATTTAACAATTGTTTTACTGCAGTTCACTGGAAACATGCAAAGAGAGTGTTAAAATATTTAAGTAAAACAAGGTCTTATGGTTTAATGTTTACAAATGATAATAAAAACTTAGAAGGATTTGTAGACTCAGATTGGGCATCAAATATTATTGACAGGAGATCTTATACAGGCTTCTGCTTTAAATTGTCTGGTACTGTAATATCATATGAATGCCGAAAACAACCGACAGTAGCATTGTCCAGTACTGAGGCCGAGTACATGGCAATAAGTGAAGCTTGTAAGGAGGCTATATATTTAAAAAATTTGTTATCAGAAATTATAAACTGTAATTACACTATTGTTATATACAATGATAACCAAGGGGCTCAGAAGTTATCTAAAACCCATTATACCATAAGAGATCTAAACACATAGATGTATGCCACCACTTTGTTAGGGAAACTGTTACTAATAACTTAGTAAAGATTGTACATCTGCCAACTACTGAAATGCCTGCTGACTTGTTAACAAAAGGATTAAGTCGTTTGAAACATTATTATTATGTTAACAAGTTAGGTGTTCAAAATATTGTTTAGTTGTAATTATTATTCATTTGTTATTACATGGATATTAGATTATTTTGATAAGAGAAGATGTTGAAAAATATATCAAATATAATCCTATTCTAAGTACTACTAGCGCCAGTACCTTGATGTAGTTTGGTCTATGTTAGTGTCTATGAACTGTATCTATGTAATTTTAGCTTGGTAATAAAGTTAGTCTATGGCAACAGCTATCGTGTTTCTATCATATTCCCAAAAGAAACTTATCATTGAGAAGTTCATCAGTTCGACTTCACCCAAACATATTTTTTAAATACAAATTCTTGCTATGTTGATGAAAATACCAAAATCACTTTATATGTTCCTATGTTTATGTTCCATGGGCTCCCCTCATTAGATCCAGACTTGGTGACAATGGACTACCTCCAGAGTATTCCTTTTCAAACAAAAAAAGAAGTTTCAAAATCGGTCCATTAATGTCGAAACAATCGCGCAAACATACAAAAAAACACATACAGTCGAATTACGAAGCTCCAGCTTTTTGATATCGGTTAAAAAATAACTGCAGTTCGTACGTTCGATAATATGTATAGAAAATGAATTTTTTTATGAGGTAATTTTTGGACCCACAGTGAAAGCAGTTCATATTCATGAGTTTTTCCAACCCCCAAAACCCCTAAATCCCCCCCATTAAAGATTGCCCATGAATGAATATCACCCAAAAATTCTACCCAACACAACTGTAATGCATTAAAAAAAAACGTTATAGTGTTGCCAGTCGAATATCAGGTCAATTGATTCCAACCAATTACCGCAGTTTTCTTGAGTTTTGACCTTATGACAGTAGATCTACTCAATTTACGTATCAAAAATTTGATCGGGTTGTCAATAATTTGGTGTAAAATATTCTGACTAGTATAAATAATCATCCATCTAAATTCTGGTCAGTTTATATGAACAAAATTACCTTCCTGTGTTGTTAGAATCGATTTTGATACCCATTCGTAGTAGTACGTGTCCTACTTTGATCATGAACATGGCGATAATTATAATCCATTCGTCTAATTGGATCCATGATTACGATGCATATTGCGGTTTGTATAAATTAATAATATAATGTGTCAATTTTTGACCCCGAGGCTGGAATTTTGATGTTCTCATCAAATTAATTCATCCAAATATTATCTGCTTAGTATTGAGTTCCTGGGTTAGATTCCAGGGTCGGGCAAAGTGTTTTCACATATAAGACTTTTCTGTACTACAGGTTGTACGGTGTGGCGGGTTTTTTTAGTGTGGTATCTCAGTTCCGTACCTTTTTTTAATTTATTTTTGGGTTGGAAATCATCCATTGACTTCGCTCGCTTAGGGTGAATCGGGAGGGCGTGTCAGAGTTTTACTGACTAAAACCCAGCCGTGTTCCTTCAGTTTCTTGAGCCAGGACCGTGGTACCTCTTTTTCAAATTTATCCGCAATCCAGACAGGCATCGGCCCCGTCAGTTTTGCTGACATCTCGCGTGGAATACAACGCACCGTCGACTCGGACCTGGTCCTTATCGGATGGTGAGCTACCGCTACTCGCCGCCCGCAAGCCCGCACCTACGGTGGCCGGGAATCGTCTTGCGACTCTACGCCCGGGACGCCTCCTGCGGTGGCTAGGGGCGTGAGGGCGTCTCCATTGCGTCCGTTCCGTACCTATGAATCAAAACCACAAAGACCTTTCTCTTCTTAAAGGAACACAATCCTGTGCATTTAGAAGCTGAAGTGAATCCGAGCACAAACCAGTACGTTTTACTTGGGTATTTACGCGCGGGATTTTAAGAGCGCCTTGTTGCGTCCAGTCAAAGTAAAACGATTTTATTCAATTCAGCTATTCACAAGAATCACAGGAAAACTTCTGAATTAGCAAAGAGTATTTTAGTTAGTCCGAAAATTGAAGTTAGTTGCCCGTTCAAAAACGTAAATCCTTAACTGTGTATTATTATTACTGGGGATCAAACTACTTATATAAGGATCGTTGTATTCGCAAGATTATACGATTTATTATAACATAATATTAAATCATTTTATATAGTTATCAAATAGCGTCTAGTCTCTCTCGGGCGTCTAACAATTATATCTATACTGTCTGTTTTTAACCGACTTACCAAAAAGGAGGAGGTTCTATGTTCGACATTATTTTTGTTGTTTTTCACGCATTTCTCAGTCTATTTTGAACCGATTTTGAAAATTCTCTTTTGGTTGAAAAAGTATGTTTCAAATTGGTTCCATTTTAATTTGATAAAGATCTGATGAAGAAATTCGAAGATATACAACAGAACTCTTCAATAAATTTTGGCAAATCTCTCGGGATTGCTGCAATCGCATGTCTGTTTTTTGTTTATACCATTTCATAACATAACATCACGCCAGTACGCTCTTAAAGTACGCAGATCTCTCATTTCACCGGTTATGTTCAGTTTCATGATATTCGGATAATCTATTCTGGCGTTATAGGTACCTGAATAAACAACTTGCCTATTAGGTAGGTACAACTAAAAGGTGAAATATAAAAAACCTTTTACAAAAAAATACTACCGACTTCCAATTAAAAAAACTACAAAGTGAAAAATAATTTAGTTTTTGGAAAATAAAGTTTTTTTTTCACTTTGTAGTTTTTTTAATTGGAAGTCGGTAGTATATTTTTGTAAAAAGTTTTTTTTCAAACCCAATTCTAAATTCGAATAACTCTTTAAAAACAGAGCCAGAACTATTTTCTGACAGCCTGGAGCTGCAATAAGGTTTATTACAGCATGCGACCTTTACAGCATACTTTGAGGAATCATTCCTAGCACGAAACATGGTATACCTATACCTACAGCGGTAATGTCAACCATTTAAATTTTAATCTCCTTACCCCGGTTACGTTGGTACCCAGTTGTGGTAGAAATAAGCGTGATGGATGTTCATCCCATCGTTGGTCGTCGAAACGTTGTTCAGTAACATGATGCATCATCATTCGCGCGGGCGTCCGTCAGTTGTTATACAATGATTTAAAATTGGTTGACATGATTAGCGTCTTACCGATATTTTTGCTGTTACTTCATAGTTTTTTACCGACTGCCCATAAAGGAGGAGGATAATTTCGTCGTTTGTGAACCGATTTTGATGATTATTCTTTTGTTGGGAAGTAGTAATCCCAAGGGTGGTACCATGATAAGGAAACCAGAATTTGATGATGGGATCCCAGAGAAATCGAGGGAAATCCTCAAATATTTGAGGCATACATATAGCGATTTTGGTATTTTCATCAATAATACAATCATTTGCACTCAGAAAGTATCATTTGGTGTAGTGGAACTGATGAAGAAGACCACAATGGCCACTGGAACTCCGAAATAAAACAATGTATCCTAGTCGTGTTTGGGCTTATTGGAATCGTCATGAGAATTACTTTGGCTATAAATGATTTTCATGTTAATTGGTAGGTAGGTACCTACCAAAACTGAAATGAGGAAAATATAAAACTTTTTAACAAAAATCAAACCGACTTCCAAAACAAAACACTACAAAGCGAAAAATAACTTTCTTTTCCGAAGTCGGTGTCGAATAGTACAAAAGACACCGACTTCCAAAAAGAAAGTTATTTAAACACTACGTTTTGTTTTGGAAGTCAGTTTGATTTTTTATTAATAAGTTTTTTATACAATACAACTGGGTTGCTTTATTATTGGTAATTCATCAATAGATTTCAAACGTTTTGTATTTCCCGAATAATTATTTTTTGTTTGTGTTCTCTTTGTGAGCGTATTCCACCAAACTAACTGTTGAAACTCTCATTTCGTAATTAAAAGTAATACGTACCATCTAATTAATCTGCCATCATTTCCTTAAAGGGAGGAAATGGGAAGTGCTTAAAGCAATCACACTTAGAAATTCCGATGAAACTTTGAACGATTTGGGTCTCAGATATAATTATATTCTCGTTTTAACAAGCGAGTTATTATCACAATGGTGTTGGATTTGATGCTAATCCTGGTGGCTGTCTCTTTCACTCGTACATGGAGCGAAGAGGTCTTAGAAGCCACAACGTCGGCTTTAAGGTGTCAACCGCATCTCTACACTGTCTGTAAACCGAGACGTTAACTACCCGCGCACAATACACATCACTCTGTATAAGGATTACCATACAAAGACATGTTGTGACGTATGTGTACGAAGGGAAACCACAACAGCTAGCTGTCAGCTACAACTGACTGGGTTACACGAATTTATGATAGTGTAAACATAGTTATGGTTAAAAATAGAGTTTATTTTTTAGGACGGAAAACACGCAAAATAAAATTTCTCCTTTATCTACCTGGCTTTGAGACATCAATTGTTGTAGTGGTCATTAAACATTCTTTATTATTTTTCAGAATAGACTTTATTAAAGCCATGTGTGTACAATTAAAATATATACAGAGAGTAACCGTGCATAATAGAGAACACAGTCGGTGTACTGAACCATAGTGACCTACTTCTACATGATATAGTGGGAAAACATGGATACTTTATAATTATTATTCGTATATTGTACCTTTATTGTTTTCATCAGAAATTAGCTCATGGGTATAATTATTACTCGTATATTGTCATCATTCATCATCATCATTTCAGCCGAAAGACGTCCACTGCTGGACATAGGCCTCCCCCAGGCGTCGCCACATTTCCGATCCCGTGCGTCTCGCATCCAGCGCCTTCCCGCAACCCTAACCAGGTCATCAGTCCACCTAGTGGGAGGCCTTCCAACGTATCGTCGTCCGGTTCGCGGTTGTCATTCCAGAACTTTTCGACCCCTTCGGCCATCCGTTCTGCGAGCAATGTGCCCTGCTCACTGCCACTTAAGTTTGGCAATTCTTCGGGCTTTGTCGGTAACTTTGGTTCTCCTGCGGATATCATCATTACTGACGTGATCGCGTAAGGAAATTCCGTGCGTAGCCTTCTCCATTGCCCTTTGGGTGACTTTAAGCTTTCTGATAAGGCCCATTGTGAGCGACCACGTCTCGGTCCCATAGGTGATCACTGGCAACACACACTGGTCATAGACTTTTGTCTTGAGACACTGCGGTAAATTAGACGAGAAGATACCACGCAACTTCACGAACGCCGCCCTGCCAAGTCGGATTTGACGATTGACCACTTTCTCGAAGTTGGACCTACCCAACTGGACCGTTTGTAGTCTCTACACTCGAAGTTGTAGACATAATCGTCTACAACTTCGAGTGTAGAGTCTCCGATCTTGATAGGAGTGAGTGTTACATGGGCATATATGGCTCGTATATTGTACCTTTATTGTTTTCATCATAAGTTAGCTCGTGATTAAATAACAGCCGTATGGGTCGATCTTCAAGGCTACGAAACGCTTGAAGATTTTGGTTGGTGGGTGACCATCTGAACATACCGAGATTCCTCCGTGCCTCGAAAAGCTCGTGAAGCCGTTGGTCCCGGCTATCATTTGCACAACTTTGAAAGACGTTACGGATAGTCAGAAGCTAGGCAATCTGACCCCAGTCTTGCCAAACTTCGGTCGTATTATCTAGTTATAAGGCGGGCCGCGATGTCGTACGCAGCGTCCCAGGTCCCATACGATATCGCGGCTGAGGATTGGATGCCGCGGCGGGAGAGAAGTGCCGGTATTGCGGTGCGCCGCTCTCCCTGTCTTCCGCGGCCTGGACGGGGTCGCCACCGTCTGATAGCGGGCGCGGTGGAGGATTGGGACTTCCCCTGTGGCCTAAAAGTGGTAGGTGGCGGGGCCACTGATCTGACCTGTCACAAGGGGACCAAGGGTGCCATACACGGGGTCGTCTGTCTCCCATGTGCTGGTTTGGTACCTATGCGTCACGGCGTGCTATGTGTTCTGATGCGCCGGTGATGGGGGTACACCCCAGAGGAGGTCCGGTGACGGACAGCGGCGGCGGGTTCGCGGTGAGTGTTGTGCAGTAAAGTAAAGGCAAATTTACAAGTCCGTGATTAGACCTGTCGTACTGTATGGATCAGAATGTTGGGTTTTGTTAAAGATGTATGAAAAGAGATTGCATGTAGCAGATATGAGAATATTGAGATGGATGTGCGGAGTGACGAGAACGGATAAAGTGCGAAATAAGTATATTAGAGGAAATTTGAAAGTGCTGTGACAGAAAAGTTGAAAGAAAACCGTTTGTCCTGGTATGGTCATGTGATGAGGAGAGATGAAACGCATGTTACTAAAAGACTTATGAATATAAATGTGGATGGACGGAGAGTGAGGGGATGGCCAAAGAAAATATGCATGGACTGTGTGAGGCGTGAGATAATAGAAAAGGGAGTCAGTGATAGCGTGGCAGGCAGGGGACGGCACGGTATGGAAGGAGAAAATGTGTTGCGCCGACCCTAAGTAACATGGGTTAAAGGCAGACAGAATAAGGTTGTGGAGACAGATAGGCTGGAAGCCGTCTCCAACATCGTTGGCAAAAGGCCATGTAGATTTATTATTATCTTCATTAAAATTGACCATGATTGAAATAATGATTTGTTTGACTATTTGCCTGCACCTGCATCTGTTTTCTAATTCCATTTCAAGGACACTTCTTTCATTGCACATTCCACTCGACTCAGTTGTGAATAAATAATAAGCAGTAACTGCGAATTTGACTGAGGGAAGCTTATTCGAGTGAATCTGAAATTACTCAGAATGTAGGGGGTTAGATCTGAAGAAGTTATAATGTAAAAATAACAAAAATATACGTGTCGAATTGAGAACCTCCTCCTTTTTAGGGTTCCGTAGCCAAATGGCAAAAAACGGAACCCTTATAGATTCGTCATGTCTGTCTGTCTGTCTGTCTGTCTGTCTGTCTGTCCGTCCGTATATCACAGCCACTTTATTCCGAAACTATAAGAACTATGCTGTTGAAACTTGGTAAGTAGGTGTATTCTGTGAACCGCATTAAGATTTTCACACAAAAATAAAAATAAAACAATAAATATTGGGGGTTCCCATACTTGAAACTAAAACTAAAATATTTTTTTTCATCAGACCCATACTTGTGGGGTATCTATGGATAAGTCTTCAAAAATGATATTGAGGTTTCTAAGATCATTTTTTTTCTAAACTGAATAGTTTGCGCGAGAGACTCTGCCAAAGTGGTAAAATGTGTCCCCCCCCCCTGTAACTTCTAAAATAAGAGAATGATAAAACTAAAAAAAATATATGATGTACATTACTATGTAAACTACCAGCGAAAATTGGTTTGAACGAGATCTAGTTAGTAGTTTTTTTTTAATACGTCATAAATCGTAAACCGCAATTTACCAAGTACGGAACCCTTCGTGCGCGAGTCCGACTCGCACTTGGCCGGTTTTGATTAATAATAATCTCTGTAAAACTTAATAACATAACACACAGTTCATAATTTGAACTATGTGCATCTGCACTACATGCTAGAAAAAAATAAAGAAGGCATAGAAATGCGTTCGCAACTCGAAACAATGTTTTGATGAACGTTCGTTCGATTAAAAGTTCATTACGGTTCATTCATCATCATTATCGTGTCAGATAGATAACGTCTAGTGCCCCATCAATAACGATGTATTACGCCGTTACCGAAGTGATATAGGCAGATGGGGAAAGAATGTATAATTATTAAAAAAAAATGTGACCAGGAAAAAAATTGTACAATTTTTCTTTGCCTTCGTCGTTTTCGGTGGGATTTTACCTCACTAAGATCATCCCGGTGATCATCATCAGTACATGTAAAGGGTCCCGTGACCTCGGAATCTCCTCCGTGCAACGCCTGTTAGGTCACATCCCTGGAGACACTGTAAAGGGTTCTCCCCCGAGGCCCGCCGTGCACGGCAGCACGTGATCTCTGTGCTACCGCTTTCCTAGGGCCAATGATTAATTACGTCTACGTACCTACATACAATATTTACAAAGTGATTTTTGAACATCATCAATTTTTTTTGAGACTCGATTCTATTCTATACGATTTGAAATGAATTATTACTTTGCGTGTTTTCTAACTCAAACGTAGTTGCAGTTTATAGACACATTTGTGATGCCATATCTGAATATTTTGGTACACTCTCGTAGAATTTTACTGGTAACCTGGAAATGTATTTGGCTTGATGGTACCCCTGGGTCAAACTCTATGAGAATTATATAGTCACCGCACCTTACCACCGCAGAATAAAACGGTACTGTATAGTTTCATGTATTTTTATTATTTATTAATAATCTAGTTTTGAGCTTCGCGAAAACTGGCAATCGATACACTGCATAGATGTTTTACTTTATCGAGAGAACAACGATTTCTGATCTCTTGTTGAACGGTGCAAATATTAACACTAATTCGCAAGTCAAAGCATAATTAAAAATTGGTTAATTCCACAGTTTGCAATTCATTATTCAGCCGCGAAGCTAAACTGGAAACTTTATTACTAGTTTGCGGCGGCTGAGCACTGTATTATTAAGGCATGGCCGACTCCATTTACCTATGTAATGCTCCGTGGAAAATGTTTTTGTATTTTAAAATAGCACACCCATTCTATTGTTCCCATGTAATGGCAAACTGTGTTATAAATGAACTGGAACACCAATCGTCGGAATTTTGAAAATTCAAAAATGGAATCTCCTGTTGAATGAACCGTAATGAACTTTTAATCGAACGAACGTTCATCAAAACATTGTTTCGAGTTGCGAACGCATTTCTATGCCTTCTTTATTTTTTTCTAGCATGTAGTGCAGATGCACATAGTTCAAATTATGAACTGTGTGTTATGTTATTAAGTTTTACAGAGATTATTATTAATCAAAACCGGCCAAGTGCGAGTCGGACTCGCCCACGAAGGGTTCCGTACTTGGTAAATTGCGGTTTACGATTTATGACGTATTAAAAAAAAACTACTAACTAGATCTCGTTCAAACCAATTTTCGCTGGTAGTTTACATAGTAATGTACATCATATATTTTTTTTAGTTTTATCATTCTCTTATTTTAGAAGTTACAGGGGGGGGGGACACATTTTACCACTTTGGCAGAGTCTCTCGCGCAAACTATTCAGTTTAGAAAAAAAATGATCTTAGAAACCTCAATATCATTTTTGAAGACTTATCCATAGATACCCCACAAGTATGGGTCTGATGAAAAAAAATATTTTAGTTTTAGTTTCAAGTATGGGAACCCCCAATATTTATTGTTTTATTTTTATTTTTGTGTGAAAATCTTAATGCGGTTCACAGAATACACCTACTTACCAAGTTTCAACAGCATAGTTCTTATAGTTTCGGAATAAAGTGGCTGTGATATACGGACGGACAGACAGACAGACAGACAGACAGACAGACAGACATGACGAATCTATAAGGGTTCCGTTTTTTGCCATTTGGCTACGGAACCCTAAAAAGGAGGAGGTTCTCAATTCGACACGTATATTTTTGTTATTTTTACATTATAACTTCTTCAGATCTAACCCCCTACATTCTGAGTAATTTCAGATTCACTCGAATAAGCTTCCCTCAGTCAAATTCGCAGTTACTGCTTATTATTTATTCACAACTGAGTCGAGTGGAATGTGCAATGAAAGAAGTGTCCTTGAAATGGAATTAGAAAACAGATGCAGGTGCAGGCAAATAGTCAAACAAATCATTATTTCAATCATGGTCAATTTTAATGAAGATAATAATAAATCTACATGGCCTTTTGCCAACGATGTTGGAGACGGCTTCCAGCCTATCTGTCTCCACAACCTTATTCTGTCTGCCTTTAACCCATGTTACTTAGGGTCGGCGCAACACATTTTCTCCTTCCATACCGTGCCGTCCCCTGCCTGCCACGCTATCACTGACTCCTTTTTCTATTATGTCACTCCTCACATAGTCCATGCGTATTTTCTGTGCCTTTAAACCTTGAACTGATGTTTTGATAGAATAAATAGTTAAGTTTACGTAATTTTTATAAGTTAAATGATTCATTACCGAAACGAAAACGAAACTCTTTGATTCTATCTTTAAGATAGAATCAAAGAGTTTCGGGTTAAGGACAGACAGAATAAGGTTGTGGAGACAGATAGGCTGGAAGCCGTCTCCAACATCGTTGGCCAAAGGCCATGTAGATTTATTATTGTCTTCATTAAAATTACTATTTGCCTGCACCTGCATCTGTTTTCTAATTCCATTTCAAGGACACTTATTTCATTGCACATTCCACTCGACTCAGTTGCGAATAAATAATAAGCAGTAACTGCGAATTTGACTGAGGGAAGCTTATTCGAGTGAATCTGAAATGACTCAGAATATAGGGGGTTAGATCTGAAGAAGTTATAATGTAAAAATAACAAAAATATACGTGTGGAATTGAGAACCTCCTCCTTTTTGATTAATAATAATCTCTGTAAAAGTTAATAACAAAACACTGTTCATAATTTGAACTATGTGCATCTGCACTACATGCTAGAAAAAAAAAAATTAGGCATAGAAATGCGTTCGCAACTCGAAACAATGTTTTGATGAACGTTCGTTCGATTAAAAGTTCATTACGGTTCATTCATCATCATTATCGTTTCATATAGATAACGTCTAGTGCCCCATCAATTACGATGCATTACGCCGTTACCGAAACAATATAGGCAGATGGGTAATGATGGGTATAATTATATAAAGAATTGTAACAAATTTTCCTATTTTGTTGCCTTGGGATTTTTGGCAGGATTTTACTTCTCTAAGATCATCCCGGTGATCATCATCAGTACATGGAAAGGGTCCCGTGACCTCGGAATCTCCTCCATGCAATACCTGTTAGGTCACATCTCTGGAGACACTGTAAAGGGTTATCCCCCGAGCCCCACCGTGCACGGCAGCACGTGATCTCTGTGCTACCGCTTTCCTAGGGCCAATGATTAATTATGCCTACGTACCTACATACATAAATATATACAAATTGATTTTTGAACATCATCAATTTTGAGAATCGATTCTATTCTATACGATTTAAGCAATAAAAATAGATAGGACAAATGTTTGTTATAAAATACCAGGCCCCTCAGAAAGTATTGCGAAAAAAAGTTTTTATATATGGGAGACTGGCCAGTTATAATGTTTTTCGAAAATATGATTATTTATAAGTAAAAATAAGTAAGTTCCAATTTCAAAATTTCCCTCCACATTTTTTGCGAGTTAATTC
Source organism: Orthosia gothica (assembly GCA_949775005.1). NCBI lineage: Eukaryota > Metazoa > Arthropoda > Insecta > Lepidoptera > Noctuidae > Orthosia > Orthosia gothica. The sequence goes on from OX459042.1 coordinate 14,984,624, forward strand.
AAAGTATTGTGTCTCACTGAAATATGGATCTGCGCCGGGAACATTTTAGAGCTATGATTTTATACGATTTCAAGTGTCGCCTGAAACCGGATGAATAGTACGATAGACTTCAAATGGCATTCATGGATGAAGGCCCTTCCAAGGCAACCGTGTATCGTTGGTATAACGAATTCAAGCGCGGTCGACCAACTTTGGGGGATGACGAAAGAAGCGGTCGCCCTTTGACGGCTGTTACCGAAGAAAACGTGCTAGCAGTGAAAAATTTAATCCAAGACAATAGGCGAATTACATATCAGGAGATTCAACACATATTGAAGATTGGATCGGGAAGCGTTCACGAGATTCTACACAGCCATCTTCGCGTGAGGAGGATAGTATCACGCTGGGTGCCGCACAACCTCACCGATGCTCAGAAGCAGGCCCGGGTGGAATGGTGCCGTGATATGCTTAACAAATTTGAAGCAGGCTCGTCTCGGCGTGTTTACGACATCGTTACAGGTGATGAGTCCTGGATTTATCAATACGACCCAGAAACCAAGCGCCAGTCGACTGTTTGGGTGTTTCAAAATGAGCCAACGCCTACCAAAGTGAAGCGATCTAGAAGCGGGGGTAAGATTTTGATCGCTAGCTTTTTTAATTTGACTGGCCACTTGGTATCAATTCCCTTACGGGATCAAAGAAGCATTAATGCCGAATGGTATACTACCAAATGTTTGCCAGAAGTTTTCTCTGTTATAAGCAACAAGCGACCAAACACAGGGCTCCGCGGGCTACTGCTCCACCACGACAATGCACCTGCGCACACCGCACTCAAAACGAGGGACTTCCTGGACAGCACGCCAGTCAAACTCCTGGGTCACCCTCCTTACAGCCCTGATCTAGCACCGTGTGACTTCTTTTTATTCCCAAAAATAAAAAATCAGCTCAAAGGGATACAATTTTCGTCGCCGGAAGATGCGCTGGCTGCGTTCGAGCAGGCTGTAAACGAGGTGTCTGCGGCGGACAGGAAAAAGTGTTTTGAAAACTGGTTTAGGCGCATGAATCTTTGTATAGAGGCTGGTGGAAAGTACTTTGAAAAGATTTAATAAAAATATATGTACGTATAGAACAATTTTTTTTAGTTTCGCAAAACTTTCTGAGTGTCCCACGTATTTTCTTGAAATGAATTATTACTTTGCGTGTTTTCTAACTCAAACGTAGTTGCAGTTTATAGACACTTTTGTGATGCCATATCTGAATATTTTGGTACACTCTCGTAGAATTTTACTGGTGACCTGGAAATGTATTTGGCTTGTTGGTACCCCTGGGTCAAACTCTATGAGAATTATATAGTCACTGCAATCATGGCACCTTACCACCGCAGAATAAAACGGTACTGTATAGTTTCATGTATTTTTATTATTTATTAATAATCTAGTTTTGAGCTTCGCGAAAACTGGCAATCGATACACTGCATAGATGTTTTACTATATCGAGAGAACAACGATTTCCGATCTCTTGTTGAATGGTGCAAATATTAACACTAATTCGCAAGTCAAAGCATAATTAAAAATTGGTTCATTCCACAGTTTGAATTCATTATTCAGCCGCGAAGCTAAACTGGAAACTTTATTACTAGTTTGCGGCGGCTGAGCACTGCATTATTAAGGCATGGCCGACTCCATTTACCTATGTAATGTTCCGTGGAAAATGTTTTTGTATGTTAAAATAGCACACCCATTCTATTGTTCCCATGTAATGGCAAACTGTGTTATAAATGAACTGGAACACCAATCGTCGGCATTTTGAAAATTCAAAAATGGAATCTCTTGTTCCACTTTCCAGTGCACACATTCCTATATACTCTGGTTGGAAAAAAGCGCATTCAACGGGTTTAAACAAGTTATGTCTCCTGCTGCAATCCACGTCTGCATTTTGAACGGCTACATTTGTTAATTTATTCAGCGCTTTTTTCTCTGCCGCTTCTTCCTCATTGTATGTAATCAGTCGGCTGGACATATCAATATGCAGTTGAATAAGTACCTACTTCTGGTGCTTTGTGCAAACCAGTCATTGTTTTTTTTGTATTCAACCAGACTGCTTTTCTCTAATAATTGTATTGTTTTGGCAAGTTACAAAATGTTAAGTTTTCATGTACAAGTGTCCAGGGAAATCTGAATGTATGAAATTTCAGTGATAAAATTATAGAACAAGGCACTACTCAGCAGATCATCGTTGTTCCAATTATCTTTTGTTTTACTTCAGGAAATTTGTCTCCTGATGTCTCTATTCACTTACACTTAATACTGTACAAATGGAAAGTTGGGATAGAAACAGACGTTAGGAAGGTCAAAATACATGTTCCAAGTTTTGTGTCCCTAGGGATTCATTCGACGTCAGTTTTCAACAAAGTAAACTTCCACCAAACATTTATTAGGCTAGGAAAACTCAAGGGTTGAGAAGTGGATCAGAAAATAATAAATTCTTGTTGGGTGGGTATTTAAAAGTTAATTGCAAGAGTTTATACGTTCAGCCTAATTTATGAAGGCAGGGTCGCTGTCTTTGTTATTTATGAGACACTAAAACTTCTAGATAGCAATATAAGTTGAGTGTGTGCTACTCGGAGGACGAGGATGTACCTACTACTAAAAGTAACAAGTGGCCTGCTTGATTGTTAACATCATTTGCAAACAGCGCTCGCATCAATTCTGTGTATGGATGAAAAACATTTCTTTCTCGCATATAATTTTCATACTAAACCATGTGGTTTATTCAGTAATTCAGTTTAAATATTGGAACAGTTGATCCTTTGTTGAATTAATAAAATGACGTGTACAAATAACCCACAGATAAGTGGTTATAAACGAAAGCATTTCATAAACCGCGTACAATTTTTCACCTCGTGCGGGTTAGAGCACTCTGTGTAACCTTACCGCAGAGGCTTTTATTCCCATCGCCGGAAATGAATGGATGGCACCATCAAACGGGAAATACGTCCCAAAAAGCGGTAGTGTAACAAACTGCTTTGCTCTTTGTTGTAACGTAGGTAATCCCGTGCCCAGACCGCCGCTGCGGCCGAAATATATACAAATTGCTTAGCTAGACCGAACAACGAGATTCGACCAGCGAATTGAGACGGCCGTATTCAGCTCATAAAATGAATATGCTAACTGGGTTGGTTCAGTATTCGGATGTGATATGATACATCGTGTTTTAGAATACTTTGACTTTGTAGAACATAGTCTCTGTCACTAATAGGTACCTCAAGCTTTAGTGCAATATGTCATTATATTTATAATCTAGCGATAACTTTGTCAGTGTCACTGTCAAAGGCTAACGGCAGGCTTGTATGGGCATTTCGTACCGCTAATAAAATTTTGTGTTTTGTTTTATTTTTTGTTTTAATTGGTAGATAATATGATAGATAATCCTTTTTTAAATTTCTTAGATTTTTAGAACTTGGGACGTAAAATTTATCAGCAGTTTTATTTTTTAAGGTTATGTACTAGAGTACCAATTTAGATTGTTACTTATAGGTACATGTTGCATAATTTGTAAATTGTTTGTTGCTATCATTGTAGTGTTTTACTTACCATTAAGTAGGTAGATTGAGATGAGGATCATACCTACTCAGGGCATTAAGAAATACCTATGCCCTGCAGGGGACTGCAACAGTTTGATAATGATGAGTTTGATTATATTTAATGTTATTTCTATTACTACTTAATTAATTATTCATTTCAATATTTATGTTATTTTACCTACTTAAGGCAACTTCTAAAAATATAACTGCGTTTAGTGTACGATTTTATTACGTTTGTTTATTAAAATCTTTTAATTGATATTATTAATTAATCCGAAGTTCTAAAAATAGTAAACTTACAAGAAAATAAATGGCTTTGTTGCCTTAATAAGTAGTACAAATTCTATAACCGAACAATAAAAAAAGTATGCGGTACAAAATCTGCCATTCACCTTTCCACTTTTTTTTCCCTTTTTGGTGTGAAATCATCCAATGACTTCTCCCGCTCTGGGTGAAGCGGGAGGGCGTGTCAGACTCTTACTAACTAAAACCCACCCGTGTTCCTTCAGTTGCTTGAGCCAGGGCCGCGGTAACTCTTTTTCAAATTTATCCCCGACCCAGGCAGGTTGTCTAAAGCCCCTACGATAACAAACGTGAAAGTCTTCGTCTTCAACTAAATTGACTGCCAGGTAGGTAAGTACTGAACCTAATTTTCTTTGATTTCCTCTTCGATTTATAGAAAGTATTTCTCATCAGTCTTGTATTTACGAAACGTTGCTATTAACGTGCCAAAGCTTTACCGACTTTTATTTATCCTAAGCGCCTTTCGAAGTCGAGGCACGATCTCTCTCTCCGGAAGCGTAAACGTACTTTGAGTAACAAGTCGGAATTAAGATAGAATCAAAGAGTTTCGTTTTCGTTTCGGTAATGAATCATTTAACTTATAAAAATTACGTAAACTTAACTATTTATTCTATCAAAACATCAGTTCAAGGTTTAAAGGCACAGAAAATACGCATGGACTATGTGAGGAGTGACATAATAGAAAAAGGAGTCAGTGATAGCGTGGCAGGCAGGGGACGGCACGGTATGGAAGGAGAAAATGTGTTGCGCCGACCCTAATTAACATGGGTTAAGGACAGACAGAAGAAGGTTGTGGAGACAGATAGGCTGGAAGCCGTCTCCAACATCGTTGGCCAAAGGCCATGTAGATTTATTATTGTCTTCATTAAAATTACTATTTGCCTGCACCTGCATCTGTTTTCTAATTCCATTTCAAGGACACTTATTTCATTGCACATTCCACTCGACTCAGTTGCGAATAAATAATAAGCAGTAACTGCGAATTTGACTGAGGGAAGCTTATTCGAGTGAATCTGAAATGACTCAGAATATAGGGGGTTAGATCTGAAGAAGTTATAATGTAAAAATAACAAAAATATACGTGTGGAATTGAGAACCTCCTCCTTTTTGATTAATAATAATCTCTGTAAAAGTTAATAACAAAACACTGTTCATAATTTGAACTATGTGCATCTGCACTACATGCTAGAAAAAAAAAAATTAGGCATAGAAATGCGTTCGCAACTCGAAACAATGTTTTGATGAACGTTCGTTCGATTAAAAGTTCATTACGGTTCATTCATCATCATTATCGTTTCATATAGATAACGTCTAGTGCCCCATCAATTACGATGCATTACGCCGTTACCGAAACAATATAGGCAGATGGGTAATGATGGGTATAATTATATAAAGAATTGTAACAAATTTTCCTATTTTGTTGCCTTGGGATTTTTGGCAGGATTTTACTTCTCTAAGATCATCCCGGTGATCATCATCAGTACATGGAAAGGGTCCCGTGACCTCGGAATCTCCTCCATGCAATACCTGTTAGGTCACATCTCTGGAGACACTGTAAAGGGTTATCCCCCGAGCCCCACCGTGCACGGCAGCACGTGATCTCTGTGCTACCGCTTTCCTAGGGCCAATGATTAATTATGCCTACGTACCTACATACATAAATATATACAAATTGATTTTTGAACATCATCAATTTTGAGAATCGATTCTATTCTATACGATTTAAGCAATAAAAATAGATAGGACAAATGTTTGTTATAAAATATTTTCTTGAAATGAATTATTACTTTGCGTGTTTTCTAACTCAAACGTAGTTGCAGTTTATAGACACTTTTGTGATGCCATATCTAAATATTTTGGTACACTCTCGTAGAATTTTACTGGTGACCTGGAAATGTATTTGGCTTGTTGGTACCCCTGGGTCAAACTCTATGAGAATTATATAGTCACTGCAATCATGGCACCTTACCACCGCAGAATAAAACGGTACTGTATAGTTTCATGTATTTTTATTATTTATTAATAATTTAGTTTTGAGCTTCGCGAAAACTGGCAATCGATACACTGCATAGATGTTTTACTTTATCGAGAGAACAACGATTTCCGATCTCTTGTTGAATGGTGCAAATATTAACACTAATTCGCAAGTCAAAGCATAATTAAAAATTGGTTCATTCCACAGTTTGAATTCATTATTCAGCCGCGAAGCTAAACTGGAAACTTTATTACTAGTTTGCGGCGGCTGAGCACTGCATTATTAAGGCATGGCCGACTCCATTTACCTATGTAATGTTCCGTGGAAAATGTTTTTGTATGTTAAAATAGCACACCCATTCTATTGTTCCCATGTAATGGCAAACTGTGTTATAAATGAACTGGAACACCAATCGTCGGCATTTTGAAAATTCAAAAATGGAATCTCTTGTTCCACTTTCCAGTGCACACATTCCTATATACTCTGGTTGGAAAAAAGCGCATTCAACGGGTTTAAACAAGTTATGTCTCCTGCTGCAATCCACGTCTGCATTTTGAACGGCTACATTTGTTAATTTATTCAGCGCTTTTTTCTCTGCCGCTTCTTCCTCATTGTATGTAATCAGTCGGCTGGACATATCAATATGCAGTTGAATAAGTACCTACTTCTGGTGCTTTGTGCAAACCTGTCATTGTTTTTTTTGTATTCAACCAGACTGCTTTTCTCTAATAATTGTATTGTTTTGGCAAGTTACAAAATGTTAAGTTTTCATGTACAAGTGTCCAGGGAAATCTGAATGTATGAAATTTCAGTGATAAAATTATGGAACAAGGCACTACTCGGTAGATCATCGTTGTTAAATCCGGGCAAGTACCAATGTGACTTTTTAAAATTCATATATACTTTCTAAGTTTATCTTGGACATCACAGGCAACGGTGAAGGAAAACATCGTGAGGAAACCTGGACTTATATGGTTAATGTAAGTCTGAAAAAGCCAAGTCAGAGGCCTGTGGGTTTTCCCAGAGGCGGCTTAATTAATTCTGACACCAGAGGTGGGATACCTCACACGAAAAGAAGAAGAAGAATTATCTTTTGTTTTACTTCAGGAAAGTTGTCTCCTAATTTCTCTATTCACTTACGCTTAATACTGTACAAATGGAAAGTTGGGATAGAAACAGACGTTAGGAAGGTCAAAATACATGTTTTAAGTTTTGTGTCCCTAAGGACTCATTCGACGACAGTTTTCAACAAAGTAAACTTCCACCAAACATTTATTAGGCTAGGAAAACTCAAGGATTAAGAAGTGGATCAGAAAATAATAAATTCTTGTTGGGTGGGTATTTAAAAGTTAATTGCCAGAGTTTGTACGTTCAGCCTAATTTACGAAGGCAGTATCGCTGTCTTCGTTATTTATGAGACACTAAAACTTCTAGATAGCAATATAAGTTGAGTGTGTGCTACTCGGAGGACGAGGATGTACCTACTACTAAAAGTAACAAGTGGCCTGCTTGATTTTTAACATAATTTGCAAGCAACGCTCGCAGCAATTCTGTGTATGGATGGAAAACATTTCTTTCTCGCATATAATTTTCATATTAAACCATGTGGTTTATTCGGTAATTCAGTTTAAATATTAGAACAGTTGATCCCTTGTTGGATTTATAAAATGACGTGTACAAATAACCCACAGATAAGTGGAACTAAACGAAAGCATTTCATAAACCGCGTACAATTTTTCACCTCGTGCGGGTTAGAGCACTCTGTGTAACTTTACCGCAGAGGCTTTTATTCCCATCGCCGGAAATGAATGGATGGCACCATCAAACGGGCAATACGTCCCAAAAAGCGGTAGTGTAACAAACTGTTTTGCTCTTTGTTGTAACGTAGGTAATCCCGTGCCCAGACCGCCGCTGCGGCCGAAATATATACAAATTGCTTAGCTAGACCGAACAACGAGATTCGACCAGCGAATTGAGACGGCCGTATTCAGCTCATAAAATGAATATGCTAACTGGGTTGGTTCAGTATTCGGATGTGATATGATACATCGTGTTTTAGAATACTTTGAGTTTGTAGAACATAGTCTCTGTCAGTAATAGGTACCTCAAGCTTTAGTGCAATATGTCATTCTATTTATAATCTAGCGATAACTTTGTCAGTGTCACTGTCGAATTTCCACTTTGTCTAAAGACCCTTTCTTTTTTTTTGGTGTGAATTCATCCAATGACTTCTCCCGCTCTGGATGAAGCGGGAGGGCGTGTCAGACTTTGACTGACTAAAACCCACTCATGTTCCTTCAGCTGCTTGAGCCAGGGCCGCGGTAACTCTTTTTCAAATTTATCCACGACCCAGGCAGGTTGTCTAAAGCTCCTACGATAACAAACGTGAAAGTCTTCGTCTTCAACTAAATTGACTCCCAGGTAAGTACTGAACCTAATTTTTTTTGATTTCCTCTTCGATTTATGGAAAGTATTTCTCATCAGCCTTGTATTTACGAAACGTTGCTATTAGCGTGCCAAAGCTTTACCGACTTTTATTTATCGTTAGCCCCTTTCGAAGTCGAGGCACGATCTCTCTCTCCGGAAGCGTAAACGTACTTTGAGTAGCAAGTCGGAATTAAGATAGAATCAAAGAGTTTCGTTTTTGCTTATTTTCTCGAGTATTTTAGCATTAGTGAATCATATAAATCAATCAGCCTCGCCTTTGCCCAACTATGTAGGGGTCGGCTTCCAGTCTTACCGGATTCGGCTGAGTACCAGTGTTTTACATGGAGCGACTGCTTATCTGATCTCCACAACCCAGTAACTGGGTAATACGGTACCCCTTGGCTAGACTGGTGTCAGATCTCAAGCTTCTGACTACTCGTAACGACTGTCAAAGATCTTCAAATGACAGCCGGGACCAACGGTTTAACATTAATGAATCATATAACTTAAGAAAATTACGTAAATTTAATTATTTATTCTATCCAAACATCAGTTCAAGGTTAAGTAAAACTATGATTACAAAAATAAAAATAAGATATTTTGCAAAACTACTGCCTTCGAATTGCCACGAAGTCTAAACTCAAAATATCGTGAACGCATTGGAAATTCATTGTGCCCTTGGCTTATGTCACCAGCCAGCCCCGGGGCAGTTGCGTGCGTGAGCCAGTAATATGGAATGTACAAAAAACTATACAAAGGGAGTAAGCCTGCGAATGATTCAAGTTTGACGGTGGAACGTGTTCCGATGTGACGATTTTACACTATACGGGAGAACTCAAATAATAGGCCTTCCTTTGTGTAACAAACGTGGCTCGTGAAATACTGACATTGTTCCACTTTGAAGTGCGAAGTGAAAAAGAATAGAGTTGAAACTGCCAAGTACGTAACTATTTTCATTGCAGACTACTTCACTTAGGCTGCGTTCACACGTTGAGCGTATTCTCGTGTGGAATGAATGAGATTTAATGAAATTAATAATTATTTGTCTTAACTATATAATTATTGACTCTCTGCATGTGTTGGGTCAAACTGTAAGTGCAGAGAGTAATTGTAATTAATAAAGAAATAAATAGAATAGTGGCAGTGAAGAGTTGGTAAGTAATTCGTGAAAGTTATTGTTATGTTATTGACTAAGCATATAATTTCTGTTTATGTTTGGTTTAGTAGGATACTCTTAGGATTTTTATTTTGTTTGTTTTTATGAAAATAAAATTCGTGAAATCAGAATAAATTATCCGTTGAAGTCATGAAGGTCCTTTACTTAGTAGTGAAATGTTACAAGATGGCGTTAAACAATTTGAATACTGTTGTATATTGAAACTATTAGGTGTTTACCTTTTAATAAAAAGTTATGGTCTTGTACTCTTTTGTATCTTCTTGTCATGTATCTAATTTAAATTTGCTTAAAAAACTGTACTGTTATCTTTTGGTTCTATTAAATGAAATTCAATACCAGCTACTTCTAGTCACTTCTAGTTTATTCCTTCAACAAAAACATATACTTGTAGGTACATGAATAAATTTTTCTCAAAGTTTATCGGTATCCGAATGTTTTATTGGTGACACGAATGGTGACTTCCTTTGCACGAAGTGGGTGCTTAAATAAACTGGTCATTCGCTTCTTGCTCGATGTGCCAAGTTTATAGCTTACTGCTGCCACGTAAGGCTTTATCAAAATACATTTATTGGGTAATCAAATATTCATGGTACGGGAGGGTCAGGCAGAACATGTATTATTCAGTTCAGCACATACTGTATTATCTAGAACACGTTGCACGAGAATTATCCAATGTGTATTCAACATATCCCAAAGTCAAGTCAAACTGACGGTAGCAGCAGTGAAATTCAATTAACGGATCGTAAATGTCTAGGAGTATTTCTCTGTTGAAAAATGAAATGTTTTACATTTTTCTCTGTTGGAATTTAAACTAGATCGTAATTTAAAAGAATGTTAAGTTAAAACACAATGTCTTATTTTATTCACTCACCTGTTTTGACCAGTTTAAATGTGACTTGCTGTTGGTTCTTGAGCTGTTCGTTATGTGTGGGGTGCGTGAGCTCTCGCAGCGCCATCTCCACGGACGGCTGGTGCTGCATGGTGGCGGGACGCGGCAGCGTCGGCTCTCTCGCTCGACTCAGCTTACGGAAGAAACTAACTTTCTTCGACTTAGAATTCGGACCTGTGAAAAACAGAATAAATTCAATGTTAAATCACATGCAAGTTTTTGAAAGTCATTCATTAATCAAATCAACAACCCTCACACAGTTATGTAAAACGTCATGGGCGTGATACGTGCCTAGTGAAGCATTAATGCTGTTATTTCGCCAAGTAACCATGCTAAATTAATGTGACGATACGGGTTAGTCGGATGATCACGCGTTCTCAAACTCAAACCGCACTCTCATTCAGAACCTTCAGTTGACGAACGTTGTGGTGTGGGCGTCGAAGGCGTGGAGGTGCGAGCGGACGTGGCGGCCGAGCTGGGTTCGGACTGGGGCCGCGGGGGGAGCAGGCTCAGCGTGGAGCCTGAGGTCGGGAAGTGCGCCGCCGATAGGTCTGACCGGCGGTCCGGCTCCGGGGTCGTGACTCGAATGTGAGCACCAAACTGCGGCGAGTTCGCGACTTCGAACAGTGCATCGAAGTCGCGATCGAAAATGTTCTTTCTGGAGAACGCTGGAGTAGGAAGGGGAGCGGGTAGTTCGAATTCATCGGGGGCGGGGGTTCTAACAATTTTTCCGAATTCATTGTCCTCATGGCGGCCGAGCTTCTTGAGCAGCTTCGCTTTAGTGCGCTCGCGCAGCTTGGGGCGCTCGAGCGACGGCGTCGGCGATGCCGGCGCGCGCTCTGGAGGCTCCGGAGGCGCCGTTTTGAGGTGGGTTTTGTCGCTGAGTTTATTGAGGGTGAGGGTGCGGGGTGGGGGTATCGAGCTGTACGGCGCTCGCGGCGGCGGCCCGAAGATCAAGTCAAGCGTAGGCCGCTGCCGTGGCCGAGGCAGCGATTGCGAGCGGTATGTCAGGGAAACTACTTCGTCCGCAGGATATATTACGTACATCCCTGGCGAGACCGCATCGCGCAGGCCCCTCGCGCCCTCCGAAGAGGTTTACGCGCGTCGATTGAGCTACTACTAAGGTCTAATGGATAGTAACTCAGATCAGTACTCTATTCTCCGTTGCAACCGGATTTTACAGAGGAATAAATTACAAAGTATACGTCGATTGGAATGTTTTTAAATATAAAGTTGCCTTTTGCGTACTAAAATGTAAGTTGAAGAACGATTAAGGAATGTTTTATGGAAGGGATCTTGAGCCATAGTAGGTAGGGTAGGAGGGTTTCTTCGTGTAATGTCTGCCAATTCCGTACAACGAATCTTCAACCTAGAGAAACAAAAAGTAATGTTTATTACCTGGTGTACAAAAGTCACGAATGTTGCGAAAAAAGAGGAAAAACGTGTGTGAAATAAAGTCGCCGCAGGATCATGTTTGTAGCAAATAGAACAAAAACACAAACAGTGTCTGTACACGCAGGGCTGACATATGTTGACACGCATACTACGTGCTTACATAAGAACGTAATGTATGCAGGAAACGGCCAAGTTTAAATTGTGATCCGTTTTACCAGACTGTATAAATTGTGTGCATCATATTATTTATTCATGATTTGTGAAATTGAAGTATTCAAATAGTTTGGCAATCAAATAATCGTTGGAATAACATCCAAATTTTGCACAACAAATATAATTGAAATGGTTTCGGGTGTAAAAGGAATTCCGAAAATTAATTTTGCGGATACATAATTATTTTGAGCATTTATATTGGTCCAGTACCTAGCTAATATATTAATACTAGCTCGTTCCAGCGGCTTCACCCACGTAAAAAGGGTTTTCACATCACGAGGGAACATTATACCGGGATGAAAAGTAGCCTATTCATGACAATAATCTATCCCTGTGCCAAATTTCATCCAGATCAGTTCAGCCGTTCCGGCGAGATTGAGTAACAAACATACATCCATCCAAACTTTCGCATTTATAATATTATAGTAAGATGGGAAGCTTTGGCAATTCGAAATCTACTTACAGCTGTTGTAAGGTAGGTATACCTAGAATGAACACCTACAGATTTGAACAGAAATACAATATAGATACTGAAATAACGCAGTAGCAATAGCTATGTGGACAACATAATTTCATGAAACCTTTCAAAATAACAGAGGCTATAATTTAGATTGACGTAAATTAGTTAATAATGCTAGCAAAACATGATGTTTAGAGCTAAGTCAATCATAACCAGAGTGATGTATTACCAATGCACTATACTCTGATTTTTTATTTGGTAGACTAAACTGACATTTGGGGGGTTGTCACTTTATCGTTACATAAAAATAGTGATCGAAAGTTGATCGAAAATTGAAGTAGATCGAAAATGGAACTATTTCACGTCAAAAAAACTACTTTTGTTAAGAAACTAGCGGCCCTTATTTAATTTCTTCGTATCTATGTCAGACTTCATTCTATTGACCGCATTTATTTTATTGTTGATTTTTTATTTATTACAATAAACGTTTATGTAGATACTATGTGTATGTTTAAATTTATTACGTATTTATTCATAAAACATTTATTTACACGAATTAGTACAATTAAATTGAGGAGTCACGTCACCTCGATTCGATGAATCACTTATGATTTAGCCTTACCTACAACAATATGCTCCACGCTTGTAATATTAATAAAACATAAGGTAATTGGCAGCTGTCAGTTTTTTCAAATGACACTAGTTTTCTCACTAAACAACGGAGCTTCTAAAATGTAGATATAAGTAAAAGTTTAGCTAAAGTGTAAACTAGGCGGAGACAAACGGGTCAAGTATCACCACAATAGGCGAGGGGAGGCTAAGAGGAGAAGCTCTCCAAATTTTTCGCGAACGTGGCGATTCTGCACAGATTCATTTAAATTTTCCTTTGCTTACGCTAATAAGGGAATGCTTTGTAACCACACGTTTTAATGAGGTCAGAATATACATTAGTATATCTAGGGCTTTTTATTTGAATTTTATATGCGGACATTTTGTGGGCAGTTTGGCGTAAACGTCAAAGGAATACTGGCGTTTTCGCTGTAAATGTTTGGTTTAGGTGCAAATAGTAATTTATTGTTAATGGGCCCTACTCTGAGCACTTTGGCTGTTTCTCTATTGGGTTTTTACTCATTTCATCATCATCATCATCAGCTTTTTAATGTTCTCACTGACACAGGCCTCCTCTAATAGAGAGGTAGTGGGCTATAATCCACCACGCGGGCCCAGTGCAGCTTGGTAGAAGTCACATGTCATCGAATTGTTGGATCTAGGACAAGACGGTTTCCTCACGATGTTTTTTTTCACCGTTTTGAGAGCAGCGTTGATGAAATAAATTACACAAAGGAATGCGCCTGGGTTTGAAACCTCGACCTACAACTCGTAAGTCGAAGCCGTAACCACAGTGCCACCACTGCTCTCTTTACTCATTTATATCTGGTTTATTTGAAAAGCCTATTCAGTCTTATAGAATTTTATATCTTCTATACCCATAGGTACCTACATACATAGACTCACAGCTCTTTCCCGAGGAGGTAGGCAGAAACTACAGAGATTCTAGACAAGTGGCATTCAATTTCAGCGAAGGTGATAGTCATAATTTCAAAATGTAAAGGCTTGATCACGTGATTTTTTTATATCGCTTGTCAATCCCATACAATTTTGCCTTTTTGACAATCGCTATCGCCAGACTCTCGATGATAAATTATCACTTTTCTAAAAAAAAAACCCTCAGCCCCTGTAGCCAAGTTGACAATCTACAATCGATAACATTAGTTGAAAACGAATCATCTGAACGGCACATGGTTAGACCGTACCAATACAAGGCGTTAACGATTGTAGAAAGAGATGCGATACGAAACGTATTGTATGTTGTTAAAATCCTAACATACTCCTTTTGCTTCTATCTCGTAAATAACAATTTCAGAATATGTGTTCATCTTCCACTTCTCTACTGCCACTCAATCGTTAATCATCTGCCTAGCCTTTTCCCAATTGTTGTTGGGGTCGGCTACCAGTCTTACCGGATTCAGCCGGAGTACCAATGTTTTACATGGAGCGACTGCCTATCTGACCTCCACAACCTAGTAACTGGGTAACACGATACCCCTTGGCAAGACTGGTGTCAGATCTCAAGCTTCTGACTACCCGTAACGACTGTCAAAGATCTTCAAATGACAGCCGGGACCAACGGCTGAACGTGCTTTCCGAGGCACGGAGGAAACTCGCTATGTTGAAATGGTCACCCATCCACGGACCGACCTCGGCAAGCGTTGCTTAACCTTTTGAAGATCGACCCGTGCGGCTGTTATTATTTGGCCACGAGCTCCTCTCAACTCAATCGTTAATAATTGACCTATTTAGTCTCCAATCACGTAAAGCAATTAGACGCACGACATTTATACGAGACTCACACTGATGGCGGGATTTTAATGACCGCCTTAGTTTTGTTAGCAATCCCGAGTAGAGTCGTTACGCCACGTAAATAAATATTCGTACACAGGGTTCAACGAATGGCTTGGCGAATTGCCTACGAGACGTTTTTGCGAAAACTGAATAACGGATACAATATACTGCTATTTATAATTGTTGTTTTTTTAAATAACTCGCTAGATCAGATTACTACATAACCTTGGGTTTAAATATTGTGAAAAAATGCACTGGTTGAAATGCTGAATTTTTATTTGCACGTGACAGTTTTCTTTGTAAGTAGGTTTCTAGAACATTTTGAGACAGACCGTGAAATAAATGAGGTTTTGTTGCGGAAAATAGACTTGAACATGAGGAACATAAAATATAATTTGATTCGTCCTTTTACCTATAGGTATGATATTGGGCAATTCAGCCGAATTTAAATATTCAAGAGATATGAAGATAATATTAAGTAATATCATGAAATTGACGTCATTGTGACGTTACTAACTGACGTCTACCTACGTATTTGATGAGTTGGATTTTTCTATGAATTTACGTGGGTACAGCAAAATCATAATTCACAATAACGTAATATTTAGTGAGTACTGAAACCATGAAACACACGTGCGAAAATATTTCTGTGTTGTTTCGAAATAAATCATTTTAGTAGAAGTGATTTGTTATTATACCGTCTGTACTCAATGGCCAAAGTTGTGAACATTTCAAGGCCCATTAATGTATTGCTAACAACTTTATTCTTCGTCTAACAGATGCGTTTTTGGGGTAAAGACATTGAATATTAATAAAGTACAGAAATTAAAATCTCAACTAAAAACAATTGTTATAACCAGTAATGTTTTTTACTGACTTACAATATACCTAATACAGCTGGGTAACACACACGCCACACACCTCGTGGTGCGAGCCCACTTGTCATCTCATCAGTGCCACCACTTTCTAGACCGGCCTCGGCGACGTCATCGTCAATCCTCTGGCACCCATTTGACACTTTTGCCCAGCGATACCCATGTACCTATTATTTTAACCTAATAAATAGATACGTTCTTCAGAATGGTATTGACGTTATACAGTTTATTCATTCATAAATAATTCAAAATACAAACGCAATACTCATGTTCCAAGTAACACACGGATACCTATTTCAATAAGACATGACCATAGATCTTCATCGAGTAAAGTTACCAAACCAAACCAATATCAAGTTCATTGTGAAATATTAATAACAAATTAATTTAAACAACTTCTCAAGTTATAGTAATTACAAAACTTTATAATTTCCGTTTAAAATCGTTATAGGAGTTGTGTTCACTGAATCGTAATTTCAGTACAAATTATGTCGAGCAAACTTTATTTGAAAACTTTTGACATTTAATTATGGGGTATGTTATCATCATCATCATTTCAGCCGAAACAGTATTTGGATTAAACTTAACACACAAGTAGGATGCCGGCAGAAGCTAGTTAAATATAAACAAGTGGCATTTCCTGGAGAACAACCCGAAATAAATGTCATATTATTTACTGAAATAAACTTTTATTTTGAGTCAGGAATCGAAATAAACTCGGTTCCGAAATAAAATCGTTGACCGCACGAAATTAAAATTTCAGAAGCGGATCGAAGTAGGTCATTGTGTGAATGTAAGCAAACGGATTTGGAGCTGTACCTACAAAGAGATGAATGAATTTGCAAATTTTACATGGGAAAGTGACTGCAGTGTTTCTGCGAGGAACAAAGAGAGGAACAGATAAAAAGTCATCGAGATTGTTCGATGATCGTTATTAAACCATTCGGAAGCGAGCGCGAAAAATAAATTATTTATCTACTCTGTGTTGTCAGAAAGTTTAAAGGTTTATTTCTTAACGAAGATTGGTGTGAAGAAAGAGCTAGGTAAATCATTTGTAAGAAGGAAAACTCAAGGGTTTTCTTAACGCAGAAATACTTAGAATACGCTGAGAGTCATTCTAGCGCACTTCAGGACAAAGCGAAGTCAATTTTTCAAAACACATTGTATATAACGGAGTGAGAGTTACAATTTGTGACGTTGAATGCTGTGTGAATATTGTTGACGAAGCAAAAAGTGCACTAGTGGCGTGGGATCCGGTTGCGGATGAAAAGGTCTCGAGCTTCTCCACAATGGAACCTCGCGGTCACGAGACCACCCCGTTGCTCATTAGTATTGCGAAAAAATTCGAGCGCTAAACCGAAAGTCCCTCTAAAAACTTTTCTATTGCAAAAGTTTCGAGCGCTTATTGAACCTCTAGAATTTTAAGTTAAATGATACAGAGAAAATTTTATATTTCTACAACTAATCCTTTGTTCTTAAAGCTTAATTTAGTGTTGTTTTTGTTTGATTAAGATTTGATGTTTATAAACACAGTTTGTCTTATCTACAAGATAGCTTGTGCACACGCATTCAAATACCACTTCACCTTTTTTTTTTAAATCCTTTTATCGTGGTACAGCCAGCTGCAGTGAAACTTCACCCCCTAGAATTGAAACTATACACTTCTAGGGGGTGAAGTTTCTCTGCAGCTGTCTTTACAATACTTTTAACAATCTTACCAATCAATCTATACAATTAACTTAAATTTTATGATACGTGATCTACTGCTCGTATATAATTAGCAAGTGCTAAATATGTCCCTAAGATTTTTATAATGTTACTTACAGCGTTCCGCTAGATGTTTTTGTTCATTGATTATGCTAGACACATTAACCATACGGAATATTTCATCTAAATAATGAAGGCAACCACATCAAGAAATGAGATAAGAAGAACAACGCAGCAACACAAGTAGACACGAAAAGCGACTTTATTAATGTGTATATACTCCATTTGAAATAACATTATAAAAATTTTACAACCCCTTTTTACAGTCCGTTCAACTGATTTTGAGTTCTATCCCGTAAATATAAGAATGGAATAGTTTAATACAGCTACCATTTGCCATATCACCAACGCAATAAAAGTCAAAATCGGTTGAACGGGCTGTAAAATGGGATTATTTAAATGTATAATGTTATCTCAAATGGAGTATAGATATAATTATGTAGATAGGCCTAGACCTAGTATTTTTTCTTCAAAGTAAGTTTTAAAATCTTAAGA
This sequence comes from Orthosia gothica, assembly GCA_949775005.1. Taxonomy (NCBI): domain Eukaryota; kingdom Metazoa; phylum Arthropoda; class Insecta; order Lepidoptera; family Noctuidae; genus Orthosia; species Orthosia gothica. The sequence continues at coordinate 15,002,565 of OX459042.1, forward strand.
AAATCTAGGTAACTATCGTCGACAATTTAGAGAATGATAGAGTGGTACACTGCCCCTCAACTTTGCATGATCGTATGAACGGTGCATGCCTTCTCGAAGACGTCTCGGCATCTCATTATTGAGACGGGTACGGTTCAACGTGACACCATCTCCAATACCTAGTCCCAAGCTCAGCTTTTATTTGTGAATCGGTATATATTGGCTCTGGGTTTGGAAACTATGAAAGATTATAAATGGGATTTTGTGTGCCGGAAAAATTGCTTCTTCGAAAACTATTAGTTTTTTTTGTGAAAATTAAATAATGTTAAACTTTTGCCAGCGGCTTCGCCCACGTGGAAAGTGTTTTTTTTTTTATCCCAAGGGAGCATTATACCAGAATGAAAAGTCTTTGTTCTATTTCAGACTAGAATCTATCTCTATGCCAAATTTCATCCAAATCCGTTCAGCTGTTCATAATTGAGTAACAAACATACATCATCACATCTTTCGCATTTATAATTTTAGTAAGATAAGATAGAATCACTTAGCGATAGTGTAGCTTCCCACAAATTAATGAATTTTCGTTAGCATCAAAACTTTTAGAATTTACTACTTACATATAAACAATTTTATCATACTATCATTTGAATTTAGATGCTTATTTGGATATGCCTAAAATAGATGATACTTTGATTACTTAATAGATTTTTCGTACCACTTGTTCAAAAAAGTGACATTCTATGCCACAAAAAGCGAACATAACAATAGTAATTTTTAATCTGTTAAAAACAGGGAAAGAAAATTGTACTGAATTTCATTCATCCTCTAGGGGGAGAATGTGATTTAAATTTGGAATACTTACCGAAATTTATACTGAACTACATCTGTGTTTACACCATTGAGTTTGTATATAAAGCATTATACATCTTTTTGAAAAAGGAATACGCATTTATTATGCAGTTATGATTATTAAATAAAATTACGAAAACCGACGAGGCCGTATGAGCTTGATGCCTTTGCTTTTCCGACAAAAAAATATTAGTCTAGGAATTTGCCACGTTTTTGTTTTCTTCAAATACATAAACGTTATGTTTATTTTACTTTTAATTGTCATTATTTTTAATAAATGCTTATCTCATAATATTATTGTGTTAATTTTTTCGCAAATGGTACGAAAAGTAGAGTATTTTCCTCGGTGATAAAGCTGTCTTAGTCTTGGGTGAACTTAAATCCCTCGCTACACTCAGGACTCGTCTTAAATCCCTGGCTTCGCTCGTGATTTATGTTTTTGACACCCTCGCTACGCTCGGGAGTAAACCTCGAGTCCTTCGTTACGCTCGCTATTTAAATCGTCACCCGCGACAGAAGACACTGCTTTATCCCCTTGGTTAATAATCTACTATATAACATTAGTGGTTAATTCACTGTAGCGTGTATGTACACGCTGTGTATAAACTATGTTTATCATTCATAGTTGAAATACATAATCTAGATATCGCTAATTAACATTTTCTGCAGTACCTACCTGTGAGTTTAGTTCTAAGAATGGAAGCAAAACAAACTTGCTTAGCATATTTATGCCAAACTTGACTTAAAATTAGATTACTTACAGCATTATCTTAGCTCACCTTAATTCGTGTAGTTTTATAAAACCTCAGCTTTTTAAAACATTCACTTATGCTTGCCAGCTTGTGTAGTATATGTAGGTACTTACAGAAAAGTCGTTCAAATACCTTCATCAGTTTTCAAATTCTTTCAAATCAGGTCTGGATTTTTGAACTTGCGCTAACGAGAAGACTACGGCATAGAAAACTATTATATACTTTTAGAACTTGAAAACGAAGGTGATAAAGCTAAAATTTTTGATTAAGGACGCTATTACATTTTTCTACAAATAACAGTACTTTTGAGGTACCATTTTAATGTATAAGCAATCACCGATGTGAAGATATCATGGTCTTAATTTAAAGATAATATATTCAGCTCCAGATGGTCATCAGAAAAATTGTATGACATCATACAAAATGTTCGCACAAATACGTTTTGCCCATCACAATAATCGCAAAAAATTGAAAAAAGAAGGGTCCGAATAGGTTCCAGTTTAGGTAAATTTACAGCATATTTTATCTTCAAAATTATAAAAAATTGCGGTATATATAGTCCTTTACAGGTGCAGCTAATTATTTTTCACCTAAATAATTATATTTTTTAATTATTAGCTAAAATAAAATCACTTGCCGAGGTCTTCATACATTTTGTACCCGACGCTCATCATTCCGCGCTCAGAAGCGCTCGTGGAAGGACGGGTGTATCGCTTTCTCGCAGGAAATAAATACGATAAAAGTAATAGAAAGATTGTAGTGTGCATGCGTGTGAGTACCGCCGCGCGTCGTACCGTCGTTGTCGTTTGTCGTGAATAGTCGTGATCGAAAGGAGTTGATATTTTACCGCACCGAAATAAAAGTAAGTTTGAATTTCCTATATATTTTTTTCTTTATATTTTGTTTTTATTATTTATTAGAATGTGATTTTGAAATTATGTCAGGTAAGATCGGAATTTGGTTAGGTGGTGTTAAGCAGTTGTTGACAAGGTTGAGAAATGGATGGGTAAGGTTGAGATGTCAGCGGTTAGGTTTGGAAGTGGATGGGTGGGAGGAGGGTTATGATTTTAACCGGTTTGTATGTATGTATGCATGAACAATACGGGGCCAAAACCAAAATACAAGATGGCGCCGACGTAAATTTGACATCTTTTCGTCATGGGTGTCATTTTCATGGTTTTTGGGGTCGCTTAAATGGAATATGGGGTCAAAACCAAAATACAAGATGGCGGCGACGAAAATTTGACATCTTTTCGTCATGGGTGTCATTTTCATGGTTTTTGGGGTCGCTTATATCGAATATGGGGTCAAAATCAAAATACAAGATGGCGCCGACGAAAATTTGACATCTTTTCGTCATGGGTGTCATTTTCATGGTTTTTGGGGTCGCTTATATCGAATATGGGGTCAAAATCAAAATACAAGATGGCGCCGACGAAAATTTGACATCTTTTCGTCATGGGTGTCATTTTCATGGTTTTTGGGGTCGCTTATATCGAATATTGGGTCAAAATCAAAATACAAGATGGCGCCGACGAAAATTTGACATCTTTTCGTCATGGGTGTCATTTTCATGGTTTTTGGGGTCGCTTATATCGAATATGGGGTCAAAATCAAAATACAAGATGGCGCCGACGAAAATTTGACATCTTTTCGTCATGGGTGTCATTTTCATGGTTTTTGGGGTCGCTTATATCGAATATGGGGTCAAAATCAAAATACAAGATGGCGCCGACGAAAATTTGACATCTTTTCGTCATGGGTGTCATTTTCATGGTTTTTGGGGTCGCTTATATCGAATATGGGGTCAAAACCAAAATACAAGATGGCGCCGACGAAAATTTGACATCTTACCTTAAATTTGAAAATTTGACGTCAGTGTTTGGGTTTAATTGGTAAATGTTAAATATTAATCTTTATTTTTTAGATGCCCCGTATTCAGAAATTTGGATATAAACGAAAAAAAACTACAAAAGTAACAGTAAATAAAAGTAATGAGACTTTGTAAGTATTTTCACTTTGTAGTTAATTGAAGTAATAGTTTAAAATATCTTTGTTTTTGTATTTTGTTGTTACATGTCAATCCCATCCCATCACGTCTGCAAAGTTTTGGCTAGGTAACTTAATTTGACCCTGTATTATGTTTTTTTGTTAACAGAGAGGACAGCATAGATGCCTCGTTAGACCATGATGAGCAGTATGAAATTTCATTTGTAAGTTTTATCAAAGTCTATTCATTGTATTTTTTTTTTTTTCGTAGGTACCCACTAATATTCCCGTTTTCTGCAATGGAATCTGCGATTATTACCGAAGGGTTTAAAAGTTCTTTATCTGATCATGGACTTATTTATTCCCATTTAATTGCTGATGGAGATGCTAGTACCTATGCATGCATTAGAAATGCCCGACCGTATGAAAATTTAACTGTTGGAAAAATAGAGTGCAAGAACCACCTTTTGCGCAATTATTGTAAAGCATTGCTGGCAGTGTCAACTAACTCGTCGTACCACATCAAAGCAAGGAAACTTGTTAAAGAAAAGTATTTGAGGTTGCGTTGGGGAGTGGACTCTTCTATAAAATACTGGTCTAGGCAAAACATCCCCTTTGCAGAAAAGGCCGATAGTATAAAAAAGGATATACAAAATGGGCCCCACCACATATTTGGTGATCACAGCCATTGTTCATCTTACTTTTGTAATAAAACTAACTCGGAAAACTTTGTTCCGGAATTGGTAGCTTTTGGGGTGTTTCAAAAATTAACCGATTTGGCGTATAGGCTTTCCCAACAAGCGTACAGTTTTGCTTATAACGAGACTAACAATTTGGTCGAAAGTTTCAATGCCCGAGTTGCCAAGTATGTAGGAGGAAAAAGGGTCAATTACTCCTTGAAAGGGTCATATAGCGGAAGATGCGCGGCTGCAGTCATATCATTTAATACCGGCGGCACACTGCAAACCTATGTGCATAAATTCATTTTTGGGACCGATGCAAACGAACAAATAATTCGGCTAGAAAATAAGCGCAAAAACAATAATTACAGGAGGAGGAACATTAAAAAGAAAAAGACCCATAAACATGTACCAGCGAAAGACGCCCATTATGGGGTAAATTGTCAGAAGCCTGACATGGATGAATTGAAATACCATGAAAGAAAACAAGACTTTTTAAAAGGTTTAGTTCTCTCTAAAGAAGAGAGAAATAATTTAGAAAGAAGCACCGTCTTGCAAAGTGCAAGCTCCAAGTGGCTAGAGACTAGGCGCAAACTCTTAACTGCTTCCTGGTTTGCTAGAGTTTGCAAGCGGCGTGCAAACACCAATTGTGCTTCTCTGGTTCAACAGATATTATATGGCAACGATCTGAGCAATGTCCCGTCCATAAAACATGGCAGAATGAACGAGCATACAGCGCTAGAAGAATTGAAAAGTGCATTAAATATAAATATCCAAGAATGTGGATTATTCATCGATGATGAATTTTCGTTTCTGGGTGCTACTCCAGACGGCAAATGCGCACTTGGTATTGTGGAAGTAAAGTGTCCATCATCTGCATACAACTTAAAGTTAGATCCTGAAGAAGCAATTAAACAAAAGAAAATTGACTTTTGGGTGTACAAATCTGATGCTTTCATGGTCAATAAAAAAAGTAAATGGTACTACCAAGTACAAGGCCAGTTACGGGTAACTGGTCAAGACATGTGTATATTTGCAGTGTGGACAGGTGTCGGAAAACTTAAATACGAGTTTGTAAAAAGAGACGACCAGTTCTGGAAGGAAAATATGGAAGGTTATTTAGTAAAATTCTACAATAACTGTTTACTACCAGAACTGGTTGACCCTCGATACCCGAGGTCTATGGACCTAAGGGACCATAGCTCACACACAAACAAAAATGTATTGAGTGAAAAAAATAATGCGTAAAAGCTCTGGATGTAAATGGTGTACTTTTGTAACATGCCTTTATTAAACATATTATAGATTTTTACTAATTCCTGGTGTTTTATCTTTTATTGAAAATGCTGAACCTACACCAGCCTCAAAGAAGATCATTCGGGAGTCGGGATTTCCTTACCAAAAACTTACACGAAACACCTAGGCTAGTATGTCATTAGCTGCTGCTCATTATGTAATGCTCCATAATTTTAGATAGTAATATTTTTTATGTTCAAGTCATTTTTAGGGTTCCGTAGCCAAATGGCAAATTACGGAACCCTTATAGATTCGTCATGTCTGTCTGTCTGTCCGTCCGTATGTCACAGCCACTTTTTTCCGAAACTATAAGATCTATGCTGTTGAACCTTGGTAAGAAGATGTATTCTGTGAACCGCAATAAGATTTTCACACACAAATAGAAAAAACACACTAAATTTTGGGGGTTCCCATACTAGAAACTAAAATTATTATTTTTTTTTTCTTCAAACCCATACGTGTTGGGTATCTATGAATAGGTCTTTAAAATGATATTGAAGTTTCTAATATTTTTTTTTTCTAAACTGAATAGTTTGCGCGAGAGACACTTCCAAAGTGGTAAAATGTGTGTCCCCCCCCCCTGTAACTTCTAAAATAAGAGAATGATAAAACTAAAAAAAATAAATATTATGTCCATTACCATGTAAACTTCCAACGAAAATTGGTTTGAACGAGATCTAGTAAGTACTTTTTTTAATACGTCATAAATCGTAAACCGCAATTTACCAAGTACGGAACCCTTCGAGCGTGAGTTCGACTCGCACTTGGCCGGTTTTTTTAATCCTTGTGAGCGGAAATTATTTTGTTTTAGGTATCTACTTATTTCCCCTGATTGCTACAACAAAGTTAAACCTAATTTTCTCTTTTTAGTTTTGTTTGGTACCCCATATTGGGTGTACTAATTTCGTCTGTTTAATCGCTAAAACCATGCAAGCGTAATGTTATTTTATAGTATGGTGAAAACAATACATAAACATACGATCACAGTAATCGCAGGTCATTTGCTGTTTGTTATTGAAAAGTTCTATTGTCTATCTCCGAAGATCTTTATCAGGTCCTTATATATTGATCGCAATATCGGATCAGTAGTTTTTGAGAAAAACTTTTTTGCAAAAAAAACTACCGACTTCCAAATAAAAACTACAAAGTGAAAAATAACTTTATTTTTGGTAGTCGGTGTCCATATCGCAAATAATTGGTGCCTACGAAAGACACTTTCACTTTGTAGTTTTTTATTTGGAAGTCTGTAGTATTTTTTTGCAAAAAAGTTTTTTATTTTTCCCTTTTTAGTTTTACCTACCTAATAGGCAAGTTGTTTAGTTAGTACCTATTACGCCAGAACAAATTACCCGAAAAACATGAAACTTGAACATAACCGGTGAAATAAGAGTTCTGCGTACCCCTTTCAGTATAATGGCGTAATGTTATGTTATGAAATGGTATAAACAATAAACAGACATGCGATTGAAGCAATCCCGAATGATTTGCCGTTATTTATTGAAGAGTTCTGTTGTATTTCTCCGAAGTTCTTCATCAGATCTATAACAAATTAAAATGGGACCAATTTCGGGACATGTTCTTTCAAACAAAAAAAAATTCAAAATCGGTCCACAATTGGCGGAGATATCGGTGAACATACATAAAAAAAAAAAAAACATACAAGAAGTCGAACATAGAACCTCCTCCTTTTTGGTAAGTCGGTTAAAAATAGCGGATATATACGGGTCGAATAGATAGAGCACCTCCTTTTTTTGAAGTCGGTTGAAACTACTACTTATCACGAATACGGTTCTAAGTATCAGTTACTAAATGTATTATCAAAGGCCAAATAACCTTCCTGAATCAACTTCATTAAAATTAAAAAATAATATCAAGGATCAATATTATTTCAGTGATGTATAAAATCGCGCGCTCAGTAGTTTCAATGAGTGCGTGCGCGTAATGTTGCTGTGTGCGGCTAGATGCCTAAATTTGAGTTCGTCGAAAATGTAACAGCGTCCTTAATTGAGTCCATTGTATTGCCAGTGTCATATTTTATGTATCACTTGACTCTCTTTCTGTGATATTGACGACATGACAATGTGAAAACACTGAGTCGATAAATTAATATACCGCAATCTAAACTGAGAAACAAAACCGACCTTAAGGCGCCGATTCCCTTGAGTAGCTGATTTTAAAATGAAAATCACGTCTAAACGGCTAGTCGAAATTTTTTGGAAAAAATATATGTTATATTAGACCATTTTCTTAATAATTTCATCTGAGCAGAATTTGACTTTTATTCGTATAACATAGTGTAATTAATTTGTGAAGTTATGTCTAAAACGGACAAAAACACGACAATCGCACCAAAACCGCTGGGCGTATTTTAATGAAATTGACACCATCTCAAAGGCAATTTAACTATCTACATTCTGATCTGAAGTTTTTTTTTAATGTCATAGAATAATAAGGATAGTACAAAAAAAAGTAAATTTTAGGTCGCGCGGGTGTGAAACGAGTGCGCATTTTGTTCCCTCAAGGTTTCAAGGTCGTTGGCTTTAGTCGTCGTCTTAAGGCGACGAACTAATTTTTACCATGACTAAACATTGACAATCCAAAAAAAACAGTATTACGGACAGCGTTATTTCATTGCCTAAAAACATCTACTTGTAGGTAATAAAATAACGAAAATGAAAATGATGTAAAATGGCGAGGGAAGCCCTCGCAAACATTTTATATTTATAATCTTCTATATTTATCGCGAGTTTGATCTCCATGAAAGTGACAGAGAAATGACATTTGATAAAATAGGTCGTGGATATTTTAAAAGCCGTAAATTTTTACCTAAAGTATATCTTTCTAAAACTTTTTTGATGAAGCTGATTAGTTAATGCAGATGACTGTAATACTCGATTTGTAATCCATTTTGTAAATGTACGCTACCATACTAAAATCTAAATCAAATCACGTAATTTTAAAAGTCGATTTAACAAACCTAGTAGTAAATCATAATAACTCATAAAATACTTCTCTTCATTTAAGAGACACGTATATAATTGCTTTATCTTTCGTTAATGATCTCAACGGCTGGCATTAGAACAAAAATAAATCAGTATTCTTATCCCAAGCCCTTGACTTGGGTTGCAGCGGATGTTATTTTTCAGAACGACAAGGTCGTATGTCACACGAGCGTTTTTGTAAAGGTGCGTGGAGGAAGTAGTTAATATTAATACCAGTATCGTAGCTGAAGGCAAGTACTTAGATATAATTTAATTTGTAAATAAGGAAGCCATTAAAATGTCGTGTACATGATGTGTCGTGTGTTCCTAGATGCTGATTAGTGTCAAGTAATGTGAGATTGATCGTGGAGAATATTTCTGCGTTTGTTGGTAAAGTGCGCTTAGATGTCAGTAGTATCTTCAGCGTCATGCTTCCCTAATGCTGATGGATAGGGTCCATTAACAGAGCCTCAGCTAGCGATGAAGTATTTAACTCTTGCGTGGCACGTAAGGTTAAATACTTCCTTGTTGCCAACCATGCAGACTGTTTAATATTTTCACGATGTTTAGCCTATAAAAAAGTACCCTTAGCTCGTGTTGGCAACGGAAAAGAAGCATGCAACAAACAAAAGTATGAAGACACTTTTAGAACGTTTGCAATATAGGTCATATATACCAATGCATCCCTGTTTTGGGCTCTGCCGCAGTAGGATAGAAATATTATTCTAATATAAACTGTAACTGAGAATGTTTTCATACTATACTGAAGAAAATGTAATCTGCAATATATATTGCGATTCAAAATCGAATCTTTTCTTAATACGGTTCTACATTAGATTGGTTTTCGATTACTGACCCCGATCCCTTAGGATTGCAGGTAATCTGGCCGACTGACATACAAACTTTAATTTGTAAGTATGACTAGAGGAGCTCGTGGTTAAATAATACAAATACATATCAACTGTACGGGTTGATTTTCAAAGTTTACCAAGGTCAGTCTATGGTGGTTTTTATTGGTTACATTTCGGGGAGTGTGCGATGGAACTGCACAATTTGTTACCGCGTAGCCCTTTCCATCATTGGGCTACAAGACGTACAGCAACACGCCATCGGTACATGACGGACATCTCAACCATACGCACAAAGCGTTTTACAAATACTTTCATTGTGCGCACAGCTAAGGAGTGAAATTCTCTGCTGAGTCTTTGTTTCCTGGTAGCTACAACTTAGAGGTCTTTATGTCAAGAGCGAATAGGTTACTTCTAGGCAAGCGTGCTTCACCGTCGACCACATCATCACTTAACATCAGGTGAGTTACTGGTCAAACGCGAACCTATCACAAAAAAAAAAAAGACACCAGTCTTGCAAAGTGGTATCGTGTTTTCCAGTTACTGGGTTGTGGAGCTCAGATAGGCAGTCGCTTTATATTAGACTGGAAGCCGACCTCAAAAAAAATGGGAAGAGGCTAGGCTAACATTTTTCTTCAGTAAAATGTTCATGAAAAACATCGCCTCATCAATAATGGTAATAAGATATTTATTTACCGAAAGAAATGGGAACCTCCTTAGTAAGTTGTTTGAACGAAATGATGGAATGTAATCATAGCGGACATTGTTTTTCACTTTTTATAAGCTGCCGAGGAAAACAATTTAGCGCCACTCTAAAAATTATTTTTAATGGAAAATGCAGGGTCGCCTGCTGTAAAATTATCCTAGAAAAGACGTGAATATCGTATAGCAGAGTAGGTAACTGTCAGGAAGGGTCGCCAAACCAAAGGTTTTTTAAAAATCTTCCCAGAGGCCCCTAGACAAGTGATATTCTATCATCGATAGCGTGGCGATAGCGATTGGAAATCAGCCAAAAATTAATGGAATGTCAAACGCTGTCGAAATGTCACTTTATCAATTCCTTACATCTTGACATATCGACCATCGCAAAGTCAAAGTCAAATGTATTTATTTCAACTAGGACAATAAGCGGCACTTTTGAACGTTAACAATTAAAATTTGCACTGAATAAAATTTGATTTTACCGTGCATTCAGAAGTAGCTTGTTATGGAGAAGAAGTCGCCATTGCTGACATCGATTGACACTTGTCTAGAGTTTCTAGTTTTTGTTAGGCCTCCAAAATAGGTTGCCCTAGTTTGAGAGGCAGGGTTCATTAACCAATAGTTACAATGTAGTTCCTACAATATAGCTGTATACTTATGTGGACACTTATTATTATAACCTTCTTTTGTACCAAAAAACATTTTATTTAAAATGCTAATGCCAATTATTTTATTGGAAAATCGAGATTGCAGATGGTGGTTACACCTCCCTAAATATTTTAATGATTGTACCTATCTCCATATCATTATTTGATTTTTTCAAACTTTGTTTCGTTAATTTGAGGTAAAGTGTATTATTAGAAATTGTTCGTTTATAAACATAATCTTTTAGCAATTAGTATGTATTTAATTTTTTGTTAATTAATGTTATTATTTTACACAGTATTTCTATATGAAAGGTTAGTAACCCTATTGTTAGACGTCATTAGTAAGGGAAATAGGTTATTGCGAGGTGCACCTCACTTCCCACAGGACATCGGTTTCCGATACGAGTCGAAAGCTCAATTGCATTTGTAATGTGTTTCGATTTGCATGGCTTCCAGCAGAACACACAATTATGTTTCTGCATCGTTATCATAATGGGTGACGTAGCTATAAAATCTTCTTTAGCAGAAAGAGATAAACGTTTTGTAATAAAATGAGATTTTGGAAAAGCTTTATGGATAGAACAATAGAAGAAAATTCGGTTACATTCAAACTGATATTGTAAATCCTACTAAAAGTGTGTCTGTCTGTCTAAACCGCTGAACTGGCACATGGTAAGACGATGGCCTGGATTAGTATGTAGGAGATATTAGACTTTTCATCCCGGTAGTAAGTATTTTTTTGGATATAATAGTAAATTATGCACCAAGGGGATAAGGCTTTAATCTTTTTGTTTATTCATTAATAATCTCTGAAGTGTCTGTTTTGATAAACTCTGGAGTAGAATCACTATCACCCGACATTTTTTGTCGACACGAATATTGCAATAAAATTCACTGGTTTCACAAATCGCGCCTTTATCATTTTTTTTTTAGTTTTCCTTAAGGTTCGATTTTCGAACAAACCTCTTTGGTATATAGAGATATGTTATTATTTTTTTACTTAGAGTTTTCACACGAATTTTTACGTTCCAAATTCAAATCACTTTAGCTCCTCCGCACACGGATCACACACCGAACAAAGGTAAAGTAAATAGTTACTTGTACATTAAATCCATTGCAAGCTAAAATTCCAACTACTAAGTATAATATATATTTCTGACTAGTGTTCGTCGGTACTCTTAGTAGTCGAGGAGTTCGGCCGAACTTTGAAGTTCATCTTTAGCTCTTCATGAACTTTGTAGGACTGCAAAGGGAATACATTGAGGACTAATTGTTAGAGGATTTGAGTTTTAATTAGTGCAATTAATTCGCTTTTCTAAGTATATTTATGAAGTTTTTTTGGAAAAATGTAAAGTAAATAATATCAAGGTCACGTCTCGTTAATCTAAATAAGGTTTTATAATTAGGTACGTTTGCTTAAATTTATGAGTAGACACTAAAGAAAAACACTTCATAAAATAGATGTAAACATAAATCTTTACTGAGTGGGCAATATAATTAAATTGAATGTTTCTTTGAGTACCGGCTCGTGATATTTGGTAATAAAATTTTCTTTTGATTAGGCTGTTAGGTAAGCAAACATAAGGAAGTTTTTTATAGCGTTGATAAGGGCAATTCTTGTATTAAGTTATTTAAGTAACTACCTTTTTATACCTAGTCACTGGGCTTCACTGGTCATAACCCCAAAAGTCCAGCTGGCTTTTGAGGGTTACCCTCAAAAATAAAAACCGGCCAAGTGCGAGTCGGACTCGCGCACGCAGGGTTCCGTACGATTATCGCAAAAAACGGCAAAAAAATCACGTTTGTTGTATGGGATATATATTCTGTTTTTAATATTTGTTGTTATAGCGGCAACAGAAATACATAATCTGTGAAAATTTCAACTGTCTAGCTATTACGGTTCATGAGATACAGCCTGGTACAAAGAGACAGACAGACAGACGGACCGCGGATTCTTAGTAATAAGGTCCCGTTTTTACCCTTTGGGTACGGAACCCTAAAAAAGTATGTCCGTTTACAAATAGTCTAGCGGTTGGCAGTTCAACAGATACCAAAAAAATAAGTCAAGAGAAGCCTTGGGCAGTTATCTAAGAGCAACGAACTTTAATATTTTACTATGGAGCTACAATGCTTTTAATATTAAAACGTTAAAATAACGAACATACCTATTTTGGACAGAAAATTGCTATCATAAGAACATTATCTTCTTAATAATCTGAATCCTTAGTGGGCGAGATAAAATGATGCATCTTCACAAATCCCTTTTGCCATAAAATCCATGCGTCATATTCTACGTGGGAACAATGTTGTAAGCGCATTAAATCTTTCTACGAAAATAGGATAACTGGGTTTAGTCTGATTGTGTACTCAGACTTCTAAGTAAGTCTTTATACGGCTTCATAGGCCATGGATGTGATTTTAATACCTAATCCAATGATGTTCAAATAAACAGATATGTTATAAGCGCGCGCATTGTGAATACTCGAATAGGACACAATTGTGAACTTTGGTCTTTGATTTATGTCACGCATGGCGAAGAGTGTATTTAGATAGTGTACCAATTATGATACCAAAGTAAATAAAACATAATGTAAGTACGCTTTACACCTCAATTTACTAATTTATTTCCATTTTTTTTCCTAATATTCTGATATTTGGAGGTTAGAAAAAGAAAAAAACATTGGTGGTCTGAATAATGTTTGTTTACATTCACACGCAAGTGACAAACACTAGCTGTCTCTTTTTTAGGGTTCCGTAGCCAAATGGCAAAAAACGGAACCCTTATAGATTCGTCATGTCTGTCTGTCTGTCTGTCCGTCCGTATGTCACAGCCACTTTTTTCCGAAACTACTAGAACTATGCTGTTGAAACTTGGTAAGTAATTGTATTCTGTGAACCGCATTAAGATTTTCATACAAAAATAGAAAAAAAACAACAAATTTATGGGGTTCCCAAACATGAAACTGAAACTAAAAAAATATTTTTTCATCAAATCCATACGTGTGGGGTATCTATGGATAGGTCTTCAAAAATGATATTGTGGTTTCTAATACCATTTTTATCTAAACTGAATAGTTTACGCGAGAGACACTTCCAAATTGGTAAAATGTGTTTCCCCCTCCTGTAACTTCTAAAATAAGAGAATGATAAAACTAAAAAAAAAATATGATGTACATTACCATATAAACTACCACCGAAAATTGGTTTGAACGAGATCTAGTAAGTATTTTTTTTTTAATACGTCATAAATCGTAAACCGCAATTTACCAAGTACGGAACCCTTCGTGCGCGAGTCCGACTCGCACTTGGCCGGTTTTTCTTGTTGGTTTTATCAAGCCTTCCCTTTCGACTTGTAGTGAAATGTCAGTCGAATGAAAAGTGTGTATGTGTGCTGCCGCTGCTGCGCGGAACATTTTTTCAATTGTTTTGTGAGTGTATAACATATCTGTTTATTTGAATATCATTGACCTAATCGCATATATTACCTTTTCTTTTCTGAAATATTGCTGAAAGAATATCGAGTTTATTCAATAGAGTGGAATTGTTTGACCAACATTACCTTTAACAAAGACGGAGCTGCATTGAATTCTATGATTTGCAAATGTTGCTTTTCTTTTGTTTTTATTATTGTTCGGTTTGTTTGAATGAAAAATAAATAATGTAGACGTAGCTAACGGAATTATTAGAGGTACTAATTTCACGTTCGCAAATCCTTATGTTCTTTATATTCATTGACAATTTTTCAAGGGTTGAAAGGATTATTTTTCCTGAAACCAGCAAACAAATTGTACTTTTTTGGGATAGTCAATACCTTTTTTTTTTTGAAATGATCATGCATACTGCACTACCACGGGGAGATAGTGCAGTTATGTGGGGCTCACTAAAACTTCACGGTGTCCTCCTGTGCCGTTTATGGCGGGAACACGGGCACGCGTTGGCACTCTCCGCGAACCCGCCTCGGCTTTCCGTCACCGGACCCTCCTCGAGGGCGTTCCCCCCATCACCGTCGCACCAGTACACACTGTACGCCGTGACCACCCCAGGGACCAAACCAGCAGATGGGTGCCAGACGACCCCGTATATGGCACCCTTGGTCCCCCTGAATACCTGGATTGGTATTGACGATCCCAAAAAAAGTACATAAAAAAACCATCAATACAAAAATGCAAGCATTTGTTGGAACAGCAATTTTTTTTTAATATTTCATAGTTCGCCCGTGGCACAAAAAGCCTTCATAATATTTAAAAAAAATCAAAAAGACTGCAAACGAATTCAATATCAGTCAACATGAAAAACATTCCTACCTTCAAATCGTGAGTGGCCGATGAGTTAGGTACCGATAATGTCCAATATTCAGAGCAGTATCGTACGAAGTACCTTTACACACTGACATACAGCTGTTAAATTTATGTGGGTTATAAAACGTAAACGAAGCATCACATTTGTGACTTTATTATAGCTGTAAATGACAGAAAGTACGTAATGTACTTTGCATGGATTCATATTTTAATATTACGTTTTAAAGACTATTTTATATGCGGTTACTGTTAAAATAGTCAGTATAAGTAAACCGTGGATAGTAAAACTATTTATAATAGCTGCTGTGCTATAGTTAGTCTATTTATAATAGCTGCAGAATACATAGATTGAAATTATGATGATTTCGGTTTCTCAAAACATCCGTTTATATTTGTTCGTAAATGTCCGGTTTAACCCCGTCCGGACTTTGGTCGGCCTTGTTATTTGACTGAATTTTTCGAAATAGTGAGATAGTTTTGTGAAAAATTTTTTTTTTTTTTTCTTACCTACTCGTAGTAGGTAATAAAAAAGCCGGCCAAGTGCGAGTCGGACTCGCGCACCGAGAGTTCCGTACAAGCCTCAGCTTAAAGGTATTATAGATCTGAGTATTTGATATGAAATTCAATTTAATACCTCTACGCGTTCATGAGGAAAGGGGTAGTAAGTTTAAAATTATTAAAATATTTTTATTATATGATGTGACTAAAAATTTACGGTTGTCGCAATTATTCCTTTATCTGTGCTATAAGACTTTGCTTCGTACTAAATTTTAAGATTCTGAGTTCACGGGAAGTACCCTGTAGGTTTTGATTCTCTTGCAAGTGTCGATAATTTGCGGCATAAACGGCTGTGTCTTTTGATTGTGTTGGCTTAGAAGTTTGATTTTTTTCACAGCTTAAGGGACAGTAGAACTGAGTATTTGATATAAATTTTAGTTTGATACCTCCACGCGTTCCTGAGAAAAAGGGTCTTGACAGACAGAGAGACGGACGGACGGACGGACAGCAAAGTTATTCTATAAGGGTTCCGTTTTTTCCTTTCGAGGTACGGAACCCTAAAAAATCAATAAAGAAATATTTAAAAGTAAAATATCACACTCTTTGTCAGCACTTTTTAAATTGTAGTAACCCTACTCATCACCACATCATAAAAGTCAATCTTAAATCAATGTAGCTATTGCAGTAGCGGTAAATAAATCAGATCAAAGTCAAGCCATTTAACGTCTTATTTTATGTTTCTCACGTTTATTTTTCTGGCTCGTTGCTTCCACTGGGGATCAGATTTTCGTAAGTATGTTACAGTAGAGTGAATAATAATGATTGACTGCCGTATAATGGAGCACTTGAGAACTAGCGCTTGACGAAGATTCTAAAGGTGCGGACAGATGGAGCATCTAAATATGATGTAACAATTGGATTTTAGCATACATATAAAATTTTGATCTGGATCTGGCCTAGTAATACCAAAATAAAAATTATTTAGTGTTTCGTGCGCCAATGAAGCAGCTTGCAACTTTTCGGGATCTTAACGTGGCGAATGATAGAGGTGTCCAAGAAGCAACACTGGTTGGGCAAAATTTGAATAGTGAAAACAACATTTGAGTTAATTGAAAAGAAGAAGATAGATAAGAGTAGAAGTGGCGTAATAAACCTTATCACATCTTTCTTTAGGAGACAGAAGAAATCGAATAATAAATCCCAGGAGATCTTGTTTTTCTTCGCGGACGCCGCATGGACCGCATCATATAAAATGTTGGAGAAGTTTTAAATTCATGCCTCGTCCGTGCCTCACACGGGGCTCGGCTCGCGCCCGCTACGGTATAGCATAATTAATCCTTAAAGAAGAATAAGAACTCCTAGGCTTCATCTTCAAGGAAATCCTTTATGAATTTCGAATGATTTTACAAGGCATGGCAAGTCTGATTTTCGTAGGTAACTGTTAAAGCTTTCAAAAGGGAACGGGAAGAAAGCATTTACATTTTTCAGACAAGCGAGAAAATGGCCTTTGTGTTTTCTAATCTGCTGATGGCTGAATTGTGTTCTTTACAGGGTCTTTTTACGTTTGTTTCATAAACAATTTAATAGTAATTACGGAATTATGTCAATAATTGTCGACCTACTTATCTCTTAGCAAAATTATTTTTTATATGTGTAGGTAAGTTGATAAAGTACAGCCATTGCGAGTACATCAGTTCAGTCCAAAATCCTGAAAACATCCTCTAGTGCAGCGGTGAACAGTTTCGGAGACATGACGTCTCCTTGTCTCACACCTCGCTGCAGAAGGATAGGTTCCGAGGTCTGGTTACTACTAAGTAGCAGTAGTATACTGCAAGAAGTTAGCCGCAAGTTGTTTGCATCTGCTGCAACTTTGAGGAGACTGCGGCATTTTCTTCCGACTGCCACCAAGATTGCGCTTGCACAATCTCTTCTTCTTCCCATCCTTGATTATGCTGATGCCAGCTATCTCGACCTTACTCAAGAACAACTCGATAAACTTGAGCGACTTCAAAATGTTTGTGTAAGGTTCATATTTGGTTTGCGCAAATATGACCATGTTTCCGAATTCCGTGTAAAGCTCAAGTGGTTGCCAATTCGCCTTCGCCGGAATGCTCATATTCTTTCTCTTTTGTACAATGTGCTATTTACTCCTTCTACCCCTCTTTACCTCAAGGACCGGTTTCAGTTTATCTGCGATTCCCACACGAAATCTCTTAGGTCATCAGAAAACTTGCGACTTAAAATGCCTATGCATTCCACTACATTCTTGGATAAATCATTTACTGTCCAGGCTGCTCGTTTGTGGAATGCATTGCCTGACCCAATAAAACGTGCTCAGTCGTTGCCTGTCTTTAAAAAACTTGTAAAGGAACATTACCTGACTCTGTGATCCTGTCTTTGTGTTATGCTGTATTGTTTTCTTATTTGTTTATTTAGTTGTATGTATGTATTTATGTATCTATTATAGTAGTTTGTTTTTAGTACCTAATTGTACTTAGTACCTAATACTTGTGGGATTTGAAATTGGCACCAAGTGCAACCCCATATCGTGTCCAGGCTATCTCTATCCATTCAAGGTTGCCTGGAAGAGATCGCAGAGCGCGATAAGGCCGCCTGTTGTATATTTGTTTTAATTTTAATGTTTATTTTTGTATTGTTTTATCTTGGTGTACAATAAAGTATATATAAATAAATAAATAAATAGTATAGTATAATGTATTTATAGTGCTATTCTGCGAAAATCTCACAGCAAAAAGTAAGGTGAAGTGAAAATGAAGTTAGCTGGCAATTCATCAAATAGACGTGAAATAAAGTAGAAGTGGCGTGACAAACCTTATCGCATCTTTCTTTAGGGAACAAAAAACTTGTATAAAGATAAATCCTAGGAGTCTAATTCTTCTTTAAGGATGAATTATGCTAGACCGTAGCGGGCGCGAGCCGAGCCCCGGAAGAGGCGCGTGGACGCGGACGCCGTACGTTGTAGTATGGACCGCATCATATAAAATGATGGAGAAGTTTTGAGGCCGTGCCTCGTCCGTGCCTCGCACGGGGCTCGGCTCACGCCCACTATGGTCTAGCATAATTCATCCTTAAAGAAGAATAAAAACTCCTGGGCTTTATCTTCAAGGATTTGTAAAACCATTTGAAATTCATCCTTTATGAATTTCAAATGGTTTTACAAAGCATGGTAAGTCTGATTTTCGTAAGTACTTCAAGCTCACTCCACCTAATCTTACTATGAAATGTTCACAGAATAGACCGACTGAATCATAATGTACTATTTATTTCTAATAATTTGCTTACTTGAACTACAAAGGCTTACGTAATTATAAATTTTCATGCCAGAACTTAATTTTCTTTAGAACCTCTACGTATTTCTGCGAATAAACATAAGTATAATATTTACAAAATACGTGTAGTTGATTCTCATGAAAACCTTTAAGTAAGTTTATCGGTATGAGAACATGAACATCAAAAGACTTAATAAATATGCATACACATTATGAATACTAATAAACATACCTAGGTACATCCTTTGCACCCACTAATTTGTGTAATATTTAGATTATAATATTTTACTAAGGCCAAACCTATGTACCTACTTACTTGAATAGTATAATTTACGAAAACGAGTGTAAACATTATAACATCAATTTTGATTCAAAAAACAAACTGGTTTTAGTTGCTTGAATAAAAATATTCTATAGTTTTAAAATACACAGAACTAAAACAAGTAAATAAACGTGTAATTTTATTTTCATCTACCCACAACATTTATATTAAAAAAAAAACACTAAAATATAAATGATCAACCATCCCAAAAGGCAAGTTTTAATTGTCCCTTGTCGTCTTTACGAATTCAGTTCTCTACTTGTTAATATTTTATTTTGTCTTTAAAAGTGACCGAAGGCTCTACGAGTTTTATGGAAACACATTTAACCCTCTTGTGTCCCCTGGGGGTCGAATTCCGGGAAACACTATACGTTTGAGTGTGTCTTCACATGAAAAATGCATCTTTTCTACTTGATATGTAGGCTGGAAGGTCACAAACTCATTTTGTATTTCATTCAAAATACAACCACTATTCTTTGATGAAGGGATCGGGGTCCAAACCAGCGTAAATTTCGTTGCTCAAAATGAGTCGCTGAAATTACGTCGACGATCACGACGTGCAGACAGAGCCCAACAAAAAGCTTACCTTCGACCTAAAACTAACCAAACTTAAGAGGCTGTGAACTAGTCACATTTGTTGCCAAATAATATGCGGATGGAGCCGAAAGATTCTGGACTCTAGAGTGGCGATCGCTTATCAGCCCCAAACAAGGTTTGAACACTGATCTGGGTAGGCCGAAGGAGTTCGCTAAATTCAAAATGCACAAAACTGGTCTATGTGGCAACGCATGGGAGTGGCCTCAGCTCAGCAAGGGACGTCTTTCGACTGAAATTAATACAATAATAATATTTTTTTTTATAGAAACAAAATACAGTTATAACATACTTATTTGAAGCCCTGGCTCTTGTTCTAGGTAGCGACCTGTGTAACAGGAGCCAATATAATGAATGAATGAACGAATGTTTTTTATTATTAAAATAAAAAAATCCTTATTACTAATACATTGCCCCACAAAATTGCTTACGCAGTTTAACTGTGAGATCGTTGAGTCTCTCTTGTTACATTTTACAAGTACATCTATAACCCAATATATACTAAACTACTTAACCTAAATCCACTAAATAGAATCTAATAAATATTTTTTAAGTTTCCGTGCGAATTTAAATTTATTATCTTCTTGTCTGATGTCAGCAGGCAAAGTGTTCAATAAATAGGGAACGCGTTTTTTTAAAGTTCTGTCGCCATAGTAATTCATAACTCTGGGTACATCATATTTTCCTTCTGTCATCGACCTTGTAGTATACCTGTTAGAAACTAGTGCGTCACTATCCCGACCGCCATGGTTATTGACTAATAATACGTATTTATGTTTAAGGCTAACTGGTAGAATTTTACATATTTTGAATAGCCTACTATAGTCTCCTTTACAGCTATTTTTAGTTTTCTTGTTAACTAATAATTTTAAAAATCTAGTTTGTATTAATTCTAGTTACTGTATATAACTTTTAAAAGTCAACCCATAGCAATCAAGAGAGTAACTCAGTATTGATTCAACTAAGGACATATATAAACATTTTAAGGTGCTGGAGGGAACTTTAAAGCTTAAGTGATAGAATTTACTTAACAATATTCTAAGCTAACGATACCACTATCTATCTATCTAACTAAGTCTTGAAGTAGCCATTAATATGTTTGCTTCCTCTGTTTATTCATTGAGGATGTTATACATCAGATGAACTATAATTTTCAGGCAAACGACACGGAAACAAGTCACTTATTGTCAACATCGAAAAGAATTCGCACCCAATAAATAGTAATGTGTCCACATCAAATAACGTAAGCTCAACTATTAATTTTTCAGTATTCCGTTATAAAGGCATTAAACATCTTTATAGCTGCCATAAAGTTCTTGGGAAATTCGCCTTTATATTTTACTAGCTGTTCCCCGTGGCTTCGCTCCCGTGGACCACCTCACAGGACCCGTTTTCGGGATTAAAAAATAGCCCATGTCACTCAGAAATAATGTAGCTTTCTATTGGTGAAAGAATTTTTTAAATCGGTCCAGTAGTTTCGGACCCTAATCGGTACAAACAAACAAACAAAAAAATCTTTCCTCTTTATATTATTGGTATAGATTAGTTAATTGATTTCCAGTTTTTTTTAGATACCTGATAATAAGTAAAATTTATGGAATTAGTCGTTGCTTTGCGGCAATCCAATGAGAATGAATTATAATGCAAATAAAAAATTATTATTATTATTTAGTTTAAATGCGCTTAAGACTAGATCCAGGCTTAGATGTAGGATGCAGCATATTTTTATTGGCATAATATTACATTGGTAAAATTAATGTTTACTTATATTCTAATCTATACTAATATTATAAAGCTCAAGAGTTTGTTTGTTTGTTTGAACGCGCTAATCTCAGGAACTACTGGTTGCAACTGAAAAAATCTTTTTGTGTTGGATAGTCCATTTATCGAGGCAGGTTATAAGCTATATAACATCGCGCTACGACCAATAGGAGCGGAGCATAAATGAAAAATGTTGCAAAAACTGGAAAAAAAATCCTTTTTGACAGCTTCCGTTGCGTGCGCTGCGTAAACGGTTTAACTTACGCAATAATCATGTATGTAGGGTAGATGGGTGGTAGGCAGCCAGTTGACGGGAGTGAAGGACAGCTATAATAAATATTGTCCAATCAAATCAAATCTCTGAAAATTTTGATTACAAATTTTGTTATCAATCTACACAAAGTATGAGAGAATTATTTTCGTATGTTATTAAATAGTTTTCAGTTAAATCGTACTTAGTATTTGCCAATTTCAAGCAGTCTGCGTTTGCTCTAATTTTTAAATACGTTTTCTATTTACATGTACTTTACTAAACTTTTAATATTAAAGGCAACTCACAGTGTACTTAGAGATTCGTTTTCAACAAACAAAAATAAAGGGACATTTATTTCTTTTAATGTGAAGTTTTTGCGGCAGCCCACGAATTGAGCCTGTTATAACAACAATAAATTGTTTTCGTTAAGCCTTTTTAGTCATCTTCCTCTTCCGTATTGACAAGAAAATATCTGAACATCATTATTTTACAATCAAATCAAATAAAGAATGAATATAATCATTTGATTTTGTAAATGCTGTTACTTTTTATCTGATTATTTGGCGTCATGCTGGCATATATAATAGAGTTTTAGGATCGATTAGATTTACATTTTAATGTGCGTACAGATGATCAATATTGGTCCCATTCTGCGCTATATTTTATTAATTTTCATAGTTAAGTTGTGTTTTTTCCGTGAGAACCACAGTTGCAGCTTGGCGTCCGGATTTGTTTCCAGTAAAAGGCAATAGATGCCTATTGAGATGAACGATATAAAGAAAAATGTAAGGAAAGAAGACACGCTGCGCCGACCCCAAATAAACGGGGCAACAAATAAATGGTGGGACAGGAAGATGATGAGAAGACAATAGACTCAGTTCATGGTACTCTCAACTTAATATGTTTATAATACAGGCGTGATGTTATGAATTTTATCGAAACAAATGAGCAGGAAATTATTAACACGATGTTGTACGATATACGCGGAAGAGAAGAGTTCATTGTGTTTGAGCAACAGCTACTGTTCACAAAATTAATAAAAAACCGAGAGTTTGTCTCTTGTATCAGAAGTGGCGAATATGATAAAGTAAGTATTGTAGGGTTTACTTTCAATGATCGGGTGATATTTTTAGAAAATTATATATAAGCTGCTTTATTTCTGAGACATTTGCAACTTACGATTTGTGCCACATCCAACCCAGACTATTTCATCACGACGCCTAAGCTCCCAAAAAAGTAAAAGTAAACATCGTGAGGAAACAGGTAAGTCAAAAATTTTAAGTCATGTAACATCCAGCAACCGGTTCTCTGTCCACGTAGATATCATAATAAGCTCATGATGCTTGTGCTTGATAGTTGTTCTTTAATGGTATTGCCGAGCAGAATCAAAAATACCTCTCTATATTTCATGTTTTAATTAGCTTCTGCCAGCGGCTTCACCCGCGTAAAAAGTGATTTCTTATTCCAAGAGAACATTATACCGGGATGAATGGAAACTATGTGCTATTCCAGACTATAATCCATCTCTATGCGAAATTTCATCCAGATTCGTTCAATCGTGCTGGCGTGATTGAGTCACAAACATACACACATCCATGCAAACTTCCGTATTTATAATATTAGTAAAATTATTAGTTATTTACTATTTCACTATTTTAAACTTATAAAATACAATATCTAAACCAAGATTTTTATAGATAAGCCAGAAATGGTCAAATGAAAATCTGCCGGAAAACTCTCACCCTAAAATCGTAGAGAATCTAATTAGCCTCGTTTACAACATAAAGCAGTTTATATTACGTTTGAGTAACGAAGTTTAGTGCAAGAACAAGCATAGTTAATGTAAATTTGGGAGACTGGGGTAAAAGCTGACCTTCCATGTAAGTCAGCAGCCATTAAACTACAGATTATAACTGGATTTGCTTTGTACTATCTTGACAGTTAGAATATGATCAAAATTATAGCGTAGAATATCTTTGGAATTGTAAAACCCTTTGCCAAATATTAAGAACAGTCAAGCCAAGAGTGAATAAGTTTTTTCTAGGCAAGCGTGCTTCACCGTCGACCACATCATCGCTTACCATCAGGGGGATAGTTGTCAAGCGCAAGCCTATAGAGGATAAAAAAAAACGTTCTTAATATTTGAAAATTAGCCTATAGGAATGTACCCATACAACTGGCATTAAAGCATGCGGCAGGCTTATTACGTATCTTTTGCAAGAGCAAAACGATAGCGAACTGTGCAATAATTGCTCTTCCATACAGAAGTTTTTGAGATATTGGCGTTTTTTTTTAAATAAGTGCATTTGACAAACAGCGAGCGATTAGAAAACGATTGTGTAGGACCTACCATATCTACACTGCAGTTAATTTCGACTTTTATGTCATAAAGCGTTTGATCGCTATCGTTTAGCTCTTGCAAAAGATACATAATAAGCCTACGGGTCAGGCGATTTCTTCCTGAAACAAACATTCAAACACACGAATTTTTGGATTTCTAATTATACTATTAGTAGATTTTGATTTGTCGCAGTTAGGTTAGTTCCAGTTCTCTTGACAAAAAATCACCCTTATCTCAACCTGCCTCACATGCATTGCAAGATAAATGTTACAACTTCAGCGTGAATAACATACCTAAAACAGTCAATTTGCAATATCATTAGTTTGGTTCAAATATTCGCCGCAATTTTTCTAACGACTTGTAAGCTTCCAAGTGTAAGGAGATATTTAAATTTCGTTTCGCTCTAACATTTTCGTCGCACGAATCGTTCGTTATTTCCTTCAGGAATATGTTTCAAAGGTTAGAAATATTGGTAATGGTGTCTGGCGTTGAATTTTGAGAGTATAAAATATATCTTACATACCAGTCTTGCAGACCGGAGTGAAATTGGTCCTCTGGTTTCGGACGCAAGTTTTCGAAAATGGAATGCCGAATTGCTATAATTGAACGGCCTGGAGTATTCCTTTTCAAATGTAAATAAATAATAAATTATTGTACGCATTGAAACCAAATATTGTGTAAGCGTTTTATTTATTTTAATTCCATTTGTATTAGTCTAGTTTGCTGTATTACAATTGTTGTTGTGCAATTACTGATATTAATGAATGTTATTGCTTAAATATTTATGTTGCTAAATTCCAGTGAATTAATTAATACCTAAGTTTTTATGTGCATATTTTAATTAAATTCGAAATATATTTGTATTATATAGCTAAATAATAAAAGGATTCCCATATTTGTGGCTGAAATCCGCAATATTTCTATAAAAGGTTCATTTATTGTGAAACATTGTTAAAATAACTTTTCGACGGATAATAATAATATTCGTTGTGTAGCATTTTATTGTTTTTGTACTGTTTTTATTAAATCAATGCAATGATATTCTAGTAAACAGATACGTTATACACACACAAAACAACCGAAAAAGTGTTCCGCGCAGCAGCGGCAGCACACATACACACTTTTCATTCATCTGACATTTCACTACAAGTCGAAAGGGATTGCTTCATAAAACCAACAAGAAAACAAGAGACAGCTAGTGTTTGTCACTTGCGTGTGAATGTAAACATTATGCTGGCCACCAATTTATTTACCATCTCTTTCTTTTTATAACAAAATCAAAAAAAAAAAATAACAGAATATTAGCACAGAATCAGCACAGAATATTAGCATCGAAAAATTGTAAATTGAGGTGTATTGCGTACTTACATATGTTATGAGATCCCTTCTGTTTTATGTAATTTGGTATCATAATTGGTACACTTTCTAAATAGAAACAACGATATTTTTAAAATTTTGTTTTTGTTTCAACAAAGCGTATCGCTCTTCGCCTTGCGTGACATAGACTAAAAATTATACGTCCCAATTAGGACGTATTCGAGTCTTCACAATGTGCGCGCTCATATCATATCTGTTTACTAGAATATCATTGAATCAATGGCATTATAAAATGAACATCAAATCTAACAGATGCCTGTCAGAGTCAATATAAATTCTAATTAGAAGACTATTGTGACATGTTCAACAATCGCAAACAAAGGTAGTTATAGTATGACATTGTTCAATACACACAAACAATGTATTCAATGCAGAATTACTTTATATCCTATTAGGCGTCCATATCAGGCTACGGAATTAAGCGGCGTGCTACGCCGTAGCGGGGCTGCTACGGACTACGTCTAACCGCTACGAGGTTACATTAATCTTACCGCCATCATCATTTTGCTGCATTGATTTTACTTATGGAAAGAGAAAATTATATTAGTACGAGTACCTTCTGTTTGTTTAACTGTAAAGTGTTTGTAAATAGGTTAAATGCTCGTGTTTGTCAGGACTGCTAATGATTTAAGAACTGTGGTAATCTAAAATAATATTATAAAAAGGGTAAATATGTAGTTGGCAACAGGTAATTTATTTAAGTACTCATATGATGTTAGAGTATCATGGACTTACCATTTATCTCCAAAACAAATGCACTTTCTAGCGAAATAAACCACGAGAACAAAGCTGCGGATCTGCAGTCTTACCTATACCAGTGGTGTCTGATCCAGTACAAAAAAACCGTGCCAACGTTCTAAAAAATAATCTACAGATTATTCTGATTATTTTTTGTACATCGATCGCGTTCGGTTCCATTCCGTTCCGTCCCACTGATATAGATGGTGATCTATCTGTCGTCGTGGAACGGAACCGAACGCGATCGATTTACAAAAAATAATGGGTAAAATCAGATGAAAAACGCTAGTTACGTCGGCACGGTTTCTTTGTATGGGATGAGGCATCTATATGCTAGTATTATATTATCTGTGCTTATACAAAAACATTAGCGATAATACCGAATTCTATACCAGATAATTTGCAAACATTAAGAATGTTAGTAAAACATTCAGGTCCAAGTTACCTCAATTTACTTTCCCAAGGGGGTACATTCCTAAGAGTGGAAAAATATGCCCACGTACGGTGTGTTTATTACGAATGAAGGAATTCCCAGCGCGCTTCGCTAATGAAAATTTATATGACGGTCAGCAATACCGATGAGAATCCCCGTCAGTCGGCACCCTTCGACCATAATGAATGTTTGTTAACTCCATTTGAAAAATTATCCTTATTTATTAGAGTCATACGTGAGAAAAGAATAATAGCAGAAATAACTCAAGTGGGAACAGCTGTTAGTACCATACGTCTTTGGTATAATGTGTTTGGAGTATTGCTCCACGTTACGAAACATTGTCGAGCTGATTTCATTCCAAGTAGTTCTTAATGGTCGCGGATAAATTTGAAAGGGAGTTACCGCGGCCCTGGCTCAAGCAACTTCTTCTTCTTCTTTTCGATTCGATGGCACATTTAATTAGATTGTCTGGGCCCAGTAGGCGGCCACGCTTATTGCAGCGTCAGAAGCACCGTACAGGTCTTCCAGGGTGCAAGTGAATGGACAGCCAGGACACTCCAGCAAGTGGGACATAGTCTGTACAGGGACTTCTGCTAGAGATGGAGAAGTCATTCGATGATTGCTCACCACAAATAGATAAATGAAAAATATTATATGGAGTGCTGGAAGAAATTTCTCTAGAAATAAGCAGCACCTTTGTGCTCTTCTATCTTTATATGTATTTTCTCTTTTAATTGTTTTATGTGTACATAAATAAATAAATAATAATGAAAATATAAAGTGGTAGTTCTTAATACATAACATAAAATCACGGCTGTATTGAAGCCTCGACTATAATGCGGTTAAACGACGCGAATAGTGGAGATAACTCAAATTCTAAGAACTGCTAGTACCATAAGTCTTTGCTATAATGTGTTTGCAGTACTGCTTTATGTTACGAAACATATAGCGAACCTGAATACATTTCAAATAGTTTGCCGTACATATAAAATTACGCCTGTAGTCTCCAAAAGGTTTGTCAGAGGTGCACAGATTAGAGAAGTTACTACGTAACAGATATTTCACTCTCTGAGATCAACAACACAATTATGAGCTCAATATCCGTGACGGTTAGAGTGATCCTTGTCTGCTCGAACCAAGGCCCCCGCGTCCACCAACCACACACTCCCCTCGCACGCGCGAGCTGTGACAACCGACTGGCGAAGCGGTGCCGGGACCGCACGAAAGTGTAAGTCGAATGAAGGAGGCCTTCTATTGCCATCAACCGGCCATAAATCCAGACTCCGGCTACTGACAAATTCCAGTTGGAAAATCTGAACAACATTTTTTCTAACCCGGGGATTGAACTCAGGACCTCATATATGCATAATAGCGGCATCATCTCAAGTTCTAAGAACTGCTAGTACCATAAGTCTTTGCTATAATGTGTTTGCAGTACTACTTTACAATACGAAATATAATAAAGCCAAGTTGAAAACATTCCAAGTAGCTCGTACATCCAATTGTTAAACCTACATTTAGAGTTAATGCGGGTATTCAAGAATGGGAATGGTGCACTGAATTGGCAATCTATCGTCTGCGAATACTATAGGAGCCCATTTCCTCTTCTCGATTCGTATTTCTGCGAAGATAAGTAGAACCTCTTTAGGGGGTTGCCAAATCCATGTATACAATTTTAATTAATATTCCCCTGCCATCAAAATGGTTGCTTTTGGATATTTTATAAAATTCACGGCAGTAGTATAATTAACGAAATTAAAAGGAAAACTATCATAGCTAAGCTTTACAAGTTTACGAGTAAGTTTACAAGTTTAAAATGTACTTGGAAATGTAAAAATTTTGTATATTGATGTGTGGAGACAACAGTTTACGAACGGCAAAGTAAAGTTTGTCCCTTCGTTAGAACAATGTTCGGTGCTTTCATTGTTTATGAACGTTAGTAATGTTACGTATTTATTTTGGGGAATGTTGCTATTTATACGGAACCCTCTGTGCGCGAGTCAGGCTCGCACTTGGCCGGTTTTTTGTCTTGTCTGCCAGCTAATTCTATATTCTACCAGCAAATAATGAAAAAACTCAGGGCTTGTGGAATATGTTAAGTTTAGGGATAAATTGATTCGTTACCCATATTTTTTTTTATTTATTTGTAGTTTTTAACAAACGTTGGAACTTTAGAATACAATTGCTGAAGTTTATACAGTGGTCATGGTCTTAAAAAAATATTCAAAACAAAATCCAACGCTTTATCTAAAATATAGGTAGGTATCAAGCAACAGCAGAAATTGGCACCAAATCGAAATGGGGGTATAACAAAGTTTTATATATCCGATTTGGCCACCGTATAGACGTACGTACCCCTTTATATTTCGTTAAGGCGACGTAATGTTATTAATGTAAGCATCGCTTGCAACCATACAAGGTGACTTAAACCTTTAAAGCGCTCGAAGCAATTTAACAACGAGCTCTTGAGAATCCTTTTTCATGTACGTTAGTTTATTCATAATGTGAACTTGCGCACTGCATGTACAGCAACAATGCAGGAAAATTTACTTGTTACCGCAGAATACTAAATAATAATGCTGTAACCATAATGTTAGTGGTTTTGGTTTACTGGTGCTTGCTGTTAGTGTAATTTTACATTAATTTTGCAAAACAAAAACTACGCTGGTAATTAATTGGCTATTTATACAAAACAATTTGTTGGTATATTTTGTATGCATCTCTTCTGTATGTACTCGTATAATCCTGTACCAATATATAAATAATAAATAGGTAAAATTGTTTGTTTATATTATTAAATATGTTACTCTAAAAGCCCGAACTACGGGAAAACCTAAGATTTACCTAGTCTTACTGGTAAAAGTCCGAACTGATCTATGTTAATCGCTTTTATCAGCAATCACAAGGTAAATCTTAGTATTTCATTCAGAGACTGTTGTAAATTTTGTTTTTTTTGTTATATATTATAAATTTATGATTTTTCTGTTATTTTCTAAAATGATTTAAAAAATACCAACAAGATTTTAAAACATTCGAAAATGTTATAAAATCATTTTGGTCTTTTACTGTTAATGAATAAAAAAGTGAAGCTAAATCAATCAGTACTTGATTGTTCTCATCATAACGTATCATTTACCGCGTGATTGCTAGTAAAATACCGATATTAGCGATCATTTCGCACTTTTACCGGCAGGACTTGGTAAATCTTAGGTTATTCCGATAAATCCTAAGTATTACCGTAGTTCGAGCTTTGACATTAACATATAAAAAAAAAGTAAAAGATATATATAAAATGTAAAAGTTATCTCTAGCAGTACTGATTCGATTACATCAATATTTTTTTGAAAGAAAGCCACACTTTCGTTGAGTGTCATAGGAATTTTATCCCATAATCTGTAGGATGGTCGATGGGAGTGAAATTGTGGTATAAGGCTTATTAATAATACACGCAATCATAACGGCAATATAGTTCATCATGGTTGCTATAGAGAACACAACTGCGTTAAAGAAATAGCGTCATGCGACACTGACCGCAATTGCGTAAGTTGATGTTTACACCGTATTATATGACGAAACATATTCGCGTACTAATATTATTATGTTTGCACTTCTTATTTTCGAGGAGGTGGCTACCTCTGGTGTCAGAGTTTAGGGAGAATTAAGCCGCCTCTGGGAACCCCACATGCCTGTGACTTGGATATTTCAGACTTACATTAGGATGTTTTCCTTCACCGTTGCCTGTGATGTCCAAGATAAAATTAAAAAATACATATGAATTTGAAAAAGACATTGCTATTTGCCTAGATTTTAATCCACCACGACCTCAAGCACGAGAGGCGAGGTCTTAGCTACTTGGCCACCACGACATAAATAACATTTGGTACAAGTGTAATGTTTACACTGATTAAACTTGTACCAAACTTGACCGACATTTTGGCTGTTCTTGGCCGCCTAACAAAATGTGTGTCACACGCATCGCGATCTGCCTGCTATTTTGGCAACTCATTATCTATCCGGGCCAGAAGAACCTCGGCTACAGATTCTGAGAATCGAGACAAGCGTATGTAAATGAATTGAGAAAGTACAAGGAAATATGAGCGGTAGCAATAATACAATCGATTCTTCAAATTGGAGCCGTCATATATTCAGTATCCAAAATGTAGATAAACACGCACATTCTAAATAACGCACTAAAATAATTAATATAAATTATGTACAGGCCAAAAAGCTGAAAAGTGCTCATAAGTCTTCATAACCTTTATCTACATTTACAATCCCACCTATTCCCAAACCACTGCAACTCCTGAAAATCAGAATCAACTGTCTCGACCATCAGAAAAGGGCCGAGGCAATAAAGCTCGACGAAGTCCCGTAAAATGAATTTAACCGTCTTGGATCCCTCAACGAAATTAATCAGAAAAGAATAACGGAGGAGTAGGAAAAAAACAAATTTCCACTTCCTTCCATATATGCCAATAGGCAAAAAGGGTCGTTTACAACTGGGATAAGCCCAGTCGCCTAGCACCACGAATAAAAATATCAGCAATATTAGTGGGTCCTAACATTGTGAGCTGTTATATTTGATTCCAATAACAGGTATGGCAAAAACGTACGCAAATTTGTTCTAGTTTCTACAAGGTCCGTATAGTAAATAACTCTAGGTGCAGCCTGTACATTAATTATCCAACACAATATTGCGTTTATGCTGCCAAAGAATACACTCCCATAAGATATGATGTGCAGATTGCACATATTAGCAGTCTGATGTAGAAAACTGACATAAAGGCGAGGCAACGAGCTTCAAGGAAAATAATTTACTTTTAAAGTTACCATGCCCTGTGAGAAATTGGGAAACATAATGATCCACCTCCAGCCACGTTCTGACTGCATCTGCATTGCTTACAATGGGAGAAGAAGAATACGCACTTAACAAACAAATAGCGATCGCCAATTTAAATTCTAGACGCAAGGAATGCCGACGACCCATAGTATTCGATGTACTAATCGATTCTATGAATAGAACAATGTCACATTCATTTCATTATAGATAAATCTATCTGTTTAGGCTGTCTGTTATTGTTATTTTAATTATGACTTAAGACAACGAGATGTGTAGTTTCATCGTGGTCTAGTGGTCGCAACAGGTAGTACTGAGTATGAATACCTGGGTTCTATTTTCGGTTCGGACCAAGTATTATTGGGTTTTTTTCATCTGGGTTTACTCAGAAATAGCCTATAGTCCGGATTTGTGCTCGGTTGATGGCAATTTGCTCTTTATTCATCACATGGAGGTTACATAGACCACCCCCAACCGTCACCACACTGATCGCTCCTGAGCGTCTCGCATCCTAAATCATAAAATTGACTACAATTATGTGGCTGTAAGTACTATCATATATACACATATACACCTCTATCTTATATTTTGGGCAATACACCAGCAATGCTTTGTAGTATAGTATACATACTCTAATCACAGACTCCAAAATTAACAGGTATTTCAATTGCGGTACGGGTAAAGTTCGCCTTGAATCGGAGTTGCGGCTTCGCGGTTACCGGTACAAGGTATACCTTTCCTTTACGACATATTCATTGACACCTACGTTATTCCACGCTATGATTACTTATTCCTTTATAGGTATAGGTATTTGCAACGGAATCTTTGAATATATTAGGTACACGAGTGTAGCGTTATGGACTGGTCTTCTGATCTACATATTTCATTGATGCGACCACCTCAATGGAGTTGATGTAAAGCGAATTTTGAGTAATTATACAATACAAGAAGCTTTGACTTTTGGGTGCTGATGTGTAGACCAACAAACAATGGAGGGGCTTGGATTAGGATACATGTTGACAGCAAAGAAAATCATAACGACGGAAGGCCTATTCTAGTAACACTAAAAAAACCTTCAAACTCAAGTCACTCATCGCGGCGACAAACAATGTTAAAAATTGAAAATGTAAGGAAATTAGAGTTGATATGATAGATTAAGACCGAGATTGAAATACAAGCGTTACTTAAAATTACGGGAACACACATAACTACAAAAATTCACGCCCTTGTGCCATGGGGGTAGGCAGAAACCACAGAAAGCTACCTGCTACGATCCTTACATATGCAGGTACTCTTTTTGAGAAACATGGGAATTAATGTTATGCTTTTTATCAAACTGACGGACATCCAATTGTTAACATAAAGCAATTGTTCTTTAACATGAGGATACCTACTTATAAATGTTCAAAAAGGAATCTTTTTGTACATTAACGAGGAAAAAACTTCAATAGCTTTTCTTTGTAGGAACAATAACGGATGGGAGGATAAAATTTTGTCAGGAAAACTTGACCGGTGTGGTATTCTTATAGGAAAATGATGAGACAGGCAATATTCTTGTGAAAAGGCCCTTTTTAACTCGGGTAAACATGGGATCAAAGTCTTGTCAAATTGTTGTTCTCGATAGATTTTTTGAGTGGTAATGTAGATAGTCTTTTTATCAACAAAAAATATATTTTATCTCGACATAATATCGTAGGCTACGGTCAGTTTCTAAAATGTTTCAAACTACATCTTTTATTAGGTAGTTATTAATGGGAAATGTCTTCGTGTATATATGTAACATCAAAGAGAATGCTTTAGATATTTTTTGTCAATGAACATGGGATGTGTAAACGTAGGTATAATGTTCTCGCAACAAGAAAGGCCCACATAATTTCTATAAAGTTTTTTGTAAAATGTAAATTTATCTTTTGAACAGGGTCATAAAAGCCCCGGCACAAAGGAAATGACCGCATAATGTGTGTCTGTGTAAAATTATCACGGCAAGGTACAAATATGGACAAACAGTACAGAAATTAACTTCAAATGCTCGAAACGGCACGCGGCCCGCACTACTGAGGCCTTAATGCGAGTTTTTTAACGTACTCACTCGTGGTAACGTAAACGATCTCTTATGTCAAAATGTAAACAAAAAAGAGGTTTCTCCTTACCGTCACCAAATGGCGCTTATACAATTTCAATACAAATTGACATTTACGTTAACGCGATTTAGCGTGAGTAAAAACTCGCACTAAGGCCTCTGAAAGCATTGCGAAAACTGCTTAGAAGTCTCGTTGATGCGCATGTTTGTGTGAGTGTGCCGTTTCAAGCGTTTGTAGGTAGTTTCCGTACTGTTTCACCATATTTATACTGTGGTACTGTGTCCTAAGCCTCTTTTGTTGCAATAATTACCCTCATGCACGATATGTGTATGTATAAGCAAATTAAATAACATCCGTCGATCTATAACATACAATATGTACCACATTTATCGAGAACTTTGATGTTTTACGAGCAGGAGAAAACGTGCCAAGAGCAAGTCGATCGCGCAAACCGTCCCGGAAAATACGTCGTCGTGTTTGATATTAGCTGTCTATAAAACTTTGATACGAACACCAATTTAAACACCGAATTACTAAAAATAACAAAGTTAAACATAACTGAAACACAATTTAAAATTGCTTTCGAAGCTTTGAATAGGTAATTATGTCCCCCGTTTATTGGGTCAAAGTCCTTTTGAAAAATTTCCCGCGGCACAGTTTAAAGAAAACGTTTTGGACACTTTAGATTTATAGTACCTTATTATGAAAGGGCAACTTTTGATTGTATTCACTTGCCGATAGGCAAACAAGGGACTCTGAAAACAATTGACCGTCGAACTTTGAACACGGGAACGTTATTGAAAGTTCTAAAACAAATCCAACTATTGGTGCTTTTGAATTCGGAATACATTAAAAGTTGAGTGAATTGTGTGAATACTCAAGTGACATTCTACCCGGCAGGCGTGAGCCGGTGGCCGGTACCGGCACGGTCGCGCGTCGCCGGCCCGGCCCGCATGCGTCCCGGATTAATAATTCCACGGCACGCGTACCACTCATTAATAAGAAATTATGAAAAGGTGGTAAGCGTGTTCGACACGAAGGTTTATTTTACCCCTTTTTTCAGAACAGAAGAATAAGAAAACACGTTGCAAGGGTTGAAGTTTTCACAACAAAACGGTTTTTAATTCTCAATTTCAGGTTTTTCTGAAGCAAATTACCTTACCAAATAATACCTGTTTTATTTCTACTTTTAATTTTTAAACTGATTAGTGTTTATTTTGTAGCAAATTGATGGTTCTATAAATACTTATACTAGCTTCTATATTTCAAAGGAGTGTTTGCCAAAGGCTCGTTATATTTTCAAGTCGTAACGTATTAAAATATCATTGTAAACAAACCGGGAAAAGCGAACCAAAACATTAATTAAAGCTAAAATATACGAAACGCAACAATATTTAGACGATAATGGCGCAAAGTGAGTGCGAACGATACCATCCAAGCCATTGTTGACAAAGATTCGTTACTCTAGCCAGATTTATTAACGTCATAATTTAAGGTCAATTTGTAGTATACCTACACAATTTCATGCTCTATTTATAAGGGTTTTCTATTTTCCTTCTAACAAATGAAAAACAATTAGGCTCTAGTTTTTTTTTCGTTTGGAAAATGAAAATATTTAAGAAATAACATTGTGTTTAATTAAAAACCAGTGAATATTAAAAAAAACAGTTGCAATGTAAAAATAATAAAGTATGTTTGTGAAATGTAATTATTTGTGGTAAATAATACGAGTTTAGAAATGAGAAAGCAATTTAGAACTTGTGTTATTTTTGCTCTCGTGCTAGTTTTTACTTAACACAACACGCTTTTGAGATCGCTGCAACATTTCGGTGAATTCATAATTTCTTTTTGAATTGAAATATTTAATTTTCTATGAATTTAAAACGTAAAAAACAAGAAGCAAACAAAAATCTTTGATGTTGTATTTTCTTCTTTTGAAATTGTAAAACCAATTAAAAATAAGGGCTGATTTAAAAAAAAAAAACGCATTTCAGCTATTAAACTGCTAAGTGAAAACTGACCTTGATTGATAAAAGTCTGAAATATATTACTTGTACAGTATATAACAAAATTGCCATGAAAAGGCAGTAGGAACATCACACATTGAACAATAAAATATTTTATGGCCACAAATTCCTTAACCCACTGTGGACGAACCAGGGTTTTTAATACCCACCGGTGTATAAAAACGCACACACTTGTAACAATTGACAGGGACTTAGTCCCTCCGCCACAGTAGCTATGTTCTAGGAAATAGTGCTGCAGAAATAGTGTGGTGATAGGAAAGTTCAAAGTGCGCTTGGGTGTATTTTACCCAGACCGGTTCTATACATAAAAAGGCTAAGTGCAAACTAACCTTGATTGATAAAAGCCTGACTTATATGACTTGTACAGAATATTAGCCATTAGGAAACAGTAGGAACAGCACACGTTGAACAATAAAATATTTTATGGCTGCCGTAAACTTGCGCCGTCCCGACTGACAGATGGAAAGCATTTAGCGACTTTTTAACTGCCAACTAGCAGTCACTAAATGGAAGAAGTGGTTTTTAATTCTTCTTTCTTTAAGTCGGTTTCACTAACTGACTTCTAACCAGTGATAGTGATTTATATATGATTACACAGATGATTTTAAAAACTAGAGTGGTATATGAATTTGTGTTTGTTAATCTATCGTTCCAGCTGAAAGTTCCATCGCAAACTAAACGGTTAGGTAGACCACTTTTTATCACTACAGCAGTAAGTAAAGGCAGACTTCATTGTTGGGTAAATCGAAGTACACGTGTGATCAGAATTTTGATGTGCTAAAAAAATACAACCGACTTGCTAATAAAAATACTACAAAATTAAAAATAATTGCAATTTCGGCAGGCGATGTTCCTTTTTTTGTTTCTTCGATTTTTGACACCGACTGCCGAAATTGAAGTTATTTTTCACTTTGTAGTGTTTTTATTTAGGAGTCGGTTGTATATTTTTGTAAAAAAAAAACTATTTTCTCTATCCCAAATTATTTGCCGTCATTTATTGAAGAGTTCTGATATATATCTTCGAAATTTTAAATCAAATCGTGATGAATAATAAATGATACCACATGACAAGCACCAGCTTTCAAATAAAAAAAGAATCATCAAAAGCGGTTCACCTATTAAAAAGTTCTGACATATAAAAAAAAAATATACATTCGAATTGATAACCTACTCCTTTTTGAAGTCGGGTAAAAATATTTTAAAACTCATGGAAGAATCAATTAGCCAAGCTAAACTAATTTGCAAGCTCATCTATGAAGTGTCAACAACTGGTGAAATTTAGGTGTACTATATATACGTGGATGCAAGATGCACGGGATCGGTCAATGTGGCGACGCCTGCGGGAGGCCTATGTCCAGCAGTAGACGTCTTTAGGCTGAAATGATGATGATGATGATGATATATACGTGCACTTCTGCCTGAACCTTCAGGGAATAAGGCATGATGTTATGTATGTAAGTCGATGAAGTGTGACTCAAGGACATGCTAAAGTATATTCGAAGAAAAGTAGCTATAAAATTGACAAAGTATCGTTCACACTTAGTAGCTTTTAAACTGTAAACTGAAACCCACTCAAGAAGCAATTCAGTAAATCTTCAACACCACGACAACATTCCGAAGACCGAGATTCCTCAAGTTTTAATTTACAGCTGAAAGGGAACTTTGTTCGCGAGTATTTAAATACACATAAATTACAGCCGTGAGCCTAAATTCTCTTTACATTTAAGTCTAAACAAATGTCCGAAAATGTAAACAGTGGCACTTAAGCTGAGGACCAGTTTAAAATGGGAGCATCGCGTGCTGCAGAACACATATACGAACCCTCTAAATTTAATAATATTACTTGCGAAACGAGGACATGAGGAGATGCGTCCATATCACGAGATCTTCAAGACATTCGCATCCAATTCTCGGTTACTGGCAATATTGCATCTTTCACTTTACAGAAATATTTGTGAAAACGTTGACGTGTTATTATTACGTGTTGCTCTAGATGAAGGGAAGCTTCACAAAGATATATTTGTGAAGCGGAGCTTTCATGAAAAGGAAAATTGTTGTCTGATTTTGTCGAAAAATTGTGTAGTTGAAATCAAAACCACTTAAACTTTCAAAGTCGTGGCCAACAATTCAGCGAAGGTGTTTATTATTTTAATTTTAAATAATTTAATATTGGTAACAATTATATCGAAAGACGTCATACTCTAATTGACGATAGTGGTTCACCGGAAAGCCCATTCGGTAATCAGCTTTTACCAGAGCATAATCATGATTCATTATGTAATCAAACCTATTTAATACTACCGTAATAATATGTAAGAATATCTATACCAATATTATAAAGAGGAAAGATTTTTTTGTTTGTTTGTTCGTGTGTTTGTTTGCACCAAATAGGCTCTGTAACTACTGGATCGATTTCAAAAATTCTTTCACCGTTGGGAAGCTACACTATCTCCGGGTGACATAGGCTACTTTTTATCCCTGTATTCCTACGGAAACGGGAACTACGCGGGTGAAACTGCGAGGCGTCCGCTAGTATCGTATAACCTGAGTACTTATTTATCAAAGTTGGTCGTAGTATATTAAAATAATATGTAGTTAGTAAATTATTTAATTTAATTTATATTGTCGTCTAGTGTTAATAAAAATCTCGAACTTGGCTGGCACATTGCCGTGGGTCTAGATTTAGCTGCTCTCTAAGGCTGAATAAAACAGTGGTTCTCGAAAGGCACCGATTGTCGTCTCCAATTAAAGTTAGAAAGAATAGCCTTTTAATTTCTTTCTTAACCCGAGACTCAGTAATTTTTAATTGATTCCGTCCGCCTTTAAGAAGGTTTTAAAAGTACTTGCTCTTTCTAATTGCTTTCATAGACAATTTAACTGTTTTAACCTTGTTTAACGGGTCAAATTCTATCGAAGAATTTTGAAACAATAAAGCATTCAGAGAGTCTAGACCAAGTGACTTTGGTCGGTGATAACAACAGTCAAAACGTACAAAATGTATTGGAATTGATATTTTGACGTTATCGCTGGTAATAATAATAATAATCTGGAGCCTCAGTTCGAAAGAAATCGAGATATTCCTGGCTACATAGAAAAACTTAGAATTAGTTTTTACGCAAGGTAGACAAGGTTCGTTCAGTATTAAAATGCTTAACTTGAACATGCTGCAGGTAAGCTACGTCACACAATCTGATTTATGCTCTGTTAGTTCGCTGCCTTGTAATCTTTAACTCCTTGTAATCGTTAGACTCTTCTCTAACTAGCTCATTTTTTATTTATTTGAGCAGGTTTAATTTAAAGGTTGACTGGTAGAAAATGACTATGGCTTTTAGTCCGCCTGTGCCTATAGTAGTCACAGCGGTTCTTTGTATCTCTGAAGTTGGCTCTGGCGAACCATTGCGCAAAAAAACAGTTTGTCATCGAGTATACTGGATAGAGTAAGCGAGATAGGACGTTGCGACAAGCGTAGCGAGTGAAAGAGGCAGTTATACAATAATATCTTCTAATTCAACGTTCACACAAAAATAGGCTGTTTTGAATTTGAATTGGCTGCGCTGGGTTTAGACACAAAGATCCACTATGACTACTATACATTTTTGGTAACAAAGTGAATAAACTGCAAAATATAGAAACAAAAACTTAATGATCGAATATTTTTAAATACCAAAATACTCCATATTTAGGTTCCGGTTAATTCAGGCCAGTACAAAACTGCATAGGGCATCACCCAACAGACAAACACTGTTACATTTCAATTTGCAAAAAGTTATTTACATATTATCAAAGGCCATCGATCCAATTCAGTTGATTGGTCACATTGTTTGTATTAAACGGCTTTATTTACGGCTGGCAACATTACGTGCTGCAATAACGTTTATTCGTTCATACGTTCAGTAATGACTGATTGTTGC
This sequence comes from Orthosia gothica, assembly GCA_949775005.1. Lineage (NCBI taxonomy): Eukaryota > Metazoa > Arthropoda > Insecta > Lepidoptera > Noctuidae > Orthosia > Orthosia gothica. The sequence goes on from OX459042.1 coordinate 15,042,049, forward strand.
GACAAACTCATTCACCTGAAGTTATGAATTATCTCGAACGAGCTCGACACCTCGTTACTGTTTTGTTAGGAACTTAATTACGAATGAAGTTGGTGTAAACTGTCAGGTGCGAGTGTTTATTAGCTCATTCACCTTATCACTTTCAAAATCGGAATCTTCGTAGAATTGTTTTGCATAGTCAAGTAAGATGTTTAGTTCTGAATGCGTAATCGTGTTTTTAAACAATTAAGGGTGTTTAATGATCACTACAGAGCAGTGGTGGCCCAGTGGTAACGGCTGCGACTTATAAGTTGTAGGTCGTGGGTTGGAACCCAGGCAGGCACTATATTTCGTGTAAATTAATTCATCACCACTGTTCTTAAAACGGTGAAGGAAAACATCGTGAGGAAACCGGCATGTCCTAGAACCAAAAATTCGAAGACATTCACCAACCCACACTGGGCCCGCGTGGTGGATTACGGCCCATTCCCTCTCACAGAAAGGAGGCCTGTGTCCCAGCAGTGGGAATATTAAAAGCTTGATGATGATGATGATGATTATGAAACGTGTTTTATTATCCTGATGATCCTGAATTATTATTAGTATATAAGAAGAAGAAACGCGGCTACTAAAATAATTATGAAAATAAAATATGAGTAGATTGTGTAATGAGATGAAAGAAAAGGGAGTGATAATGTGACGGAAGACAGGATACAACGGAAGAGGAAAGCTTGTTGTATGCGCCGACCCTACGTAGGGTAAAACCCGGATAGTCGCCACACTTTTTGAAATTACATAATATATCTCTGTATAAAAAAATAAAAACAAGATTCTTTATTTGTAAAACAGGTACATTTATCTTCAAATTTCACAATTCAGAACAACATTTGGGACATCTATCATGGACTATAGGGGATAGTTGCCTAATTCATATTAAAATTATTACTTTTAGGATTAGTTTAGGATTACTTTAAGGCCTCTTCGAGAAAGAGGTTAACGTTGTCAACTTAGTGATTGATAAATAAATAAAATAGCATGTGTTGCATCCGCGAAACTAGAGAGAATTACAATCCAGGCAACTATACCCCTGCGGCAACTATCCTGGTTTTACCCTAAAAAGGATCAAGGGTAGGAAAATTATTTTGACCTAAGAAAGTACTTATCTACATATCATGGTATAATTTTAATATTGCAGATACACAATTCAGTTTGAAATAAGAGAAGATATAAAAATAGATAGGCACGTGTCACAAGAGACAGAACCATCCAAACTGTAATCAGTAGGTGTAAATGATCTGAAAGGAGACGAAATTATCTTTCCAATTACTACCACCTACTTGCAAATGACTTCTAAAGATTCGCAAAACAATATGAAGCAATCAATTTCACCTTACCGAAAATAGCAAAGTTATATTTGAGTAGACATAATACCAAATTGTTATTGGATTAGACAACTTATGTATGAGACAATACTGATCAATAAATAACTTTGTAAGACATATCAAGGGTAAATAAAGACCCTCCTCCTTTTTTGTAGTCGGTTGAAAACTGTCACATAATTTGTAATTGATCTGGAAATAATTAAAAAAAGAGACCCGTCACGTGCAAAAACTAGTGTGAAATATTAATATTGTCTCATTATATAATTATCTGCAGCTAACCGAAATACCTTTCGAGACAATGAACCATACGTTCTCAATATTTGAGTCAAATTGCCAAATTTACGAGTATTAAAAATATATAATACCTATTTATACTATAAGTACTTTTACTCAAAAGCAGGTTACCGAGACTGCTAAACCGAATACTGACTAAGACTGCTAAATCGCGCTCGCAACAGAATAGGTCCAGTGGACAACACAAGGACGGGCTCACTGTAGTGAGCCACGGACCGTTGTTGTACTCGCGGTCAGTTAGCATAGATCCATGACCACTCGCCTTTCAACAAACGTGCTAAACCTCAATACAAATGAAAATCAATTCAAAATTTCAGTCAAATTGTACACAAATATTACCCTCCTTCGGCAGTCGGGTAAAAATAAGGAAAGACAGTGAACCTCAAACTAGTAATTTGCCTGTAGAAGTTGTTCCACTCCTCGTTAGTCTAATGTTCTCAAGCTTTACTTCTTCTACTTCTTAGCGTGTCGATAGCAAATATAGTCTCTAAACATTATGTTTGGCCCAGAATTCTGCCACGGTAATACCAACCGGTGACGCAGCCTTAAGGTGCACAGGTGACAGGGCAGGCCGCACAAGATGAAAAGTGGACCATGGTCTGCGGGGAGACGCTGAACAAACACTGAAGGTTGGAGCCATCCGAGAATCCCCACCTGTGGAGGCTTTCTTTGGTGCAGCCAAATGCGTGCAGAGTCTATTAAGAGTTTAGAGTTTTTGAACGTTACTGCTGAACCTAGATTTTAATAGCTCGGTTCCCAATTCGGGCAAAGTGTTAGTCGTTTTTTCTCAGTTAATCTGGAATTTCTCAGTTTGCATATATAGCCAGTTGATGGAAATTGGCTTGCCGTCTGTTATATGACTGGCGAAAAGTGGGTAATACCTACTATTGTAAATACATTCCTGCCTAATCATTTAAGAAATACATGTATAATGTTATGTTTATTATGTGTTTGAAGCGCTGTTCGTGCGATGATCGCGTTGTATTAGGAAAGCGCCTGATTGGTCTGTGGAACAGTATATTGTATAGGCTTAGCACGCATTGTGATTTTTTGCTGCGTGGATTTAATTAGCGCGAATTTTAATCCGCGTACTGAATCGTAACTAACACGCTCTACGGATAAAATACCGCGCGATTGTTTTCTCGTTTTACCTGTTCATAGACTCAAAATATTGGCGCGAAGTTTAACCGCGCCGCAGTGCTAAATGCTCTATGGCTAAACACGGATTTCTTGCCGCGTGATTTTTTTTTACCGTAATGCGTGCAGATTCATACAATTCCATAGGTCAAGTGTCAAAACTATTGTCATAATTTATCAAATTTACTTCACCGAGTAGTACAGATTGGTTTATTCTGTGCACCAAAATAGAATCTACTAACATTTACAAACCAGCAAGACTAGAACGTTAGCCAGTCCCATTTAAGTTTATAGTGGACTGTGAGTTAAACCGCTCTTACTCGACGACTTTGATTGATTTAGCTTGTATATTAAACCCCGTTTGAATTGATGCCGCTTTGTGGAAATCAGCACTAGTGCGGTTGGACCCAAGTCTAAAGAGCGATGCTATATTTTCTGGACTAGTCTGTTACTCTGTAATGATCTTCCTTTGCATGTTATTGGTAAAAAAGTGTAAAGCCATAGTCAAGTGCATAGTCGTACTTACCTACTGCTGCTTCTGAGACTGTATAAAACATAGAATCTTTATGACAGGTTCTAATACTGGTCCGGACAAAGTATTAACAAGCGTATTTCATCAGGAAAGCCCAGTACCACCTCGCAGTTTGGATTTGTACCCGGTAGATGTTAAAAGTTTCGAGAAAGAAAGTATGGGTAAGTATGGGTAAGTATGGCTAATGCCACGCTATCGTGTATTAATGCTGGTAATACACGATCGAGATAACTGTGCACTTTGTACGTCAAAAGACCCAACCCCCGCCTACCCGCGCAGCACTCCGCGTTTCCTCGTGTGCCAATAGCGAGGCAGGACGTCAGAGTGACATTGACAGCTTAAAGTGCACAGATAATTTTAGACTTGACCGCGCCTCCCGCGCTCTGTCCACCGCCCCGATGACGCCCGGTTTTTTCCCGTACTCAGACCTCGCTAAAGAGACCTATAATCGTCTACTGCGCAAGTCAAACCACGTGGCGTGTATATTCTTGTCTTTCGTGGCACGCACTGTACGTTACATTTCCAAAACTTTAAGAAACACTAGCGTGATGTTATATTATTAAGATCAGTCCAGTATTCAAATACAGAACACCCACCCCAGAAAAACGGATTGCAATATAATTGGGGATCAGCTAACCTAATAATCATATCTTGTGGATTACGGTCTTCGTAGTGCCAAGAATTACATTGACGACCAATTCATGTTTAGGAAGATTGTAAACAGACTCGCAAGCTGCTACGAACGAAGTTCACAAACACTTCGAGTTAATACCGCCAAGCAGTAAAGTCAACAGTGTTGCAAAGACATAACGATGTAGGTCATTCATCATTATGTTTGTAGTATACGGCAAATTGCAGACAATATTATTTTTGGAGACCGATATATCTTGGACGGATTTTCTCGAAGGTATTTTGTCGGACTCAATGATCCTTTTTTTCAACGTTTTTATTTCTCTTTTTCGTGATATTTTTGTTTGTGTTTCACTGTCGTCTCATTACAGAAGCTGTTACTAAACTTATAGCTATCTCTACACGTTTCGGAACTTCCATCACGTATAGCTAATTTTCACTAATTTATGATGGATCGTCTGCGGTGTTTCTTAACAAAGTTTCTGACAGACACCTGTTCAAGAGTGGATACGTACTTAGTTTGGTTTATCATATAAAGGATACGAGCTTGTTGCCTTCAAGTAAATTTTGTCCTTATTGTATTTCGTAGAATATTCTTCTTCGTTTCACTCCTGAAAGAGCAGACGTGGTCACGATGAATTTTGTACAATCGCTGGCGTTCTTGTTACTTGCCTCACGATCTCTCTCTCTTTAGTTCTGTTAGATGAAAGTTTGGCGCATTCATATACTGTACCAACCGTAGATTTAATTTGATTGGTCTAGATTATCGGTTCGGTTAAACGGATAGCCGTTATGGTCTTAAAGTTCTGGAGAGGTGACCGCGTTCCGGAAGACGCAGCGTTGGAAGGCCTATGTGGAGCGACGACCTGCAGCCTAATTGCGTAAGTGAAATGGAGCGATATGTTTACAATCTTCCTAACCATTTCATAGTACCTATCATATTTTGCTAAATCATATCGTCAAAAAAAAGACATTACCCACCAAGGCCGCCGTGAAAGTAGCACGAAAATTTATATGATGTTGTGACTAACAAAAGTTCAGTAAATACAGGCAAGTTTACTCAGACGGCTAATTATAGCGTCAGAAGTACAAAAAGATGAGCACAAGAGATATTTTTACATCTCACGTGACATAATAACATCGCTCGGACAATTCAGCATTAAGAAGCGGGCTACATCATATTGAATTAATTAGTCCCTGAATGATATGCCCAATTATTTTTGCAAAGTCTTTTGAATTTTATTTAAAAAAATACTTAGATACTTGTTTGTATCTTTGTTGATTGTTAATTTATTACATCATTAAAAAATCAGGCGTGACAATATATTTTATAATTCGTTTTACAGTACATACTATAATAAATTTAAAAAAAATACTTTGATTCTTGTTTGTATCTTTGTTGATTGTTAATTTATTACATCATTAAAAAATCAGGTGCGACAATATATTTTATAATTTGTTTTACAGTACCTACTATTACAAAATTTAAAAAAAAATTACTTAGATTCTTGTTTGTATCTTTGATGATTGTTAATTTATTACATCATTAAAAATCTGATGCGGCAATATATTAGCGCTTATCATAAAATCACCATGATAGAGGCGATTGCAATAAATAAACAAAATTGTGTACGTATGGGTATGGTGTTTATTATGGATTATTTTAGTATCCAGCCACCTAATAGTAACATGAACAGAAATAGGTACAGTGCAACAAAACTGTACAATAACTTACAATATTATTGCACTAGTAAATCATCTGATTATTATCTCGTCGAAAAATTCCGTACACACTCTTCGCCCGAAAAAAAAAGTAATAACAATTATCGTGACGCTTAATGCCAAAATTATGTAACGCTAATTTAGTGTGGTGTGTCGGATGGGCCAACAATTTGGAGTTGGGCCTTGGCTCGTGTTGGTGACAATGAACGCACAACGACTCATTGGCTAAATATAAGTGTTGCGGCCCACCTGCGGCCGGGGCTTGACGCTCAGCTGTTCATGACGTACTCTTGGACGCAGAGCGGTTTCCTCATGCCACGACCTTTAAAATCTCTAAGCGCCAGATGATTGTCTGTCTTCCGGACTGACAACAGGATTACATTAAAATAACTGGTGAAATTATCACGGGTTTTTAAAATGAACCGATCTATTTGCGATCTTCCGTTCGCTTCTTTGAGCTTCGCTGTACGAGTTTTCTTAGATTTTTATTACAACAATTCACGTCAGACGTTTCGTTTAGCTGATAAATGGATCTACTCTAAGAACTACTTAGAAGATGTTTTTCTAATTTATTCATGGCAACGTTCGAATTTAATATCTAGAATCAATCTAACCCTAAATCCTTTAAAATAACACTTTGTCTTCAGTGTTATCTTGAGAGTGAATCTTTGGAAAATCTGAGAAAGCAAGTGAAGTGGAAATATTAATGGAATCAATTTAATCAACTCATATCATACCGATCAGCTAAAAAAAAATGCAGCTCCAAGTAAAATGAATGTTTTTCTAAAAGGGGTTTAAATAAAAGTTTACAGAGGGCGAGCCACGTTGGGATAAATTCTTTCGGACCGTTTTATGAGCTTGAGATTAAATTAGTGCCGTAGCTAAGCTTTGATGACTTTTTTACGCACCAAGTCGCTAATAAGGACAATCTTATTAATTTATCAAGCCAAAGCCATCAATATGAAACTTTTCTCACGTGGCCGATTTTACATAGATTGCGTATTCAATAGCAATTGAAGGGTACAGGCAAAGAACAAGGAAGAACAAGAACAAGCACAAGTTTTCTTTTTTAATTTTTTATGTGCATGCAAATCTTTATCTATGGTACTTTTACTCTCAATCACTAACTTTTTTTAAAAGTAAACGAAAGGTGCCAAAATGAAGTTTTTGTTAAAGGCCGAAGCGAAAAGAACCGGGAATGTCCATGACATACCGGTAGATACCGGTAAAGAAGTATAAAAATTACATACTTCTAAATTTTTAACTGCGTTTTTCTCAAAATCTATTTATTAGGACATTCCCTGTTCTTGGCCTGTACCCTTCAATTTGGATAATTGTGTAGCTATTATGAAGATTACTCTAACTAGTATATGTAAGTATGAATATAGTTAGTATGATTTTAAAACTTTATGAAAACTAAACACGAAAAAGACATATAATCAAAAAATAATCATAAAATTAATCAGCTAACATACATACAAAAATAAACTTGCAGATGAATAGAGAATCTCCTCCTTTTTTAAACGTTTAAAAAAATATGCAGAAAAAGAGCCCTGGGTTGCCTTACACGCAGATTCTAAATTCAATGTTTTGATAGAAACATTGAACTAAGAATATGGTCAGAAAGTTTTTATAAATAAGGTCCAATGTTTTGTGTATGCGGCCAGTGTTCTCGAATTTCGTCATTCGACGCCGTCGAAAAACGTTGCCTGAGTGCAATCCATGTACGAGAGCTTATTGCTTCTGCGACAAAATAACAGCTTTCCACATAGTACTCCACAACAAACGATCATATATGTAGGTGTTGCCATAATAACGGAGGATTAGTGATCGTAGATATTAGGAGGCGAGGCGATGCGGCTCATCCTCAGCTTACGATCTCGTTTACGACATGGGTAAGTATGGCGTTGTTAAATACAATCTTACTATAGTTTAGTAACATTTTTCATATTAAATAAATAAAAATATACTAATTAATCGTCTTAACCAATACTATATAAGGTATTTTTCAGGAAATATTGATCTGATTTTGTATAACTACATTATATCGCTGAGTGCCATGGGTTACTTTTTATCCTAGAAAACGAATGGGTCCCTTGGAATAGGCAACGGGAGTCAAGTGGCGGGGAAAATCTAACAACAACGAGTTTCATATTAAAATGAATAGAATAGTGGAATGGAATATAATATAATAGAACAGAACAGAATATAATATAATAGAATACAATAGAATACTATATAATGGAATATAATAGAATAGAAGTATAAGTGTGTCGTGTTGTAGCGAAAAAGAAAAGAAAATAATAAATACAAAATCATTCACAAAATACCCTACCACCTTATCACAAAGAACAAAATAAGTCCAACATGGCGCATTAGCCTAATAGTAGCAAGTCACCAGCCGGACTGTTCGTGAACGCATTATCTTATTCTTTAATCACTGCTAAAGCCTTCATACCAAATGCTACATTGCTGTAGTTGAAAAATACTTGTATCCGTTTAAGACCAACTGGAAGTAGTAAGGAAAGAAATATGACAGCCATCTGACTCTGGAATTGTGATAAAGGTAGCTGTGAAGGTAGGTATGTACTTGTGTGCCCTAATCAAAGAAACGTCTGTCAATGAACGATCGCTGGAATGACGTCACGCGTCTCATTTCCGCCCTCGATATCAGTGCTTCAGCAGATTGTCGGTGTGACGATTTCTTGCACATTATCACTCCATTTTTGACTTTTTTGTAACATAAATGTGTTGATACCGAGCACTTTTCTTACCGACAACTTCACATTTTTGGCAATAGATGATTCTTGTGACGTTGTTAGTTAGATATACCTACTTTTAGGAGCTCAGTTGGTGAAAATGAGATCCCTAATGCCTTCGCAAATGACCTTTGCTGACATCTTGTTGCCACAGCATAGGTGCCGTTGTGTGTGATCTGACCGTTTCCACTGATGCTAAGCTATGTATTGGGCTAGTAAGATGCGTCACCGCGAAATAGCTGTGCTAGGAAGATGCGCAGCTCGAGCTATGCGATGTATCGAAAGTAGGGAAGGCACAGAGAGAGGCGCGTTGGCGGCGCGGTGAGGGGAGAGGCGACCATCCATAAGACGCATCCAGAGCATGCATCCATCCATATAAAAAACATAGCTTACCAAAACCCGTTTTCGCATCCATAGCAACCATAGCAACGTAGCATAGCATATATCTGGTGGAAAGGCACCCTAACCGCTACGCTAGCGTCGCGTAAACATGATTGTATCGAAAGTAGCGTAGCTTTGACGCGGTGTTGTCGCAGGGCCAAAGCGTAGCGTGTAAGTTAGCAAGCGCTTACGGTAGACGGTAAGGTGCATAAAAGTTAAACAAGTGTATAAAGACTATTGCTCGTAAACCGACTTCAAGGAGGCTTTGAATATAATACAAGGAGTAAGTAAAATCGCCGCGTTAATATTAATATTTTCATCTCATATTCATCTTCCCGCTCGGGAGGATACGGTGCAACCGTACATTTCCTGACGGCACATGCAATATTCAGTACGTACGCGTTCAGCTATCAAGGAAGCTGTGCGTTTTAACATTCAAGAGATCAAAGTAAAGCCAAAAAGAGCTTGTTAAACACAGATCATATTTTGTTTTTTTATTTTGACATATTTGTGAAGGCATTTTCTTTTGTTTTGTTTCACCGAATTGGTATAGTATTGACTAGATCTATGTAGATGCATCGACCTAATCTGAACTATTGAATTTCATGTTAACCTCATATGAGAGTAGATAGAGGATATCTACTCTCAAATGAGGTTACAAGATATTCTCCAAAACTAATGACCCGTGAATGACGATACTTAATATTAGTTTATGTAACCCCTCTCTATGTAGTTTTTATTAGAAAAGCTCGTGACGACAAAAGAAAACATCGTAAGCAGTGAGTAAATCTATGACTCTTTAATATGGCAAAACGTAAACATTTTGTTCTACGACCACTAAATCGGGTGCAATAGAAACCAGGCAGTTTTCTGAAAAGCAGTTATTGGACATAAGATTTTTTTTTCTTCCTGCCCTTATACCATGTTACTTGGGGTCGGCACAACCCGTTTTATTCTTCCATTCCGTCCAGTCCCCTGTTACACCATCACTGACTCCCTTTTCTTTCATCTCTCTCCTCACTCCTCAAACAGTCTATCCATCTTTTATTTCGCCTTCCCCTCCATCTCCATCCATCCACATTTATATTCATAACTCTTTTAGTAACATGCGTTTAATCCCTCCTTATCACATTACCGTTACGAAAACTTTTTCTATGGGACAAACTCTGGAATTGAAAAAAAAAATAACTGACCCATACATATTTATGTTTTCATAACTCGACAAAATGTACTGGACAACTGTTTTTTTTGTCGTTTTTATAGCAAAATTCGTCCATAATAACTACAATTACTAGTAGCTTTTTCAAAATTGTGTTATTTCAGTAACTCCTTGTATGTTGCCACAATGATGGTGTGCGAATGACCTGAGATTAATTAATACTTGATACCCACATAGCAACGGTCAATCAATTAATTACCAATATGTAACTCAACTAAACAAATTCTATTATAATTAATAGTTGAATGATAGACATTTCGTGACCATAGTTAATCAAATAAAAGAGCTATTTGTAACTGTATCGATTAGAACGAATTCAATTAGATGTTAAACTTAAAAGGTGTTTTAAGAGCGGTATGCAATTATGGAACTATTATTTTAACACTAATTGGTATGGCAAGGTTCTGCTTCTACAAATATTATGAAGGAACCCTTTAATTGAATTCGAGGTTAATGTTTTAATAAGTTAGTTTTTGGTTGTAAATAGAGTCAGCAAAACTACATTCTATATAGTTTCAAAATTATTATTCTAACACATCATTTCTAACGCCTGTAATTTTCTAAGGATAAGGACAGCAGAGGTGTACCTACTGATAGTACACGCAAATTTCGTCAGTTATGTTTAAGTTCCAAGGGGCTAAAACGCGGGCAAATCCAGACTCCAGACTACTAACTAGTAATTCCCTATGGAAAAATCCACTTTATCCATCTCGAGGTTGAACCTAGGATAGCAGTAGTGCTTGCAGCCAATATATAGGTCACCGAGGCAGTAGGCAGTCAAAAATAAATGTAGGCAGTTTTAAATAAATGAATACATGCATAATACAATGTTTTCTCAAAAGGAGGATGATGGAGTGTAAAATACCTTTGAGGTATTTTGTACTGAAAATAAATGAATACCTGGTATTAATTTCCATCCTTTGAGGTATTTTCAACAGACTGCTGTACTCTGATAATTAATTTTGAAATTCCAAAATGTCCGTCCAAATATCAGGCCATTGCCAAGTTACCATGAAACTTTAATATTTTAAGTTTAATTAATTTGCAGATACTTAAATATTAAATATGGACTATTACAGGTGGTCCAGTGGTTATGATCCTCTTGTCCTTGAGGTCGTGGGTTAAAATCCGGCCAAATACTACTAAAATTTAACAAATCGACCAATCGACTTTTTCAAATTATGTACTTTCTAAGTTTATCTTGGACGTCGCTGATAACGGTAAAGGAAAACATCTTGAGGAAACTTAAACTTATAAGTCAATTTAAATTTTAAATCACCAACCCCTCTTGTGCAAACGAGCAGATGATGTCTTCTCTGTATGAGAAGAGGCCTTTGCCCTGAAGTGGAGCAATTACAGTCTGGTATTATTATTACACAGGAATAGTAAGACTGGCATAGCTACAAAACATACCTTGGAATCACGACTACTGCCGGGCGAGAGATAGATAGAGACAGCCGGGCGAGCACGGTCTACTGTGATAAGCTTGAGTCACGCATTTTATCATGGGTTTCGCTCCTAAACTGTGATAAAATTGTGTAACTCAAGCCTGTCACAGTAGACCGTGCTCGCCCGGCTGTCTCTATCTATCTACCTATATATATATATAAAAGAGAAAGTATGTATGTTTGTGCCTTATAGACTCCGAAAAGGCTGGACCGATTTCAAAAAAACAATTCACCGTTGGGAAGCTATAGGTACTATCGCCGGGTGACATAAGGTACTTTTATCCCTGTATTCCCACGGGAACGGGAACTACGCGGGTGAAAACGCAGGCGTCCATTAGTATGAAATAAAAACAAAATTATGGTGTTGCGTAGCTTTAGGTCTGACATGACTTTGAGTAAATTAATAATATTATTATGCTTTAAACCGACGTGAAAATGTAAGGAAAACATATTTGCTCCACTCCGTTCGTAATAACGTGTTGTTATTTCAGCCTAGTACGAGCCTCGGGTCTTACAGCACTCATAGAAGAAATATTATGAGCACACATGATGCACTTCGCGTGTTTGTAAAATTTTAAGATGTACGCGGAAATATATGAGACAGCTATGACACGGTATGTCTCGAGCCGTGACGCTATAAACATATTATCACCATCTGGTGCGATTAGTATACCTGGCTACACTATAGGTACTTAAAATCGAAATACGAAAAATACAGCCGTTTTAAAACCACCTATTTTGTACTGTTTTTTTCATGTCAAACTCTACTAAAACCGCAGCACCGCATATGGCATCGCATACCGCAGCGTTGTGCGTCCCGTTCATGAGACCAGAGCTTAAGGCACTCAAACCATCATTATCCAACCGTACCTTCCTTAATTTTACTATCATAAGTCAATCGTATAACTTATTGGTTAAAAAGAAAAATAAGTAAATCATTGTAAATAAAAAAATACGTTACATCTTTAATCCCCAGGGAAACCCAATATCGTTTATTGAAATATTGCATTATCGATATCTGGTTTCGTGGAGTGGGTAAACAATTTACCGGCCATTACTTCCGAACCACCATCATGTCCAATTATATATTAATATTTTCAGACGGAAAGCTCAATATTTAAAACGATTTCATCGGGACTGTTTTGCTTTAATTATGACACAGGTACATGGACGATAATTATATCAGTCCCTCTTTTAATTACATTTCACTTTATTTACGTCCAAGCTCTTCGTTTCAAAGCCCAAATCGCACATGCAGGCAACAACGCCGCACAAACTAAAGTGGAACTGGCACATCTGCGGCTTGCCGCAACAGAATTGGGCAGAAGTAGCCACTAATTGGATTCCTAACAACAGGAACAGGCAATGTGGTAGCCCCAGAAGTTGATGGCGTGATGAGTTAGACTCCTATCTAAAGGAACCTAAAGATAGAGAAAACCAGCCAAGTGCGAGTCTGACTCTACAGGTTGTAGTATTCTTTCCACATCTTTTAGTCTACTTACGTTTTATAACACTATACAAACCACACCTTTATATCTTTTGAAATTGTGTCAACTCATTTTACTCATTTTTATGTTTTCTGTTATACTGTTAACACCTGAAAAGCATATTTTTAGTTATCTCTGATTGATTTGTATTCACAACTTAATTTATATTGCTAATTTGTAAAATCTTTGAATATTTTAAAATCTGAAATTTTCATCTGTCTGTCTATTTTATTTTTTTAAGCCATAGACATTTACATAACATACCATGGACTAGACCTTTCTCAAGCTAGTTGTACATTATAATTTTCATAATAAGGGCAGCGGCAGACTGCCGGCCTCTGTAAACCGTTTTTTATTCGTTCTGGTCTTGATTTCTTAATTGAAATTTGAATTTGAAATTTAGAAGATATGAACGAACGAGGAAAAAAATGGGCATCAACTTTTTGAGTTGGATTCTGGAGGGAACGCCGAAAGTCGGTTGACTACTGAGTACTATAATACCAAGTGTATTTTCTATTCTGAAAACTCTCAAAACTGTGAATTTCCAGCTTGTGTACTTACACAAAGAGCACTTCAGAACGTAATACACTTGTATTACGTTCTGAAGTGCTCCAGTTAAATGTATTGTGTGTGGTTACCTAAAATAATAATTTGTCACTTCAAATAGAAAAAGAGTCTTCATAACAAGGAATATTTATTCAAAACTACAAACAACAATATTGTTGTGAATCCTAACTAGCGAGGAACATTAAAGTTAAGGCTCTGTTACAAATTTTCACTGAAATGAAACTTTGAGCATCTGATTTTAGATCGTATTTGAAAAGGTATCGGAGAGAGCTAAAATTACATAAAACAAAATTAATTATTTGTTTTAAATAAGTTTTTGAAAGCGTGATATTTAATACATTAGGATTTATTTGTAACTGATATACGATTTTAAGGCAAAACACTCATCGCCTGACTACCTTCTTTTATAGAATAAAAAATAGGGTCGCTCTTAAAAGCATTACAAAACTTTCAGATACTTACTGTGGCTATTCAAAAGCTTCTACGTTTAGAGATCTATTATTAAGAACCTTCTACAAATGCCTCAAAGAAGATGGATGCAAGCGCTTAAAGAAAAAAACCTACAAAGTTGTTGGTATAATTTTACAAATGCTGACCTACATACGAGTCACAAGGACAATTCCACAAAGTTATCTCTCAATCAAACTTTAAAGCCGAGAAGGAAAACAGAGACAAATCCTACACGTTAATAATGCATTCCAACCGCGAGGGCGCTGAGAACTACTCTAAGTAGGGCCACATGTCTTTGTCTACCTTCACAAATAATTGATTGAGTTCTGACCACACTACAATTAACGCTGAGGTAAAAACGTATAACTAACCACAACGACCTACAAGCGTGGATGTCGTGACGTTTTCCAAATGGAATTTTTCACGTTCGGGGTTATCGTTCTTTTGTTTTTATTTGGATTGTCAACTTTTACTGTGTTCCAATTTTGAATGCAGGATGGTTTACGGAACTTTCAACTGTTTTGTGGGGATGGCCAAAAACGGATGCATTCTCTTTTCGTTTTTGACATTGATTGTTGTGAAGAGAGGAGTGCGACTAATATAAGTGATTTTATACCATTCCCCCTCTAAAAAGCTTATTTTATTCACTGAAAACAGTGAATAAAAAGCACTTTTAATCACTGTTTTGGTGTTTGAATTTGGAACACACCAATGTATTAGACGTCCATCTCAATGCTATATAACCTCCTTGCTCCTCCTTGCACAAAAAATACTCGATACACAAACTCATTCTTCGATTTTAATTTTGAGTTTGTTATTTAAGATTTTAATAATGATTTTGATTTTAGTTTAAGATATTTATTGAATACTTGTTTGTATTTTAATTCTAATATTGATTGCAATGGTATTTAATTAATTATAATTATGTAACGTAACGGAGGTGGTCACTGGCCCCTGAAATACATGTGCTGTTACCTAGCTCAGCGGTCAGGGTTTCACATTTTATGTAAATTTTGAAGGTAATAAACTATATTACTCGTAATATTCCTTGTGCTTTTAGCTTAAATCTTTCTTTTTCTCGAAGTCATGGTATAAAATATAGTATGCAACTCTTGAATAAAACGGATTTATATCGAGGGCCATGAATCACTCGCGTCGCTCATGATTCTAACACTTGAATCACTCGCTATGCTCGTGATTCAATCATCATGAATCACTCCCTACGATCGTGATTCAGTCGTTAGAATCCTACACTTGCTCTTGATTCATCTATGGCCCTCGCTTTAAATCCGTCTTTTATTCACTAGTTGCATAATATACTTTTAAATCATCATCATCATCAGCCTTTTGGTGTTCTCACCGCTGGGACACAGGCCTCCTCTCTGTGAGAGGGTGTGATTTAAAATATATGGAAATAATAGGATACTCTTATCGCTTCTATCTAAGTAAGAATAAAATATGGTGCGGTAAAAATTTAAGCAATGTGTGAGCTACGCAAAATATTTTAGGCTACTAATAATTCTGTCCAACTATTAATTGTATTCGATACAGTCTCTCTACCGCTAAGGGCATAAAAGCCCACCCACATTAACCGCAGATTTAATACTGTTCATTTTAATAAGTGAGAAAAGATCGCCACCCACATTTAAGACCGCAAACCGCACTCTACATTACACTGTGGGTGAAAAGCTAGAATAATTTATAGTTTACTATATTTGTTTCAGTTAAGTCTTTCACCTTCTTGTCTTTTAATAAACTCTGATTCCATTTACAACCAAAACGACTTTCTTCATTTAGATTGAACATAGTACATTCTTCGAGAATTATATATATCTTTATTTATTTAGTTAAACCGTGTAAAAGTAGAAATTTAGCCCACGAAAACGTTCTACCGAGATAAAACTATCTATTTTATTGCCTTTTCTAAGGTACAATCTACTTTTGTACCAAAATGCATCAAAATTTGTTCATAAGTTTCGACGGCAAGGTTTCTTTTGAATTTGTATTAATTTAGTCTGGATTAATTTTATTAGTATTTCATGCTTGGCTTCACTTTACTTATAAGGGGTATTGTGTCTATTAGGGCAAATAAATCAATTCCACATTCATCCTTTCTTGGAGCACGATACTTGTTATCATTAACATGGTCCGTCTTCATTCCTTTGCACTGCGGGAAACAATCCGAGCTTCAGTAAAGAACTTCACAATCTACTTACATTAAGTTACCGACCGCACATGGGCACCATCGTCTTTATTAAACCGTTTTCAAAGAACGTCCCTTTGGAATTGCTCCGATTAGTTTCCGTATCTACGATATAACGACTTTGTGATTAAAGTCAGAGATATTGCCGTCTGATCTTCCTATTCTCTCAGGAATAGTTTTTCTCAATAGTGAACTCCTATAGTAACTGCAGAAGTTTTGTTTGATTACTCTCAACTGGTCAAACATGACTAGCTTGTAAGCCCTCTATGAAACTTATTTGAGCAAACTTTAAACTCGCTCGGGTACTAGAAACAAAGCTACATTGTTGCTTTTCCATTCCCAGTCCAGTATGAAAACTACACAGACCATCAGGCAAAAATAGCAGTCTAGACGCGAGACATTTTCCAAAGCAGGACAAGTTCAGAAATAACTTTCTAACAGACCAAGCTGCACATTTTAAAAGTCCATTCACAGGTAGATGAATATAGGCCAGATGTGTCAAACGGAAACTCCGGATAAAAGTCCCTATTCTGGTTCCCGGAATAGGTTCAAATGTATCGACCCAAGCACTTATGTTGCAAGATTAGATACCGCCACAAATGTACAATGATAGATTGATTGTGTGTTTATTTAGGATAACATTCTGCTATGTGTGACAGCACTTTAAATAACGTTGGCCTGCCTATTGCCAAGTTCCGCATAACTAAAAGGTATTGGTTTTGCGTTCTATAACAAGTGCACGCCTTGTTACTTCTGTGTGTCTAAAATTCTACATGCCGCGGTATGTTTTGGTAGTATCTTTTATAAAATTATAGGCGAATGCGCCACTTTACGGCCCCTGTGGAAAAGGACGGAAATGTTTATTTTCAGCATACCCATCCGACAAATTTATTCCCATACAAAAATATTTGACATTGATGGAGAATTTGAATTTAGAATCTGCATATCAGGATTGAAATTAATCATAATTATGGTAAGATTATTTTTATAACTAAGGCCGTGAATGTGTATATCTTCGTAACCTTAAGATTATTTTTTGTATTTGAATATCGAATCATTTATTTATTTATTTATTTATTTATTTATTTATTTATTTATATACACTTTATTGTACACCAGAAAAACAAAAACAATTGAAACTTAAAACTAAAAAAAAATATATACAATGGGCGGCCTTATCGCATTCTGCGATCTCTTCCAGGCAACCTGGAATGGACAGTGAATGCGTGGACATGACATGGGGTTGTCTGTGGTGCAACAATACCAACAAAAATATATTTATTATCAATGATACAAATACAAATATATATATGCCATATAATAGATACATAAATAAATACATATTTGATATATAAACCGTAAAAATAAAAGTCGTATGACAATCATAGACAAAATGTAAGCCAAAATACTAAGAGCACGATTACAGCGATAAGTAATGTTCCTTGACAAGTCTTTTAAACACAGGCAACGACTGAGCACGTTTAATCGGGTCAGGCAATGCATTCCACAGACGAGCAGCCTGGACAGAAAAAGATTTATCCATGAAAGTTGTGGAATGCATTGGCATTTTAAGTCGCAAGTTAACTGATGACCTTAGAGATTTCGTGTGGGAATCGCAGATAAACTGGAAACGATCCTTGAGGTAAAGAGGGGTGGAAGGAGTAAAGAGCACATTAAACAGAAGAGAAAGAATGTGAGTATTCCGGCGAAGGCGAATTGGCAACCACTTGAGCTTTACACGGAATTCAGAAACATGGTCATATTTGCGCAAACCGAATATGAACCTTATACAAAAATTTTGAAGCCGCTCAAGTTTATCGAGTTGTTCTTGGGTAAGATCAAGATAGCTGGCATCAGCATAATCAAGGATGGGAAGAAGAAGAGATTGTGCAAGCGCAATCTTGGTGGCCGTTGGCAGAAAATTACGTAGTCTCCTCAAAGTCGCAGCAGATGCAAACAACTTGCGGCTAACTTCCTGCAGTTGGGCAGTCCAAGAGAAGTTCCTGTCGATGAATATCCCCAAGTTCTTAACTTTCTCACTGAAGGGAATTACTGCATTGTCAAAAATAACTTGGGGAAGAATCGTCCAGTTGATCCTAGAAACCATTCTAGGACTGCCCACTACTATTACCTGAGTCTTTATGGGGTTTACCTTAAGCCCATACCTCTTGCTCCAATCGCAAATGCGAGCCAGATCAAGATTGATGGTTTCTAAAGCTTCAGACAGCTTTCCGAGAGGAGCACGCGAGTATAATTGCAGATCATCTGCATAAAGATGGTAGGAAGAAATTAGTTCATTGGAGATAGAGTTTATAAAAACTGCGAAAAGTAAAGGAGATAAAACGCCACCCTGCGGTACTCCGGCAGAAGTACTACACCAGGAAGAGAAATTCTCTCCGATGCTTATACGTTGCCGGCGCCCGAACAGGTAACTACGAAACCAATCAATCATCATCATCATCTCAGCAGAAAGCCGTCCATTGCTAGACATAGGTCTCCCCCAAGCGCCGCCACACCGATCGGTCCTGTGTGCCTCGCAACCACCGGATCCACGGACTTCTGATAAGGCCCATTGTAAGCGACCACGTCACAGTACCTACCATAGATCATCACTCGCAACACACACTGGTCATAGACTTTCATTTTGAGACACAGTGGTTAGTTGGACGAGAAGATACCGCGCAATTTACCGAATACTGTTCAGCCGAGTCGGATTAGACCTACCTAACTGGACCGTTTGTCCCAGTTAGATTATTATCATCCACAACTTCGAGAGTAGAGTCTCCAACCTTGATAGGAGTGGATGTAACACGGGCATTCAACATAACCTTGGTTTTGTCCATGTTCATTTGAGGACCCATTCTTTCGGAAGCTCTACTGAGATCATCGAGCAGTGTACCGAGGCCCTCCATGGTCTCAGCCATGACCACTATGTTGACAGCAAACCGAAGGTGAGTGATGTACTCGTCATTAACTTTAATGCCTAGCCCTCTCCAGCCCAGAACCTTGAAGACATGAAAAGCGAATACCGTGGTACAAATATGAGTCAGTCAGGTAAGATTTGAGAATATTTGCCTATGGTGTGGTTGACTTACATTTAAGTATCGTCACTCAGGCAAGATACATAAATGCTATTTGAGAAGTAAATAGGTTTGCTTATAATGTTCTATAAAAGTCAGTTTTTATACAAAATGCATTCCGCATAGGACAAGAATAGTCAAAGGATTTATCGGGGAATGCATCGGTATTTTTTAATTTCAGTTCTGTTGAAGATCTCTTCATGTTATATTCTCTTTTTTGAATGAGTATCGTGCTTCTCATGAGAA
The DNA here is from genome assembly GCA_949775005.1 of Orthosia gothica. Classification (NCBI taxonomy): domain Eukaryota; kingdom Metazoa; phylum Arthropoda; class Insecta; order Lepidoptera; family Noctuidae; genus Orthosia; species Orthosia gothica. The sequence continues at coordinate 15,061,565 of OX459042.1, forward strand.
GTAGATGTTTTTTTTATTTTAGTATCTAACTAAGGCTTTCTTTAGAGAATATTACATTGCAGTTGAGATATTATTAAACCGGTGGAGGTATATTGGATGTTTGAGCTTTACGAAAATGTAATGCAAACATCCTGGAAACACTAGGATTTATCAAATTTGCCTACCAGAGTAATTTCAAACGAGGAAAGAAGCAATTTTGTGAAAGTTCCCAAAAAACCGGTTTACATAAAATGATTTAGTATAATTATTGTTTGTCTTTCATGAATTGTGCTCCTAAAAACAACATTAATAAACAACTTTGAGCTATTCTTTGAAGCGTTTTCAACAAAATGTTTCTCATTTTTGTAGGCGCATGGAAATTGTCCTTTTTCAAACAATGTGAAGGTTAGCAAAAGAAATGAGGCTCATTACTCGCTCGCCATCCGAGAAAGTCTAATTGGAACATTTTATACAATGTCAACTGTTTTCTTTAAAAATAAACAACCCATTAATATATTGCAAAAAAATATTTTAAAAAATTCCCGATTATTGTGTTATGAAAACCGTGTTGTTCCGGTCTAGATTGGGTTTGAAAACATAGACAGACATGATAAATTATGTAATTCCAAAGAGTGTAAAAAAAACGTTAAACATTTAGTGGCTTATATTAATCACTCCTGTGTCACTTTAATTTCTTTTTTAAAACTGGCAGTTTTTGAACTATCCTCTAGAAGATTTTTGTAAACTAGAAATTGAAAGCTGCTGTAAATTTAGTTTTAAAAGTATTGAGTATTTATCCGGAACCCTTCTTTTATTGAAACCTATTTGAGTTGATAAAATAAATTTAAAAAGTTTTTTTTATAGATTATTATAATAAAATAATAGGCACATGACGTCTTTTCACTCTAATTTAATGACTTTCACAGTAAACAAAAACATAATTAAATGAAACAAATGTTAGACAGTGAATTTCAGTTTTAGATTAGAAATTTTAGTCTCTAATGTATAAAGTTGTGATGTATAAATATGCTATTATATGTCTGGAAATAGCATAGGTATTTACGGAAAATATAGATACGTTTAGACTGTAGCATTTTGTTCAAATAATAATTTACTAGTTCTGAGTATTTCAGGTCAAGGTTAATATTAAATAATAAAATAAAATACATCTAAAACAGTATTTTAAAACCCTAATTGTTTATATAGATTTTTAATAATACTTTATTTTTAATTCTTTATTATTGTAATCTTAAAAGTAAGTGATGACTAGGCAACTATTTAAAGCACTAGAGACAAAATTTTCAATAGTCAGATAATTTTTATTTGAAGAATATACGGCGAATTATCATAATTACTAAACAAAAACTGTCAAACCGCAAATATTTCATTAGATAAATGTTATCTGACTATTTTGTCTGACAACTGAAAAACCTGTCAACATTGCGAAGCCCTAATAAACGTTAAAACACATAAGTTATGACGCAGGTATTAAAGTAAACCTATTGTCATTACAGGTACTACGCTACATTTAGTTTAAATACCCATAAAGTATTCAAACTAATGCTAGCTGCCCTGATGTCTAACGTCTAACCGCCCGACTATTTGGCTATTGTTGTCAATTCAGCCTGTTGTCGCCGATTTATTTATAAAACGGCTGAATTCATCGGTTTGCAAATTTAATAGAGTATAAAGCTTTTACTGCCGATTGAAATAATTTGTAATTTTCGTAATGGATACGAACGTACTAACATGAAAAAGATTCAAACAGCTGTACGTTTCCGTTTTCAATGTATTTAAATGAAATAGCTACGAGGTTTTAATTAAGTCTGGTTCAATTAATAATGGCATGCTTTTAAAGAATAAAACCTTGTAAATAATATTGTTCAGGTAAATTAATGTACCTCTTATTCTTTTAAAGCCACAGATGGCGTTTGGCATTATAAAATTATTTTATAAATATCCCACGATGTCATTGGACTTGGCACAAGGCGACTAGATAGATATTACGAACACTATATAAAACACCTACTTACGCGTTATGTACCACGCTTGGTTACAACACATAATCCTCTTTACTAGCACTCAAAAACATTGTCAAAATTACTTTTGAATAAATCTGTATGACCCCGTTTTACTTTCTGTTCAAAGAGTTCGTATGTGTCCTCATCATTAAAAAAAAATAGCATGCGAGTACTGGCACTCGCTCGAAAAACAACTTTATTTTAAGATACAATTGTAAAATGTTAACTTCCGTGGAATATGTTCATGTAAGAGTAGTGTTACGTTAATTTTGAACTGTGTATGCAATGCCAGTGCACTGTAATTAAAACTTTAATTTGAATGGTATAGAAGCCACTTGTTTGAGTGCACTTCGTCCGGTTTAATTGCTTGAATTGAATACCTCATCGTGAAATGGTCGGTATTTTGTACGTTTTCAGGCTGTAAAATACTCTACATGTTTTCTGTCAATGTTTGTGTACTTAAGTATATTTTAAATTGTATAAAATACTTACCAATTTAATTATGATAAACCGTAGGATACGATGATTATTATACTTTATAAATACACTAACACTCCCACTAATTAGTCTTACAGTAAAACTAATCTATTGATAACACACTTAATTGTTTGTCTTTCAACACTTCTAATTAAGAAATTTAAAACGCACACTAATATTATGTTTATTTAAATGTCTTTGGTCATATATTTGCTTAATGTCCTAGGGGTAGTTTTACGAAGGATAAAGTAAAGTCCAAAACTATGTAAAACAGTGTAAATAGTTCATAAACCGTGTGTAAACTTTTCAAAGGTTGCAATCAGAAAATTTCAGTCGTTTCTTGTGTATAAATAGGTTCCGATATAATTTTACTCTGAGAAGCATTTTTGAATAATAAAACAACTTTGAAGCGGGTTTTTAGCGGGTAATGACGATCACTAAGAGTTTTGGAAAGTCGACAAAAGTTTTTGCAAGTGACTTTTCATTGTCATTTTAAGCTCGCAGGATTCGTTCGATGAGTTTCGGGAGGTGCTAAGAAGGTGATGATAAAATAAAATGTGAGTTCGCTTGGTCGATCGTAGTCCATGGGTTGGTAGCGCGCGAGCGAGCGCGGTTGCGCGGCGGGCGGCGGGCGGCGGGCGCGCTGTTCGACGACGGACTGACTACGGGCGGCCCCGTGTGTGCCCGAGCCAGCCCCGTGCTGCCAGCTCCCGTACTCCCTAGCGTCGAGCGCCTGCCCGACAACCCTGGTTGACATGCACTCCGCTCAACCGACATGCAAACTCCGTGTAATTTCAGAAGGTTACCGTATTTTTGTTCTGTCGCCAATACGTAGTATTCGTCAGTCTGGTTAAATCAGACATAGAACATTGTCTGATTGAATGATTACAAGATTAATTCTTTATTTAAAGGGTGTGTAAATTTTAAATAGAAAAAAAGGAATTACAGTATCAAAGAAATATCAATTAATGAAGGCATCTTGTCATCTGCCAAGCTTTTCCCTAAGTGTCTGGGGCTGGCTTTAAATCTAACTAAACTGGATGCTCTGAATACTAGAATATTACGTGGTGCCACTGCCTATCTGGTCAGATCTGTTCTGGAGTGGAGTCTCTTCAACCCAGTTAGTTAAAACGACAGGTACTCCTCAGTAAGTGTTCACAAAGTTCTTCAAATGCTAGCCGGAATAACGGCATAGCGAAATTTCCAAGGCACAGGGCGTCTCGGTATACAATGGATCACCCCGCTAAGGACTCACCTCGGCATGCGTTGCTTTACTATATGGGTATGATTATTTAGCCACGAGCCCTGAATGAAGATTTCTTCATAGTAAAAAACACTAGGAATTTCTTCCTTTATCGTGGGTGCATTCACAAAAATATAAACTCACGTACACAACACCCAGAGCCACTAGGAATTGTTCTGCTATTTCCGTAGAATAATCATTGAGAAGCCTGTCTATCGATATCGACATATTAATGTCACCCTTTTTCCCGACTGACGAAGGAGGGTAATGTATTTATCAGTCTATGTATGTATGTATGTACGTATGTATGTATGTATGTATGTTTGTTCCTTTATGGCGTTCCAGACACCAAACGCGTTGGCCGATTTTGATGATTCATACGTCAATCGATGCGTATTAACCCTGCGAGTGTCATAGGCTACATTAAATTGGATAATAGAAAAATGGCGGCTTTTGGGTGCCATATTGTGGGGGCCCAATTTTCTTTTTCCTTCCAAACCCATCGTGTGGGGTATCAAAATAAAGGGTTTTAAGAGATGATTTCAAAAATATATAACACTTATATGTTAAAATGTATCTAATTCGAAAAAAACTAACTACAAAGACTGCACAGCATGATTTTTTCCTTGTGTACGACTTTTTAGTTCGCTTTTGAAGCAGTCGGGTTTTTTGATTTTTTGGTTTAAGTTTTTATTACTACTGCCGATTGGCAGCAACATAGCCGCTGGTCGGTGCGCTTTTGAAAAAAAAAAAAAACCATAATGTTCAATAGAGGTCACCAATGTGGTGTATGTATAAAATGTAGCAGATAGAGATGTGAGAGATGTAAAGTCTTCCAGTAAAGGGGTACTCGCGAATATATTTTGAGCATCACATTTTAACAAACACACACCCATGTAATGCATTAATGGAGATGTGATATTACATGAAAAGTGCATGGAGATAAATAGGATTATATGGGCGATAGTTATTTACGAGAACATAAAATCTCAACTCTATGAAAAATCACGTTCATGTTTTTCATACAAAATGTTCTCTGTGATTTTCATCTTGTCAACATGTGAACCGTCAACGTTGTGATTCAGGGCCCTAAGTTCGATGTGTCAAAACCTATCATGCTTCCGCTGTGACGAAGAGAGAGGGAGCTATACATGACAAATAGCTCAATTCCTTTTTACCCGACTGCCGAAGGAGAGTAATGTGTTATGTTATAACTTTAATGTATGTATGTTTGTTCCTATGTGGCGATCTAGAGACCAAACACGTTGGCCGATTTTGATGATTCTTACGTCAATCGATTCGTCTTAACATTGCGAGTGTCACTGGCTTCATTAAAATTGGAAAATAGAAAAATGGCGGCTTTTGGGCACCATATTGTGGGACCCATTTTTTTTGTTTTCTCACCCATCGTGTGGAGTATCAAAATAAAGGGGTTTAAGAGGTGATTTCAAAAATATATAATACTTAAGTATATATGTTTACTTGTAAATACTTCAAAAATAAAAAATGGTAATTAAAATATTATAAATTTATTCAAAAAAACTAGGTACATATTCGCGAGCTGGCTGACCAAAATCAGATGTATCCTCCGACTGCACAGCTTGATTTTCTTCTTGTTTACGTCTTTTTAGTTCACTTCTTAAGCAGGCTTTTTGTTTTTTTTTTATTACCTTTTAATTGCAACTGAATCCCCGGCCCGTGTTCAGTCATGCAGCCAGTACTTACATAGTATGGAGTTCTGGTGTAGAAACTTTTTAGAGTAGCCTATTATACTTACCGCAACAAATAGGCGGGTTTCTACAATATAATTTGGGAGCTAAACGGCGCTCAATCAAACTATTTGTTTACCGCTTAAACAGCAATAAATTTAATGTCACGTAAGTAGGCAGACACGTTTACGACTCCATATTTTTGCGCCTTCAAATATATACAAACAAACTTGTTTTTAACCAAACAAAACTGACTTTATGGATATTTTCAAAATCTTAACTATTATTATAATAATATAGAGAGAGCCTGAATTTTGTGAGTTTGTTCATACGTGTAGGGTAATCTCTGGCACTATTACACCTATTTGAAACAATCCTTCACTTTTATTTTCTTATTTTTTTTTTTTTCAAAATAAGTGACAGCTTAGTTACAGACAAAATTAAAACATACATGAATTAGCATGTTAAGCATAGGTCCCCTGACTCCTAAACTACGTATACCTATGACTTGGGAGATATTTTTTCATTTCCTTTGTAAATTAGATTTTTCCTGATGCTCATTGGCAGTACATTATTATGACCTAGACAAAGCTGGAGCGAGCTACTAGTAATAAATTTACCATTTGATCCTTCTTAATTCAAATTATCCATAGAAGAATTAAGAATCTTCTAATTAGTATCTACTTAAACTAATCACAAAGATATTGAGAAGAAAAAGTATTTTCTTTGTTTTTTTTAACACTGTTATTGTTACACCAATGACCGCCCCATTTCATGTCCAAGCAATTACTGTCCATTCCAGGTTGCCTGGAAGAGATCGCATCCTGCGATAAGGCCGCCCATTGTTTATGTATTAGACTTAAGTTTCTTTTTGTTAATGTTTTTTATGGTGTACAATAAAGCATATAATAAATAAATAATAAATAAATAAAATCCTATTAGTTTAAACATATTCAAGTACAAAAACAGGAAAAGAAGAATAAAGAAGAGTTGGGATATGAATCTCGTATTGAACCAGCTTTACTTTACTTATATACTTTTATTACATAGCGAACGTCTCACAATGTTCTATGATTGAAGTTAACGGGTAATAAATGAAGAACGTTAGGCGCAATCGAATCTCTGATATTAATTCGCATCTTTCAGCGCAGCTGCTTCAAAATGATTCAATCAAAAAGAAAAACGAGGACTTCAAGAAAAATTACAAGAATAACGAGCTTTTTAGGGTTCCGTAGCCAAATGGCAAAAAACGGAACTCTTATAGATTCGTCATGTCTGTCTGTCTGTCTGTCTGTCTGTCTGTCCGTCCGTATGTCACAGCCAGTTTTTTCCGAAACTATAAGAACTATGCTGTTGAAACTTGGTGATTAGTTGTATTCTGTGAACCGCTTTAAGATTTTCACTCAAAAATTGAAAAAAATCAATAAATTTTGGGGGTCCCCATACTTGAAACTGAAACTATTTTTTTTTATTTCCATCAAACCCATACGTGTGGGGTATCTATGGATAGGTCTTCAAAAATGATATTGAGGTTTCTAATATCATTTTTTTCTAAACTGAATAGTTTGCGCGAGAGACACTTCCAAAGTGGTAAAATGTGTGTCCCCCCCCCTGTAACTTCTAAAATAAGAGGATGATAAAACTAAAAAAAATATATAATGTACATTACCATGTAAACTACCAGCGAAAATTGGTTTGAACGAGATCTAGTAAGTAGTTTTTTTTTAATACGTCATAAATCGTAAACCGCAATTTACCAAGTACGGAACCCTTCGTGCGCGAGTCCGACTCGCACTTGGCCGGTTTTTTCTTGATATAACTCCTAACGGCTGCAGCTAACAAAGTAGGCTAAAATATTAATTTGTAAATAAAAGAAGAGGATTCAAGTCTACAGTGAAATGGGTAAGGATCGAGCTTTAAGCCAATAACTCTACATTCCATTACATAAATGTAACACCTGCTAAAAATAAAGGAATAATTCAGTTTTATTACACCTGTCATAAAACTAATTTAGTCCATGATCGCCTACAAATGGGCGAGTCAACTCGGCATAAATTGCAACGGAGTGATGTGGTATTCCAAAATAATTTTCGGAAGGAAGATGTTGGAAAAATTGAGTATGCGCAATAGTTGACGTGTCGTGACGTGACGTCACACTTGTCGACGCTCCGTCTATTCTCGTCGCGACATTTCCGCGGCCGCGTCGCTCGACGCACGCGCACCGACGCGACAAAAGCCAGAAATATTTTACGACATTCAAAGGTCAATTTCACAAACAGCTCGTGCTTACTAGGTGTTTATTCGTATTGTACGAATAGATTAACTATTGAAGAACATTTTATAGAATTATTTAAAGCAATAATTAACGTTGTTTTCCAAGTGAAATAAAAGTTTGACTTCAAGCTTTAATAACTGACCTAGCAATTTGTGAAAATTATGTATTTCTTACCCGTCAGCTGGGCATTTCTTATTAATTTTGTTGCAGGATGGAATCCAAGACAATTTCGTTTCGCCGGGATTTCTCGAAATTCATTGAGTGGCGAACACGAAAAAAGCTCCGATTTTACCCACGTTCGCCACTGTAGATTCTGGCTTTCAGGAGATGCAGTGGTTAGGAATAGTGTGGAGGACTAAACCCAAACAAAAAATCCTATAAGTTCTGTTCTCATTGGTGTTCCTCTGAAGCCGTTTAAGTACTATTAGATTGTTTTAAAATAACTACAGCCAGTCTATTTATGTTCCACTGTTGGATAAAGGCGTCTTGTCATACAGAAAAGGAACTAACATCAATCACCGCACTTATATACAGCATGATGTGATGTCACTCCAGAGTTTCCTCTATACTTTGCGTAGTAAAACGTATTTTGTGTACATTCAACGTGGCTACCTGTTATAGTTAAAAATATACCTGTATGTTGTTATGACATAGGTGGGCACTTGGGCAGACAGACAGCGATGCTGAATGTTTAGTAATTAGGTTAGACATTCATTATTTATTCCAAAAGAATGGGGTTCCAAACTCTAGACAACCAAAAAAACACTTTGCTGTACTTGAGAATCGAACAGAAGAACGCAGCCAACTCATCTCGTATCGTAGTAGTCCATGATACGAATAATTTTGTTCAGTGCCATCTGTAAATAGAATGCGAAACTAACAACGCCGACGGCAAAATTTCGTAGAGGACCGCTACGAGGATGCGCTACGAAGCTACATATTCCGTAATCTATTTGCTTCTGTGAACGCTTCACAGGTGGCATGACATGTACGAAAAACTATCGTAATAAAGACTTTATGTGAATGTCCCGAGTACAAGCAAAATTGCCCATGAATGTCTGTAAATTATAACACAATAAAATTCGCATGTGTTAATGTGAATTTTATAGCGCGTACTGGCTGAAAACAATATGTTTACATGTTTTCACCTGATTGATGAACATCGTAAAAGCTTATTGCCTGTCAAGCGATTTTCAGGTGAATAAGTTGTTGGAATGTTTCAATTGAACATTGTTTTGTTCGTGGTTTTAGATTAAAATATTTTAATTTTTGGATAATTAAATACGTTCCTACATTGGAAGAGAATATTAATTAGAAGAGAAAGGAGCGACCTTTACCAATCTGTTTAATGGATGAAAAGCATTTCATATCAAATTTAACATGTTTAAAAATATATCGTGAGTGGGTGGTCTGAAAAAATCCTGTCAAGACATTATTTGATGAGTTAAGACAGATCTTTTGCAGAGAAGATTTTGTTATGTAACCACTCCTGTATTACCGTTCTGATTTATTTAGAGGATAATATTAAACAGTAGCTTGTTCCCGTGGCTTCATCCGCGTGAAAGACGGGACTTATCCCAAGGCGTACGTACAACCGGGATAATCGAGTCTACCTTGACCTGGATTAGAACAGGATGCTTTATCGTCGCCTTTGGCTGAACGGATTGGGATCCGTTAACCATTGAGGCGAGATTGATTAACAAACATAAACGTACTGAATACATTTTATAGTAGTAGTATCAGCAGAATCACCTAATACAGTTGTGCTCGGTTCCTATGTTCAAAAAAAGAAAGAGATTTCTTTTTCGTTTGGGAACATTTACGGCATGTCAAAAGAGTTCTTAGTTAATCATTTTCCTGTACACGGAAGCGTTTACGAGCGGGCATTCAGTCTATCTTTATTTTTTAGGATAATAGGCTTTCATTTGAACGATGCAAGCCAAGGACTCGTATTTGGCAGTTTGTTTGACTCAACAGTACTCACCTAAGCAAAAGGTCCATCAAAAATGTGCCTTGAACCCACTTGGATTCCATTTCCTTTAAATCTGTAAACTTTTGAAATTATAACAATGGATACTAGAAGTTGCACCGTCACCTCTTCTTGCTCCTCTAAACCACCTAATCAACCATTCCAACTATGCCACACATTCAATTTCTTTCTTGCGTTAATAAACTTAAAACTTGGCACAAATACCAACCTGAGACCCGAACACAGTCACGTATTAATTGGAGATTTTTAACCACAAAAACAAAGGAGGAGCGAACCTCCTCCTTTGTTTTTGTCGGTTAATTTGACATGTATCTATATTATTTTATGTAAGACCAAGCATATCTTTTTATAGTGCGCCGAGTGCAAAAAAAAAAATATACCTTAGGTTTCATCCCATTTAAGTTTGAAAAAATACAATCGACCCCTAAAGGTACAAAAAAAAGGATTTGTTGATCATTTTCCCTCTGAAATTTTCAATTGTGAACCGATTCTGTAGAAATTTAGTAAACTGAATAGCGAAAAAATAAACCGTTTTAACATTTTTTTACTTATCTGTCTACTTAGTTCTTGCTTTCCAACGCTGCTTCTGTGGTGTCTCATCCTATACAAAGAAACTGTCCCGACGTACTGTACTGATTATACTGATTATTTGATTTATCTATCGATATCGATTGATTATTAGATGGCGATCTATCTATCGCCGTGGAACGGAACCGAACGTGATCGATTTAGAAAAATAATCTGTATAATCAGATGAAAAACGCTAGCTACGTCGCACGGTTTCTTTGCATGAGATGAGGCATCTGTATGCTAGTATTATATAATCTGTGGCTGCGTCTTCCCTTTATTCTGATGTATAAGTTTACATACTGTAAAGTTTTATCAAAATCCGTTCAGTGTGTTTTAGAGTGAAAGGCTATCAAACATTCACCCATCCTTACAAACTTTCACATTTATAACATTATTAAGGATTGTCGTGTCGTAACCAACAATTCTCGATTCCTTGTCTTGTTCTAGCGAGCTTTATTGGTTTACATGCTTAGTTAGTATTACTTTTGTATACTTGAGGATCAGATTCGTGAAAAGGCGTAGAAAAGGCATGAAACTGCTTAAATCAATGTGTAAACTAAATGCATTGAGGTAATAATGTACTATGACTAAATGTAGCTTTTTACCTTTAAAATAATAGAGACATATTCTGTCCTTACACTACTTCTTCTTCGTTGTATCGATGATTCAAATTATTTGGTTTATTTTTGCACATTAAATGTATTTCGAGCAGAATTCAGCTATGTCGACAGCGTAAGCGTTTGCCTCACAAAGGTACATCACGGTGCAGGCGTTGTTGTACAGAGAGCACGACAAGAGGGGGCTTTATTTATTTATTATATACTTTATTGTACACCACTTAAATAATTACAGGACTAAACATTTATAACGATAAGTGTACAATGGGCGGTCTTATCGCACGTGGCAATCTCTTACAGACAACCTTTGGATGATCCTTTTATTTAGGATGTAGATCCGCAATCGCATTGAAATCTGATCAAGTTGTGCCTGCAGCCGCGGCCCACCTGACTTCGTAGTCGATTTAGAGAATTACAGATGGGCCATGAAAGTTGGTGGCCAGTAGGGCGCTTTTCTTCAGGTTCAACATAATGTAAAAGCCGGTTAGTTGCCACACTTTTAAAATTACTCTATATCTCTTTGTTCAACCGTGAACAGGCCATAGTTACACGCGCCAAAAACAGCATGATAGCGTCAGCGACATACTTTCGGTCCACGGCTCCACGCGCCGGCAACACCGGCACACCGTCAGCGCTAAGAAGTGATTTACTAAGATCTTCGCTTCAGCAGCTCAATACACACACAATACACATGTAAATAGGTATCAATGTGAAATGACCACAAAATTTGTTTATAATTAAGTTAATATTGTAATAAATTAGTCATCAAGCTGCAGTCGAGTTTTATTCATCTCTCCATTACTCCTCTAACTGTGGCCAAGACACCTTTAGCCTTCAACGACTACCTACTGTGAGTCTGTGGGATCGGCAGTGAGAAAGCCAGTTCCTGTGTACATTGCATGACGTATACAAACCCCTATTCCTACCCAAATACCGTCTGTTACCGTAGGTCTCCTTGTAACAGACTTCCCGCACGTAAAACCAACGTTATCTACGTTTGTTGTGGTTTTTATGATAGGTTGAGGGTGAAGCGAAGAGGAACCCTAGGAGGGGTGGCTCGTCAAGGGTTTTGCCGATTTAGCCGACGACGTAGCGGCCAACTAGTAGGTTGCGGTGCCGCTTGTTAACAGGAGACATCGCAACTGAGGCGGGCTGCGCTTATGGAGCGTCCCAGGTCCCATACGATATCGCGGCTGATGGTTGGAGGCCGCGGCGGGAGAGGAGTGCCGGTATTGCGGTGCGCCGCTCTCCCTATCTTTCGCGGCCTGGACGGGGTCGCCACCGTCTGATAGCGGACGCGGTAGGGTCGCAGGGAAGAGGAGTGTCGGTATAGCGTTGGCCGCTCTCCCTATCCCCTGCGGTAAGTGGCGTGGCCATTGACCTTGACCCATCACAGGGGGACCAAGGGTGCCATACACGGGGTCGTCTGGCGCCGATGTGCTGGTTTGGTCCCTGGGGTGGTCACGGCGTGCAGTGTGTTCTGGTTTGCCGGTGATGGGGGGTACTCCCCAGAGGAGGGTCTGGTGACGGACAGCCGCAGCGGGTTCGCGGTGAGTGCTAACGCGTGCCTGTGTTCTCACCATAAGCGGAACAGGAGAACACCGTGGAGTTTTAGTGGGATATAGAGTCCCACATACTCGTGACTGCGCTATCTCCCCGTGGTTGCGCGTTACATGAGCATTACTCCAAGATAAAAAAAAAAAAACTAAAAAGCAAGGCGTTAGGATAACATAGGGTGTAGGTCTAGGTAATTGTTATATGGCTAGTTTGTGGTCAGTGGGGGTCTTAGGTATCTCATAGGTACCAGGCTGAATTGGTGCAAACATAGCGCATTTGGAATAATGGCCGTACTGTAGAATAGAATAGAATATACTTTTTACTTTTTTTTTTTTTTTTTTTGTTTTTTTTTACTGTAAGTCCCGGCGGTTACATTTGGTCCTTCGAGCAATTTTTTGGGAAACCAGAGTAATTTATTCCATCGGTACTTTAACATTGTGACATTAATAAAATAACAAAAAAAGGTTCTTCTTTTTGTCCAACGCCAATACCGACTAACTGACTAGACGTACTTCAAACTAGCGTACTCAACAAGCGCTTGTTTGTTGTATGTAAAGGGACTGACATACACGCCTTTTGTACGATAGCGGATCGGAAATCGGTACCAACAAGCGGGTTCACCGATATTTTGGGAAGTCGCACTTGGGCAAATAAGTAACGTTCTTAACTAATGAGACTAGTAGGGACAGTAAAGAAAAATGGACATACAAAAAATAAACGAAGTTATACGAAGTCAAGAAGCAGATAACAATGAACTAAGACATATATTAACCAATATGAAGAGAGACTCAGCATCAAGTCAAACCCAAAAATAAATCACAGAAAGAAGAACTCGACTTACGGAAATATTTACTAGAACGTCCAGAAACCATTCACGGATAAAAGACGAAGATGTGTTGTGTAATCACAAATACATCACTACCAAACACTTTAGTTCTATCAATACACAGTATACGCCAGCGATTGTATAACTGTTGATGTGTGAGAAAAGACTACAAGTAGTAAACCAACTATACGAGCCAAAAGATATAGAACACGAAGAGGAAGAAGGCATTAGCTCACCCAAACTATTTATTCAACTATTTCTGATTCATCAGATGCAGAAAAAGTTACAGTCAGCAACTCAATCGGTGAATGAAGAGAAAGCGAGTTGGTATTTAGAATCCTTGACTACTTTACAAAAACAATGACAAGAAATTGAAGAAACACATGTACTCATTTTAATGGAAGATAGTATAGTACGTTGAAACACAGCTATTTTCAAGAAAACGGAATTCGATCTTGTGATGGAAAAATTAATAGCAACAATAGGTCAAAAATCGACACACAACAACGAAAAACACAAAAAGCAAAATGCTTTATAAAATTTTGTAAAAGTGGCCGGTACTTTGGTTTTTTACAACAAATTACAACAAATACAAATTTGTGAAAAGTAAAAAACATTATCGTTAATATTTCCAGGGTATTAGTGATTCTTGCGGACCTCTATATTTTGGGACATCTATCCCACATAGGGGATAGTTGCCTAATCATGTAAATTACGTTTAACGTAGATGCCCCACCGAGAAACAGCACATCTATCCCCGCAAAAACTTTGATCGCATTTTTACTTCGCATGTAATCGCACAGATATATGAGATACGGTCAACTTAGTGGTAGTTGGAGAATCTTTCGATTGATTAATAAAATATCATGCAATTCATCCGTCAAACTAGAGTAATTACAATGGGGGCAACTATATCCCTAGGGCCGCTATCCTGGTTTTATGCTTCAGATGGAGGAGGCTATCTGAGGACCCATAGTTTTTTTTTCTCCCTTGGCTACTGCACATTATACAAAGGGTGTCGTTTATCGATCTCTTGCTTGTGTTTTTTGGAAGAGCATGATACTTATCTTCGAATCTCCGGAGGGGCGATTCCCGCAACTGGGTATAATGCAGCAAGTGGTTTTTGGTTTAAGGCAGGCCGTAGTTATCCTTCATGTCTCATTGAGAGCTATATCAACTTGTCGGGCATGGACGGATAGGTCTCACTGGACATGCAAATTCGTCAGGTGAAAAGCAGAGAGAACCTGATGTTTGAAGAATTTGTGGAAAGACACCCCAGGCAGTAGATGTCAGGTGAGTCAGTACGTTATGCGGGTGCTGATTTTATGTTTGGTTTTGAAACAGTAACTACATCAGTGAACGGTCTCTGGCCACCTTTGGTCCGAGGCCTAAACCTTTTACTTTTTGTTTTCGCTGATTGTATGTTTGGCGCCGCCTCAAAATGCTAGACTAACAGTTATTGTTTTTCATTTCGTTATTTCGTCGGGTAAATTTGTTTTAATTAAAAGGTTTTTCGTCTTGGATAATCTTATACTAGACAAATCCTCCGTCTCACTCAATTAGATAATATGATTCCAACGAAATAACTGGGGTCGTCCTTCTTGACCTCTCAGCTGGTTACGACACGGTCAATGTTGAAAGATTACTGTTCAAATTAACAGCTCTATCAGACGATCAATACTTTTATACGCTTCCTGGGTGAATAATGTTACGTAAAACGTGATTTATAGTCCACCTTAGTGCAAATAAGAGCTGATTTTGTTGGAAAGATTATGTTTATGTTAATGTTGGAAAGATTGGTCTACCCAAAGTCAGTGTTGGTGCCCATTTTATTGATTCTTTATACCAATGAGCCGCCCAAAATGGGAAACACAGAACGATTCCTCTACGAAGGTGACTTGGCACTATTCACGAGGACAGGACGGTAAATTTGAGGAGGCCGAAGTAAATGACGAAAAGGCACTGTCCTAAAAAAAAAAAGACAATGATATCTCTACACGTACCGTTCACTGACGTACTGTTTCAAAACAAAACATAAAATCGCAGTCGCATTACCTATTCCGCTGCCTGACATTTACTGCCTGGGGTATCTCTATATGTTCTACGCACATCGACTTAGATCTCTGCTTTTTAACTGACGAATTTGCAGGCCCAGTGAGATATATCCATCCATGTCCGACAAATTGATGTAGCTCATATAATAATACATGTAGGATAATTACGGCCTGCCTTAAACCGACACCACTTGCTGCATCATAACCGCTGGCAGGAATAGCCGGAGGTCCAAAGAGACGTGAGTAGGTAACTTCCTAAAAACACAAGCACGAGACAGATAAATTATACCCTTCGTACAATATTGAGTAGCAAAGGGAGATGGTGAAGAGTCGACACAGTTTTCTGTCGACGATTAAACCTCTTAACGTCAGCGAGCCTAGTAAAGCAAAGAAAAACCGTGGCTCCTCAAATATCCTTCTTCAGCTGTTGTGGCGGAGATGTTGTTGGTGGATGTTGAGCCTGCAGAAAAGTTCTCTGCTGGCCACCAACTTCCCTGGCCCATCTGGAAATCTCTAAATCGACAACGAAGTCAGGTGGGCCGCGGCTGCAAGCACAACTTGGTCAGCTAAGGGTACTTCAATGAGATTGTCAAGCTACATCCTAAAACCCCGCATATCGTGCTCTCTGTGCAACAACGCCTGCATCCTGAAAGAGCTTTGCGAGGCAAATGCTAACGCTGTCGATATAGCTGAATTTATTCTGGTCGAAATACAATATATTTTCAAAAATAAACTATATAATTTGGAATCATCAATACAACGGAGAAGAAGAAGTGTAAAGACAGAATGTGTCTCTATTCTTTTAAAGGTAAAGCTACATTTAGTTTACACATTGATTTAAGCGGTGAATCCTTTGCTACGCGTTTTCATTAATCTGATCCTCATGTAAATAACAGTAACACTACATAAGCAGGTAATCCAATAAAGCTCGGTAGAACAAGACAAGGAATAGAGGATTGTTGGTTATATCACGACAATCCTTACTAATGTTTTAAATGTGAAAGTTTGTAAGGATGTGTGCAAAGTTTAACAAGAGTAACAATACTCTTGTTAAACTTTATAGTAATATAACTTGTACAAAAGAATATCGAAAAGAAGCAAGTTGCTTGGCAGCGAAGCAGCGTTTTTTTTGGCTTAGCGAAGCAGCGTTGGCAAGCCTCCCACTAGGTGGACTGATGAAATGGTTAAGCGTGCGGGTATCTACTGGATGCGGGATGCACAGGGCTGTTCAATGTGGTGACACTTAGGGGAGACATATGTTCAGCAGTAGAAGTCGTTCGGCTAAAATGATCACACACATATACATAGGCTCAAATTTATAAAGATGTTAAGTACCAATTTTATCTTTTCCTCAGACCACTACTTTACAACAGACTAAACGCAACAGCAAATATTTATTGCCTAAATTATTGTAACTTTAAGAAAATTCTCAAGGAACTCTTCAAAGTATGTCCTACGAAGATACAGAGAAGTTATTACTTGTGCTAAAGTAGATATTGTACTTATATTATTTATTTTAAGAATCTAGGCTGTTAGAAAATAAAAAAAACATTATATTATTTACACCTTTTATAATATTACCTAAGATTACTATAAACCTTATATTTGATTAATTGTAATATATAAAAAGAAAAATAAAAAAACTTAATTCAAAAAATCAGAAAACCCGACTGCTTCAAAAGCGAACTAAAAACTCGTAAACAAGGAAAAAACCGGCCAAGTGCGAGTCGGGCTCGCGCACGAAGGGTTCCGTACCATTATCGTAAAAAACGGCAAAAAAATCACGTTCGTTGTATGGGAGCCCCCCTTAAATATTAATATTATTTTGTTTTTAGTATTTGTTGTTATAGCGGCAACAGAAATACATCATCTGTGAAAATTTCAACTGTCTAGCTATCATGGTTCATGAGATACAGCCTGGTGACAGACAGACAGACAGACAGACAGACGGACCGCGGAGTCTTAGTAATAGGGTTCCGTTTTTACCCTTTGGGTACGGAACCCTAAAAATCATGCTGTGCAGTCGGAGGATACATATTCGCGGGCTGGCTGACCAAAATCTGGTGTATCCTCCGCCTTACAACGGTAAGTATAATATCGGTACAAAAATTGGTATTTAACGGTAAAAATTGGTAGTGGTTGGTAGTGTTTTTTTTTTTGGTGTGGTTGGTTGGCCATTTTTCTATTGTCCAATTTTAATGTAGCCTGTGACACTCGCAGGGTTAAGACGAATCGATTGACATATGAATCATCAAAATCGGCCAACGCGTTTGGTCTCTGGAGCACCATATAGGAACAAACAGACATACATAGACTGATAAACACTTTACCCTCCTTTGGCAGTTGGGTAAAAATGAATGTACCTCTTCTCGCCTGAAACACAGTATTACCTAGTTCAGGCACATAACACATGTGAACCAGACATTGACTTAAGCCAAAATTGTATTGATTGTTCTGCCTTATAATTTTAAATAAATATATTATTATTATAAATAAAAACCACGCGGGCGGTATCACGGGAGGCTTCTAGTATAAGCATACAAATGGATGCTCCCGGTTTATTTCCTTTGCTGTCTGGGACTGTCACATGACGTAATAGGAAAGGGTTTGTTCGGTTTGTTTATTCTCAGCGAGGTTCAGTTGTTTTGTATTTAAATTATAATTTTATTGAAAAGTTGGAGGATACTGTGCTTTTCTCTTTCCAGAATGAATAGTATTGAATTTCAATTTCAAAAATAGCTTTAAACTGTCAACGGGAATAGTGCCCAAAAAACTGGGGGTTTTTTAAAGTTAAAATAACACCGATCTGTTGGTCCCGTGCTTCTCAAATCCAGCGCGCCTTCTCTCCTTCATCAGGTCATCGTTCCTTGAGGAAGGCCTACCGCCAATAGGCGTCACTTATTTTCCAGTACCTGGGCGACCGAGCTCTGCCCAGGTGAAAATAAGAAAACGTCGTTTTCTGAAAATGAAACCTAGCTAGATCGGTTTATCGCCCCCGAAACCCCCTGCATACTCAATTTCATGAAAATCGTTGGAGTCGTTTCCGAGATTCAGATTATATATATACATGAATTGCTCGTTTAAAGCGCACCTAATTGTTGCTGGCCGGGAAGACTGCCCTGCGTGCGCGGGGCGCCCAAGGGCGCCGTTGGCGTCTGCGTCACATTGTGACAGTGACATTTTTTTGTGAAAAATTGTGTTTTAGTGTTTATTTTATAGCAGTTTGTTTTAGTTGTAAGTAAATGGTGCAGTGTAAATATAGTTTTAAGTGCCTATTTAATTTTTTTATGACTTATAAATTTTTCCTGTAAGTATTGTATTAGAATTATTTTTATTTATTTATTTACTTCAACCTTATCACATAAAATCTTTACAGGATTACACCCAATACGATAAATGCGCTTATTCTAAGTTACTTCACATTCGTAACTACAGTAAACTTAATCTATTACATAACAGTATCTAACTATAACATATTTTAAACAATGCACTCCTTGTGAATTCACCCAGAGTACAGCAGAATAGGTCCGTCTCAATACCCACGAGGTTGAGCGTGCGGAGTGCACGCGTCAGCGGCGCCTCTCTTAAAAGGTTGGTTCGACTGCGCGGCTCAACTAGCAAGCTCGGCCGCCGGCGTCGCCAGACGTACCTGTCCGGAACACACAGACCCACCTGTCCTAAAACAGTTGCATTATGCACCTTCCCTCTCAATATTTTGAATATATATGAGACGAGTGCCAGTTCCCTCCTAACCCTCAACTCATTGTATCCTACCATACCTAAAATAAATAAAGTAGGATACATTAAGGGATAAAATGGGTAAACACCGTAATATCTCAAATACAAATACCTAATAAATTTGTTTTTTACCTTTTCCAGCATGAGACTATATTTAGCTTCATGTGGAGACCAGATGACTGCGTTACATTCTAGCTGGCTCCTAACCAACGCGTTATATAAAGCTATAATGGCTTTCAAATTCGTGAACCCTCGGACCGTACGAAGCATAAAGCCTAAATTTCTGTATGCTTTCTTGCAGCAACGCATAACGTGATCACGAAATGTCAAGCTGGTGTTAAAACTTACCCCCAAGTCCTTGACTTCCGTGACCCGTGTCATAGGCAAGCCATCAATATGATAGCCACGCACGATGGGATTGTGTGCACGAGAAAAAGTGATTGTCACACATTTCGAGATATTGAACTGCAACAAATTTTCTCTGCTCCAGCTCACTACCCTGTCAATATCCCGTTGTAGTTTGTCACAGTCTTCGGCCCCTCCCACTGTGAGGGACAATTTGAGGTCGTCGGCAAACAACAAACATTGAGCGTCTTGGACTACTTCTGGTAGGTCGTTTACCACCAGGAGGAACCCCAAAGGTCCAAGGTTACTGCCCTGACTTACTCCAGACCTCGTGAAATACGGATCTGACACGTGTCCCGCATATTCCACGTACTGTCGCCTATCTCTCAAGTAGCTGGCAAAAAACTGAAGTGAATGCGGGGTGAAACCAACACCAGCTAACTTCGCAAGCAACATGTCATTATCGACTAAGTCGAATGCTTTTCGAAAATCGAAGTAAGCAGCATCAGCCTGCCCCCCACTATCCAATGTCGGCACCAGATGAGCCATATGGCAGAGAAGATTACTGGTGGTACTCCTTCCCGGTCGAAAGCCATGCTGACCGTCTGTGAGCTGTACGCTAACCTGTTGGTAAATAATCTTGTGAATGGCAGTTTCCAGTACCTTTGCCGGCGTCGACAATACTGCAACTGGCCTATACCCAACCACAGATTTTGCTGACCCCCCCTTAGGAACCGGAACAACACGAGTCACTTTCCATCTCTCAGGGAATACGGCACCTTCCAGACACCTGTTATAGATGTGAAGAAGCGGCTTAGCTAGCATTGACCGACAGTCTTTAAAGATGTAAGGCGGAATGCCGTCAGGCCCTGCAGAACGTTTCGGCTTCAGGTCTCGAAGCGCGCGACATACGTCCACCAACTGCAATTGGTCTAAGTGCACCCGCGCTGCTCCGTTCCCAGTACCTGCTTTC
This sequence comes from Orthosia gothica, assembly GCA_949775005.1. Classification (NCBI taxonomy): domain Eukaryota; kingdom Metazoa; phylum Arthropoda; class Insecta; order Lepidoptera; family Noctuidae; genus Orthosia; species Orthosia gothica. The sequence continues at coordinate 15,081,939 of OX459042.1, forward strand.
TCTATTGCCGCGTTCACATCCAAAACAGGTGAATCCGCCCTATAAACCGAGTAAAAATACTCCGCAAACTCCTCCACACATCGTTGACCTGACAATACCTCACCATCCTTCAAAATCTCCTGCGGACTCCTCCCACCTCTCCTGGATTTTGCAAAATTCCACAAAGATTTAGGATCACTCATCATTTGACTCTGAATGCGGCCATGATATTGTTCCTGTGCGACTACTATCATCTTTTTAATGTTTGTTCTACACCTAGCAAAAGCCTCGTAATCGACCCTCGACCCGCTTGCCTTATACCGTTTGTGTAGACGAGCCTTCCATTTTATGTCGCGAATTATTTCACTAGTGTACCACTCAGGATAAATGTACCCCGAGTTTACACTACTTCGCTTTTTTTTGGGAACGCAGTCATCTATAACAGAATTAATAACAGAATAAAAATAATCCAAACCTGTCTCCAAGTCCAATTCATACAAAGGAGTCCAATCTATAGCTGCAATTATCGAATACATTGTCAAAAAGTCGGCTTTATTAAAGTTCCAACCTTTAGGCGCACCTGTGTCTACGAAGGGTGCAGCCGAGCCCGCCGAGCCAGGCCGACGCCGACGCGAGCCTGTGCTGACCGAGATCTCGAGCGGTGGATGATACGCATCCACAGGCACGAGCGGCCTATTAATTTATATGCTTAATAATTACGACAGTAGCGATGCCGTACGAAGCGCCTGTCAACCTGCCACATCGCTGGATGCCCTAGTCAGATGCCCTCACTGTTCCCAAGCACGGTTTTTTAAAGGTGAACGAGGTCTAAAGGTACATCTGGGTAAGAAACACAAAACCCACAATGTACCTTCATCATGCCCAACAATACCCAGTACTGCTACACCTGATTCACCCCCTCAACCCCTTTGGCAAACGCTTGCAAAATTAAAAACTTCAACGCCAGTTTTAAAAAGAGTTCCTCGTGGCGCGAGACCATCCGTGGCATCGAGCCTGGCACGCTGTGTCCGCATCGCCGTCCGAGAGAACTCATTAAGTGCTTGGGAGCATTTACTCACCTTCCCGTTTAGAATCCTACATGTCCAAAAAAATCTGGCTACCAATAAATCTTTAACCGCTCAAATCAAAGACAACTGTAATATTTCGGCCCAAAGTTTCGAACCTAAATTAACATCACACCTCCCCCAAAGAGGGTTATTGCACCATGTGGAGTCTAAACTTGGTGAAGGTGATATCAGAGGTGCAGCTAGGATAATCTTCAGCAGTGATGTGGTTGCACCGTACTCTCCAGAGACACTTACAGCTCTGGAGAGCAAACACCCCGACCCGGCAGATGATCTCACCTTCCCCGACCCCCCCGATCCTGAAAACAACATTTTGCAAATTACAGCCCAACAACTGTGTGTGGCCGTAGGCTCCTTCCGGAGTGGATCCGCCGGCGGCCTCGACGGCCTGACACCCCAACATTTAAAAGATTTAATGTGCGCAGGCGCCGGGGAAGCTGGTGAGTCCCTTTTGAAGGAGCTGACGGCCCTCATCAACCTCATGCTCTCCGGCAATGTGAACGAAGCCGTCATTGATATTTTGTACGGGGCAAATCTCTGTGCCCTGCGCAAGAAGGATGGCGGCATTCGTCCCATTGCCGTAGGGTCTACATACAGACGTATCGCAGCCAAAATTTGCTGTGCTTTTTACAGCGAAGCACTGGCCAGCAAATTCCAGCCCCTACAGCTGGGCTTCGGGTCCAAAGGGGGCTGTGAGGCTGCGGTACACGCTTTATCGACATACCTCAACAGCAATGAAGGTGAGGTCATACTTAAGGTTGACATAAAAAATGCCTTCAATTCCGTAAACAGGGATACCTTGTTGACAGAAGTTCAAAAAGAAATACCTAAAATTTACAGTTTTCTATATCAATGTTATAGGCACCCCTCTAAATTACTCTACAAGGAAAACCTTTTGGAATCAGCTGTTGGTTGTCAACAAGGTGACCCTCTTGGGCCAGTCATTTTCAGTTTGGCGATAAACCCAATCATTCGGCAACTAAATTCTAAATTCAATGTATGGTATTTGGATGATGGAACCCTAGGAGGTGATGTAGATGCAGTCTTGAACGACTTAACTTTTTTGAACGATAAATTTAGCTCTATTGGGCTAGAACTTAATCTTTCGAAATGCGAAATTTACCTCCCCCAAACTACTGACCGACAGACTACTTTAGCAAAATTCAACGCCATAGCACCTAATATTAAAATAACTGAGAGAAATTCTCTTCACCTCTTGGGTTCTCCTATTTTTGATGAATCGTTTCCAAATTTCATTGAACAGAAAATACAAAATTTTAACGATGTCTCGGAAAGACTTTTCAAAATTAACATGCATTCGGCCTACACACTTATCCGATATTGTTGCTTTGGACCAAAATTTACTTATAGCCTTCGCTCCTCTCATTTGTGGAAACACCCACAACTTTTAGAAAAAGTAGACCAAATTATAAAGAACACACTTTCATCTATCCTAAATGTGGCCTTGGACGACCGAGCATGGCAACAAGCCACGCTTCCCATTCGCTTGGGTGGCCTCGGCGTCCGCAAAATTTCAAGTATAAGTTTGCCAGCCTTCCTCTCCTCGGTCCACGGTACTGATAAATTAACCAGGAACATCTTACCTTCCTCACTGGTTGATTTTGAGGTACCGTGTTTGACCGATGCGTTGAACGCTTGGAAAATGGCTTGTCCCAATACGGATCTGCCCGACAACCTGTCCTCCCAGAGACGATGGGATGTGCCGCTCTGCAGTATTATACAGAATAACCTTATTAATACATCGTCTAGTACTGCTGAGCGTGCGCGTCTGCTGGCTGTGGGGGAATGGGAGTCGGGTTTGTGGCTTCAAGCACTCCCGTCATCCACCATAGGCACTATGATGGATGACTCTTCGTTTCGGCTAGCGACCTGTCTACGCTTAGGCGCACCTTGTGTTGCTCCTCATCGGTGCCATTGTGGTGAAGCTGTCGGCAGCCTTGGGCACCATGGCCTGTCCTGTTGCAAGAGCGCAGGACGCATAGCACGGCACGCCAGCATCAATGACATTATTCGTCGGGCCCTTATCACCGCCAGCGTACCAGCTGTATTAGAACCTAGCGGTTTGGTACGTGACGATGGGAAGAGACCAGATGGCATGACATTGGTGCCGTGGAAGGTGGGTAGGCCTCTGGTGTGGGACGCAACCTGTGTCGACACCCTTGCGCCATCTCATCTTCCTAGTTCGGCGGGCTGTGCTGGCGCTGCTGCTGCGGCTGCTGAGGCCCTCAAGCGGCGCAAATACTGTAACCTAATTGGTAATTACAGTTTTGAGCCGTTTGGGGTCGAAACGCTTGGGTCATGGGGCCCGAGTGCACGTCTCCTTTTTAAGGAGATCTCTCGCCGACTGATCGACACTGTGCGTGACCAGAGGGCTGGCTCTTTCTTTGCGCAAAGAATCAGCATTGCCATTCAACGTGGCAATGCTGCCAGTCTTCTGGGCACGTTCCCGGATGACAGCGATGTGGAGGAGTACTTCGACGCCTAAGTGTACTTTTCTTTTGTATATAGTGTAAGTAGTTAGGTTTAGTTTTTTTTTTTGGATAGTTTACTTTTGTTGAGTGTTTAAGTATGTACATATTTACACCATTGTTTTTACAAATAAATGTTTTTTTTTATTTCAATTTATTGTTGTCGGTTGGTAGTGATATTGGAAGCTCACTGAAAAAAAGAAACAACCGAACGAGTTTTGTAACTTTTTAAGCAAACTTTAATTATTAGAAAATAAACTTTAAGTAATTAGCAAATGTAAAAACTTTGTTTTGTCGCTAGTAAAACAAAGTTCGCAAGTCCCAATAATTTTGTAACGAAAATTTAATGAATCAGAATCAGATTGATTTTTAAAGAAATGATTTATAATTATTATTTTCCTCCTTTTTTATTTTCCTGGCCATGATTGCTGACAGGCTGGACTGTGTTCATATGAATCGTTGCTCCAGTATTTCAGCTGGAATGCTGAAGCAATGATCATTGAATCTTCGTAAATTTTTAAATTTTGTTAAAATTTATTGTGCTACTAACATAGGTATAAGTTTGTATTGTTACTAACACCATTATTATTATGTATGTTTAGGTTTAAGTTATTTTATCTGGGCCCTGTCGCCTGAAATAAATGAATTAATAATAATAATAATATGTCATTGAGCGTGTTTTCGCTATAGTGTTGAGTATTGAATTGCTATAAAATCATTTTTATATAATGTTGTAGACGACTGCAAACAACATATAAACATGACATAACCATATAAAGACATGTTATGCAACATATAATGTTGCCTATCATGTCTTTCAAGCAATCTAATGTTTAATTTAACTTTTCTCATCTCAGTCCAGTCCTTTGATTCAACTGTAAATTGCCACTTGCAATTACATGAGGTAAAACATACCTAAATTTAATATTTCGAGTGGTTTATTAACAGTGGAAGACTACAAAAGCAATTTCTCAAGCTTCAGTCTTAACTTCTCCGGAATGTTCCATTATGCAGTATGAAATTTTCTAAGATCACTTTAATACCTGCCTAGCCTTTTTCCCAACTATATTCAGTTATTCAATCTTAACAGATGCATCTGATTACCAATTTTTCAACATCATCATCAGCATTTTAATGCTCCCACTGCTGGGACACAGTCCTCCTCTCTGTGAGAAGGCCCGTAATCGACTTAGAATTTTTGGTTCTAGGACATGCCGGTTTCCTCACGATGTTTCCTTCACCGTTTTGAGAGCAGTGGTGCTGAAATAATTTAAACAAAGTAAAGCGCCTGCCTTTGTTCGAACCCAAGACCTACAACTTGGCCACGGCCAAATTACTGGGCAAGCACTGTTCTTTTTAGGTAAGTTATAAATATTATAATATATTATATTTAGCCTATTTGACCTCCATAACCATACAACTGGGTACCTAACACTAATACTCCTTGCCAAGACTGAATCCTACCTATATGAACAGTGTGAAATTATCTTTAAAGATTGGCTAAGCGAGCAAATACCCCAAGTGCATGATCAATGTATGAGCCCCGATGTAGGTAATTGGGTCACGCAGAGGTCAAGGCTCTTAACAAGGGTTCTTCGACAAAACGTTCTCTCCCGGACCTTGTATATGATTCGCTTATATTTTACCCGCTTACGGCGAGGTAAAAGAGAGGGTTATGTTTTTTACCGGTATGTGTGTATTATATATGTTCATCTATTCCTGCATAACTTCTAAACTATTTATCATAATTTGACAAATGGGGTGTCGTTGGAAATGTCTTATTTGTCCGCTGGTTATAGGCTATAAAAATATAATAATTGACGATTGATTGATGTGACGTCACATTTAATTGAATATGGCACCCTCTAGGAGGCCCAAACTCAAGAACAAAAAAATAATCACCTTGCCCCATCATGTGTGTTATCATATTTTTTTATTTGTCTTTTATACAACAGAGTACAGGATTATTCGTCTTAAATAGCAACCAAAAACCGCTAAGGTTTAAACTTGTGCTATCATGAGTCTATCAATGTCTTTATCTATGTGCTATATATAAAAAAAAACGCTAAAATCAAACTACATACTATCGTTATAGCATTCCCTAAGCAAGAGAGATAACGGAAACTATACAATAATAATCTTTATTGTCGACAACAGTTTATAACATCTCCAACTAGTTAAAGACCTAAATAAACAGGTATTTTATTTAAAATGAAGGTAAGTATAGTTTTGTACATCATATTTTTGCTTTTTGTTATTATTGTCTTACTGTTTGCGAGATATATCCCGTGAAAGTCACGAAAACGAATGTTTTACCCGACTACGGCGTCGCAGTGTTTGTTGATCGGTATGTATGTATCCATGTATGCATTTATGTTCATTTGTTCCCTCATTAATCTTTGAAATTCCGAATCATAAACCTATGTGATGTTTCGTTAGCTAACATAACTACACACACATAGCACATACCTACACATGTCCTTTACTGAATAGTAAAAGAGATTGCCCATACACAGCCGCCTTATGAGGTATCGTGTCTGCGATTTCAATATTATCCAAAAATAGGATTTATATTTTGTGTTATTTTCCATCCGTGTCCTTTACTTTATATGTACAGACAACAACAGATCAGGTTCCTGCACTTGGACATTTGTATGAACCTTATTGCATTGTAATAAGGGTTCATTTAAAGAACAGAAACATCGTTATACCTCGTGAACCCCACAAAATAAATAGAAAATGTGTTCTAATTATGAATAAAACATGTTTTTTCTACAATATACAACCAAATTCATCAAGATACAACCATTTTTTCAAAGGGGCCCAAGTTCCCTTACAAAATGGGCATTCTCCTTTCCTAAATCAACTACGTTATCGTTATACGTTATCTAGAGTCCACTCTTGTAACGTATGCATTATCTGGATACATATAAAACAACAAAACCTAAAAAGATAAAAATGTGATGTGGCTGTGCAAAAACCCTAAAATAATTTAAATCTTACTCATCATCATCATCATCATTTCAGCCGAAAGACGTCCACTGCTGGACATAGGCCTCCCCCAAACGTCCCCACCACTGATCGGCTAAATCTTACTAATTGTTATAAATGCGAAAGTTTGGATGGATGTATGTATGTCTGTTACTCAATCACGCCAGAACGGTTGAACGGATTGGATAGATTTTAGTCTGGAATTTTATTTCCAAAATTTTTGTTCCGGTATAATGTACCATAAGAGGAGCTCGTGGCTAAATAATAACAGCCGCACGGGTCGATCTTTAAGGTTAAGCAACGCTTGTCAAGGTCGGTCCATGGATGGGTGACCATTTCAACATACCGAGTTTGCTCCGTGCCTCGGAAAGCACGTTAAGCCGTTGGTCCCGGCTGTCATTTGAAGATCTTTGACAGTCGTTACGAATAGTCAGACGCTTGAGATCTGACACCAGTCTAGCCAAGGGGTACCGTGTTACCCATTTACTGGGTTGTGGAGGTCAGATAGGCAGTCGCTCCATGTCAAACACTGGTACTCAGCTGAATCCGGTAAGACTGGAAGCCGACCCCAACATAGTTGGAAAAAGGCTAGGCAGATGATGATATAATGCACCATAAGAAAGACAAAAAAAACACGCCCGCAAAGCCGCTGGTAGAAGCTAGTAAAAAATAAGTTTAACAAAAACTAAAACCCGATTTATGTAAAGCACGCTCTAAAAAGTAAACAAGAAAATATTCTCATCTGAAATTGTTACTCACACACTATTCGATATGTATTGGGTTAATACCAATTTCATGTAAGTTTTTATTTAATAATAAACAACTTACTTACTTTTTCCAAATACCCACATGTATGTGATTTTGTGTGTTGTGCTGTGTCTTTTGTGTGCACTGAATAAATGGTTTATCTATCTATCTATCTATCTAACTTACATGAAATAAATAATTATTTTATTTCATACATATTCTCTTTGTATGCCACCTACAGTACATTCTGCAAGTAAATTATTTTCTTATTTCATACTTTTTAGATCGTGATTTTTCAGTGGTCGGGTTTAAGTTTTTGAACTTACTTTTTTTTTAATACCATCTCTTAAACTATTCACACAATTACATTACGATACAATGTCAAAGAATAACAACACATTTTCTTGTCGTACAAAATATGTAAATACGGTCAAAATATCCTTGTACTCGTCTCTCACACAAACTTATGAGAAAAGTGGAGATAAATCGAATAACTGTCAAGACTGGGAGGCTTGTGATCCAAAAATAGCCTGGAAACATCGCGTGGACAGCTTTGTGCTTATGTAAAAGAAGTATCTACAACGTTTTTTGCTTGTCTTTGTATCACGAAATACAAGCAACGTTCTGGAGCGCTACCTTCTCCGCGCTTTGATTTATTCGCGAGGATAATTCCAAGATCTCGTAAATTCAATTAAACTTGAAAACAAGGGGTTGCAAAGTTTTTTATCTCATCTTGATAATCATAAACGCCATATTATATAAGTATATTAAATCGTGATTCATATTTCAGATTCGTGGGCAATAAAGACAGATTTGTTTGTGTGTAGAGTTTTGACAGGCTGCGCGGGCAGAGTGCGCGCGCAATTGGCCGCCATCTTGGCTTTCCATCCCATTCCCATTTCAATAGACGAGGGAGCTCGTAACAGCTGTGAGCGCGAAACACAGCATATCCCTATATAAGGGGTTACTTTTTTAAACAATTAAGTAGAAAAAAGCTCTTCTAAAAGCACAGTTACAAAGTTAATGAAACAGAAGGAGGTCACGTTCAGTTCACGAAAGTGTCGACGATTAAAACAGTGAGTTACGAAATAACATTACCAAATTATCGATTTTGTATGTTTCAAATTGACAAACCTGGTGGCACGGTGGTTGAGGGTGTTTGTTCATATTGTTTTAGAAAGATAATCGAGTGTTGCATAGCTTTGGAAACAGCGGAGAGAAATCGATAACAGTATAAGTTGCACCCGCTGTTTGCGTGGTGTGATTGTAAAGGGAGATAGCTACACCGCCGTGTCCCTGTAAAGTGGCTTGGACTCGTTCCACCGATAAAAGCAGTGATAGGTGCCCCTGACGTCCCATACACGGGTTGATATACAAAGACTGATAAAAGGTGTGTATCTATTGATATTTTTTATACTATGTATTGTTATCACCCAGCAATCTATCCATTGACATTGGTTTCATGTACCTATTTTATTGATTACTGCTATTGCATAGTTGTGCTTTCCGAAAAAAGGTAAGACCTGCGTTTTAAATGTTTCATTGTGTCCACGGTTCCACAGTGATCTATAAAACAAACCTTAGACAAAATTACTTAGAAAGATATAAAACATAAACAAGGTAAATACTTGCCACAAGATTGATGTTCTTGAAAGAAATCGTCCCTAAGGAGCTCCGTCAGGCGAACAAGCACGTAGGTGTTTAAATCTACAAGACCTCCAAGACTTAGCACAGAACAAACGCAATTTATTTTATATCTGGGCCACAATTTATTCTCTATTAGTCTCATCATACAAATGAATGAGACTCATATTCCGTTCGGATCTCCTAACGAAGTTGATTGATCGAATTTCATATCCTTATACAGCAGTTCATAGAACCAACTTACTGTTCATTTCCAGTTTCACTAATCAAATGAACCCTACATCTGCTGTTGTTTTAAAGAACAATACATCTAGTGGAACCAGCCAACTGAATGATGTATTTTACATCAGAATTAAAGCGTATTGTTCAAAGTTTTACATACCCCTAAGTTTTCCCAGCAAGTTATATGGTCACTAAGGAAAATAGGTCATTAAGATATGTATAGGCGTTCCTCGAACGAAGTAATATAATAGGATAACTAGCGGATGTTTCCAGAGAAAGGAAACTGCCAAGGACCCTCATTAGTACAATCTTGTAAATGATCAAGTAACAAATCCGTTTTATCCGTACCCAAGACTGAAGTATTCACTATTCTTGCTATCATACAACTTCTTCAAGGTATCTCAAAAGGTATTAAAGTTATACTGCTGGTTTAGCAAGCAGTGCCGTAACTTTTCTTATTGGCCGTCTCTCACTTTAGAACTTCGCTGTAGTTGGTACAGCACCTTCGGCTTCACTATTGAAAGCGAGGTTTATTATAAAGGCACTTTCATTTTCATTCGCACAGTCTTGTTGAAGTTCGAATAACAAAAAACATTTTACTTAAATATTCTAAAGAATCACTCAAGCTGCCTAGCATTTCACTAACTACGTTGGAGTCGCCTGCTTCTTCTTCAATCGGTCTCTCATTACTGAGGATCGTTGTCACTGGACCCCTTTAAGCGGACAATCTTCTCCACCGATTCCGGTCAAACGTTACCATCACCACCTGCTGAAATTTGCTTGAGGACGTAGCTTCTTTCACTTGGTCAGACCATCGTGTTGGCGAACGACCTCGTGTTCTTTTCTCTTCGGTCTTGCAGCAATTACCAGTTTTTTTAGGCTTCTATCTCCTCTTTATATTATGTGACCGAAATAGGTCAAAATACGCTGTACACAGACAATACTGTAGACAAGCTGGTCGTGTCGTGACATAAAGTTGGGAAAGGATAGACACATTTGTGCGTTTGGCTGTCCATGGTATTCGGGGTACTCGGGATCGGCATACTGTCCATATAATTATAGTCTAATATCAGTATTTTAAATGGAGTGTCTGTCTATCTGACCTCCGTAACCCAGTTACATGATACTCCTTGGTATCAGATTTTCTGGCAAGACTTTTACTGACTAACTTATTGCCCTACAATGTCTTGAAGTTATGGTTCTCGAAAAATATTTAATATACTTCTTGGTTAGCAAACTAAGTTGTTACTTTTCTTATTGGCCATCTCTAGTAAAGTTGGTGAATCACCTTCCACTTTACTCTATTGAAAGCCAGGCGGATGCCCATAAGCTCTTAGAGTAAGGTTATTTTGAGTGTGCGTAAGGGACAGATGTATGCAAGTCATGTATGTCTGTCCCTTACACTGAAAATAACCTTACTGTAAGAGCTTATGGTCACCCTTCTGGTTTATATTGTATGACGTATTTAACGGCGCTTTTATTTTCAACGATGATATCTTATACCTTGTATATCCCGCATATTTTGTTTTCATTATAATATGTTTATTCAATAACTGCTAATTGAGATCATAATTTTTTGTATTTTGTGACCATTCTATAATGGAAGGTCTTACAGGATATCGTCATGATGTTGATTTTAGGTCATAATAATATAATCATGGTCCTACGTTGTACATACATAATTTTATACATACAGAATGATGACGCTCTTCCCCTTGACAAAAAACCCACTTGTCCGTAATTATGACATACCGTAGGGGTGGCACCCAAGTATGGTGAAAGGGTGGGTTTTTTTGCCAGGAATCAGACGATGACTTTCGGTACCTACATATATACGGACATAAAATATACTCGGCGCTTTACTACCGTAAGTGGCTACAAACGGTATTAACACATCATGAATTTATGCCTTCCGACCACGGAGTAAAAGCTGTAAATAAAATATCTATGGTTGCGTACATACATACCTACAACGGTACGGTACCTCCGAGTTCCCGCTACAAACTTTTAATGTAGAATCTGATTTATCTCGTTGAAGTATGCTCAAGGAAATTTGTTCTAGATTATTCGAGATATTTGTTATTGACTGCATTTTCCTCGTGTTTCCCGTCGCTTGGATTAAATATGTTCTTCATATATCTGAAAAACTAGATGACCTAGCGATTACATATTCTTTTGGTTTTATAAGGTTATGTAACTGATTTTTTATGAAGACAGGATGTAGCTACAGTTAAACCCTGTTATTAGGATAGTCCCTTTTGCAATTATGTTTTGTTGACTATTCTGGGACGAAAAGGCTTTAATTGAAGAGCGTACTGAAGACCACCCGCGCGTCATCTTATTGATGTCATAACGGGGAGTTAATAGACGTAGATGAAATCATCTCGATATAGCCCAGTTGTCGCCGACCCCGTCTTGAATAGAACGTACACTTATTTGAATATTACTGCTTCACAACACATTGAACGACGTAACCATGTTGAACATCCTTGAATTATATATATTCTCACTCTCTTCTAAGGTTCAAAATCTTTTTTTCGTGTTTCTTGCTTGAAAATTGAACTTTATTTAATCAACTTACCGTCAATCCTCTGTCGGTTTTTTCGCATAATTTCATTTGCCAAATTATTACTTAGGAAAAAAACTATTCACAAAAAAAATTAACGCAAACCTAATGTTTGGGACATGAAGGTTTAAACTATAACTTGTTTACCAACTAGTACTTTTAACAATTTCTATTTATTCAAATATTTCAGTTTGGGTACAACTGTTATTGAATAACAGTTTTTACCCAAAATCAAATAAGCCAAATATTTAGTATCGTCAGTTTTCAATTTACCATTTCTGTTCAGTCAATTGCTTAGTCAATGACAAAAATCCTGACCTTAGGTCATTTGCACAGAATATACAAATTAAATTACAATGTGTAAGTACGATTACTATTTAAGCATGTCTTCAGGGTCTAAAGTAACCTAACATGAAGGAGATGACGGGAGCTGAGTTCGCTCGCTTTACTCGCTCACTTCAGCTCCCGTCATCTCCTTCGAACCTAACCTATCCGTGTCGGGGTGCCCTAAGCTCCCGAGCTCGCTTCGCTCGCTCATGGACTAATTCATCATTCATTGACCATAATTATAGAATTGCCATTGATCTACCAAGCATGCTTACTATAATTCCCAAAAACTCATATTTTTGCCTTAATATTTTTTGTCATAACAAATCATTTCACCAAACGTTTATTGTCTGAATATGGTTTGCTGTAATAAATCATTTGATTAAAGACCAAATGCCATAATGACATTATAATTGGTAATATTTTGCCAAGTAAAAATTTGACCCAATAAAAATATGCGTACTTAAATCATTCGAAATATTGCAATGGTAAAAAAAAAGGTTACTAAAATTTGTTTGGGTAATGAAATTTTGTCGAAATCTTTTTGGCAAAACGGCAGGATCCCTACCCATACATATACCAATTCTGTATTATACTTATCTTTTATGTCTGTGTCTAGGACACACAAAAATTGCCCTATCGGTAGGATGTGACGATACGGTGGCATTATCTAAAAGTCGTTTTTGTTTCCCGGCTTTGAATAATTTAATAGTAACGGCCAATCTAAAACAAACGGTATTACAAACGAAATTGAGTTTGATTTTGCATTTCATGAAATTTACTGATAAGACATTTCGATGACTCGGAACGATGTTAAGCTAATGTCGGCTTACTTGTGTGTTAGTACCTATTGTAGCAAAGTCGAGTTTTGCTAATCAATACTAAGTATGGAAAACGTATCGTGTTTTGCATTTGCGATATATTTGTTAGTGCATTAAAGCGATGTGGATGTGTTAGTGGTGACAAAGTTTTTTAATTTATTAAATTGTGCTATAATGGAGACTATTCACGAACATTCGAATAACAATAGTGTTGAAGTTGAAGATGAGGTTGATGCAGTTGTAATCAATAGCTTTAATTGTTAAGAGGATATTACACTTGAATTAAAACAATTGTTTTCTGCAACAGATGACTGGAGAAGCAAAATGGCAAAAGGACGCAGCGGATCAAAATTTCGACTACATGTTCAAGTTGCTCATCATAGGAAACAGCTCCGTAGGAAAAACTAGGTAAACATTTTTTTTATTCTTCTTAGTTTAAAACAAGCATGAATAACGGCTCACCAAGGAGTCTGACCATACTGATGAATATAATCGATTATTGAGAAGATCCCATTATGTAAATAGGTAACATAAAGAAATACCCATTTAACTGACCCTTCAGAAGCATAATACAAAATCAGTGTTCAATGATATAAACTAAGATAAGCAGTATGTAGGTATCTGACTTAGCACTTAGATACCTTATAATATAAATATGAAGTTACTTTCATCAACATAAATTAAAGTGTTTCATAACATTCTTTTTACCCGACTGCCGAAGGAGAGTAATGTATTTATCAGTCTATGTATGTATCCATGTTTGTTCCTATGTGGCGTTCTAGAGACCAAATGCGTTGGCCAATTTTGATGAGTCTTACGTCTTTCAATTCGTCTTAACCTTGCGAGTGTCAATGGCTAATTATGCTATATTGTGGGGATCCGATTTATTTTTCTTCCAAGCCCATCGTGTGGATATCAAAATAAAGGGTTTTAGGAGGTTATTTTAAAAATACTTAACACGCATATGTTTAAATGTAATTCGAAAAAGACGTGTAATCTAAAAACGTTAATTCAAAAAATCACAAAAATTAATTGGAATAAAGGGCAGGAGAATGATGACCTACATGTAAAAACTAGGACAAAGCTGTTACAACATTTCAGTAACAGACAATTCAGCCACATCTTTTGAAAGTCTATTTGCAATTAAGAGAGAAGCAAATATACTTAAAGATGTCACTGCCAATGCAATACTCTTAGCTAATTTAGAATACCATTAAAACATGCTAAGGTACATGTCAGTGCACTTCGTTAGATAACTTTTTCTGTTCAGTAAATACTCAAACATCGATTTAAAATTTATGCTCCTTTTAAAAACACCAAAGTAATTACCAACCAACTCACAAAAGTGACCTTAAAGTCTTAACAGTTCCACCATATTTTAAAACTTTCACGTCCGATAAGCGTTCTCATACTTTTCAGGAATGGCCCAACGATAATAAAAACGTGATGGCTATAAATAAGAGCCTATATATAGGCAACGCTTAAACAATAGGTGCGGGAAGAGGGATATCAAAAGAATCCCTAGGACCCTCCAGTGATATTGGAGCGGTGGTACAAAGTAACGAGTCTTTTATAACCGTTGCATTGTTTGAAACCACCTATTTTTATAAGATTCTATTTTCAAATTAAATGTTGAATCGAGTAAGTCGAAAATAGGAACAATGAAATACTTTATTTTTTACTTTATTTGAAAATTATTTTTGTGAGAGATTTTCGTAATATAATCCTTACAAAAACTTCTTACTGACATAATTTTAATAAATAAACTAATTCAAAATCCCAGCTGTTTAAGAAGCAAACTAAAAAGAAGTCAGCAAGAAGAACATCATGCTGTGCAGTCGGAGGATACATCTGGTTTTGGCACAGCATTGTTTTATTATTTATTGAACAGAAAGAGTTATCCAAGTGTAATCCTTAGCACGTTGATGGTAATCTAAATTAGCTATGGGTATTGCATTGGCAGTGGCATCTTTAAGTATATTATCTTACTGTCTTTCAAAGCATGTGGCTGAATTGTCTGTTACTGAAATGTTGTTACAGCTTTGTCCTAGTTTTTTACACGCAGGTCATCATCCTTCTGCCCTTTATTCCAATTAATTTGTGTGGGCAGCAGTCTTCTGGCATTCATATATATTAATGCCGTCACCTCTATTCTAGCCAATCACATAATCTATCTATCTTTTCTTTGGTCTTCGTCTACTCTTAGTACCATCCACATATTTAGTCAAAAACATTTATCGTTCCTCGTTTGTCTCATGCTCATACCATGATAACCGATTTCCACAGCTTTCTGGTACTTATATAATATACATCCGATACGATACATGACATGATCTAAACTATACATTAAGATGGTAATCGAATACTAATATCAAACACACCTCTTTTCAACTACCAACAATTAAAACCCTGAAACTATAATTATTGTTACCTCGGTGGTAGAACAAGAGCCACACTAAGTCTGTTTAGCTTAGCTCGCATATCTTAACAATTTTTTTCATATGTTTTACATAGTTTGCAGTTCACTTTCCAGTATGAAATATAACGTCAACAATGCCAACTATCCTTAAAGAAACTTAACTTAGCCCTTGGGCTAATTATTGTTACCCTTTTATTGGAACTCATGCTTACATCAAAAATGTATTGCTATCCTTTACAAGAACACATTTGTACGTTAATAATTTATTGTACTATAACTACACAGACTTTGCACAGACTTTTATCAACTTTTATTGAATTTTGTCTGTAAATTTCGTTGTATCAGAAATTTCGAAAGTCGGCTGCGTATTTGTCGGAGCCATATAATTAATTATGAGATGAATTAATTTATATTCACGCGTTATGTTAAAATCCATTTCTGAACCAAATATATTGTAGAGATGTCTGCGTGATAATTTTTACTCAGACTTTCAAGTCTGTACAGATATATGTACGACCAAAAATATGTCACCCACTATTACGCCTTTACTAAAACTCATACATGCGTTAACAATTTCAGCTTCTTGTTCCGTTATGCGGACGACTCGTTTACTTCAGCCTTCGTGTCCACCGTAGGCATCGACTTCAAGGTGAAGACTGTGTTCCGCCACGACAAACGCGTCAAACTACAGATATGGGTGAGTAACACAAAATCGAAGAATTTATTTCATTTACAGGCCTTTTCGAGTCGTCAAGGATATGTCAGTTGGTCGGACAGTTGAACCTATTTACCTATGATAAAACACTTATCTATATAAACAAGAGCGATCAAGAAACTCTTGGTTATTCTTTTAAAGATCCTGTGGCAAAACCATGACCATTCAAAACCTGCATATCAAAGAGGACTCCTGAAAGTTCACGAAAATGACACGTGGATCAGCACCATTTAGCTCAATCATTTTGTAGGGAACTGAATGATTCAACAACACACGTGCCAACATCAAGTAAAATTAATACCCAGGGCCCGCATAGACGAGTAATTTACTGTTGTACTGGTAGTGTAGAATTGTCGGCTGTGGTTATTTTATGAGTAAACACAAGAATGTGCGGTTGCACACAGGTCCCACAGAAGGGTTTACTGATGTGTGACAAGTTGTTCACTGTTTTAGCATAGTATTCCCCACTCATGTTAATGAGAGGAACATTTTAGACGATATAATCATCAAAACAAAACTTCTATGAGCATATTCCCACGAAAATAAGACATAGCTGCCTAATGAACGATCATATTACAAAAGATTTTATGGATAAGAGGTGGAAAGCTGTCTGTATTACTTTGCTTAAATCTTTGGTAATATAGTAAAACAGCACAAAATACATTATGATAATTGTGCGTAGGTATTGCAACGGCACGTATACCCTGAGTTTGGGTTGGTTACATATTGTATAAGCATGGTTAGGTAAAGATAAATGTATCTTTATTTTTACTATAATTTTATCTAATAAAACGGAGAACGTATATATAGTACGCTGGCAGCATTCCCAAGTTGAATAGCAATGCTGATATTTTGGCTGAATCAAAGCTCATCCCTCTGGTCACGTGAGGGTCATTTAAAGCTCGATGAGCAATTGGACTGCAAAAAACAAAAATTTATCAAATTATACATTAATAGCGTGGTAAAAGGCTTTTAACAGCAAACCACGATTAATTACTGAGCGCTTTTGATGAGTAGTCACTTTCGAGGACAAAAATATAATGTGACTGTAGCGACTAACTTCTGCCTGGGTCTTCGGTTGCGTGAATTTTTTCCCACGGGCACGTACTACTGCGATATTATAATCCTAATAAAGACTATGGTGTGCCAAAATTCGTTCAAACGTTAGAGCGTGATTGATTAACAAATAGCCATCCAAACATAGAAACTCACATTTACATATACAGTATTTTATTACTGTACTTTTATCCTAGTACGAACACTCGAATAGTTCAACAGTATAAAACAGTTAAAAGCAAACGTTCTATCTCCAACGATTCACATTGAGCCGTTTTCCTCAACAGATTAATGCCTCTTAAAGAGGATCATTACTAATTAGTCGCTGCTTTCCCTTTCATTTCCCGGCTGAGAGAGGTTACTGAAACACCAGAAGTTGAAACGTGTACGACCTTATACCTCTCATTTACGACAATTGTGCTTTTGTGAAAATACACTCGAAGACAAACTGAAATTGAATTCGATTTTCGTTAGTATTTGTAACCAAATTGTCTCCGCAGAAGATTTTTTTACCACCTAACGGAGTGAAAAGGCAAGAAATATAAAAGATGGGCAATTTTTTTCTTTCTAAACGCGCTTCTTGTAAGACAAATCTGCCGCTTATACAATATAAGCATAAATCAAATCCTTACATTTACGCAATTTAAAATTCAATAGCAATTTTTCATGAAATTAAAAACGATGCACTTCGAAAATAGACCTACCTTATAATACCTAGTTTTGAAAATACTGTTTCTTTTTATTGTCTCGTGCTGCTATCTACTATCTTTGTAATACCAATAAAATGTCTATCAATACTTAGTAGGAAAATTGACACATATATGATCATGACTGTACACACACTTATTACATATTGACATCTTTCAGAGCACCTATTTTTGGAAAAGTCCCATTTAATAGATAATTTTTCGATACTGTACAAGGCGGGACACGATAAAACGTCGTTAATACTCAAGCAATCCATGTTGAAAGGCTCCATATTGAATAGAATAAATTGATTTACACATGTACAGCGTTGGTTCCGAAGCTGATAGATGTTATTAGTCTGTAATGTGAATAACCAAATGAGCGAAGGTATTGTGTTGCCCAAATCACAAAATAATTACAGTCGGTAATTGTCCGGTGGAGATTAAACAGGCAAGCTATTATTGCTAATCGTTTAGAGGATTTCCCTTTAGATTAAAAAGGTCAAGTGCAGTTTTATTAAACGCAGTTTTGTTAAACCGAATACGAAAACTGCGAGAGTTCTCAGCTCTGTAGGAGTCGGAATCTTCCTCTTCAGGATGTTACAATTTGTTTTTCGGGAACAACAGTCTGTACTTTGACTTATATTTTCCATAAAATCATCATCATGTCTGTAATCTCTGAAGGGTTAGAGAAAATTTTACCTATACTTAGTACATCCACATTATAGTAGTTATGTTTAAGTCCTATGTAATACTGGGCGTGCCCTATTAGAGAAATTCCTGATGGAAAAACCAGATCACATTGCCGTTCCTAAGATATTAAGAATCGAGACCTTTGTGTACACCAATAGCGCTTGTAACCACAATACCAACAAGGCAGCATCTTATTATCGACTGTAATATTATTTTGTGATTTGGGTAACACAATACCTACGCTCATTTGGTTATTCACATTACAGACTACCTATTCAATATTCATTTAGTTGCTTAGGATATTTACGCCTCTCATTATTTTCAACAGAACGGGTAAGAGACAACTTATTAGATCTAAATAATTAATAAATACCTGGTCTTCTCCATTGCAGGACACTGCAGGCCAGGAACGTTACCGTACGATCACAACTGCTTACTACAGAGGAGCCATGGGCTTCATCCTTATGTACGACATCACCAATGAGGAGAGCTTCAACAGCGTCCAGGATTGGTAAGTTATATTGATCTATGAGGTCTGAACCCTACAGGAGGTCCACTTAGTTGCTTAGACAAAGAAAAAGACATTAATAAAAATGTCATAAATAACAAGATTAGATTGATTCGAATGATGGAAATGAGTTTAGGAGGCATATTCTCCCGAGATAAAAAGTATCCTGTCTCCTAATCCAGCACAGAGTCTATCCAATTAAAGTTTTATCCAAATCCGATCAGCTCTTTCAACGTGAAAAGGTAAAAAAAGACAGACAAAGTTACTTTCGTCTTTATAATATTAAGTATGAATTTTGAACTTTCAAAGGAATTACTGAAAAATTTCCTGCTAAGCAGTCGACCACCATATATGCTGATCTGTGAGAAGCCACACCCAAAAAATTAAAATAAATGACAAAAGGGGCCTAATTAGATAAATCCACAACTTATAAAATAACCTTTTGTTTGCAAATTTGTAAAAAAAATACAAAAATAATAGTGTTTGTTTTGCATCTTTAAATAATATTCTTAGCCTATGTGAAGTTTTCTTATCAAACATTAATTATGTTTTTAAAGTTTTATACAATTCTTTAACCAAGAATATATACAAGACAGAATTAAAAGTCTATTGTCTAGGTTGCCTGAATAAAGATAATATAATATACTAGCTGCCACACCCGCGTGTTATTATTATTTCTCCTAATATACTTATAAATTAGAGCCTTTATGTTCTTCTGATATATAAGCTATATTTCTGTAAAGTTCCACCAAAATCTGAAAAGTTTTCGCGTGAATGAGTAACAAACCTCAATCTATCCTCACCAACATTCACATTTATAATAGTAGGTACCTAATAGCAAGATAGACAACAGCTCACAATTTATTTTCCAAAAATAACATCGTTACTTTCACAATGAAAGACATCACTTACAATAGACTGCCATCTTTTTTTATGGATTCTATAATAATAAGTTGGCCATAAAGAAAAATATGACGGCTCCAGATTTTCTCCAATTTCCGCAAGATCAAGTTATGACACTACATTCAATATCTGACGCGGCTTCTTCTTGTTTGCTAGGATCGATCGGTTCGTAAAATAATTGAGCAAACTATGTACTATGTACTTTTGTTCTAATTTCTTGAACATTATCTGATATCTCGATATATTTTTCCTTCATATTGTGACTGTTCCTAAATGACCCTAGGCTGATAAAAATTTCGTTTTTCCTAAAGTTTCCTAGATTTAGTGTTAATATCGGCCCTTTTATAAAAGGGGTGAAGCGCCCCTCCATTCCGCGCTGCACAATGAATCTCGTCACCTAGCTTGGTCAATTCTCTTCCGACGAGTGAATTCCAAATTATGTTTTGTTTTGTTTTGGAATTCACAGTTATAAAATTATAACTTGGAAGTGGTTTAGGAGGATAAAATATGACTAAGGGGATATAAACTAATTTGTTATAATTAACTAACGCCTGTGTGAGAAACTCTATACACTAATGTATAGAGTATTTAAATCAAAGACCGAATAATGGTCGCGGATAATGAATTTACATTCTTGAATTACTACAAATACAAATATCTAAATTAGCAGAGAGTTTAACTCAGGAAGTAACTGGAGTTGATAATATCAACTGACCTACAGACAGCCCCAAAAGCGCCCATCCCGCCATCATTTCGTAGTGTAATAGCTGGTAAGAAGAAATGATGAAACAAACTTCCAGCACACATTTCTGTCTGATAGCCTTAAGGGCTAAAGAAGTCAAACAATAGTGAAGTATGGAGTTAATTAGACAAAGGGGATTGCAAAGTGCATTATTTACCTAACGAAAGGAAGTTGGTAGGATCGCTACGCTTGCATTCATAAATACGTTTAATTGAATTACGTTAATTAGTTAAGTTGCAATAGTCAAGATTCCCACCCGAGTGACGTGAGACCGCTTTTCAGCAGCAGGTCCGTCGTAACGTGTACTACTCGGCCTAGACTGCATTTTCTAGTGAGAATCTGCGGCGGCTCCAAGAGTACAGGCTCCCTAAGCACTAGCATGCCTTGCCCAGTCCTAAGACAGTGGTCAGTTTTGTGCCTATTTGCCTCTGCCATTTGAGCGAGACAAGCTACCAGTTACACTGGACGCGGGCTATAATAAGTAGCACTCTCTCGGCCTATTCACCCTTTACTAAGACAATACAAAATTAACGCAAGCGTACCGCAGACTCAGTCTTTAGCAAAACTCAATGCGAAAGATACTTGCCGTACGTCGGAGCGGATTCATTCGTCGCTTCTCGTCTCCTTAAGGCGGTACCCCGAGCAAAACGCCGCGCAAGCCGTTTTTTGTGCTGTTTTTAGGAGCTATCTACTCGTTATTTAAAAAGAAATATCAATTAATAAAAATACATTAAATTTCTACATAATGTTGATTCTAAAATGGTAGATTTAGTTTTTTTATAAATGTTGTATATATTTCACTAATCTACTTCCAAAAAAACATAAAAATGAGAAATAATTATTGATATTATGCATCTCCTCGTAAAGTGTTCATTGATTATTTTTTGTACTAACACTAATGGATAGACAATTTAATAACGAACATTTTTGTAGAATTAGTTTTTTCAAAAGACCAAAATTCGATTTTATAAAGATTTTATTCTAAAATCTGGGCGTATTCACTACTGTAATTCATGCGCCACCAGTGCCGCTAGACCAATAGGAACGCTCATATCTCATGCCGATTTTTTGGTCAGGGTACCGTCTTAAACTGCCCATTGCGTGGATTTTGGGGCCGTCAGGGACGGCAGCCATCCAATATCGTGTCTCGCTAAATAGTGACGATTTAGTAATTGCCTACAAAACGGCTTGGTGTGGTTTTAACGAGACACGTTCCCTAAGCGTCATTAGACGATGTAATTTGGGGTTCTTTGTGATGCCTACCGGCTGAAACCTACCCCCTTCCCTGGAATATGAGCGACAGCAAGTATTTCGCGAAGTGTTCTGAGCTAGACCTTCTTAGGAAACAGTATATTTTAACAACTAACATTTGGTTCTCCTACGTGCTCAATTAAGAGCGGCCATATTTAGCCCAATTTATACAGAAATGAGTATTAGCGGTTCCGCCTTCCGTGTATGTAATGTCAGTTAACTCTCAATAAAGGTCCTTATTCAAATGTGTAACTGTTTAGTGTATAAATGGTGAATTAGGGCATGTAACGTGTGACGAAAGGCTTCGCTGCTTCCCTAAACCAAATATTAGCAACAAATACCTGCCAAAGGGTGGATTTAGGAGGTAAATACAAGGGTTCGCCACGCTAGAATAAATAGTACATTAGTCAATTATCCCTACCTATGTAATAAGAAGATTAAAACTTACCCCATTCATACTGGCACTCACTCACACCATATTAACGCGAATAGACTAAATTATAATTAACTTAATAATTAAACTCGTTAACACGATACGTTACAACGACGCGACTTTTCCTATTCCGTCCCGAGCCTAGTCTTCGACCTCCAAGATCAATCCGTCCGCTCTGCCCGCCTAAAATTAAGTGTCCACCCTCGCCTCTACAAGCCCGTTCCCCATCTACCAATCTCCTTTTCAGTTCAGTTTTTTTGTGCATCGCTTAATTGTTTTGGGTCTGGTTCGTGTTAGAAAACAGATATTCCAAACCTCTTTAGAATTACTTTTGTCTTGACAGCTTTCACTTTGAAAGGCAATTTATGAGCATCTTGAAAAGGTTGAGTTCGTGTTCCATAGTTTATGACACAGCCTGTCAAACCCAAAGGTCCGCGTCTCAGTGTGTCAAACACATCTGGCCGGCCATGCGCAGCTTTAAAATATTAAAATATAGAGATAAATGACATGTAGTCACAATATTTACGAAAACATATAAGATAGTTGAAATATGTTTCTTTATCTACTTACTCTTTAAGATAGTTTTTAACGTTACTTTCACAATGAAAGACATCACTTACAATAGACTGCCATCTTTTTTATGGATTCTATAATAATAAGTTGGCCATAAAGAAAAATATGACGGCTCCGGATTTTCCCCAATTTCCGCAAGATCAAGTTATGACACTACATTACGACGCGGCTTCTTCTTGTTTGCTAAGATCGATCGGTTCGTAAAATAATTTAGCAAACTATGTACTATAAAAAAGAAAAAAAAGTATAAGTGAAAAATTATTCATAAGAAATATTTGATTTTTCTGGAATACTATGAGGATCCAATGAGGGTTTTTAAATGACTACCTCTTTCTATACTACCACATAAATTAACACAAATGGAACACATAGATGCACAATCATTACAATTAATTTTGTACATGTTTCGGACTGCTTTGGAATTTTTCGTAGGCTTTTCTAACTTCAGCTAAATTAATTATGCGCCGATGACGTCGACACCTCTCCTGTCCTTTATACATACTATAACCATAAAAAACCTTTATACATAAAAAACCTACCATATCATCACAAGGGCGCTGAAACTTTAAAAGAGATTTTCCAATTTTCCAGGGTGACACAAATCAAAACATACTCTTGGGACAACGCACAGGTGATCCTGGTTGGCAACAAGTGCGATATGGAGGAGGAGCGTGTGGTCAGCACTGAGCGTGGCATGCAGTTGGCTGAACAGCTTGGCGTTGAGTTCTATGAGACCAGTGCCAAGGAGAATATATACGTCAAGGTATGGATAATGTCTATGTCTATGTCGGTAGGGTTACCGACATAGCCCGAAGAATTGCCAAACTTAAGTGGCAGTGGGCAGGGCACATTGCTCGCAGAACGGATGGCCGATGGGGCAGAAAAGTTCTGGAGTGGCGACCGCGAACCGGCAGACGATGCGTTGGAAGGCCTCCCACCAGGTGGACCGATGACCTGATCAAGGTTGCGGGGATTCGCTGGATGCGGGACGCACGGGACCGGTCAATGTGGCGACACTTGGGGGAGGCCTATGTCCAGCAGTGGACGTCTTTCGGCTGATATGATGATGGATAATAATTATCGTAGAAGATGATGTCAAATATAGGGCCATAGAGACAAAATATTTTTTAAGTTTGAGGGTCGTAGATATAGTTACGCAATCAGCGTGAATGGCACCAGGAAATAGGGATGGTTGCATCTGCTGATTTCGATCACCTTAAGAGGGAATACTGCATACAGCAAAAAATACTTAGCATATTATAAAGTAAAAACACCAATAAAAAATCACCAATCTTCAGCAGTTCATTACGTAAATCACTCAAAGAAAAGTAACGTGATATGTCTTAGGCTATAAAACTTTTTCAAGCTTGTTGTAATTTTATTCTTGCCACACTTTCATTTCTATAGATTTCTGCTGAAAGAAATCAAAAATCGTTAGACATAATTAATTGAAAAGGAAGATACATAGAAGCTAGAGATCCTTCATAGCTTTTTTTGTCTTTCCAGGCTGTATTCGAACGACTGGTGGACATAATCTGTGACAAAATGTCAGAGAGCCTGGATTCTGAACCAGCCATGCTAGCAGGGGGTGCTCGTGGTCAGCGCCTCACAGAACCGGCGCAGGGCAGCTCCACCACCAATTGTAACTGTTAATGTCCCCACCGGGATGGAGAAGCACTTTTTATTCCTTTTAAATTCTAGAAACTTCTGTTCCATTTTCAAACGGGGTCGTTTCTTTCAAAAGCATTTGTTTATTATGCAAGTGTCTGTTTGCTGTTTTATTTTCTTTTTACTTTGTTTAAACGTTTTTCATGTTTGATATATTAACCCCGAGTATACTTACAAAAGTAACTCAACCAAATATTAACCTATTAGTTTTTATAAATTGTTCTCTCTAGTTTACTTGTTACGGTTTCAAGCATAAATTTTAATTTAAGTAACAAAATTAAATAATTGTTAAAACATGTGTAACAATAAAAATATGTATTAGTATTATTAAATCTATAGGTGTTAGTTAGCTATCTACGTATTGCGAGCTGGAGTAGGGATCTGACGTCTTATAGCTGTTAAATTTTTATCTTTAATGGATTTGTGTCGTGGATTCGTTACATAAATGAATTTTAGTCGTAAATGTGTTACATTTGTTTACTTACGTTACGTCATTTAGATATTATTTAAAGTATTCAAGATTTACAACGAGATATTTTGATAAGGATTAAACTTCTTAATAGTGATATCCGAGTATTACTTATTACGCGCGATTATGAGTTCAGAAAGATAACTATCCCAAAGTGTAATGTTACCATTTGGACCAAAGACAGATTTTAATATTTATTTACAAAAAAAGTTCAGAAGGCGCAAATATGTTTAGTTTAAATTAAAATATTACTTTAATATGTTTGATGGTTGCGTTTTGTGCGTAGGTGCATGTTTTCCGCCTTTACATTGCTTCGTATTCTCTGTGTGAATGTATCGCAAATACACGTAAAATAAATAGAATTGTTACTTCATTATTAGTAGATTAATTGATCAATGTTCGTTGTTATACTTTGGCGTAATATTGAAGTTAACGTTATCTTCGTTAAAATCAAACTTCATGTATGCTTCGATACCCCTTGGCCTGAATAAAAAAGTTCGACTAAATCAGGTATAAATAATCTATTACCTA
The DNA here is from genome assembly GCA_949775005.1 of Orthosia gothica. Taxonomy (NCBI): domain Eukaryota; kingdom Metazoa; phylum Arthropoda; class Insecta; order Lepidoptera; family Noctuidae; genus Orthosia; species Orthosia gothica. The sequence continues at coordinate 15,107,457 of OX459042.1, forward strand.
AAGTGTTTGTAAATACGTTTACCAAAATGTATAAATAAATAATTGTATAGTATTATATCTACCTACATATAAATCTGTTTGTATTCTTGTTACCTCCTATGCTATGTTAATATATAACTATAGGTAGGTGTTTATTTCAATCATCATGTTTAAGAGTAAGTAAGGAACATTTTACAGTTTTAGTTTGATCGCATCTCTCGTATACGTATCTACGTCAAACGAGGAACTTTTAAAGTATTCGTAGTGTCCGTCATATATCGGCGACACTATATCTATATATCTGTAGACGACATAGACAATACAATTTATATCAAATTCTGTTGAACATGAGCACATTATTTTTTTAGAATCTTACTATTAGGTAAATTAGTTAAGATATAACTTGTCGACGCCTATGGAACGCCGATGGAATATAAACTTATATACGTACACAATTTCATTACAATAATACCTAAAACTGAATCAGTAACTCGAATTTTCATCGCTTTTTTGGAACGTAAAGTACCACCTATCAAAAGAAGTTTACATGTTTATGAAAAAATTACTTAAGAAGCCAAATTTATTAAATATGATTATTATATATCGGAAACTACAATTGTATTGTACTATAAGTAACTATGACTTCTTTGAATTAAATAATATTTTGATGGAATTTGTCCTTAGAATTCATACGAAGCTTCTCTTCGCTCATGCTGCGTTTCATTAATTGCATATTGCAATAAACTTACTATAAATATTGAAATGCTTTCTTTTTCAATAACCTTGACTTATTAATTAAAAATAGTATGAAATTAGCGGTCTATATAAAATGAATATAAAAAGTCAATTTGACGTAATCAATTAAGAGCATCCTGTGGACCCAAGTCACTTGATATAGAATTGTGTTATAAAAGAGGAATGTATAATAGCTATTTAGGACATGGGGAGCGCACTGAAAAATTTATATTATCTAGTACTTTGAAATACCATAGAGTAGATCATCAATGACAAAAAAAAAACAAGCAAAGTCAAACTGATATAATAACTAATTACGGCTGCAATGAGTACTCATGTATTATACTTATATTAAAAGTCTTATGATAAAATAAGTACAATGAATAAAAGCATAATATAAAAATAATCCTAATACACCACCCGAATATTCCAATTAATTAATATTGTATGATATAGCGTGTCCCCTGTCTATTAAATATAAAATATGCTGGATGGTGTACGTAGAGGTATTTGTATATCTAGCAGTGTGTGAGCCCTGTAGGGCGCGGAAAGGCATATCGTAGTGACAGGCTTTAGTAGCATATGTTTAGCATTTTGCGTAGTTACCTAACACTGTTTTTTATACTTATTTTCTAATACACAGATATTTGATTCGACTGGAACTGCTAAAATGCATTTGATGTTTTCATCTCATTCCAATGTTGGCTCACAAAACTGAAATTGTAATCGATTAGCTGTATGTAAATGTATGTTATAATTATTGTTGTGTGTTAAATAAAGGAATTATTTAAAGATACACCCATGTAAAGATTCACAATATAATATATATTATAAAATATTAAATATTTGTTTTTGTTTATATATTTTTTTTGCAATGATTTTTATTGCATCCAGATTTAAACAATATAAACAATAAAAGACAACCGCTTAAAATGCTCCAAACCCTTCATGTAGCTATACTTTTTGCGCTATAGCATGTTGCGGGTGACAGTTTCAATAACATTTTGCATATGTATATATACGTATACGCATTTTTTGGAGTTTAACGTCATACAGGCAACTATGGTATATGGTATGACGTTAAACTACAAAAAATGCGTATACGTATTAACACAACAATTAACAATAAATGTTATTAACACTGTCACCCGCCTACAACGCAAAGAGTGTAGGAATATTTTTTCCCTACTACTTATACCTAGTATTATTTTCTCTTATCATCCTAAAAGAGAAGTCGTAATCCTTATAATGTATAGTACGACAGTAAAAAAGTTCTCCAGCTTTATTTGTAGTACGATCGATCATGTCAAGGCTAGCGGACGACACCACACTGCTTTTGTATAAAAATATAGCCCGGTTTGTTTTATTTACTTTAAGCCCTAATGTCAACATTATTGACACTCTGTATTTGCCAAAGACCTTATACGTATTTCTTGGTATTTGCTTAGTGCTTGACATACTTAAGATGATCATTTTATGCTTTACACCGAGGTTCATTTTAATCCATTTGTGTTTTGTGGTTTTGTGCTTTTGTTCTTATTCCCTCCTTTAATAGTTTAATATTTATGTTACTGTTATTTACAACTTATTACGATTCTGAAGTTTACCTGCACATCTTCAGGGCATTAAAATCGAACGAACGAATAATTTGATATCTGGAAACATTATAAATAAACTAGCTGACCCGGCAAACTTTGTTTTGCTCTAAAAAGACCAAACATTTATCTACCCTACCCTACCCTACCCTACCCTACCCTACCCTACCTATAAACCTCACGGAGCCCGAGACCTTTCCAACGAATGCAAAACCATGGAAATCGGTTCGTCCGTTCTCGAGTTATAGCGTCAGGACGAAAACCCGACTTATTTTTATATATTAGATAAACGACATACTGATTTTTTTGTTACATTGAAAACTAATTGAAGGACACGGTAACATGTTGAATTTAAGATCTTCAAATGTCATAAGGAAATAAGGTAATTTTAAAAGGGATGTTTCAAATGCATTTGAATGAGACCAGGTACCAAAGTATTCCAGGCTACCTAACATAAAATATTTTGTAGAAAACAAATCATTTTCAATTTAGAACCACGCCAGCTACCGCAGTAACATCAGACATAATGGCTAAGTTAAATCCCATTGCTGACTAAGCTCTATGAATTTAAAATCTCTGTCGCCAATGCCCATTTAGTTTTACTACAGCCGTAACAGATGGCGCTGCTTTAAAAAGATTTAGTTCGTGTCAAAGCAGAGCTCTTTTAATAAAGCTTTTCTTCCATTAAAGCTTAACTTAGTACAAAGCTTAGTTCTGTTACTGCAAGCTGAGATAAAGCAAATGTTTTATTTTGTACTGTTACTAGGTATTTAATTTTATTGTTTAGGTTTTATTCTTAAATAAATATACAGTGACCAGTAAATCGATGCATTTCTTAAAATTGGTTTGTTATAAAGCTAATTTGGAACGATTTTGAATTGGTAGCTTGGGGTTCAATTCGGTTCGTATTACTTTGGCTCTGGGGGATAACTTTGACCCAAACTTTTAAAGGCTACTAACGTTTTAGTGATTCTTTGACACTGACAACAGTGATGCCAGCTACCGATTGTTGTAAGAACTTTGCCATTAGTAGCCAAAATTAAAAAGCATGGGTGGAAGTGTAAACTTTTTCCAAGTTTGGGCCAAAGTTATCCCCCTGTGCCAAAGTGATACTATTTTATATATTACTAGCTGACCCCCGCGGCTTCGCTTCCGTCAAAATTATAGCCTATGATACTCGGGAATAGTGTAGCTTTCTATAGGTAAAAGAATTTTTTAAATCGGTCCAGTAGTTTCGGCGCCTATTCGGTACAAACAAACAAAGAAAAAAAAAAATCTTCCCTCTTAATAATATTGGTATAGATTATGGAACATTTTGGAAATTGTTTACCTTACAATAAAAATATTGCTAATTGTAAAAAATCTTCTCTATTCCTCAAAATAAACTAATACTATTCTGAAAGCTTCTATACGAATAAACAACAGTTTATCAAAAGATACCCATTCTTTTGGAAATTAAGCGTCGTAAAGCTCAAGCTGTGACTTAAAACTTTTCTTGATAAACAAATGAAGTTTCGAGGAATTTTACTCGTTGCAGTTTACTCAGAATAAATTACTTGACTATATAACAAAGAAAAAAAAAACAATTATTTTGGAATTATATCCGTTGAATGTCAAGCTTTATTTCTACCAGCGTGTTACGTCCAATGTAACTGCCCCTTGGTCAAAGATCGAGGGGACCTATTTAGTAAATGAGCGTAGCTTGCCCACAGATTTATCAACCATACAGTAAAGAATTGCTTGCGTTTAACAAATACGCAATTTACACGCTATAATACAAATGTGCACATATTTTCAGAAAACTTTTCAAATCAGAACATATTAAAATTAGGCTGAAAATCATCACTTTTTAAACATCAAAATTACATATTAATAATTAACTAGTCCACCAAAAAACCCACCCTGCACCACTTCCTAGTTTTTACCCTTTGGGTAGGGAACCCTAAAAATTGACAATGTCGTGCTATTTCGATGATTGTGCTCAGTGCAATAGAATTTTAATTTATATAATATAATAGTTTGCATGTTTGCATAAAGAAAGAAGTATAGAGCAATATTTTACTTCAAAAACATATACGAACTATTTCGGTTACAGAATCTTATTTTTAAATTAAAAGATAAATGCCAAATAATAAAACGTTTAAACAAAATCGATCTCATTGTATTTGAATTTATTTAGTAAAATACGAAATTATTTCTTCACCACTGCTCTCAAAACAGTGAAGGAAAACATCGTGAGGAAACCCGCATGTCCTAGAACCAAAAATTCGAAGACATGTGACATTCACCTACCCGCACTGGGCCCGCGTGGCGGATTACGGTCCATTCCCTCTCACAGAGAGGAGGCCTGTGTCCCAGCAGGAACATTAATAGGCTGATGATGATGAGTGAAATACGCTTAGGATGGGTCATGAATCAATATGTTATCGACTTTCCCCTCAACTGTCGTGACGACTCATAAGGTGTCTGTCTAATTGTTTTACTATTTTGTCTGCTATTAATGACAATGTTATAAAACTATATACTGAACCATTTGAAACAACTAACGTCTACTAACAAGTAACGTCAACTAAATTACTAGGTTTCCCCGACTTTGTATGCGACGAGGTGTGTGGTGCACATAACACAAGGTGCAACTAACGCTTTAAATCGCTTGCTTATAGCAGCGACAACTTGTCGACGTTACATTAACAGAATATTTTAGCCTTCACAGCTGCGCTTACATTCTTGAAGCATCAGGTGAAGTAGACAGATGACAAACTTGTTAACGTATAGTTGATACCTTTAGGTAATTAAAGAATATTTTAAAATCAAAATTAGGTCGGTCATCATATTTTATTATTATTAGGTATAGTTTACTAACTCTTTCTCGCGGTTTCACTCCCGTGGCCTATGGGAACGTACAGTTTTTCCGGGCAAATATTTTATTCCAATAAAATAAATGGTTGTGATTGTGATAGTGTAGCTTTTTATCAGTAGTACAATTTTTAAAAACGGAATAGTAGTTTTCCAGAGACTTACTACAAACAAAGAATTGTATACCATTCCCTCTAAAAAGCTTATTTTATTTACTGAAAACAATGAATAAAAAGCTCTTTTAATCACTGTTTTGGTGTTTGAATTTGGAACACACCAATATATTCGACCTTCATCTCAATGCTATATAACCTCCTTGCGCCTCCTTGCGCAAAAAATACTCGATACAAACTTCTTGTGTAGAGAATACTCGACTTTCAAACTCCTTCGATTTTAATTTTGAGTTTGTTTATGTTTAGGATTTTAATAATGATTTTGATTTTAGTCTAGGATATTTATTGAATACTTATTTGGATTGTAATTCTAATATTAATTGCAATGGTGTTTAATTAATTATAATTATGTAACGTAACGGAGGTGGTCACCGGCCCCTGAAACACAGGCGCTGTTAGCTCAGGGGTCAGGATTTCAATTTTTTTGCAAATTTTGAAGGAAATATACCATTTATTTTGTATTAATAATGTTCCTTGAGCTTAAATCTTTCTTTTTCTCGTAGTCATGGTATACAGAATACCACCTGCTACGATCCTTACTTACATTTTTTTATATCTTTTATTAACTAGGAAAATTTTGATAAACATTTGTTAAGCGTATTAACATACCAACACAAACCATCTAGAAGCCTGTCACAAAATGTATGCTCCTGCTTAAAAGAAGAGCTTTGCTTCTTGGGTTAGAATTCTTGTATCGTTGGTGGGTACTTAAATATAATATGTCTTATAATGACTGCCGTATTGGTCTAGCAAATGCTTATGCTGAGCTTGAGGTTCAAAGGGTTTACTCTCTAAGCACGAAGTCTGTAGTTTCGGCCTTAGTTACGGGCGTTTCCTACTCCGTATTACCTACAGACGGATGATTCGTTCGGGGCCGGAAAAAATAATTACAACACAATTTGACAGTTGTACCTATTCCCATTGTGTTTTTACCGGTCGAAAAATTTTACTTAACACTTGATTTTTTCACTCTGAAGTTTCGATGGAGATAGTGAGTAGACCTCCTGAATTCGATGCCTGGGTCGAGTAAAATTTAAATGGGTTTAGTCGTCTAGAATTTCTCAGTACCAGCCCAGATTTGTGCTCGGCTCGCGGTAACAGTGTCGCCTCTATTACATGAGTTTTAGGCAGGTAAATACATCTTTGCTTAACCCATCGGAAAAGTGTCGTAAAAGTCTTCTTTTTTTTTGTTTTTTTTTGGTACAATCCCACCGCACTATTCCCAAACCATTGCAACTCTTGAAAGCCAGAATCATCAGTGTCGACCACCAGAAAAGCGCCAAGGCAATGAGGCTCGACAAAGTCCAGCAGAATGAATTAAAAAAAAAAACTGTCTATATTAAATAGTAGCTTCTGCCTGCGGTTTCGCCCGCGTACTAAGTGTTTTATCATCCCAAGGAACACAAACTATCATATGTCCTTCCCAGGGTCTCAAAGTATCTCCATGCCATCATTCATCTAAATCGGTTCAGCAAATCCAGAGATTATAATATTATAAAGTTTGTGAGGTTTATAATAGTATATAAAGTATAGACGTATAGATAATCAAGTAAACAAAAGCAAAATTATATTTAGTTTCATGAAAGAAAAAAAAAAACACTATTCGAAACAGCTGAAGCACTCGACTTCCGTGAAACTGTACGGGCCAGCGAAGTCGGGAGAGCCCATTGTTTAGCTCTCGAAACTTCCCCAGCTCACAAGTGTATTGGTACAGAAATGTGTTATGACGTACTTCAATCCTGCTGGTTTTCACACTTGTAGGAATCGATTAGTCACGCTGATGTGTGAAATTAAATGTGATAGAGAGACTATTTTTGAACAGAAACTTCTTTAGCAGCGATTCGATAATTGGACGAGAATTGAGTCATTTAAGGATACATCACGTTTAGTCACATATTTCGTTACTTGAGAAAGAAGAAAGATCTAAACTCTTTCGTGCTCTCACACTAAATCTCTATTATAATTTTGTTTTCAAGTTTTTCTTCTACCAAGTGTAAGGTGCTGCACACTTTTATAAGCATTTACTACATATCTCGCTAATTAATATAGACAATTTGGATACTGTAAAATATCCGCATTTATCAATATTAAGAGTTGACTCGCCAACGCACCACCGCACAGGCCGGCAGTCCGATAACGACTGATCGACCCATTTTTTTTGTGTGGCGTCTCTCTGGTCAATTCAAGTGATTGGCTACTGCTTAACAGTGCGATCCTGTGGAGACTAAACTATAGCTTCCAGCCACGCATCGCCCCACCACTCGGACCGGTATTTATAACCACGCGACGTGTGCACCCGAGGCAACGTTACAATATTGTTACGGGCTTGTAGCGCAATCTATTGATATCTATATACACTACAGGCACTATTACTATACCCATATTACCCATTACAAGAGCTCGTGGTTAAATAATAACCGCACGGGTCGATCTTGGGGGTCACCATTCATTACATACCATGCTGGTCCCACTATCATTTGTAGACCTTTGACAGTAATCGGGTAATTGACAAAAAATATCTATTTAGTCCGTCAGTCAATTTTGGACACGTATTTTTCTTTTGCCACATTACCAAAAAATTACGACAGTACAGAGCGTTGCAATATCATGTGACGTCACGGTGTGCTACACTTTATACTGACAAAGTGACGTCACAAGCCCACAGTTCTGAACATTGAAGCGCTTTATCTTTGTCAATTATTATTTATTTGATAAAGTAAAAAATACGGGTCCAATATTACTTGATATTCTCACTAACTGACTAAATAGAATTATCATTTTTCTACCCAGGAAACATCCCTATTAAGGATAGTTAGAAACCTGAAATTTTACACCAATCTTACTGTGTAACCAGTTGCTGGGTTGTGGAGATCAGATAGGCAGTAGCCACATGTAAAATACTGGTATCCCAGATACATCCGGTTATATTCGAAGCCGACACCAACATAGTTGAAAGGCTAGGCAGATAGATTATATCTACCCTACCTACAAATTCAGACATTACAAGTAAAATTTAAAAATGTGAAAAACCGCTGACACATTTTTATTTCATGCTACAAAATTTATCTACTAGTAGACACGTTTTGATCGACAATCTATTGAACACGTAGTTATGATACGATATCTAGCGAAAACATCCCGATTCAAATGATAAAACACCCATAACTTTATAATCACTAAACAGATTTTGATCAAATCACTCTCGATAACAACACATAGTACATCCGTTTAGGAACTGCGATGCCATAGACAGATACACAAATACACGAACACACAGGTACAAACCTCAAACTTATAACACCCCTCTTTTTCCGTCGGAGGTTAATAAAACAGCGGTCTTTGGTGGGATGACGTGGTATTAGTTGGTATATAGGAAACTAAGCAGGATAGGTAGGTAAGTATGACAGGTTGCGTTACGGTTGGCGGTTAACCGCTTTCATACTGCCCATATCCAACATAGATAGATATACCGCGTTCTAGGCAGATGCTTACAGTCTACATGTAACTATTACTTGTGTCCTTTTTTTCTTGCTTTATTTTTAAGGTGCCGTACCTCAAAAGGACAAAACTGAACCCCTATAGGATCACTTTGTTGTCCGTCTGTCTGCCAAGACCCTTGATCTTGGGAATGCGTGGAGGTATCGCGTTGAAATTATTGTCCTATATCCAAGTTTGCAACCCCTTGCAGCTTTGAAAAAATCAAACTTCTAAATCAACACAATCAAGAGATACAGCCGTTAATGACGCATATTATACACTCGAAAGGGAATGAAAATCTACAGGGTACTTTCCGTTGACCTAGAATCATGCAATTTGGTAATAGGCAATGTCTTATAGCATATGTTAAGGAAAAAATAAAACTTATATGCGATTGGTAAACTGACCGTAATTTATGTCAATGTATAGGGACTACAGTTTTCCAACGACAAAGTTAATTTTTTCCTTGAATTCTGTATATATTGTCATTAGAGCGTTGTTCGATAAGATAGAGAGCAGTGGTGGCACAGTGGTAACGGCTGCGACTTACGTATCGTACGTCGTGGGTTCGCACCTAGGCAGGCACTTTACTTTGTGTGAATTATTTAATCATCACTGCTCTCAAAACGGTGAAGGAAAACATTGTCAGGAAACCGGCATGTCCTAGAACAAAAAATTCGATATGTGACATCCACCAACCCGCACTGGGCCCGCGTGGTGGATTACGGCCCATCCCCTCTCACATACAGGAAGCCTGTGTCCCAGCAGTGGGAACATTAACAGACTGATGATGATGATGATTTCACTAAAGCTACCTAATCGCTGTGTGTGACTATTTCTATCCCAAAAAAAATGCACAAGAACAGCCTCGGGAGCGAAACCTCTCAACAGAAACGTCTAATTGCGTCTTGAAGAAACCCTTTCCTATCGTCAAGTTTTTGCTAACGCGCGAGATTTTCCCTTTTCCCCCAAATTAGTGTAGCTGTAGAAGATTGAAGGACATAATTTACTTCAATTAATCTAACTCAGCGGGTGGTACAGTTGTTAAGCACCCACAGTAGGCCAATGTGTGGATAAATCAAAGATATTGTAGCCTAGAAGTAGGGCTCCTATATAAATCACTCTGACGTTTTCATTAAGAAAAGAAAGTGACGACGCCATTGTTTTGCGGTAACGTTGAGAATAATTATTGTTACATCTCGCAATGACGTATATGGAATCGCTCTTTTTAAATAAAACATAATCTTTTTACTAATAGTAGTTGATACCTAAAGGTAATTAAAGAATATTTTAAAATCAAAATTAAGTCGATCATCATATTTTATTATTATTAGGTATAGTCTACAAACTCTTTCTCGCGGTTTCGAAATGTACCCTTTTTCCGGGCAAACATTTTACCCCGAAAAAACAACGATTACTATCTTTTTTATCGTTTATTAACTTAGAACATTCCAACACAAACCATCTAGAAGCCTGTCACAAAATGTATGCTCCTGTTAAAAGAAGAGCTTTGCTTCTTGCGTTAGAGTTCTCGAATCTGTGGAATCGCTCTTTTTAAATAAAACATAATCCTTTTAATAATATTATTTTTATAAATTAAATTACATCTTTATTCATTTTGAATTTATACAATACCATAATATTTAGATCTAATCTACAAGCTACAATAATTTTCAAACCCTTCATTAATTATTGAAACGTAAAACAACAATTGAGTTTGACCCCTCTAAATAAGCTAAATTTTCCTTTCAAAAGACACCCCGCAACCCTCGCTTATATACGAATCAACAGACATTCTCATTGAACCCCAACCTTTAAATCCTTTAATATTACAAAACATTGTTGTTGAAGCAACCGCAAAAAAATTGACATGCCTTTGAATAAGAACCTAATTGGAGGATATAAACGGTTTTCTAAAGACGTGGTTACATGACACGGTAGACTGGAGTTCAAAATCTTCAAATCCCTCCCTCTGGTCGTGTTCCGCTACGGGTCTTAGATGCCATCTTGTCCCCACATGTCTCACGTCTGCTTTATAAGTTATTTTACAAGCGCAAGAAGCGTTAAAAGTTTACGGTACAAGTTTATGAAAGCATAACTTTTATACATGGCAATGAGAATCTATTTTAGTATACAATCGATTTAAAATATACTTTTACAATTTACGCCTTGTCTGCAGACCTACCTATTATTTTATTTTATTTGTAAAGCATAAAGCCCGCCTCCTGTACGATCAATTTACAAATAACTAAAACAAAACCTTTTCTCAGAGAAACAAAAAGATAACGTTTGAAAAGTCATCGGAGGGAAAGGTCACCATATATTAGCTGACTATCAGATCTCCCTGACAAAAACCGGGATCAATAGAGCTAGACAAAAGCGGGCTGGCAACCCCTCCACCTACGCACTGTGATCTTATTTACATAACACCCGCAAAATTATGTACAATTATTGTAGTTTGAGGTAATGCTTTGCCTCTAATGATTGCTCTGCGTCCGTTATATGGGACCAAACTGGTGTGAAGTAACTATGTACAGAGTCGGGGTTTAAGTAACGTAGAATTGCTTTGTCAACACCTACCGTAAATAAATAATCTAGTTAAGTAAATAAAGCATTTGGAAGAAGTAATCTTAGGTATAAGAATGTGGTTTAACTCTAGCATTGTTTTGTTTTTATAGAGAATTCAAACAAGCAAAAAACTAGTTCTATGTAGGACATATTTTATGGATACGATATGATATTGAGAGTCGTAAACGAAGGCACATCCGCCATCCTGTTTATAGAACAAGCAGATTTTATACTTATACGTAGTATATTGTTAAGTATAATACCCAACAAAGGTCAAAGAACGGATGTGTTTGGATTAAAAATGTTATAGTTCTCCGAGGAAAAATTAGGGTTTGCCTTTCTACGAAGCGTGCTAGTTGGTTTGATAAATCCTTTGTTTTCTTAAAAATGTATTCGCTCTCTTTGTAAACAGTTTAATCCTTACGGGAAAATACTTTGTTAACGTGTTTCTATGCCATTATTTGGGAAAGAAATATATTCTTAGCTTTGTCTTACAAGCGTCTGAACCCTGCCAATGTCAGTGCATATGATGAAGAAGACAGTTGCAAATTAGTACGTCTTTTGGAGACGTATTAATTTGCAACTGTCTTCTTCTTTTAATATTTCAGACCAATGTCAGCGAGTATGGGTCTTGTCATTCGGTGTGCAGTATTTAGATTGCCCAGCGTGTGAATATCCTACTTTCTACTTATAATAAAAATGTGTAAGTTTGTATGTTTGGATATTTAGATGACGTTGTCGATTAGATTTGGATGAGGGTCAGGCAATTAAGTATACACATAAAGTTCATAGCCCGGATTAGGAAATAAAATACTTATTTTCTCGATTTGTTCCGGTCGGATCCCCTCGATCGGTAGTTGTCCCATAGTATAATTCGGTTTACACGCTTGCGAAGCCACTGGCAAAAGCTGTTATTCTGTACCCGACTACCGAAGGAGGGTAATTTGTTTATCTGTCTATGTATGTATGTTTGTCCCTATGTGGTGTTCTAAAGACCAAACTCGTTAGCCGATTTTGATGATCCTTATGTCAATCGATTCGTCATAACCTTGCGAGTGTCACTGGCTAATTAAAATTGGAACATAGGAAAATGACGTATATCGGGCGCCCTGTTGTGGGGGCCCAATTTCTTTTTCTACCATTTCCATCGTGTCGGGTATCAAAATAAAGGGCTTTAAGAGGTTATTTGAAAAATATTAAACACTTATATGTTTAAATGTACCTAATTCTAAAATAATATTCGCGAACTGGTTGATCAAAACCAGATGTATCCTCCAACTGCACAGCAAGATTTTCTTCTTGTTTACGTCTTTTTAGTTCGCTTCTTAAGCAGTCGAGTTTTCTGAATTAACTTGTTTTGCATAAATTAAGTTTTTGTTTAAATAGTGTGAAAGACGTATAATAATCGTAATAAGTTTTGTTAGCTTCAAAACTGTATTTAAGTTAAACAGTAAACGTACTTAAATCCGAATAATTGATCCCTGTCAAAGTTCACAGATGTCCGTAATTATAATAACAATAGTCCGTATCTGATTGCTCGTCATTAGTTTAACAACCGGAATCCTTCAGTAACTTGAAACTTGCAACTTGAGCACGATTGATGGTAATAATTATGACGGAGACTTCTATCTCTGTTCCTATATGTATGTGTGCCTGTTACTTTTTCTAGAACACATAGGGATGATCATACTTACATAGAATAAATAACGATGGGTATTTGATATATTAGCCATAATAAAAATGTACTTACACATGACAAAATGACAAGGAGGCGTGACCATGAAAATGTATCGGATATCCTTTCCAAACGCAATTTATTTTTACGTAAACCACGAGTGCTGTAAAAATAATCTTATGACGGCCGACGCCCACAAAGCCGTGCGTGAAAAACCCAATTTCATAAATTACCTACCGCTCTGTTTTTGTCAACCAGCCTTCACTTAGTGATCGCGTGACAAGGGAAGCCGGCTAATCAGTGAAATGTCACTCAAAGCTCAGCTATACAGCGTGCGTACGTTTACGATTCTATTTATACAATATTCGTAACACTGTAAACAGGACAGATTTAGAAATAAACACATTTTTATCCGCAATCATCGTATAAAGTTTGGTCCCCATTTTTATTTTGTGAAAAACGCTGAAACAAGGTAAAGAAAACTTTTATCTTGTGACAATTGGACTTCTAAGTTGAAATATGTCACGCTCGGGTATTATTACGTTTTTATCACTAAGTTTCGAAACTAAGTTTACACCGTGCATTCTATACGAAACCGTCTTTTCTCGGCATTATTCTTTTTTATCTTATTTTTTGCGACACCCTGGATTGCTTCCATAAAGTTGGTCGGACTTTATATCAGTCGTTTGTAACTTGTAAAGGTGACAACAATAAAGTGACGCGTGATTTTTTCGTATATATTTTTTTTGCTTATTCGTGGTTCGATATGATAAAGCATTATCATCAATGACAAACAAAAAATATGAGTCCGTGTTATGCTAAGTAATTCTTCATGTAAATGTAAATTTTATCCGAAGCTCATGCATCTTTCGGCATATTTGTTATCCGATACCCGATGCTAATGACCAAATGTATTAGGGGAATGTATGCTTTCTGCTACATTATTTAAATACTGAATAATAACATGTGCCTACCGATGATAAACGTTGGTGGTATTTAGTTGAATTGGAAGTCGAATAAGATCGGTTATAGATTCACTCGTATGAATGAAGGCCAATACTAAAAAACCATATGTAAATTATATGAACGAAAAACACACGTCTTCGGACACCCAGTGGCCTAGATACTTGAACTATGACACTCTGTTTAAGACGGTTCCTGCTAAAGTGACTGAGGGTACAGTCTCGTAGCTTTTGCCACGCCCCTTAAACACTAACAGCTCGCTTTTCATAGCATTGTATCTGAGCCCATGGGCCTCCGCATAAGACTCACAGACCCGTACCAACTTACGCAACCCTCCAATCGATAGACTCAGCAGTACCATGTCATCTGCGTAACTTATGTTGTTCACACAGATTCCGTCAATATGACACCCGAAATTGGTACTACTGAGTTCACCGACAACCCGGTTAATGTATAGGTTCAATAGATCACAATAGATCCCAATGGGTCGAAGTGTCCGAGCTGCTTCTCCGCCCCTCCATAAGATAAGATAAGATAGGTTGAATAGCTTAGGGGAGGTTAGTCCACCCTGTCTCACCCCGCATTGCAACCTTTACACGTCTGAAAACGAGTTTGCCCACCGTACACAATTTTTCTGGTTGTTGTACCAATACTTGAAAACAGAAATAATTTTCGGGTTGAAATCTGTCTCAGTTTCCAGCTTCTCCCATAGCTTATCATATGAAACTAGGTCGAAAGCTTTCGAAAGATCCAGAAAGCAAGCAAAGACAGGAGTTTTCCGATCACTGTAATATTGAATAATCTGCTTGAGGCACATGATGGCACTCTTCGTGGACAAACCGGATCTAAAGCCAAATTGCGCGTCATGGAGCTTGATATGCTTTGCCAGCTGTTGGTCAAGCAAACTGTCCAGTACTTTCGCTATAACAGTGGCTAACGAAATCCGTCTGTAATTTAATACATCAGAGGTTTCTCCGGTTTTATTTTTAGATATTGGCACAACAACCGCGAACATCAATTTATCAGGTAGGTAAGAATGGCTAACACATAAATTAAAAAACCATAGCTGAAACCCGCGGTAAGTGACAGCCTGCATTTTGCAAATGCTCGATGCTGAGGCTGTCGTGACCAGGAGATTTACCTCTAACCAAGCCTTTGATATTTTTTGCCACATCTTTGGCTGAAAACCTGACTTTAAGATCTCCGCCTCCACAGTCAACATCAAGCATCCGCGATGCCGTACCCAATGGCGACTCAAACTTAAAAAGCTGTTGGAACAGATTCGCAATGTTCTGTGGTTCATGCACGCCAGCAACACTAACAGGATGACCAAGCTTCGGATTCATCTTATTTGTTTTTTTCCAGAAACCTTTAAAATCCTTCTTAAAATGGCGGTCTGCAATAATGTCCATTTTGATCTTTTGCTCGTTATCCTGACACCACTTCAATTGGGATTTAAAAAACTTCCTGGATTCACACATGCTATCGTAAAAATACCCAACAGAGGGCTTACCATGTTGTATCCACATCCTGAAACAATGCCTAGCCCTCACATGAGCGTCCCTGACATATCTGTTCTTTAGGGCGAGGTAGCAATCAATGATAAGTTTGATGTTAGTTGTTTGTTTTCTAAAGCTTTGAGCACAGCCAGATTATCAGATAAGAATCTGATACCGTAGTTCTGGATATCCAAACACTTTACAGTTGTCGTGGCTTGTGTTAAGACGACACATTCACATTTAAAGATAAAGTTCGATCTTTTACACAGTTGTGTGTGGCAAACGGTATGTGAAAGTAAATGTTAAGGTCTAGGGAGTGTACGCCAGCACCTGAACCGTTTTGTGTTTTTGAGCCATCTGTGTAGATTTCATTGGCTCCTGGCTTATCCCTTTCTTCCTCAATCGTTTGTATGTTATAGTTTTTTTTGAACATATAAGCAGCTGTTCTGGCGCTAAGTGTCGTCTCGCCTTCGCAAAGATCCCAAACTTTTTGGCAGCCACTTGAGCCTTTCCCTCAATGTATGGACCAAAATTGAGTGTCGACGCAACTTTACGCCAAGAAGCTCAATATAGTCTGTTATCGGCACTGTTATACCTCGGAAAGATGGATGAATGAAATTGCCTCTTTTTAGCGAAGAAAAGACACGCCTGTATTTTACCGGCATTAAATTTGCACAGATTGGCTCCATTCGGATTCTGCCTCCATGAACAAGTACAAACGCTCCACCATGGGCTCATGGAGAGCCCAGATCTTAGGCACTGGCCCGTGCGTTGGACGAGTATCTCTCAGTAACAGAGCTGTCGGCTGCATATCCAAAGGTGCGGTTTTAGCAGGTTGTTTATGTGCAGCAAGAATAATTTTCTGGGATTACCGACCCCTGAGGGACCCCGGCATTAACATCTAATTAGTCCGACGAGCAGCCATCGATAACCACTGGAATGGACCGATCTCTCAGGAAGTCTGCAATCCAATCACACAGACCACCGAGCAGACCGAATGAAGTGAGCTTACCAATAAGGTTTTCGGGCCAGATCCAATCAAAACCCTTCAAGATGTCGACATACTCGTCTCGCATCCATCAGGAAAAGGAGAGGGACGCGTGCCACTAGGATTCAGACGCGAAGATTCCGCAAAAACAGAGGCAAACTAGTTTGCTTTCTCCTCAGCGGAGTGGGCCAGCGACCCGTTTGTTTTCAGCAGCCTTAGTAGTGAGGGATGGCTGAAGTTAGATTAGACCGATTTAGCTAGGGACCGAAACGATTTACTAACTGCTGGGTAGGAAAAAGTTTGAAACCTATTCGGCAAATGTGGGCGAATCGAGCCCTTTTTAATTCCTAATTCTGATTATTGCATGTATACCTACTTCAAAAATTCTCGAGAGCCCTGTTTTGGAGCATGGGATATTTTACAAGGAAAATACATTATACATGTTTTATTCATGACGCGATCATTTCCTAATGCTACACACTGTTTGACTTTCGCAACCCTTAAGGAAATCAGCTATCCAAGTACCTGCTTGATCGCTTACGGATTTTATGCATTTTTTATATTTATCAAAACAAATCATGGTGGCTTATTCTTTGCTAGGAACCACGGTTATACACTAAGATATCATTAATAGTTATTCTTGTATAATAGTAATGGGGTAGTCAAAAGTCCATAAAATGTTTACAACTGACGTTGACTCGGACACCCAGTAAGGCGCGAAATCATTTTGGGACGCGACTTCATAGAATCTATTATAGCGAAGCGGAATAACTAGGAATTCCAAAGTCTCGACGCTTTTTGGTGACAGGTTTATTTGTAGGGCCCATAAAGGATTTGTTCGGTCTGATACCGAGTGCGATATAACTTCTTATTGAATCATGCTAAAGCCACGTCCTTAACTTAATACTTCCGAACATATTGCTTACATTTTGCTCTGAAGTTCATAGAAAATTGCTGCATTCAGCCGCTTATCTGATTAATTTTATGTAATCTGCCGCGAGGAATATGTCGAGTTGAAGATGTCGTGCAAGTCTTTGCCTGGATATTGTTAAAAATGATGCGATTTATCAGTTGTATGAACGATTTACCTTAAGACATGTTTCATTTCACAAATATGCGTTCTTTGTGTACATTGAGAATTTGGGGGTACATTTTACACACACCATGTAAAAATTATAAACAGAAGCACATTCCCAGAAATTCAAAGTAGTTACCTATATGGTTGCTATGAAGAATATGACCTTTAAATAAATGCAACAAGAAGAAATTTAAACTTGTTCTATTTAGACAAAAATATAAAATGACCCGAATTAAATTTTACGACATGCAATAAACGTCTATTTAATGCCTATTAATTAAATAGGTACGGGATCTTTCGCCATTGAGGAAGGTTACAATCAGTTTATTGAACCCAGTGACTTATGGTTTTCAATTCAAAATCTTTTTAGCAATTTGATCAAAGTGGTATGCCAAACCTTTTTTGGAGATTTGAGAATAAGTTGGTTACAATAATTGTCTGTTGTTTCTTATCAAGATATAATTTAATTTTCGAAGCGAATTTTTTAAGCGGTTTATTTTGCTTCTGGTGACTTTTATATACCGATCTACTCAATACCTGGCCTCGCTCGCTGCATCGTAAACCACATTCTCATCGCTTACCACCAGGCGAGATCATCAGGAATAAAAACCGGCCAAGTGCGTATCGGACTGCGCACATTTAGGGTTCCGTACCAATCCGCAAAATCAAGTTGGTTGTAAAGATAAATCTGATTTCCCAATATATTGGTATTTTATGGTAAAATATACATAATAATAAACATTATCATGTATTTACAAGGCAGACGTGAATGAAAACGCCGGGAGGGGACGACCTAGAAAGTCATACATAGACCTTATAGGTGATGTTCTTCAGAAAGGCTAAGTGCGCAGTACTCATAACCGGCGTTTGAGTATGACTAGATGTATGAATGTGTGTGAAGCAAAAGAAGTATGTAAGGATCGTAGCAGGTGGCGTTCTGTAGTTTCTGCCTAGAAAAGTAAAATGTAGCATGAGAAAAAGGCGTGAGTTTATGTATATATATTATCATTGAATTTCAAGTTCACACCTAGGGAAGATAAAAAATGCTTCAAAAACCAAAAAAAAACAAAACAAAAACCCGACTGCTTAAAAAGCGAACTAAAAAGACGTTAACAAGATAAAAGATCATGCTGTGCAGTCGGAAGATACATCTGGTTCTGGTCAGCAAGCTCGCGAATATTTATCCTCCGACTGCTCAGCATGATTTTTTATCTTGTTTACGTCTTTTTAGTTCGCTTTTCAAGCAGTCGGGTTTTTTGATTTTATGAATTAATTATTTTTATTTTACACTTTTTAGTCAATATTTTTTTCGAATTAGGTACATTTAAACATATACGTGGTATATATTTTTGAAATCACCTCTTAAAACTCTTTATTTTAATACCCCACACGACGGGATTGGAAGAAAAAATAATTGGGCCCCCACAATATGGCGCCCAAACCATACCCCGCCATTTTTCTATTTTTCAATTTAAATGTAGCCAGTAAAACTCGCAGGGTTATGACGAATTGATTGACGTACTAATAATATCAAAATCGGTCAAATCGTTTGGTCTCTGGAACGCCATATAGGAACAAACATACATACATACATATACTGATAAACACATTACCCTCCTTCAGCAGTCGGGTAAAAAGGTGACTTTGGTGGCTTCTTATTTCTTTGTTTTCCAATATTTTTAAAACAAAAACTACAGTATTTAAATAAAAGATGACATTGGTGGCTTCTCATTCCTTTGTTTTTAAATTGTCTTTAAAACAAAAAATACATATTTATCTACTCAACAAGGTCTAAACAACGATACCCCATGGGGTAGGTCTAAAATGTTTTCTCTCCCCCTTTATCTGTATGGGAGCCTCCTTAAAATCATCTAAAATATTTATTGACAATTTGTATGGCTTTGGGTTAACAAGATGCTTATACTGTGAAAATTTGAAGACCGTAGCTCCAACCACTTGGCTGTAAAAACTCTGTGAAAGACGACGGCTTGACAGACAGACCGTCCGTGTGTCCGTGGTATCAACAGTGGGCCTTATCAGAATATCAGCGCAGCGTTATTTTTTTTTAAATATAGCTGAGCATGCTGAGATAGGAGCCTTTTTGATCTCGCACGGGGTTATTATTGTTTTTTTTTGTGTTTTTGTTTATCTCGTGTCTTCTGTGCGGGTCACAAATATTTTCGTTCTTTCTTTACATATACTTGAATGAGAGCAATAGTGCTCCGTTTGTTGGACCCTTCGGGTACGGAACCCCAAAAAAACCGCAGAGTAGGTCCCTAGTGCCTACCATTTTTAGGACCTTTCCTGTTGGCGCGACGCAATTTAAATTGCGTTTAGATAGAAATTGCAAGTGTTTCTCGATATTGATCGCAGATCGGCTAGATATCAAATTCCGTGTACAGCCTCATGGCAAGCGATATTGGTTCAAATGAACTGGGCGCGCGACGGCTCGTCTCTCGTTTCGAATTCTTTATCGTATAGCTTTTTTTCGGCGCTTACGTATGTAGTTGAATGAGTGACTTCACACACATGACAGTAATCCAGATACAGTAAAAACAACCAATCCGACCAATTTATACGATACGTAATTGCAATTTAAAACGCCTATTGGTGTGATAATAATCAAATCGCGTCGCGACATTAGTAATGGTTCTTAGTCATACCTATTCCAAAATATATAAAGTAGTTTATCTTCGTTGTGTTTCACTGTTAGATTTATGGCAATTGAGATGACGCTGATAACAATAGACCCACCCAATTATGCATGTATAATGGTACACATGTAATGTATTGATATTTAATGTTATTGGATACAGGGAGGTACATGTTTTGCTTTTGCTATCAGGGAACAAAGACTCCGGAAGGGAATTCCACTCCTTAGCTGTGCGCACAGTGAAAGTATTAGTAAGTATTTAAATTTAATTGGATATGAGGAGCTACCTACCGTTTTGCTTTTCCTAATAGGTTTTGCCAATGCAACGTAAAAATTTCACAAAACAATATATCTATTCAAGACAATAATAATTCTATATTTTTTTTCAATCTAATGCTACTTTCAAAGTATTTCTTTGGTCTCCAGGTCACGTTTAATATGTGTTATCTGTTAGAAAATTCTCCCCACTGTCCGTGGTTGGAAAACTTGGAACTGTGCCCAGTAACAGCAATGACTGCTGTGCTAGCTATGTATATTGAAACTTTATGCTGTCATTAGGTAGACAACGGGTATGACAATTAAGTTTAAGCTGTTGTAATATTCAAGCTGCAAGTACGTGTGTGGCTGGAATTCTCTACTGGAGTCTGTGTTTCCTGTTAGCTTCTAGTCAAGAGCGAATAGGTTTGTATACTTCTAAGCATGCTTCACCGTTGACCACATCATCGATAACCAAACATCGATTACGGTGAGATAGTAGTCAAACGCGAGTCTGCCAATCTTTGAAAGTAACTTTGCCTGTCTGTCTGTATCCTTTTCAGGCTAAAACCGCTGAACCGATTTAAATGAAATTTGGTATGGAGACAATCCTGGGAAGTACATAGGATAGTTTTTATCCGGGCAATAATCCTTTAGAAGGTGGACAGGGGGTTGAAGTTTGCATGGTGAACTAATAATTTTTCAAGTAAGGCCCACACACTATCATATTATGGCGTGATACAAAAAATAGGCAATTTAAAGTGCTAATGCTACGCAGATGAAGTCTGGGCAACAGCTAGTAGGTAATAAAAATAATCTCAACTGACAGTTAAGCAACTCATCAACTGGTTGTACTACACGCAACATTTTATCAGTCGTTTAGTGATGGTATGTAAACTTACGTTCGTGATTAACAATAACGTTACATCTACGTTGTTCTACATTAAGGCAAATGATAAGCAATGCCAATATTGTTTTTATTTTGGTCTGATATTTTATTATGTAATTCAGATAAGAAAGCATCATTAACACAGACCAATAGGCAAACGAATACTTATGTATTTGATACTTTACTCACACAGTGGCAGACTTTAGTCTGCCTCTGTACGTTACATACACATTCATTCGTTCTGGACATGTGTGCACGTAGCCATAAATATTTTTAACCACATAAACTTTTGAAGATGCAGAGACAAATAGCGGTAAGTGGAATATTAAGAATAAACGCGATTAGGTAGTATTTATTATATATAAGTACAAAAGAAACAAATAGTCATTCAACAATGGTTCATTTTAAATTAGGTATCAGTCATTTATCGGCTAAGATTAGTTCATTCAGACCCATTCATTTGAGAGCACCACATCGTCTTAAGCTCAAGGTCATTATGTGCGGAAGACGTGACATTTAGCCGATGTGTCCATCCCTGTGTGCGCACAATCCATGCCCTATCACGTGCTTCGGTTTGGACACCGTCCAAACGTTAAGATAAAGCCTTCTTTGACGTCACGTGCCTATACGTATGTATCGTCACGACTGTTTCCACCACAGGGATGGTAGACCAGTTGAATTGGTTATTATGGAGTTGCTATTGATTGAGTTCATATACGAAGCAAATAATTTTAGATGCAACATTTACGTAAGTTTAAAGTTTAGGTCCTTTTAAACTTATATTCAAATAAACTTTTGTATTCCCCAGTTTTCCAGTTCTCCAGTGTCTAGTTGAAGAATTATGTCTTCGTATCTCGTTGCAGCAATCCATTATTATTGCATTGCCACGGTTGGGGTATTTATAGCAAAATTTTACTACGACAAAAGTGTCAAAGTATGTTCTAATCTGTACAGATCAGAAGTAGGCATCATTCTCATGAGGACTATCCTGATCTTAGACCAATATCCAGTGAGAGGACGACTATAATTGTAATGCATGGAGGTAGCCGACGCGTCGGTTACCGCAGTATATCGTTATTAGTAGACAGGAACACATGATTTATATTTAACTTGCTTATACCAACAGCTTTGTTCACTTGAATGTTGTAAATTATCCCAAAGGAATGTTCCCCCGAAATAAGATGTACTTCTCCTGTGTCTATTTTTGATACGCTAAAATTAATTAAAATTTGTTTAGCGGTTTTGAGAGCAGTAGTGGCCCAGTGGTATCGGCCGCGACTTGCAAGTTGTGGGTCGTGGGTTCGAACCCAGGCAGGCGCTTTACTTTGTGTAAATTATTTCATCACCACTGCTCTCAAAACGGTGAAGGGAAACATCGTGAGGAAACCGGCATGTCTTAGAACCAACAATTCGAAGTGTGACATCCACCAACCCGCACTGGGCCCGCGTGGTGGATTACGGCCCATTCCCTCTTACAGAGAGGAGGCCTGTGTCCAAGCAGTGGGAACAATAAATAGGCTGATGATGATGTGATGATGTAGCGGTTTAGGCGTGAATACTTAAAAAGTGCGTGTCGGACTTCACACATTTAGGGTTCCGTGCCAAACTGCAAAATCAAGTTGTTTGTACATACATACATATACTCACGCCTTTTTCCCATGGGGTGAGGCAGAAACT
This sequence comes from Orthosia gothica, assembly GCA_949775005.1. Taxonomy (NCBI): domain Eukaryota; kingdom Metazoa; phylum Arthropoda; class Insecta; order Lepidoptera; family Noctuidae; genus Orthosia; species Orthosia gothica. Next base: position 15,130,517 of record OX459042.1, read on the forward strand.
ACAGAACGCCACTTGCTACGATTGCTATGCTTGGTACGAAGTATGTAAGATACTTCCTTTTTTGGGTTCCGTACCCAAAGGGTAAAAACGGGACCCTATTACTAAGACTCCGCGGTCCGTCTGTCTGTCTGTCTGTCACCAGGCTGTATCTCATGAACCGTGATAGCTAGACAGTTGAAATTTTCACAGATGATGTATTTCTGTTGCCGCTATAACAACAAATACTAAAAACAGAATAAAATTTATATTTAAGGGGGCTCCCATACAACAAAAGTGAATGTTTGCCGTTTTTTGCGATAATGGTACGGAACTCTTCGTGCGCGAGTCCGACTCGCTTTTGGCCGGTTTTTTTAACTCAAGTTGGTTGTAATAGGCAAAATTGGGGCACTTCAAAGAAAAAATCGTATTTATCAGTATATTTCTATTTGTTAGTAAAATATACGTAATAATAAATATTATCACCAAATTTGAAGTTCATAGGTCAATGAACAAAATTTTATAAAAAATTGCTTACTTTAGTTGCTTTTCATTCCTTTGTTTTCCAATATTTGTTAAATCAAAATACAGTATTTAACTACTCAATGAGTTCTAAATAACTATACCCTACTCAATGGGGTAAATCAACATTTTATTTTGCGCCCCTTTTTAGCTTTAAGGGAGCCCACCTAAACAACATTTAAACATATTATTTGACAATTTGTATGGCTTTGGATCAAGATGCTTATGCTGTAATAATTTTAAGACTGTAGGTCCAATCATTTGGCTGTGAAACCTGCGTGAAAGACGACGGACAAACAGAAACTGTTCTGTTTGGACCCTTCGGGCACGGAGCCCTAAAAACGGACAGACAGATGACTTAGTTTTTCATTTGTATTAGTATGGCTTCTATACCTGCCTTGTTATACTGAGTTTAATATAAAACATCGTTTAAAGTAAAAAACCCACACGACAACGGAACCCGATATCCTGTGTAGAAAATAAATAAAGGAGTCTCACTTAAATGAATGTCTTCTAAAGTGGAGAACAATTACTACTTGATGCATAGACGCGACGCGAGCTTGTTTTTCTATGAGATAGATAGATGGCTTTGACTATACAAGTTTATTTTCCTAGGGTACTTAAATGGATTAAAAATAACAATTTCAACTTATCAATCTTATGCTGTACCACGCCACTAGAGATTTACCGTTTTTTTTTTGGTGTTCTTAGTAAGTAATTTTTTTAACCGTGCCGATGACAATATTATATTTAGTCGCCCTAATCTTAGCTACGATTTTAGTGTCATTAATCATCAGTATGACGTGCATCGATTTCTGTAGCGTGCAAGCTTCAAGGCATGCAGGACACATTGTTTCTGGATCAGCACCACATTTAACTTCGAATTTTAGCATTGAAACACTTTTCAATGGCCATAGTTGAAGCTAACTCATTAGTCGCTTTCAATGTTTTAAGGCACCAACCCATTATTACTCCTGAATGCACCATATAAGTACACTCAAGGACAACCCCGAATTTGTGCAGGACTATTGCAGAACAAATAAACAAAGATATTGCAATATAAGGTTGGCTAAAATGGTTTTTCATAGCAAAGTTTTGAAATTCGATCGCAAGATGAAGGTGATAATTACTGTTATTCAAACCCAATATCCCACATTTCAAACAAACCTGACTAAAATATTAAAGATACGGTGATTGTTTACAATTTCCTCAAGACAATATACGGAGTAATGAAGTTGATGGCGAAACCAAAGTTGCCGACACAGCACTTCACTCAAGAGCCTTTCAAGACCACCTGGAAGGGCCGCCTATAAGAGAAAATCACTTTATTTTGCACTACCAAAGGGTCTCCGTCTATCAATAATAAACTATATTCCAAAATAAATAGCAATTGATTATTAATTGATTATTATAAACGCCTGTCGACAGGATTGGTCCATAATTGGCCTTAACCGAGAAGAATGGAGGAAAGTCAGGTAGGTCTTTGGTTTGCGAAGGGACAGAACAGACTGAATTTAAATAATTGATAAACAGAACCTCTCTAAGTAAAGTATATTTGATTTAGATGTTCAGTTACCTAAGAACTCTTTCATGTATTTTTATTACTTTAAGGTTTTCTTTTTTTTCGTTTGAACAATAGTGACGGTTTTTTTTATATTTCTGTTTTAGCACAACCCGTCTTTATAAGTTAGAAAGAAAAGTAAATCGCTCCATAAACTTTTCATTTTCACCTTTACCGTATTGAACCCTAAAACCTATAAGATATTCCGTCTGTTATGGACTTTACGGGAGTTTATCTTTTTATTACATACTATCGTAGTACAGGATATAATTTGAAGAGAGTTTTTAACAAAATGAATGTAATTTTTAAACACTAAAATCCATTTTACGAAAATATTTGGAATTTATCTGAAACCCGTTTTATAGTTTTAATGTCATTGTCCGTTATTGGCGACTGCAAAGATAGGAAAATACGTAAAAACGCGCAAAAAATGCAGTCATACAAGTTCATATAAAGGACAACAACACCTACGTATCAAACTTAAAAATAAACAATTATATAAAAACTAGAAGAGTTTATTGAATAAATGCGACCTTGTCCGATTATTTACATGTGCTGAATGTACGTATAGATAAAGAAGAGTCTAAGGTCAACGGGACGAGCGATATTTAAATATTATGTAAATCATAACTCTTTTGGTAAGTGTAACAATCGTTTTTGAAATGATCTCGAATGTGAATGATAATATTGGACGCTTCCAACCATCACTCGAGGATGTTACGAGCGTGTTTCATAAAAACGTTAGAATAATGTTAGAAATGGTAGGCACACTTAAGTTCTTTCAATAGTAAAAACGTCAAGTCCGCATCTAGGTAAGGATGTCTCAAGCGAGCAGATAAAATTGTTTTGTTGATGTCTTGTAATACCTATTATCTGTATTGTTAACAGCACACGCCACTTTATTTATAATAAAAATACCAAGTGATTAGTTTAAGTACTAATTAGCAAGGTTCTTAATGCAAAATCTTCATAGAAAATTTGAATGACGAATCTGTTAATCTGGGTGTAAACTAATCATAAATATTTGGAATGTTGAAATGTTTTTTTATAAATAAAACTGATCTAGATACGCGGCAGCGTGTCCAGCCACGTTTAAGTAAAGGAACTGGAGACGCAGCAGCCGTGTGTTTATATTATACGAACCATTTGGAGCCATTTTTGTCCTCCATATCTACTTAACATAAACACATGAAATTTGGGTTATTTATTCAAACCCCTTAGATTAAACAGCACCCCAAATTTCATACATAACCTATATAGATTGAAGCTTATAGCTGGTTATTGAGATAATAACGTCTAAAAATCGTTATTTTTTATCAATAAATAGTGGATAGATAACAAACTTAAGCCACTTCCAGATGACCTAGAAAGTTGAAATTTGGCATCCAGCTGGCTAATTGTGTCTATAAAAAACAGTGTCTTTTTACGATTTGAAATAAATTTTCCAATCAATAGATTTCTGTTAACACTGTTTTTAACACAAAAAAATTATCTTTCGCAACAGAATAGATTTCATGATTAAATTCGAGGATTCTTCGAGGAAAGGATTCTTACCTGACTACAGCGAAGCCAAAAGGACTGATATGATTGTATGAATCTATGAATCTTACCAGATAATGGGCAGCAGCGTTCTTTGTGCAATTTAACAACAAAACTGCGATCACCAACCCGCCTGCCCAGTGGAGTTATACAAAACGCCCCAAAAATGAATAGCGCAACTAAGAAATGGGCCCTAGTGCCCGGCAAGCAGCAGCAGCAAAAGCAGCCTGTTCAGTCTCGGACATGGTACTGGTCGAGGTTACGGCATGTCAAGGGGTGTAAAGAATCCCGAATAGACGACTGGTCCTGGCAACCTACAACACGCATACGCTCCGGACAGACGAGAAGATCACCAAAGTAGAGGAACAATTGAGCAGGTTAAGATGGAGTATTGTAAAGATTAATGAAGTTTTGTGTGTTGTATTGTATCTAAAATCGTTGTTTTCAAGAGTCATCAAGAATCGTCGCGTACGCAGGTTTGCCGTTTTCAAGCCTTCCGAATAAGCTGAATTCTGAAAAGACTGAAGCACCGTAGACCACATACATATACATACCAGGCCCCTCAGAAAGTATTGCGAAAAAAAGTTTTTATATATGGGAGACTGGCCAGTTATAATGTTTTTCGAAAATATGATTATTTATAAGTAAAAATAAGTAAGTTCCAATTTCAAAATTTCCCTCCACATTTTTTGCGAGTTAATTCAAAGTATTGTGTCTCACTGAAATATGGATCTGCGCCGGGAACATTTTAGAGCTATGATTTTATACGATTTCAAGTGTCGCCTGAAACCGGATGAATCGTACGATAGACTTCAAATGGCATTCATGGATGAAGGCCCTTCCAAGGCAACCGTGTATTGTTGGTATAACGAATTCAAGCGCGGTCGACCAACTTTGGGGGATGACGAAAGAAGCGGTCGCCCTTTGACGGCTGTTACCGAAGAAAACGTGCTAGCAGTGAAAAATTTAATCCAAGACAATAGGCGAATTACATATCAGGAGATTCAACACATATTGAAGATTGGATCGGGAAGCGTTCACGAGATTCTACACAGCCATATTCGCGTGAGGAGGATAGTATCACGCTGGGTGCCGCACAACCTCACCGATGCTCAGAAGCAGGCCCGGGTGGAATGGTGCCGTGATATGCTTAACAAATTTGAAGCAGGCTCGTCTCGGCGTGTTTACGACATCGTTACAGGTGATGAGTCCTGGACTTATCAATACGACCCAGAAACCAAGCGCCAGTCGACTGTTTGGGTGTTTCAAAATGAGCCAACGCCTACCAAAGTGAAGCGATCTAGAAGCGGGGGTAAGATTTTGATCGCTAGCTTTTTTAATTTGACTGGCCACTTGGTATCAATTCCCTTACGGGATCAAAGAAGCATTAATGCCGAATGGTATACTACCAAATGTTTGCCAGAAGTTTTCTCTGTTATAAGCAACAAGCGACCAAACACAGGGCTCCGCGGGCTACTGCTCCACCACGACAATGCACCTGCGCACACCGCACTCAAAACGAGGGACTTCCTGGACAGCACGCCAGTCAAACTCCTGGGTCACCCTCCTTACAGCCCTGATCTAGCACCGTGTGACTTCTTTTTATTCCCAAAAATAAAAAAATCAGCTCAAAGGGATACAATTTTCGTCGCCGGAAGATGCGCTGGCTGCGTTCGAGCAGGCTGTAAACGAGGTGTCTGCGGCGGACTGGAAAAAGTGTTTTGAAAACTGGTTTAGGCGCATGAATCTTTGTATAGAGGCTGGTGGAAAGTACTTTGAAAAGATTTAATAAAAATATATGTACGTATAGAACAATTTTTTTTAGTTTCGCAAAACTTTCTGAGTGTCCCACGTATACGTATAACTTGCCCCTCTGCTTAGCGTTTGTGGACTACGAGTAAGCCTTCGATTCGATCGAGACTTGCGATGTACTGCAGTCTCTCCAACGGTCTCAAATTGACTACCGGTAGGTAGATGTGTTGAATTGTTTGTACAAAAACGCTATTAAGTCAGTCCTACTTCGAATATTTACTTCTGCAGCGAGGTGTAAGAAAGGGAGAGGAAATATATCCGAAACTGTTCACCGCTGCACTGGAGAATGTCTTTGAGGTTCTGGACAGAACAGGGTTAGGCGTCAACGTCAATAGCGAGTACATCAATTACCTTCGATTTGCTGTTGATATATTGGTCATGGCTGAGGCTGTGAAGGATCTCAGTGCATTGCTTGATGATCTCATTAAAGCTTCCGAAAGAGTGGGTTTTAAAATTAACATGGACAAAACGAAGGTCATGTTTATTGCCCATGTTACACCCACTCCTATGAGACTCACACTCAAAATTGTAGACGTCGAATCCGACTCGGCTTGGCAACGTTCGGAAAATTGTGCGGTATCTTCTCGTTCAACGTACCACAGTGTCTCAAGACGAAAATCTATCTATGACCTTTCGTCTTGCACGTGATGACATAATAATTTGGTAATGAGACGTGGTCGCTCACAATGGGCTTCATTAGAAGGCTTTAGTCACACAAAGGGTAATGGAGAGGGATTCTCTTGTATTTTCAAATCAGATATGAAGACATTCGAGGGAGAACCAGCGTTACCGACATAGTCCGAAGGATTGCCAAATTTAAGTACCCTCTGAGGGCAGGGCATCTTGCTTGCAGAACGGATGGTCAATGGGACCGAAAAGTTCTGGAGTGGCAACAAAGTTGGAAGCCTAGATGGCGCGATGATCTTGTCTGGACTGCGGGAATCCACTGCATGTGAGACGCACAGGACCGATCAAGGTGGCAAAACTTAAAAGAGGCCTATGTCCAGCAGTGGACTTCCATCGGCTGAAATGATGATGATGAACGCGCCACCACATAGACGTCATAAAAGCAGGAATAAAAAAGTATAAACCTATCATAACATACCAATCACGGGATGATTGGTATGAAATGAAAGATCTTAATTAACACATTTATAAAATATTAATAATATATATGTAGCTTTTGCTCTCTACTTTGCTTGCATTTACTCGATAATTGCGTTTAATTTGCACTTGATTATTGCGAAGCCAAAAGCGGAACTTATAAAAAAACAAAAAAAAAAAATCAAAAAAAAATCTACATAAAACCCGACTACAGCAAACTCGAACACGTATAAAACAAGACAATATTGTTAGAGTTTAGCCGTGGTCGTAAGCCATATGCATTTGTTTACACAACAATAAGCATTATAACACAGTAGATAGTGAGCAATCTTTATGGCAAGGCAGAGACGAGTAAGCAAATTTACAAATCATTTTTGAACGAAGTATAATAATTTGTTTACAAAAAGTAATGATATTCCATCAAAATCATAAATGTGAAAATGGTAGCCAAGTTCAACAAAGATTGTGCTTGGTTGTTGACTTTGCCACCAAAAGAATTAAGATCGAAATATATGCCTAGTTCTGTAGATAATCCTTAAATGTATTTATAAGAACATACACCATTTTAAAATAAATTTAATACACATTTTCTGGTTTTTTCTGCTACAACAATGTTTGCTATTTAAAAATATGACTTCCTAAATTTGAAGATTCGAATTATTAACACAAATCAAACAACTAAGGTTAAATTGAAGCTCAAGTTTTGACTTGGCTGGTTGTTTTTGATGGGTTTTTTACTAAGTATTCCTTCCATCCTTCCTACCAGCATGTTGTACGCTACGAGTCCTTTAAAGTAACAAATTATCACGGTACTTCCGAGTGTCAAGCTAACATAGTACCACTACATATTATATGCAGCGCAACAATCTTTGTCGTTTAAATGGCAGGGGTAACGAAACATAAATTCAACCCTTGAATATCCAATCCAAACTTTAAGATCACCAGAAAGAAAATCCACTAAAATGCCCATGAATAACATTGAGATAGAAACTGACTTTTACGGTGAAACTTTTCAAGATATCTGAAATGAAATGGCTGAGTTAAATCTTAATGAAAGGAAGTCATTTCCATCATGTAATCTCTCCGCATCTAATAAAGGGTCCTAAAACGAACCAAATGAAATTAAGCCCATAAATATATCATATCGTGATGCTAAAAAAGACGTGCCGTGTTTGTAAATAAATCCAAGCTCTTCCTAAACTTTTTAAATATGTTAAACGAATTAATTTGCCAAAATTGGGAAGACGGTTTTTCTGTATATAGATTACAGGCTGGACGAAATTGTACCTTAATACACACGGAAAGTGTTCAGTTTTGTTTGTGTTTGTGGTGTGCGTACGTATGGCGCTCATGCCGACGGCCCAACCCACTGAGACGATACAACCCCACGCTTTCGGGATTCGTTAGGCTAGCCTCCGCTAAGTGCTTAAACAAACTTAAGTTATTACGATTTTGTTGAATGTACGGAGCAAATGCTCGGTAAAATTGAGTGCAGTTCTTAGAATGCATTTACGGCATCTATAGAATTCGAGTATTGAAGAGCTAATAAGCTGAAAAAATACATTGTTCTCATTCTTTAGTTTATGATGAAGAGTTTCACTTATCTTTAAATTATATTCCCAACAACGCTCCTATTTGGCAACAAAAACGGGCGGTTATTAGCTTTGGAAACGGATCCTAGAGAAGTCTGTAACGTGCTAATGGGTCTTAAATCCAAAAGCGCTCCAGGCTGGGATAATAAAACAACAATTTTTTTAAAGGCTACCTATGATTAAGTAGTACCCATAATTCCGCATCTTGCTAACTTAGAACTTTAACTTGTGTTTTAGCCAAGGGAAATTCCCACCAGCTCTGAAGCAAGCCATAATTACACAAGTGCACAAGGGTAGAGACAGACGACGTTAACAACTACAGACCTATTTTTGTTATGTCCGCAATATCTAAAATCATTGAAAAGCTAATTAACATAAGACTGACCAGCTACACCAATTATAAATATAACATTATTTCACAAGCTCAATATGTTTTTAGACAAAAATCATCTACGGAAGACGCAGTTACAGCATTATCCCATCATATTGTTAGCCTATTTCTTGATTTGAAAAAAAAAACTTTCGATATAGGTATCTGTCCCCATTCTTGTGCATAGTATAAAAGGTATAGGCGTAAGAGGAAACCTGTTGGCATTACTAATAGATTATCTACGGGATCGTAGGCAAAATGTTAAGGTAGGGGTGTATATTAGTAAGGAATATTACGTCAACTACGGCGTTCCGCAAAGTAGTGTACTGGGCCCGACTTTATTCTTAATATACATAAACTATCTCTGCAAAATGATGCCAGAAAATGGTCACGTTTTCTCATATTCAGATAACACTGCTAATGTTTTATACGTAGGCATCGGTACATCAATGTGCTGAAAAGGGTCATCCCAAAATTGCTAACTGGCTAAACTCACATCTTCTTACGATAAATATTTCTAAAACAAAACATATTGCATTTACATTCTACAACGAAACTCAACCTGGACCTAACGTAACTCTCAAAATTCACAATCAATATGCCTAGCCTATAAAAAAAAAAAAACTATAAAACTTATCTGAATATTTAAGAACCTAAGACATGTAACAACAATTTTTTTTTACTGAAATCTATATCTCTGTGGCTCAATCAATTCTTACTTACTGTATACCCGTGTGGGGCGGTGCGACAAAAATGAAGATTCTTGAATTGGAGCGAGCACAGAGATCTCATAACAAGGTCAAGGTATACCAAACCGTACAGATTCCCAACCAATGAGTTATACTCTCTTAGCGGTATTCTCAGTCACAAAATTATACATACTCCATGCTGTCTTAAAATTACACTAAGCGCAGCCCTATGATCCTAACCATCAGGAAAGAAGACGAAAATACGGTGTTGCACAAGCATGATTTGTTAAAACTGTATATGCCAAAGGAAAATTTAATGCAAATGCCGCTACCCTATGTAAAAAAATAAATAAAATAATTAACATCTATCCTATGACTTCAAAAGACTGCAAAAAGGCAATAGTTCAATGGCTAAAACTGAAGACCTATGATGACATTGAATTGTTGCTGAAGGCATCGTCAATTTGAGTTGACAAAAAAAAAACAACACACACTCACATACACACACACACACTCACACGCATACTCACACACACTAGTTTAGGATATATTCTCTAAGTTTATTTGTATTTTTTTAGTTATAGTTCAAGTCTCATCTTATTAAATTTAAGATTTTGCTTGTATTAATATGTTTTTGTTTAGATTCTGTTTTCCTTTTGCACATCACTTTTACCATTTCATAATTTTTCATTGAAGAGCGGGTCCTTCTAGCAAAGGTATATCTTTTACTTAAAAGGAGGTCCCTATGTAAGATTTACTGTAAAAGTGTATAAGTTTCTGAAATAATCCTTTTTATTTATTGTCTATTAAACCAATTTAGTTAATACCATTGCTAAAGGCTTTTGCCAACTCATATTAAAGCCGGTTACATAATTTACACTATTAAATTTATTGCTACGTAATTTATACTTACGCATACTTATTTAACGTAACATCTTAAATCACAGTTTTTTTTTAAATTTAACTAATAAATAATTATATTTATAAATTATAATTAATCTGGGTGTGTCCACTTAAACTCGCAGAAGTCAGTAGTTGCGTTCAGGAAAGGTTTAAATGTTTCCTCAAACTCTTGCCACGAGCATACTCCTCCATTACACAGATCTAATAAAAGCTTTTCATTCCAATAAAAGGCTACTTTATAATCATAATCATCCTGTCCAGGTTTACTGCATCTGAAAGTTAAATAAAAACGTTTAGCCTTCTTTGGTACGGGCGCTTTTTAGGGTTCCGTACCCAAAGGGTTGTGCCGTATGGTGACGGACGTAAAGAATTTCACCATCCCATATCTTCCCGTGGGTGTCGTAAGAGGCGACTAAGGGAAAAACCAGAGAATGGGCAGCAGCGTTCTCTGTGCACTTTAATAACAAACTGCGATCGCCATCCGCCTGCCAAGCGTGGCGATTACGGCAAACCCCCCCCCAACCATGAATAGCACAGTTAAAAAACGGCCCCGAGTGCCCGGCAGCCCGTCTACCCTCGACTACGGTAGCGGTCGAGGCGATGACGTGGCAAGGGGTGCGAAGAATCTCCGGAGTGGACCCGGCTACCCCAATAAACACCGACGACTGGACTTGGCAACGTACAACACGCGAACACTCCGGACCGACGAGAAGATAGCCGAACTCGAGGAAGAATTGAGCAGGTTACGATGGAGTATTATAGGGTTATCTGAAGTCCGAAGAAAGGGGGAAGACACGATAATCCTCAAATCTGGTAACCTGCTCTATTTCCGAGAGGGTGACCGGCAGTCCCAGGGTGGTGTAGGGTTTATCGTCCACAAGTCCCTTGTGAACAACGTGGTGATGATCGTGAGTGTGTCGACCAGGGTGGCGTACCTTATACTCAGAATATCCTCAAGATATTCGCTGAAGGTCATACAGGTTTACGCCCCAACCTCGGCACACCCCGACGACGAGGTAGAGACCATGTATGAGGATATCTCTAAAGCCATGCATGGTTTCAAAACTCACTTCACCGTTGTCATGGGGGACTTCAACGCAAAACTGGGCAAACGAGACGAGGATGAGCTGCAAGTAGGGCAATTTGGAGTTGGACGTCGGAACCACCGGGGTCACCTACTGGCCAGTTTTATGGAGAAGGAAGGCCTCTATATGATGAACTCCTTCTTCAGAAAGCGTGAGCAAAGGAAGTGGACATGGCAAAGCCCCGATGGTGGAACTTAAAACGAGATCGACTTCATCATGTCAACCAAGAAGCAAATGTTCAATGATGTCTCTGTGATCAATTCGGTGAAAACCGGGAGCGATCACCGTATGGTAAGAGGCACATTGAACATTCATATCAAGCTTGAAAGGTCTCGACTGATGAAGTCCACGCTCCGTCCAACACAGATCCAGATCCAAAACGCCGAAACCTTTCAGCTTGAACTCCAGAATCGTTTCGATTGCCTAGGGAGCTCCGTGGACGAATACAGCGATGGGTTCGTGGAAGCTGTCCATACGGTCGGGTCTAAGTTTTTCAAGACCCGCCGTACATATAGACATAAAAAGCTCTCTGATCCTACTCTCAACTAATGAAGGAGTGGCGTGAGATGATCCTGCAGTCTTCAGACGATGCGGTGAAATACCAGCTTAATAGACGGATCTCAAAGTACTTGAAAACCGACCTCCGCCGCTTTAATACCGAAGCATTAAAGATGCTATCAAGCGGAATAAGGGCTCCAAGGTCTTTGCAAGAGATCTGTCTATTGGGCAGAGCCAGCTCACAAAACTGAAGACCGATGATGGCAGGATTGTATCCGCGAAACCGGAGCTTCTGAGGGTGATCAAGAGTTTCTATGGGCAGTTGTACAAGTCAACCAGTAAACCCGTTGGGAATCTAGCAAACGACCCAAGAGCTAGATTGACCCGACACTATACCGAAGATATCCCGGACGTCAGCCTGTACGAGATTAGGATGGCTCTGAAACAGCTCAAAAACAACAAGGCACCGGGTGACGACGGAATCACGGCTGAACTCCTGAAGGCGGGTGAAAAACCGGTCCTTAAGGCCCTTCAGAAGCTGTTTGATTCCGTCATACTCGAGGGCAAAACGCCACAGGCATGGTGCAGGGGTGTGGTGGTCCTCTTCTTCAAAAAGGGTGACAATGCCCGGCTGAAGAACTATAGGCCCATCTCACTTCTTAGCCATGTCTACAAGTTGTTTTCAAGAGTCATCACGAATCGTCTCGCGCGCAGGTTTGACGATTTCCAGCCTCCCGAACAAGCCGGATTCCGAAAAGGCTTTAGCACCGTAGACCACATACATACGCTGCGGCAGGTTATACAGAAGACCGAAGAGTATAACCTGCCTCTCTGCTTAGCGTTTGTGGACTACGAGAAAGCCTTCGATTCGATCGAGACTTGGGCTGTACTGCAGTCTCTCCAACGGTGCCAGATCGACTACCGGTACATTGAGGTGTTGAAGTGTTTGTACAGAAACGCCACCATGTCAGTTCGTCTTCAGGATCAGACCTCGAAACCAATATTTCTCCAGCGTGGCGTGAGACAGGGAGATGTCATTTCTCCGAAACTGTTCACTGCTGCGCTGGAGGATGTATTCAAGGTTCTGGACTAAGACTAAGGACTGGAGGGGCCTAGGCATCAATGTTAATGGCGAGTACATCACTCATCTTCGGTTTGCCGACGACATAGTGGTCATGGCTGAGACCATGGAGAGCCTCAATACAATGCTCGATGACCTCAGTAGAGCTTCCGAAAGAGTGGGTCTTAAAATGAACATGGACAAAACCAAGGTGATGTTGAATTCCCATGTTACACCCACTCCTATCAAGGTTGGAGACTCTACACTCGAAGTTGTGGACGACTATGTCTACCTGGGTAACAAACGATCCAGTTGGGTAGGGCCAACTTCGAGAGAGAGATAAACCGTCGAATCCGACTCGGCTGGGCAGCGTTCGGGAAGTTGCGCGGTGTCTTCTCGTCCAACTTACCACAGTGTCTCAAGACAAAAGTCTATGACCAGTGTGTGTTGCCAGTGATGACATATGGCTCTGAGACGTGGTCGCTTACAATGGGCCTCATCAGAAAGCTTACAGTCACTCAAAGGGCAATGGAGAGGGCTATGCTCGGCATTTCCTTGCGTGATCGAATCAGAAATGTAGAGATCCGTAAGAGAACCAATGTTACCGACATAGCTCAAAGATTTGCCAAACTTAAGTGGCAGTTGACAGGGCACATTGCTCGCAGAACGGATGGCCGATGGGGCAGAAAGGTTCTGGAGTGGCGACCGCGAACCGGAAGACGTTGCGTTGGAAGGCCTCCCACCAGGTGGACCGATGGTCTCGTGAAGGTTGCGGGGATCCGCTGGTTGCGAGACGCACGGGACCGGTCAATGTGGCGACGCTTGGGGGAGGCCTATGTTCAGCAGTGGACGTCTTTTGGCTGATATGATGACCCAAAGGGTTAAAACGGGACCCTATTACTAAGACTCCGCGGTCCGTCTGTCTGTCTGTCTGTCTGTCACCAGGCTGTATCTCATGAACTGTGATAGCTAGACAGTTGAAATTTTCACAGATGATGTATTTCTGTTGCCGCTATAGCAATAAATACTAAAAACAGAATAAAATAAATAATTAAGGGGGGCTCCCATACAACAAACCTGTTTTTTTTGCCGTTTTTTGCGATAATGGTATGGAACCCTTCGTGCGCGAGTCCGACTCGCACTTGGCCGGTTTTTAAATACGACTACTCTAAACGCCTAAACAACGCGAAACTTTCATTCACAATCAGGGATTTTCAACAATTCTGAATGTATGGGATCGACACGCGCTTTTAAAATGTCACGTGATCAAATCCTTAGCTACTCAATATATTAATTGTTGCCACATATTGTTAACTTAAATCGTACATTACAAATTTAGACCATTATGGACCCTGTTAGGCAATGCAAAAGTAGAAGACAGGAAGTGGGCTTTTGTTTAACCACGATTTTATTTATTTATTAGATTGTATTTAGTGAAATTTAAAATTTGTCATTTAAATATTCATCGTTATGACAGCATTTAGTTAATAGAAATTGTTATAATTTATTTATTTAGTAGATTGTAATTAGTTAAATTTAAAATTTGTCATTTAAATATTCATTTACGTTATAATAGCATTTAGTTAATAGAAATTGTTTTAATTTAGTAATGAATGAGTTAAACTATTGTTTTTCTTTAATCATTTCTGGTTATTCATTATATATTTTCATTGACATGACTGTGTTTATATATTATAGTGTACTGTTGAATGTATTTTTAGTTTAGAATTTGGTTGGTTTAACCAATTTTTATTGCGCTTATTTTTATTTTGAAGGGCGTATGCAAATTTGGATAGTTTCGATTTTATCTTTTTAATATCTGATTTCCAATTATTATTTGTATCTAGAAACGCCAAATAAAGTAAATACATGAACGACTTCTATTGTTGTGCTGTTGTAAGTGAAGTTTATATCTTATGGGTTTTTTTGCCGGAGGTGGAAAGGTATTATTTTGTTTTAGAGAAATTTATTTCAAGGTCATTCATCCAAGTTATTGTTTTATTAAGTGTAGTGGTTAGGTCCTCGCTCAAATGACGGAATGTGGACGGATGGATGGATGGTGAAATGGTTTTTGGAAGGTCGTTTATATAAATAAGGAATAGGAGGCATCCAATACACGTCCTTGAAGAATAGAGGCATTAATTGTTTTGCTGTCAGACCGAATATTTTGTATTTCTTTGGTATTTTAATTACAAAATTCTATTTCGACAAGGTGTTCTTTTTGTTAAATAGGATTTAAACTAATTGTGATCCTTACCGCGGATTCCCTATGCCTTTTAATTTATTTAGTAGGCTTATAATTTATTTTTGGCATATTGCACTATATCGTAAGGTTTGGTTATATCTATAGGTGGTATTTTTGTCGTTTATTATATGTAAAGCGTCCTGTGTATGTATTTGTAAATTGCTAGGACAGTAGATCGGTTTCTGCGAAAGCCGTTTTGGCAGTCATTAAATATTTTATATTTTTCTGAAAAGGAGTAAACACGATTATGCATAGCTTTCTCAAAAAGCTAGCTGGAGTTAAAGGTCAAAACTGCAGTCACACTCTACCAAAACAGCAGTGGCAATTATTTTAGGCGGAATAATTTCAACTTCACGGTTAGTAGGTATAATCAATACATTAATTTCTACACAACTTAATAAATCAGTTGTGGATAATTTAACTTCTTCTAAAATAGCCATTTGAGTTTTAGGAGAGCAAGACTGCATTTTGACTTTTGACTGTATTTTAAAAAAAACCTTAGGAACAATAACGCCTATAAAATTTCACTCGGTGTAGAGCAAGAGATGAGTTGTGTTGAATTTCCAACGCTGACAGTTGAAAATATAGTGTGCGTTTTACTAATGCCGTTTAAGGAAAACGGCCGTGCGAGCGAGGGTTACCTGAAAATAGGTACCTACAGTTTCACGTTTTTGTTTAATGCTGATTGGGGTCAAACATGCAATCATTGAATAACCTTGTATTTTGTTAAACCAAAAAACAAACCGATAATTACTTAATAAATACCTACATTCTAGAACCGCACTAAATAAAACTCGATGCATAAAGAACCTAACAGGATGCCGTGAGGGTCAAGTTTGAAGACCTGTCAGAGCACCTATTATCCGGCGATTATAATAATCATGTATCACTTAGGTATTATACTCACAACATACCTGTTTAATACAGCAATCAAATTACTGGCGAATGCAGAAAAAAATGTAGTCCTCCATTTTCTATGTATATCTCTATGAGTCCCCATGAGTGGGTTTGTGTCTTTATAAAGATTAAGCACCACTAATATCATGTCCATCATTGTAGCATGAGTGAAGTATGACACGATTTTCTTGCCTTTACCGTTCTTCGCTTGGTCGAAGTTTCTCAGCAAATCGGCCAAAGGCATCTGTCCGAATATTTTGCTATATTGTGACACTCCATACCCATTTCTATAGTAATGTCTAAGGTCGTCATTGTATTCAAGAACTTGCAGGTCTTCCACTGAGAAGACAGCACACCACGGGCTCGGTTTATTGGTGATCCCGTCCCAGGTATAGCGACATAGGTCGTATATGGCTGTGATGTTTTCGTTTGAGAGTGTGAAATTGAGGCCTAATTTTTTAATCAGACGTTCTTTCATCTGTAAATATTAAAGCATTTTGTTTATTTACTCGTTGATGACGGTGGGAATCTGTAGAAATTGATAACATAATCTGTCATCATGAACGCGTACAGGTGAACCATTTATGGCCATCAATGTTCGTTAATTATTTGTAGGGGAAGAGACAGTGAGACAATATAATTATAAACCTGTAAATTTAATTTAGTATCTTAAATCTAAAATCTGGCATGGTCAATCTTAAGAGAAACTTAACAAAAAAATAATTAAAAAAAGGTAAACTAAAACTCACATTATAATACTCTGCAGTTTTCTTGTATTCTTCTGCTTCGTGATATAGATCTGGATCGCGTCTGACTTCTACTTGATATTTTCCACATGTTGAATAGGGCTGAAAAAAATAAACTGTAGCTACAAACAACCTATCACATATTTGAATATCGTAATTAATTAATTTAACTATGTCACTTTAACTTACTGCTACTATATGGTAATCGTCCGTAGCATTTTCTATAACCAAGTTATTTTTGTTCAGACCTTCAACGAAGGCTCTAGCACTTATTCGCAAATGACGGCTAAACCCGTAGAGAAATAAGTAATCCTTCTCTTGAAGATCCTTCAGCAATTCTGGAAAAGTCTCGTTTATTCTTTTGCCAATGCGCAATGACTCTTGATATCCTTCAATTGTGATTTCATATGGCTTATCCAACATGCCCGTTTCAACTTCCCATTTTTTTATATTTTCAATATCTTGCGCACAGAGAGAACTGTTTCCTATTTCATAGCTTGATACAATAAAATCTTTATATTTAAGAATGTCTTTCATGCTGTGTGCGAACTTCGGACCAGGATTCCTCTTTCCATGCCTCATAATGGCCCAAACACTGACTACTTCGCATCCTGTTCAAGGTATTTTAAAAACTTATTTATATACGTTAAAAATAATGTATAACCATTCAAAATAGAATCACGATAAATAAAGAAAAAAAAATAAAGAAAACTGCAACAATTCGACCACAATTTTGGATCAAAATTTACAAAATTTACCATTCAATAAACTTTCACAGAAAGACCTATGTTTTCACGTGGAATCCAAGTTAGGTGAAGGTGACATTAGGGGTGCAGCGAGGTTGCTATTCAGCAGTGATGTGGTGGCGCCCTACTCTCCAGAAACAATATCTGCCTTGGAGAGTAAACATCCAGCGCCTGCGGATGACCTTACCTTTCCCGACCCCCCGAAACCTCTCATCATAATTCAACTCCTTTCAATATTTCAGCCACCCAATTGATCGCCACCGTGAGCTCCTTCCGAAGCGGTTCCGCCGGCGGTCTCGACGGCCTGACTCCGCAACACTTAAAGGATCTTTTAAGTTCAGGCACCGTGGAAGCTGGGGAGTCGCTTTTGAAGGAGCTTGCGGCACTAGTCAACTTAATGCTCTCCAGCGGCGTGAACGATGCCGTCGTTGATGTCTTGTACGGGGCCAACTTATGTGCCCTGCGCAAGAGGGACGGCGGCATTCGTCCTATTGCCGTCGGGTGCACCTACAGGCGTATGGCAGCCAAAATTTGTTGTAAGCTTTACGGTCAAAGGCTTCCAAACAGATTCCAGCCCCTACAGCTTGGTTTTGGCTCTAGAGGGGGCTGTGAGGCTGCCGTACATGCCCTTTCTACCTTCCTAAATTCTAACCAGGGTGAGGTCATCCTCAAGGTTGACGTAAAAAACGCCTTCAATTCCGTCAACAGGGACACTTTGTTGGCTGAAGCAAAAAAAGAGCTTCCAGAAATTTTCGGCTTTTTGTGGCAATGCTATAGGCACCCATCTAAATTATCGTACAAAGAAAATGTTTTGCTATCTTCAGTTGGTTGCCAACAAGGTGACCCTCTCGGGCCAGTCATTTTTAGTTTGGCTATTCATCCCATTATTCAGAAACTAAATTCGAAATTTATCTTATGTTATTTGGATGATGGAACACTAGGAGGTGACGTAGAAACCGTTTTAGCAGATTTTCAATTCCTGAAAGAGCAGTTTAAATCCGTCGGCCTTGACCGCAACCACTCCAAATGTGAAATTTTTCTTGTGAACAATACCCACAGACAACCAACCCTACAGAAATTCTATGCAATAGCCCCAGAGATCAAAATTTTAGATAAAAGTTCACTGCACCTCCTAGGTTCCCCAATTTTGGAAGACAGTTTTTCTTCATTCATTGATGGCAAAATTAACCCATTTTAATAATATGTCGGATAGACTCTCCAAATTTAATCTTCATTCGGCTTTTACTCTTATTAGGTATTGCTGTTTTGGACCAAATTTTATGTTTTTTCTCCGCTCTTCCCCTTTATGGAAGCAGCCACATCTCGTGGAAAAAATTGACGAAATTATTCGATGCACTCTGACTACCATCTTAAATGTGGCCTTGGATGATCGTGCCTGGATGCAAGCTACTCTACCCATTCGCTTCGGCGGGCTCGGCATCCGCAAAATTTCTAGTATAAGCCTACCGGCGTTCTTGTCTTCGGTCCACGGCACTGAAAAGTTAACCACAAAATTTGTATCCCTTTCACTGGTTAACTTTGAAGTGCCGTGCTCGACCGACGCAGTGTGCGCCTGGAAAGTGGCTTGGCCGAATACGGCGTTGCCCGAGAACCCATCTTCCCAGAGACAGTGGGATGAGCCGCTCTGCAGGTTGGTACGGAATAAACTTATGAATACGTCCACCAATACTGCTGAGCGTGCCCGCCTGCTGGCCATGGGAGAGTGGGAGTCGGGCCTCTGGCTACAGCTATAACAAGCAAGCAAGCAGCAACTATAACAACCTTATTGGGAGTTATATGTTTGAGCCGTTTGGGGTTGAAACATTAGGTCCATGGGGTCCGAGTGCGCATCGAGTTTTTCGAGAAATTAGTACAAAGCTCGTCGACTCTTCACGTGACCAGAGGGCTGACCTTTTCTTCGGCCAGAGAATCAGCATTGCCATCCAACGTGGCAATGCTGCCAGCGTTCTGGGCACGTTTCCCGTTGACATCGATGTGGACGAATTTTTTGATGCACAATGAGGTCTTTTACGTCTCCCCTTTTGTATTTGTATATAGGTTTGTTTTTGTTTTTAGAATTTTCAATTGTATAAATGTTAATAAAAATTCTTTTCATAAAAAAAATAAATTGATTCACCCGTGTTTTAAAATTTCTATCACTATAACACATTTCACAAGAATGAGATCGGTCTACTTTCAAAAATATACCACAGAAATGAAGGTAACAAAATATGCCAGAACAATCTCTGATTTAAAACCAACTTACCTTCCGGTTTTACGATAGAATCCCTTAAATCGCCTCTAACAATTTCATACGGAGTTTTACTTGAAAAATATTTGTAATTGAACCCAGAATTCCAATAACACTCTATGGTCAGCACAGTTTTTACGTAAAACCAAACCAGCATTGTTAATATAAAAAACTTCATAATGATAATAAATCAAAATAAATACACACACAAAATAAGTACACTACGTAGACACTACACTCAACACTGACTCTTGCGCGATAAATAAACTCGATTTAAAATATCTTGACTTATCTGCTTTTGATTGTTATTAAGTAATTACAGATATCTACATACTTAAAGGTATAGAGGCTACAAGGAGATATAAACCGGCCCTACGGGCCGGTTTCTGAGTTAAGTAAAGCAGCAATAATCAGCTGAGTATTGTCAAATAATTTAGGAAGCGTTTGAGTATTTTACGTTTCTCAATTGAGAATCTACCTAGCTCAGTTAAGTAACTACTTAAGTATGGACCCGTCAAAGTTAGAGATGTGAAACTCGAGTTAACTCGAGTTGCGGCTAACTCGAGTTGACTCGAGTGGTATTCTTCCGAACTCGAGTTGCTATTACCAAAATCTAAAATAAAATATAATAAAGAACAACCAAATACACACATGTCAAACATTTAAACCATTATTTCTTAAATGTGTTTGTACAACAATATCAATATTATTAAAGTTTGAATAAAAAAAGGTAGAAGCAAAACCAATAACCAACATTAAAAAGCATCACGATAGCCAGGAGTTTGGAACTATTATGATAACAAATTAAAGAATGCTACAAAACTAACCATTTTGCGATCTAAGGTTGTATTTTTTAAATTAGTCGGATTATAACCGTTTGACGTGAAAAAAAAGTTGTCCCCAACGAATAGGGTATAAGTTTAAAATGTATTTTTTTTCTTGCCCACTTTTGTCCCACTCCTGGGCTTAGGCCTCCCCCATTCCTTCCATTTCCCTCGGTGTTGTGCCTCATCTCGTAAATTTTCGAGGAAGTTATCCAATTTGTCTGTCAAATATATATGTAAAAAAGTGGTTTTTAACAAATAAATGAAATAAATAATTTATTGTAACTTAGCTTCGTTACGCTAACTCGAGTTGCGCAACTCGAGTTATGTGCACACACGGGTTAACTCGTGTGTCGTGTTGAGTCGTGTTTATACCGAGTTGGCACATCACTAGTCAAAGTTCCATTCCCTTTTTCTTTCACTCTTACGTTCCATTTTACTAAAGGAATCCGAGATATCACAAGATTGCATAAAATTTACTATTATAAATTTTATACAGCTATAAAAAGTACGTTCTTAGTCATTCAAGATTTTAAAAAAAACAAGTTATTAAAGACGTTATAATCTTTAATAACTTGATTTTTCATATTTAAGCAATTTAATAGATACCTATTTGAAATGTATACAGCCTTATTATAAAACTATGAAATGGATCGTAGGCACTAGTCAATTACTTCAAGATTGTCATGGCAACCGTATTTATTTTGTCAAAGATGTCTTATCGAAAGAAAATAATGTCTAATATAATTTGTTATTGCTAAAATCAAGAATTGAAGCTTATAATTACTAGAAGTGAATGTGTTCAGGCGAGCAATTGCTTGTTCTTGTGATACCTCATAGAACTACAGAATATTTTACTCAGAACTTCACAAGATCTCTCAAGGTGGAACAGAACCAGAACAGAACCGACACACACAGAAATCGTGCATATGCAACGGAATCTGATTGCAATTGTGATTTACCAACAAATGTGGACTGTTGTGATAAAAATTTTAATGAGTGACCTGGGTTTTCATGACCAAAGACTTTGCTAGCCATCGAAGAGCCTCCGAAGATAAACAATATTAGCCAGGGTCGGTGCCATTGGATATGTGTCGGATCTTATGAAGGAGGACTGTGTTCTACCTACTTATTTTGTAAAATAATAAATAAATGAGACTTGTCATGTTGTTTTTATCAACTTTTATTGTTCTGATACCAAAATCGTATCATACTGTTAGAATAAAAAGAGTATTTAGTTTTGATACAGATCTTTTTGTTCTACATAAGTTTATTTTTCTACCGGTCTATTATTTTTACTTGTCACTGTTTTTCAAAAAGTAATTGTGTTCTCGTGTCATCATGAATAAAACCAACTTATGTTTTATCTAAACTTTATTTATTCTACTACCAGTAAACCATATTCCCTGTAATTTCTACTGGCGACGCACTCTGCACGTTAGTGGGACTCGAGTTACCCCACTAACAGGTTATGGGAATCGCACCTACGGGAAAATGTCGTCTGGTAACGGGAGTTCTCAAAGAGAGCAGAACTCAATGGCACAGAATTTGGTTGGTAGTTCAGGCAGTAGTGCCTTATCTATGGAGAAACTAGAAGGTAGCAGTAACTATTCTACATGGAAGTTTCTTATGGAGATGCATCTGGTGCATGATGACTTGTGGGAGTATACAAGTGTTACGCCTGAAACAACCGACACGCAAGGTACGAGAAAAGACCAGAAAGCTAGAGCAAAGATTTGTTTGATGGTCAAACCTCATTGCTTAGTTCATGTACGCAAATCTAAAACAGCGAAAAGTGCTTGGGAAGCATTAAGAGATGCGTTTGAGGATAAAGGTCTGAATAACCGTTGCCGTTTACTTTCAAAATTAGTAAGCATGAAACTGGAACAATTCCCAACTGTGAGGGAATATGTGACATCTGTGATGATGGTATCTCAGGAACTGCAAGACCTAGGAAAAGAGGTTGATAATGAACTGTTGGCTGCTTTACTTCTTCAAGGACTTACGGGAGAGTTCCAACCTATGAGATTAGCCATAGAAAACAGTAACGTGGTACTTACTACTGACTATGTCAAGACGAAGCTCTTTCAAATGGAAGATAACTATTCGGCAAGCTCGAATGTAAGCCAACCGACATCAGCATTATTGTCAAAGAAGCGTAAGGGTAAGAGCAAACCCAAGAAATTCAAACAAAAGATTAAATGCTTTATTTGTGACGGACCACATAAAGCAAATGAGTGTCCAGATAACCCTAAAAGGAAAAAAGAAGCTTTACAAGCTTACGCGTTTGGTACGTCGACACCGCAAGCAGGAGACTGGATAATTGATTCTGGCGCGTCGACGCACATGACAAATCACAAGGCTTGGTTTAGAGGAAGTTTGAAGGATACTTCTAAATCTTTGAGAGTGATCTGTGCAGATGGTAATGAAGTATATGGTGAAGGTGAAGGTACTGTATTTTGTGAATCGGCAGGGTTAACAATCAATAATGTTACGTATGTACCTAAGTTAGCTTCTAATTTGTTAAGTGTGAATGCAATTACGAGAA
Organism: Orthosia gothica; assembly: GCA_949775005.1. NCBI lineage: Eukaryota > Metazoa > Arthropoda > Insecta > Lepidoptera > Noctuidae > Orthosia > Orthosia gothica. Next base: position 15,153,485 of record OX459042.1, read on the forward strand.
AAGGTCACGTAATAGTATTTACAGAGAAAGGATGCGACATCTACAAGAAGAATGAGTGTAAGGTTCGTGGCAAGGCTGTTGTGCAAGGTGTAGAAGAACGAGGCATATATAAAATTAAGTGCTGTTCACAGGGTTCTGCGCTGGCAACAGCTGATTGTGACCAGCAGAGGCTGTGGCATCGGAGAATGGGACATCTTGGTATACACAACCTCAAACTTCTTAGAGATAAGATGGCCATAGGGGTGAGTTTTCCTAATACTTCTTCGAAACTGGAGTGCGTATCTTGCATTAAGGGAAAACAAACCAAACAACCGTTTCGCAAAGGTGTTGCGACGAGAGCTAAGGAAGCATTGGGTTTAGTGCATTCAGACTTATGCGGGCCTATGCATATACCTTCCATTAGCGGGTATAAATATTTTTTAATATTTATTGACGACTTTACACGTAAAACTTTTGTATATTTTTTGAAACAAAAGAGTGAAGTTTTTGAAAATTTTAAAAATTTTAAGGTGTTTTCCGAGAATCAATGCGGCAAGAAAATTAAGATCCTGCGCAATGATAACGGAACTGAGTTCGTCAATAAAGAAATGGATGATTTTCTGAGGAAAAATGGGATCCAACATCAAGTAACGATAGACTATACACCGCAACAGAATGGAGTAGCCGAGAGAGCAAATAGGACTATCATCGAGAAGGCGAGAAGCATGCTCGAGGAAGGAAATTTGTCGAAGGCTTATTGGGCGGAAGCAGTCCATACATCGGTTTACTTGAAAAATAGATCGCCGACCATTGCCGTCAAGGGTAAAACGCCAGAGGAAGCGTGGTCTGGTAAGAAAGTTGATCTCAGTTTTGTAAGAGTTTTTGGGTGTAAGGCATATATGCACATTCCGAACCAAAAGAGGAAGAAGCTGGATGCAAAAAGCTTGGAGTTAACTCTAGTCGGATATTGCGAGAACTCTAAAGGCTATCGACTAGTGGATACAAAAACGCATCGGCTTTATAAGGCTAGGGATGTTGTATTTATTGAAGCTCAACAAGAAACACAGAGAGATACAGGGTTGGAGAAACAGACTGAACATGAAGTATTGATTCCAGAGATGGAACAAACTTACAATCATGAAGAAGTATGTGTTCCTCAAGGTCTCGAGCCTGATGTGACTGTGGATGATCAGCCTCAAGAAGTGGAACAATCAGTTACTCATGAAGAGATGTATATTCCTCCAGTCCCTGAAACTGAATCAAATATTGTTGATCAACCTCAAGAAGACATAGAGTTTCTTGACTGTGAATCTGATACAACTGTCGATGATCAACCTCAAGAGGTGGAACGGAGATATCCACTCAGAGCTAGAAAAGCCAAAAACTTTCCGGATTACTTGCTGTATCATGCTGCAGAATCAGAATTGAAACCTACTACTGTTCAAGAAGCACTATCAAGATCTGATAGTAGAGAGTGGAGAGCAGCAATTCAGGAGGAGATTGATGCCTTAAAGAAAAACAAAACATGGATTTTGGTAAAACCTGAACAAGCTAGCAACGTCGTTGATTCAAAATGGTTATTTAGAATCAAAGAAGAGACGGGAAATAGACGAAGATACAAAGCTCGACTTGTAGCCAGAGGTTTTAGCCAGAGATGTGGCATTGATTATGACGAGACATTCTCTCCAGTGGTGAGACACAGCTCGTTAAGAGTTCTCCTGGGAATAGCAGCACAAAGAGGCTTACATATAGATCAAATGGACGTAAAAACAGCGTTCCTGAATGGAGATTTAACGGAAAATGTCTACATGAAACAACCAGAAGGTTTTCATGAAAAGGGAAAAGAAGACTATGTGTGTCTGCTTAAACGGTCGCTTTATGGGTTAAAGCAAGCCCCCAGAGCATGGAACAACAAGCTGAACAATGAGTTGTTGCAGTTAAAATTTAAACGATGTAAAAATGAACCGTGCATATACACGAGATCCCAGGGTAAGAAGATTATCATTTTAGCAGTATACGTGGATGATATGCTAATATTTTGGAATGACGCGGAAGAGCTGCGCAAAGTGAAAAGAGACCTCATGACAAAATTTGAAATGAAAGATCTTGGGAAGGCAGAGGATATTCTGGGAATGCACATAACGCAGAACGATATTGGAGTCAAAGTTGACCAAGAGAAGTATGTCAACAAAATTTTAAAGGTTTTTGGGATGGCTGACTGCAAAGTTGCTTCAACACCATCAGTTCCTGGTCAAAAGCTGGAGAAACCTGGACCAGAACACAAACCTGAGCCGACGATTCCATATCAGAATCTAATTGGTTCACTGATGTACTTATCTGTCTGCACGAGGCCAGATATTGCACATTCAGTCAATTATCTTAGCCAATTCAACACCTGCTATGCTGAGGAACACTGGATAGCAGCTAAACGAGTGCTGAGATATTTGAAGGGTACTAAATGCCTTGGGCTACAGTACAAGAGGACAGGAATGAGTAAAGTTGAGGGTTACGCAGATGCAAGTCATGCCAGTTGCTATGATAGGAGATCATACTCCGGTATGGTTTTTCTGCATATGGGAGCTGCAATCTCTTGGGAAAGCAGAAAACAAAGGACGGTTGCTCTATCCACAGCGGAAGCTGAATATGTAGCACTATCTGAAGCTGCTAGGGAGGGCATATTCCTAAAAAGATTGTACTCAGAGGTCACTGGTCAAGCTGAGGCGCCAATGAAAATCTTCAGTGATAGCCAGTCTGCTGTGGCCATTGCGTATAACCCTGTACACCATCAACGTACAAAGCACATAGATGTGCGACACCATTTTATAAGGGAGACTGTCGAGCATGGCCATATTTTACTTGAGTATGTAGAGACAGCTCATATGGTTGCAGATGCTTTGACAAAATCTTTGTTGAAAGGCAAGTTCAAGTGGTGTGCACAGAATATGGGTGTTGTGTGAATGTGTGATGGATGAAAGTAGAGAAATGAACTTAAGGAGGAGTGTTAGAATAAAAAGAGTATTTAGTTTTGATACAGATCTTTTTGTTCTACATAAGTTTATTTTTCTACCGGTCTATTATTTTTACTTGTCACTGTTTTTCAAAAAGTAATTGTGTTCTCGTGTCATCATGAATAAAACCAACTTATGTTTTATCTAAACTTTATTTATTCTACTACCAGTAAACCATATTCCCTGTAATTTCTACTGGCGACGCACTCTGCACGTTAGTGGGACTCGAGTTACCCCACTAACACATACTAATGCCAAATTCTGTACACAATTTCGTCGTTGTAACCTCTTCTTGTATTGTGGATCCTACTAATACCTATTCTATATAGGTATGAAAGTCTGTATGTTTGGATATTTGTTAATTACACCTCAATGGTTAAACGTATTTGGAAGTATATACTTTGAAAAACACACAATGACCAGAATTAGAACCTAGGATATAATAACAAAAAAAAATGTTTTTTGTTATTATATCCTTATATATTATATATATATTTTTGTAATTAAATAATAGATATAAAAATAAATAAACGGAATAACAAAGCCTTTTATTCTGAAATCAAAGATATAAAACTGAAGTCTATACAATACATGTTTATACATATTTTATAAAATGTCCCTAATCTCAGTGTGCTTGGCATAGGCCTCCAATAACAGTTTCCACTGGGGTCTGTCCTGAGCTTTTCGCCAACACCACAGAGCACCATCGCTTACACTTTTTGCCTACATCTTGGACCAGCGGTCTTTTCCATATCCCATTTCCATCTATGACACTGTCTTCCAAGGCATCCTTTCCCATCTCTTGTGTACCAATTTGTCAATTTTCTCCATGTCACTTTTCTCCATATCCCTTGGTTATCGCGCATCATATAACCGGTCCATCTCCACTTTACACATAATTCCTGTTGGATAACTGTCGGTTTTCGCGCAGGAAAGCTACTGTCGACTACAAACACAAAAACTGGCACATTTTGAATATTTTCTTGAAGATCTCACTCAACATCGTCATCATTTCTGCCGAAAGACTGCTGGATACAGGACTTCCCTAGCGTCACCACATCAACCAGTCCTGTGCGTCTTTCATACATCGGAGTTCCGTGACCTTGACCAGGTCATCGGTCTACAGAGGGAGGCCTTAAAGCGCTGCGTATTCCGCCACGCGGTCGCAACTCCAGAATTTAACAGCCCCATTGACCATACGTTCTTCGAGCATCTGAGATCTATCAGGCGTGAAATATTTGCATCCGATCTAATGTTTTCGATAATTCAGGGCAAACAGTTTTCTTCCACGCATCGGTCTTCGTGGAGGCATCTCCAAGAAAGACAAGGTCTTCTTCGACACTCGTTTTATAAGTTTATATATTATTTTGTATTTATTTCGCTTGATAACCGTTTAAGCACAGACTTGTCAATTGTCAACTGCCAAATGTAACCAGTGTAGCCAGATTCGACGAGCCCAAAGTCGCCGAAAATTCAGTTTTTCCATTTATAAAAAACTCAAGACGACCATTATTCACGAATACCACGAAACATTCTTCGAAACTTAAATGCATTAGCCACAATAATCATTATTGGTTCCACATAAAACATTTTTCAGCATTTCTTTATTTCCCTGTGTTGTTGCGACTGAAGTATAATGAAAAATAGTGAAAAAAGCATTTTGGTTTCCAGTTATTTACATCATTTCTCAGATAATGTTGTATTAGATAGTCTCATTCCGAAATCGCCTAAAATCGCCTTATTTTTTTTGGAAGTAACCTAATTGGCGCCGCTCGTAAAATTGGTCGCCCCGGCACCCTTCCAAGTAGCCTAAATAGCAAAAAGGCGCCCAATCTGGCTACACTGATGATGTAACGTAGACAACGGTTTGAGAAAACTTTGATAATTCGAGAATCATCAAATGTGTTTTTGTCAGTTGTGAAACCCAATTTATCGTCAATGAAGGTTTTTTGTATGACATATGGCCGGTTTCTGAGTTAAGTAAAGCAGCAATAATCAGTTGAGTATTATCAAATAATTTAGGAAGCGTTTGAGTATTTTACGTTTCTCAATTGAAAATCTACCTAGCTCAGTTAAGTAACTACTTAAGTATGGACCTGTCAAAGTTAGAGATGTGCAACTCGAGTTAACTCGAGTTGCGGCTAACTCGAGTTGACTTGAGTGGTATTCTTCCGAACTCGAGTTGCTATTACCAAAACCTAAAATAAAATATAATAAAGAACAACCAAATACACACATGTCAAACATTTAAACCATTATTTCTTAAATGTGTTCGTAAAACAATATCAATATTATTAAAGTTTGAATAAAAAAAGGTAGAAGCAAAACCAATAACCAACATTAAAAAGCATCACGATAGCCAGGAGTTTGTAATTAAAGAATGCTACAAAACTAACCATTTTGCGATCAAGGTTGTATTTTTTAAATTAGTCGGATTATAACCGTTTGACGTGAAAAAAAGTTGTCCCCAACGAATAGGGTAAAAGTTTAAAATGTATTTTTTTTGGCCAATGGTGTCCCACTCCTAGGCTAAGGCTTCCCCCATTCCTTCCATTTCCCTCGGTGTTGTGCCTCGTCTCGTACATTCTCGAGGAAGTTATCCAATTTGTCTGTCAAATATGTATATATGTAAAAAAGTGGTTTTTAACAAATAAACGAAATAAATAATTAATTCTAACTAATGAAGCTACGTTGCGCTAACTCGAGTTGCGCAACTCGAGTTATGTGCAATTTCAACTCGGGTTAACTCGAGTCGTGTTTATCCCGAGTTGGCACATCACTAGTCAAAGTTCCATTCTCTTTTTCTTTCACTCTTACGTTCCATTTTACAAAAGGACATTTATCACAAGATTGCATAAAATTTATTATTATAAATTTTATACAGCTATAAAAAGTACGTTCTTATTATATTATCTACTTCATTCAAGATTAAAAAAATCAAGTTATTTAAAGACGTTATAATCTTTAATAACTTGATTTTTCATATTTAAGCAATTTAATAGATACCTATTTGAAATGTATACAACCTTATTATAAAACTATGAAATGGATCGTAGGCACTAGTCAATTACTTCAAGATTGTCATGGCAACCGTTTTAATTTTGTCAATGATGTCTTATCGAAAGAAAATATTATCTAATATAATTTATTATCGCTAAAATCAAGAATTGAAGCTTATAATTACTAGAAGTGAATGTGTTCAGGCGAGCAGTTGCTAGTTATTGTGATACCTCATAGAACTACAGCATATTTAACTCAGAACTTCACAAGATCTCTCAAGGTGGAACAGAACCAAAACAGAACCGACACACACAGAAATCGTGCATATGCATCGGAATCTGATTGCAATTGTGATTTACCAACAAATGTGGACTGTTTTGATAAAAATTTTAATGAGTGACCTGGGTTTTCATGACAAAGACTTTGCTAGCCATTGAAGAGCCTCCGAAGATAAACAATATTAGCCAGGGTCGGTGCCATTGGATATGTGTTGCTATTATGAAGGAGGACTGTGTTCTACTTACTTATTTTGTAAAATAATAAATAAATGAGACTTGTCATGTTGTTTTTATCAACTTTTATTGTTCTGATACCAAAATCGTATCATACTAAAGCCAAATTCTGTACACAATTTCATCGTTGTAACCTCTTCTTGTATTGTGGATCCTAATAATAATACCTATTCTATATAGGTATGAAAGTCTGTATGTTTGGATATTTGTTAATCACACCTCAATGGTTAAACGTATTTGGAAGTATATACTTTGAAAAACACACAATGACCAGAATTAGAACCTAGGATATAATAACAAAAAACAAATACATTAAATAATAGATATAAAAATAAATAAACGGAAAAACAAAGCCTTTTATTCTGAAACCAGAGAAATAAAACTGAAGTCTATACAATACTATACGTAGTTTATAAAATGTCCCTAATCTTAGTGTGCTTGGCATAGGCCTCCACTAACAGTTTCCACTGGGGTCTGTCCTGAGCTACTCGCCAACACCACAGAGCACCATCGCTTACACTTTTTGCCTACATCTTGGACCAGCGGTCTTTCCCATATCCCATTTCCATCTATGACACTGTCTTCAACGGCATCTTTTCCCATCTCTTGTTTACCAATTTGTCAATTTTCTCCATGTCACTTTTCTCCATGTTCCTTGGTTATCGCGCATCATATAACCGGTCCATCTCCACTTTACACATAATTCCTGTTGGATAACTGTCGGTTTTCGCGCAGGAAAAGCTACTGTCGACTACAAACACTGGCACATTTTGAATATTTTCTTGAAGATCTCACTCAACATAGTCATAATTTCTGCCGAAAGACTGCTGGATACAGGACTTCCCTAGCGTCACCACATCAACCAGTCCTGGGCGTCTTTCATACATCGGATTTCCGTGACCTTAACCACGTCATCGGTCTACAGAGGGAGGCGTATGCCGCCACGCGGTCGCAACTCCAGAACTTAACAGCCCCATTGACCATCCGTTCTTCGAGCATCTGAGATCTATCAGGCGTGAAATATTTGCATCCGATCTAATGTTTTCGATAATTCAGGGCGAACAGTCTTCTTCAACGCATCGGTCTTCGTGGAGACATCTCCAAGGAAGACAAGGTCTTATTCGTCACTCGATTTATAAGTTTATATATTATTTTGTATCACCGTTTAAGCACAGGTTTGTCAACTATCAACTGCCAAATGTAACCAGTGTAGCCAGATTCGACGAGCGCTAAGTCGCCGAAAATTTAGTTTTTCCATTTATACAAAACTCAAGACGACCATTATTCACTAATACCACGAACCATTCTTCGAAACTTAAATGCATTAGCCACAATAATCATTATTGGTTCCACATAAAACATTTTTCTGCATTTCTTTATTTCCCTGTGTTGTTGCGACTGAAGTATAATGAAAAAAACCTTTTATTTTCCAGTTATTTACATAATTCCTCAGATAATGTTGTATTAGATAGTCTCATTCCGAAATCGCCTAAAATCGCCTTATTTCTTTTGGAGGTAATCCAATTGGCGCCGCTCGTAAAAATTGGTCGCCCCGGCACTCTTCCAAGTAGCCTAAATAGCAAAAAGGCGCCCAATCTGGCTACACTGATGATGTAACGTTGACAACGGTTTGGGAATTCGAGAATGATCAAATGTGTTTTTCTCAGTTGGGAAACCCAATTGATCGTCAATGAAGGTTTTTTGTATGACATAAGGTATACTTTGGCATGACTTGACTACGTATACTCAAACCTTGCTCAGCATCGCAGAAAACTTAAAGTGGCAGATGATCACGGGTGACAGATGCTTAACTCGAGATCAGCACTTACTTAGCGTCGAATACTTAATTCAGAAATAGTTCCTTTTATACTTTGACAAAATAATGAATCATATTTTGTTGGAGACATTATTTTAATTGTCAGCTGTTGTCCAAACTCAAATAATAATAAGCATGGCTAGTGACAAATACGTTTGCCTAATTTAATATCGATAAAAACTACTTTATGTTACGATTATAAACGCTGAAATTAGCGTTTAGTCGCACTTATATAATATTACGATTGTTTCAGAGGACAGACTAGCGTAAAGTAACTAAATAGTAACAGTCACACGAGTCGATCTTCTACGATTGCCGAGGTTGGTCCGTGGATGGGTGACCAACCAATACATATCGAGGCTCTTTGTTTAATAATATCTTTGAAAGTCTTAATGTAGTCAAAAACCAGAAAATCAGACACCAGTCTTGCTAAGTGGTGTCATGTTACTCAGTTACTGGGTTACCTTTATTCTCATCTGCCACCTTCAAGCTTGCCACTGGGGTGGTGGATGACACTAACTAGCGGCGTTTGCCACGCCGGTGGTCAATGGCACTTATTTAGTGTCATCTGCCCCCTTCATAAGTATAGTCCGGTGGTCGATTCTCATGACCGTAAAACGGGGTGTTTCGAAATTTAGTAAATAGAAAAAAAACAAGAAAGTTTGCAAGGATCATATTTGACTATTTATCGTTGAAAGATTTTGGTAGTTTATAGTGTAGGTATTTCGTTAAAGAATTTTAAACCATTGCACTTCAACATTTTTCTTTTCGTTGGCAACAGTTTCATGTATTTTTTTTCTGCGTTCTTCCAATAATCTCCTCTTGCTCTGTCCTTCTCATACTACTGTTTTCTTCACTCTTCCTTCCTTATATTAACTAGTCCATTCTTCCTTCTATATTCAGTCCATTCTTCTATGGAACGTCCTTTCTCTCGAGATCAGGACGGCTACAAGTCGGTTTGCATCCAAGTGGAAATTGCGGATTTATTTTCACAACTAAGGTGCTTGTCCCACCGCCGACGATCTGCGAGCGGTGAGCTAGAACCTAGTTACGAGTTGGCGAGAAGCGAGTGTGTAGTTCCGTTAGTGTTACCGCTCGGCTATAAGCGAGTGTTTTTTTGCGACAGGCGATTACTTGCACCACTTGCTCGGGCGGTCAGTCTAGCAAGCAAGCGAGCATCGCTTGCTTGCTAGACTGATGCAAGCAAGCGAGCATCGCCGAGCAAGTATCGCTGAGCGAATATTATCTTTGACAACTTTTGTTACTGCGAAAAACTTGTGATGAGAGAGTAATCGCCGGCAATATGAACAGCTAGCGATCAACTATTAATATATGTGTCTCTTCTATTGATATGAGTTCTTGTATCTTTTGTTCGTTTGTTCACCGAGAAAATGTTCAAAAGCGATGCGATGGGTCAAGTGCCTAAGGAGAGTCATCTCATTTGTCCGTCACCGGACCCTCCTCTGGGGAGTACCCCGCATCACCGGCGCACCAGAACAGACTGTACGCTGTGACCACCCCAGGGATCAAACCAGAACATGGGCGCCTGACGACCCCGTGTATGGCCCTTGGTTCCCTTGTGATGGGTCAAGATCAACGGCGCCGCCACCTACCATTTTTCGGCCGCAGGGGATAGGGAGAGCGGCCAACGGTATATCGATATTCCTCCTCCCCTGCGGCCCCACCGCGTCCGCCATCAGGCGGTGGCAACCCCGTCCAGGCCGCGAAAGGTAGGGAGAGCGGTGCAATACCGGCACTCCTCTCCCGCCGCGGCCTGCAACCGTCTGCCGCGATATCGTATGGGTACGGGAGATACCATTCGACATCGCGGCCCGCCTTATTTGCGATGTCGCCCAGGTGGCACCGCAACCTACACGTTGACCACTACGTCGTTGGCTTATCGACACAGCAAGCGACCACCCGAATATACTTATGAAGGGGGCAAATGACACTAAATAAGTGCCGTCGACCACCGGGGTGGCAAACGCCACAGTCGCTTCATGTAAAGTATTATTCAGCCGACCCCAACGTGTTTGGGAAAAGGCTAGGCAGAATGATTTTTTTTAAATTTAGTTTTAACCATTGCAGATAATTCTTGGAAAATCATGGTATTAGTAAAACACAAAAATGTTTTTGAGAAAACAAAATCACATCATATTTATAGGCGATAAGATTTACTATAAACAGAAGAAATGTAAACGGACTAGATCAAGCCAATCATAAAGAACTATTTATTATATTTTAACACACCTTCCCTGACAAAATAATGGTACAAAATAACTTTTATGAGAGTAGATAAAGAAATTTATATTATAATAAGTGTTGTATAGACTTGTAAAGGTAAAAGATTTTCTATTTTTTAATCAAGTTCACAGATGTCTGTGGTAGCATTCAAGAACGGTTTGAATATGTCCTCGAACTCTTGCCACGAGCAGACCCCTCCATTGCACAGTTCTAAGAACGGTCTCTCATTCCGATAGAATGAGATTTTGTGGTTAAATGATTTTTCATCAGATTGTCTGCATCTGAAATAGACAGAATTATATAAAGAAAATATATTGTAATATGCAGGGCGCATTGCTCGCAGAACGGATGGCAAGTTCTGGTGTGGCGACCGCGAACCGGAAGACATTGCGTTGGCAGGCCTTCCACTAGGTGCACTGATGGCCTGGTTGAGGTTGCGGGAATCCGCTGGATGTGAGACGCACGGGATCGGTCAATGTGGCGATGCTTGGGCCTATGCTGTGGCATCTTTCGGCTGACATATAATGATGACGATGATGATGTTAGTGTTTGTAACGTACATTGATTTCAATATCAACGTAAAATTTACTTATTGACAAGCCGGTTGCCTACCTGAAGGGCTTTCCAAACAGTAAAAGTGGCTTACTCCAATACTTTTTATACAAGCTTTTATTTACCTTGCAAAGTATGTCTGTATGTAAGTGTGTTTGGGTCAAATCTTGCAACTGAATTATAAAGCAGTTATCCTACACCGATTATGAACAGATTTTGCATACACATTTATTTTGGATGACAAAGCGTGGTTAGCTAAGTGACGTCATTCTAAATCCAATATGGCGGACAAGTTATTTTTTGTGCACTGCCATTATATGGGTATCAAATGAAAGTGTTTGCTGAGAATAATACGGAAAAAGCTTGTTTCAAATAAAGTTTTTTTAGTGAATATTTTTTTATCCTATTTTCTTTTAGGTGATGCATTTTTCAAATTCTTTCCTTCTTTAAAAGAACATTGACGAAAAATGCCATTCCTGGGCCTAGTGGTTTGGGATGTGTGTTATTTATAAACTAGCTTCTGCCAGCGGCATCGCCCGCGTGAAAGTCGAAAATTATCCCGAGGGAACATATTCCCGGGCTGAAATGTATCCTGTGTGCTATTTCTGACTATAATCTATCTCTGTGCATTACAATTTCATACAGATGCGTCCAGCCGTTTGAGCGTGAAGAAGTAACAAACATACAAACACATACACTCACGAACTTTCACATTTATAATATTACTGTGATATTATTATAGTATTAGTGTTAAGTGTTTTGTTATAATTTTACATAAACCAATATTTTTATGAACTCGATAATATTCATGCATCCAGAGTCTTTAGACAAATTGTCATTGATCACCATTTTTTTTCTTTTGTATCCTTTTTAACCGACTTCAAAAAAAGGAGGAGGTTCTCAATTCGTCGGAATCTTTTTTTTTTATTTTTATATACGTGGGACACTCAGAAAGTTTTGCGAAACTAAAAAAAATTGTTCTATACGTACATATATTTTTATTAAATCTTTTCAAAGTACTTTCCACCAGCCTCTATACAAAGATTCATGCGCCTAAACCAGTTTTCAAATTACTTTTTCCAGTCCGCCGCAGACACCTCGTTTACAGCCTGCTCGAACGCAGCCAGCGCATCTTCCGGCGACGAAAATTGTATCCCTTTGAGCTGATTTTTTATTTTTGGGAATAAAAAGAAGTCACACGGTGCTAGATCAGGGCTGTAAGGAGGGTGACCCAGGAGTTTGACTGGCGTGCTGTCCAGGAAGTCCCTCGTTTTGAGTGCGGTGTGCGCAGGTGCATTGTCGTGGTGGAGCAGTAGCCCGCGGAGCCCTGTGTTTGGTCGCTTGTTGCTTATAACAGAGAAAACTTCTGGCAAACATTTGGTAGTATACCATTCGGCATTAATGCTTCTTTGATCCCGTAAGGGAATTGATACCAAGTGGCCAGTCAAATTAAAAAAGCTAGCGATCAAAATCTTACCCCCGCTTCTAGATCGCTTCACTTTGGTAGGCGTTGGCTCATTTTGAAACACCCAAACAGTCGACTGGCGCTTGGTTTCTGGGTCGTATTGATAAATCCAGGACTCATCACCTGTAACGATGTCGTAAACACGCCGAGACGAGCCTGCTTCAAATTTGTTAAGCATATCACGGCACCATTCCACCCGGGCCTGCTTCTGAGCATCGGTGAGGTTGTGCGGCACCCAGCGTGATACTATCCTCCTCACGCGAAGATGGCTGTGTAGAATCTCGTGAACGCTTCCCGATCCAATCTTCAATATGTGTTGAATCTCCTGATATGTAATTCGCCTATTGTCTTGGATTAAATTTTTCACTGCTAGCACGTTTTCTTCGGTAACAGCCGTCAAAGGGCGACCGCTTCTTTCGTCATCCCCCAAAGTTGGTCGACCGCGCTTGAATTCGTTATACCAACGATACACGGTTGCCTTGGAAGGGCCTTCATCCATGAATGCCATTTGAAGTCTATCGTACGATTCATCCGGTTTCAGGCGACACTTGAAATCGTATAAAATCATAGCTCTAAAATGTTCCCGGCGCAGATCCATATTTCAGTGAGACACAATACTTTGAATTAACTCGCAAAAAATGTGGAGGGAAATTTTGAAATTGGAACTTACTTATTTTTACTTATAAATAATCATATTTTCGAAAAACATTATAACTGGCCAGTCTCCCATATATAAAAACTTTTTTTCGCAATACTTTCTGAGGGGCCTGGTATGTTCCCCGATTACTCAAAGACGCCTGGACCGATTTCAAAAATTCTTCTTTTGTTTGAAAGGGACTTCCTTGGAACTGATAAGAAGACCACAGATAGCCACTGGAACACCTTAATGCTGTATGGTACGGTCATAAGATATCTCGTATAATTAACCGACAATAATGAAGCAAATACTTATAAATAAATGGTCCTGAAGAAAATGGCACCATCGAACTGATTTGATGATGAAGCCGGAAGGTAGGCACTGGAACTCTAAAATAAAACAATGTATCCTAGTCGTTTTGGGCTTATTGGAATCGCCATGAGATGTACTTTGGCTATAAATGATAATCATGTTAGTTGGAGGTACCTACCAAAACTAAAAAGAGAATAAAACAACTTTTTTACAAAAAATCAAACCGACTTTCAGTACAAAAAACCGGCCAAGTGCGAGTCGAACTCGCGCACGAAGGGTTCCGTACTTGGTAAATTGCGGTTTACGATTTATGACGTATTAAAAAAATACTACTTACTAGATCTCGTTCAAACCAATTTTCGTTGGAAGTTTACATGGTAATGTACATAATATATTTTTTTTAGTTTTATCATTCTCTTATTTTAGAAGTTACAGGGGGGGGGACACCTTTTACCACTTTGGAAGTGTCTCTCGCGCAAACTATTCGGTTTAGAAAAAAAAAATTATTAGTAACCTCAATATAATTTTTGAAGACCTATCTATAGATACCCCACACGTATGGGTATGATGAAAAAAATCAGTTTCAAGTATGGGAGCCCCCAAAATTTATTACTTTTTTTCTATTTTTGTGTGAAAACCGTATTGCGGTTCTTATAGTTTCGGAAAAAAGTGGCTGTGACATACGGACAGACAGACATGACGAATCTATAACGGATATATATCTATACGGGTTCCGTATTTTGCCATTTGGCTACGGAACCCTAAAAACTACAAAGCAAAAAATAAATTTCTTTGCCGAAGTCGGTGTAGAAAACTGAAAAAAATGGGTACAAAAGACACCGAATTCAGAAAAGAAATTTATTTTTTGCTTTGTAGTTTTTTTGTTCTGGAAGTCGGTTTGTTTCCTTAAGGATTGGAGGAGGAGAAGAGATTGATCACCTCACGTTTCTTTAGCGTTTGGCTATCGCGACGCTTTTGTTGATAGAATAACACATCTCTAGTCGAGTCTCTGCCCTCGCACGAGTGCCACTTACTAATCTGGCGACATGTCAAAGCATTAAGATTTCATTACAATTACTATCTGACAGAATACATCCCTAAAAGCCAGTAAGAAGTTTGGAAGAACTAAGCGGTCACTCACGTCCTACACACATGAAAAGCAACATTGTTTTTATCCTATCAATAGATAGAGGTACAGGTACAAAAAAATTGACATTAGCAACGGCGCTGGCGCAAATTACGGCAATTTTATTTAAAATGTTTGATTTTGATATTACAAACCTGTTCAAAACTGCAATCAAATTCACGCCAAAAGTTGATAAAAATGTGGATCTCCATTTTCTATTCAAGTCTCTATAATCCGCCGTAAGTGGTCTTGCATCCTTAAACACGTTGAAAGCAACCAGGATCATGTCCATCATTGAAGAATGAGTGATGTATGTAATGGTCTTCTTGCCTTGTCCGTTCTTGGCTAGTTCAAAGTTTTTGAATAAATCTGCCAACGTTATCTGGCCGAACGTGCTGGAATATTTTGATGATCCAAAACCGCTCCTGTAGTAGTGCTCTAAATCTCCAAAATATTCGATAATCTTTAGGTCTTCTTCAGAGAACACGGCACACCAGGGACTGTTTTCATTAGTGATCCCATCCGAAATGTATCGACACAAATCGTAGATGGCTATTATGTGTTTGTTCGACATAGAAAAACTGAGGCCTAACCGCTTTTCAATCCTCTCTTTCATCTATAAACGAAATAAGCATAATTATTATAGGGGTAGGGAAGACATAGATAGTATACACAATAAAAGGTTTCATTTAAATAAGAATAAAGTCATACGTTTACGAATTCCGCAGTTTCCATATATTGAAGTGACATCTTGTTCGTATCTGGATTCTTAAAGACCTCTTTCAAATAAGTTCTGCATGCTCCGTAGGGCTGCAAAAAGGACGCTTTATTATAAACCTAGACGACGCCGTGGAAGTGTCTAAATTTTAGGTTACTAGCCTACTAAATGTTTACAATTATATGAATTGTTTCAAATCGATAAAGAGCTAAGATAATTATAGAGTCAGAGGTCAAAGTTAGAATGTGTGTTTATGATTCTACAATTTTGATATCTGAATGGTTTATTCAAAACTGTAGGTGTAAGTATGTACTACTAGAGCTGCAGTGCGCGTACGTTTTGTACTTTCCCTATATTGTGACAAAGTGGATTTGTCTTTAGAAATTGATTATATGGAAGGCCTTCGTCTCCGCAAGTGCGGCAATTCTGCAAGAAATCGTAGCTACTGATTTGTTTCTACTTCAAAAAGTTTTTTTGACGGAATTGTAACGGAGATTTACTGAGCGAAGACCGTTAGTGATCCACCATATTAGAGGATCATCGCTTAGTTGAAACTTCGAACCGAATTATAGTATTCTGTAAATATTACTCGAAGTTTCAAGGTTTTACTCGCACTCGCACTGCCACCACCAAGTATCAAGTGACCAAACTGCTTGAACCATTATTTTAAGAACTAAGAAATCTCTCTCCTCTATCTCTCCACCTCTACTTTTATTGACCTCCACATCCACGAAGTTTAAACTCTGCACCTCCGCGTTTGCATCCGCTAAATAGCCTCCATGGCTCGACGCAAACTGGTCACTGACCACTGCCACCGGTGGCCAGCGACAGCGACTTAACACACTTTTTCATATATTTTGTATATGAATGGAGCACGACGACGTGCGACGCCTCAATAGATATCTATTCTTTCATATCGGGAATCCAATTACGCCCCGCTTTTTGGTATTCACATTCTTATCAATACAGCAGTGTAACGTGCTGACTGCCGAGCACCGGTGGCTATCGCGCACTTCTGCCACTGTTATAAACGTGGCGGTAGCGCGCAACAGCCACCGGTGGCTATGGTCGGTGGTCCGTTTGCACCGAGCCTTACATCTCTATTATAAATCATTTTCAAGATAATATAGAAACAATTATTGAAACAAAACTGCCTACTTACATTGCCTATGCTGACGTTTGTTTCAGATCTCTCTATACCCAAGTTATTATACCCAAGACCTTCAATTAAAGCTTCTGTCGAGACTTCACCACGAGGGCCAAATGTTGGACGAAAAGAATACTCTCCTTCATGAAGGTCATTAAATATCTCTGGTAGAGCCTCTGCTAACCTGCTGCCAATACCGAACATTTCCTGATAACCTTCATTCACAATTTTATTAGGCTCATCAATAAAACTTGTTTCAATCTCCCACTCTCGAAGATTCTCTACATCTTGAGCACATAGCGAGCTGTTCCTATTGTCATAACTCGCTATTATATGGTCTTTGAAATTAAGAACCACCTTTATATCTGCCAAGAATTTTGAACCAGGATTTTTCTTTCCATGCCTCATTATGGACCAAAAACTGATTGGTTCACATCCTGATGAAAAACAATTATATTTTTAATGTTGAATTAATATGCATTTAAACATCACTCTTAATACAAAAAGATAGTTGTCACAATATTACTTTACCATCACAAAGTAAATTAAATATAGGGGTCGTTAGCAACTTACCTTCAGGCGTTACGACTGAATCCCTTATATCACCTCTTACAATTTCATAAGGAGTTTTACTTGAAAAATATTTGTATTTACATTCAGCACTCCAAAAGCAGTCTAAGGACGCAACATGTTTTATGACTAAGCTAGCGAGTACAGATAAAAAAATAGATGTCTTCATTTTGATTTATTAACAGACGTTTAAAGTTTATAAATAACGATTAATAACACCAGGTAAGCGCATAAATAACACTATATTACACACACTACACTCATCATTGACACTGATCGGCTTAATATGCTAGCTTATCTGAAGGAACTAGAATCTGACAAGTTTTTTACTATTTATTTGAATTAGCAAAAATAGAAATAATCTGAAGTCGACCTCATCAAATGCATTGTTTTTATAAAATATAGCATTTCTGGCTGTAATTGCATGTTAAAAATCGATTTGTGATTTAACATGCTTAGATAATTAATTTAAAATAAGCACTCATGTAGGTACTTCAGCACGCTTACTGTTAAGGGGAATATAAGCCAAACCTGTGTTAATATATCAGGTAAGCAAAAAGCGCGTGAAGCGTGATCTAGCGTGCGCACAATTTAGAACAAAACTATTTGTGGGTGTGAGACGCGAAAGCTCGCGCTTGCCTTAAACCTCGCCGTGACGGATGTGTTGCGTCAGGGAATGGACTACCACATTCTGTTCTTTGACGCAGCAATGTCTAGCGTTGACCGGACAAGGTTCGTCGCCGAGTGCAATCGCACCAACACGCTTAAACATGAGGCGTACCTTGCATGGGTCGATGCCCGGATGTGCAAAGCTAAAGACGTGAGCCAACGAAAGAGAGCCTTCAACAGAGCTGCCAAGTTCTGCAAGAAGGTATTGCGAAGGGCTCGGTTTGACCAGATAAGCCGTATTGGGACCAAACTTGCTAAGTCGTTCCTGGCTAAGTCGGTTGAATCGAACTTCTGCCATCCCTCACTTCTCCCACTGCTGAAACTCGATGAAACGCTGGCCCGATCCGCTTAGGAGAAAGCAAACTGGTTTGCCTCTCTTTTTGCGGAATCCTCACGTCTGGATTCTGGAGACGCGCAGGCCCCTCCTTCTCCTGATGGATTTGAGACGAGTATCCACCGCAGTATTTCCAAACCACTGCAACTCCTGAAAGCCAGAATCAACAGTGGCGACCACCAGAAAAGCGCCGAGGCAATGAAGCTCGACGAAGTCCCGGAGAATGAATTTACCTGTCTTGGATCCCGCAACGAAATTAATCAGAAAAGAATAACGGAGGAGTAGGAAAAATGTAAGTTTCCACTTCCCTATTGCATAAAAAAATTGCATTAATACATATTAATGGGTCCTAACATTGTGAGCTGTTATATTTGGTTCCAATAATAGGTATGGCAAAAACGCTTGAACGCACGGAGTTTTGTTCTAGTTTCCACAAGGTCCGTATAGTAAACAACTCCTGATGCAGCCTGTACATTATTGACAAGAATGTCAGACATTCGCCTATATCAAAAGGTCGTCCGTAGGGTGCTAAGCCACCTTCAAGTGAACAAATCTAGTGGCCCTGACGAGATGCCGGCAATTGTTCTGAGAACTTGTGCGCCTGAACTGTCTCTGATCCTAACACGCCTGTTTCGAAATTCTTATAAGACTGGAAAACTACCGAATGCTTAGAACCAAGCTAACGTTCAGCCTGTGCCCAAGGCTGAACCGGCCAACTACAGACCCATTTCAGTTTCGTCCATCCTCTGCAAGAGAATGGAACGGGTACTCAACTCCAAGCTCCTGGCATACCTAGAAGCTAACGACATCCTCAGTTACCGCCAATATGGCTGCCGCCAAAATCGGTCAACTGGAGATCTTCTAGCGTATGCCATTCACATCTGGAGTGGGCCATCGAGAGGTACGGGGAAGCGCTTGCCGTCTCCCTTCGACATCTCGAAGGCTTTTCACAGGGTCTGGTACGACAGCTTTATTGGTAAGCTTCCTTCATTCGGTCTGCCCGGTGGTCTGTGCTATCGTATGTGTGGATCGTAGACTTCCTGAGGGACGGGTCTATACGAGTGGTTATTGATGGCCGCTCGTCTGACCAACTGGATACCTACGAAGGGATCCCTCAGGGGTCGGTACTCTCAGCAACATTGGTCTTGCTGCACACAAACGTTCTGCTAAAATCAGGCACTTTTGGGTATGTAGATGACAGCACTGTTGCTGAGAGATACGTATCTGACGCGCGCGCTACTAGCCCTCAGATCCAGTCTCTACGGGAGGCCATGGTTGGGCGCTTGAATCTGTCCCTGAAGGCAATCTCCGAATGTAGCGATGCCAATCTGGTCAGGTTCAATGCTGCCAAAACTCAGGCGTGGTGTGACCGTACCGATAACGGACCATCTTGAGCTTCTTGACGTTAAGTTGACATCGACCGTCGATTTTGGTCCATTTATTTAGGCAAAAGCTCAACTGGCTGCCGGTACTTCACGCCAGAACAGTCGCTCAACTTGTATCAAGCGCAAATTTGGTCAAACACGGAGAACTGCTCTCATTTCTGGGAAGAATCTGCCAAGTACCAGCTGGATGCACGTGAGTCGATTGAAAAACGGGTCAAGAGGCTCATCGGCAATGAAATACTGGTCAAGTCTAGGTTTCAGAGCCTTGAACACTAGCGCCGAGTTGCCAGCCTGTCTGTTTTTAATCAGTTACATTTCGGGGAATGTGCGATGATTTGTATGAACTAATTTCTCCTAGCCCATTCCATCATCGTACTACAAGACGTACGGCGATGCGACATCGGTACATGGTGCACATCCCACCCATTCACACCAAACATTTTGGGCATACTTTTATTATACGTACAGCTAAGGAGTGGAGTTCCCTGCTGGAGTCTGTGATTCCCGATAGCTACAATCTACAACCTACTACCAACCAAGGGAGTCTTTAAGTCAAGAGTGACTTCGACCACATCGTCATTTACCGTTAGGTGAGATAGTGGTCCTTCAGAAGCTGTTTAATTTCGTCATACTCGAGGGCACAACGCCACAGGCATGGTGCAGGGGTGTGGTGGTACTCTTCTTAAAGAAGGGCTACGATGCCCGGCTGAAGAACTATAGGCCCATCTCACTTCTTAGCCATGTCTAGAAGTTGTTTTCAAGAGTCATCACGAATCGTCTCGCGCGCAGTTTTGACGATTTCCAGCCTCCTGAACAAGTCGGATTCCGAAAAGGCTTTAGACCACATACATGCGCTGCGGCAGGTTATACAGAAGACCGAAGAGTATAACCCTCCTCTCTGCTTAGCGTTTGTGGACTACGAAAAAGCCTTCGATTCGATCGAGACTTGGGCTGTACTGCAGTCTCTCCAACGGTGCCAGATCGACTACCGGTACATTGGAGGTGAGGTGTTTAAGTGTCTGTGACAAAAACGCCACCATGTCAGTCCGTTTTCAGGATCAGACCTCGAAACCAATCCTTCTCTAGCGCGGCGGGCGTGAGACAGGGAAACGTCATTTCGCCGAAACTGAAACTGCTGCGCTGGGGGATGTCTTTAAGGTTCTGGACTGGAGGGGGCTTGACATCAACGTTAATAATGAGTACATCAATTACCTTTGATTTGCTGACAACATAGTGGTCATGGCTGAGACCATGGAGAGCCTCAGTAAAATGCTCGATGACCTCAGTAGAGCTTCCGAAAGAGTGGGTCTTAAAATGAACATGGACAAAACCAAGGTCATGGTGAATGCCCAATGTAACACCCACTCCTATCAAGATCGGAGACTCAACACTCGAAGTTGTAGATGATCATGACTTTTTTTTTTTTTGGTTGGAGAAATGCTCATGCATACTGCACTACCACGGGGAGATAGTGCAGTTATGTGGGACTCTAACCCACTAAAACTTTACGGTGTCCTCCTGTGCCGCTTATGGCGGGAACATGGGCACGCGTTAGCCTGTACGTCACCGGACCCTCCTCGGGGGAGTACCCTCCATCACCGGCACACCAGAACACACTGTACGCCGTGACCACCCCAGGGACCAAATCAGCACATGGATGCCAGACGACCCCGTGTATGGCAGCCTTGGTCCCCCTGTGACGGGTCAAGGTCAATGGCCCCGCCACCTACCATTTTGCGGCCGCAGAGGATAGGGAGAGCGGCTAACGCTATACCGACACACCTCTTCCCCTGCGGCCCCACCGCGTCCGCCATCAGACGGTGGCGACCCCGTCTAGGCCGCGGAATAAATAAAATATGGGTGCTTGGTGCACAACTTTTTCAGTCAAGAATATGGGGGTACATTTTACACACAAAATGTAAATTATATACTGTAGCACTTATACAGAAATTCAAAGTAGGTACCTATAGATTGCTATGAAGAATATGACCTTTAAATAAATGCAACAAGAAGAAATTTAAACTGATACATAAAATGATCCGATAAAAATTTTACGACATGCAATAAAAGTCTATTTTAATTTAATGCCAATTAATTGAATAGGTACGGGATCTTTCGCCATTGAGGAAGTTTAAAAGCAGTTTATTGAACCCAGTGACTTATAGTTTTCAATTCAAAATACATACATACATAAACTCACGCCTTTTTCCCATGGGGGTAGGCAGAAACTACAGAACGCCACCTGCTACGATCCTTACATACTTCTTTTGCTTCACACACATTCATACATCTAGTCATACACACACGCCGGTTATGAGTACTGCGAACTTGGCCTTTCTGAAGAACATCACCTATAAGGTCTATGTATGTCTTTCTAGGGCGTCCCCTCCCGGCGTTTCCATTCACGTCTGCCTTGTAAATACCTTTCGTTAGTTGACTTTCATTCATCCTCTCAACATGGCCAAACCATCTTAACACACCATTTTCAATTTTAGTCACTACATCTTCTTTTAAACCACAACGTTGTCTTATAACCTCATTCCTCAATCTATCAGTTAAAGGTACACCACACATACTCCGCAAGGAGCGCATTTCTACTGCATTAATCCTACTTTCATGTCTTTTTTGCCATACCCAGCCTTCACTTCCATACATAAGTGTAGGCACCAGCACGCTGTTGTGAACGGCGAGTCGAGCTTCCGGAGACATCGACTTGTTTGGTCACAACTGCATGCATAGCACCATTCACTTTATTCCCTGCATTCACTCTCCTTTCCACATCCTCTTCAATCTTTCCATCCCTTGTGAAAATTCAAAATCTTTTAAGCAAATTGACCAATTTGGGATTTCAAACGTTTTTCGACAAGTTGGTAATATGTGGTTACGTGGTGATCATGCATGGAGTACTGTTCTCATCTTTGGGCCGTCCAGATCCGTTTCTGCCAAATACCAGCTTGATGCACTAGAGTCGATTGAAAAGCAAGCCAAGAAGCTCATAGGCCATTGCCTATGCCTCATTAAGCACTGGTCAAGTCAAAGCTCGAGAGCCTTGAACATCGTTGCCGATTTGCCAGCTCGTTGGTTTTTTTAAAACACATCGGTTACATTTCTGTGAGAGCGCGATTGATTTACATGATCTAATTCCGCCAAGCCCGTTTCATCACCGGACTATCGCCATCGATACATGGTAGACATCCCACCCATACGCACTAAACGTTTTACCGGGAATGCGTACAGCTAAGGAGTGGAATTCCCTACCGGAGTCTGAGTTTCCCGATAGCTAAAATCTAGAGTTCTTTAAGACAAGAGTGAATACTACTTCTTTTTTTTTCTTAGCGACATCATCATCGCTTACCATCAAGTGAGATAGTGGTCAAGCGCGAGCCTATATTGAATATTTAGCAAACTTAAATTAATACTATTATTTTGTTGAATGTACGGATCAAATGCTCGGATAAAATTTAGTGCATTTCTCAGAATGTACTTACGGCTCTTACAGTGCGAGTATATTTAAGAGCTAACTAGGTGAATTATAATGTTGTCATCCCTTGATGAAAAGCTAAACTATGTAGGAATATTTTCACTTCAGTAGCTCAAACATGTAGGTTTTGCTGCCTGAAATCAGTGAGCAAAATGCGATTTTGCTCACTGAGTGACTCCAAGTAACATTTTTTTTTTTTGAAATCCCCGATTATTCAGCCTTGGGTTAATCATACAATTCGAAACATTTACACTCTATCTCTTTCCCGCCATTAGAAAGAGAGAGAGACAAAGACCAGCCCTTTCCTCCTCTTCAAAGACAAACACGTTTGGAATTTCGTACTAACTAAATAAATTTTGCAAAAAGATAATTATGTATTTTAATGTAATTTATTGATTTTTTTACTTATTGTTGTATTTAAACGAAAATAAGTATTTACTGCAAATAAAACTGATATTTAACATGTAAATATTTATTTCTAGTTTCAATAATGTTACGTTATATATTTTGAATAATAAAATATCATGGGTGCTATTTGCGAACACGCCTTAATTTAAATAAAAGAGCGGGAATAAAATTTCGTGGCTGGCGGAAAGAGTTGAATAAGTTCAAAAATATTAAAGTAATCGTAAAATATGAGTGAAACTAGCGACGAGAACAGTATTTTAACACCGAAAGAGTTAAAACAACAAGTTATTAATGCAGAATTAAGTTTCCTACTTGAGCTGTCTCGCAAGAAATATCTGAAAGCATACCATGTCTTCAATGATTGGAGACTTACAAAGGGCGCAAGCAGTTTTTCGGAGACGGTGTTGCTATCTTATTTTTTAGATTTATCACAGACGAGGCGATCATCTACAATGTTGAGTATTTACTCAATGCACTACTTTAAAAACAAAACATAACATGCATATTGAAACATACGCAAAACTCTATCGTATCTTTTCTAACAAGATTGTCAGTTGGTCATAAGGCTAAAAAGTCAAAAAATTTCACGGCCCTTAACATAGAAAATTTTAATGAAGCTCCGGACTGCAATTTTCTTGCCGCTAAAGTAAGTGGCACCTATGAATCTATGTTGATAGTTATTAAAATCTGTGTGTAGACTGTTATGTATAAAGGTACTTACTGCCTATTACTAATTTTTGGAGGCGCAATGAATCCTAGTCTGGCTTAGCAATACTGTTAAAATATTTATTACGATTTGTAAAAGATGCTGTAAATGTTAAATTATGCATAATAATTATGTAATATTTTCATTACAGGTTGTACTGATCTTAGGAATTAGTGGAGCGTGTCGCAATAACGAGCTATTACAGCTAACAGTTAGTAATATCAAAAAGCATTCCGATAAATTACTGTTAGTAAAATTGAAAAATACGTCTTTTGTCGTACGCGAAGAATATCATGTAACTATTGTAGAAAATACCAATATTTACGTCCAGCCAATATAAAAACCGACCGATTTTTCATACCATAATAATAATTAAAAAGAATTAAAATTAAGCATGATCCTGCTCCGTGGATGACTCCTAAAATTAAAGACGCTATTGCTCGGAAGGACAAGGCGAAGAGCAGGTACAGGCGTAGACCCTCGGATCAGAATCTTGCTAGTTTCAAAGATCTACGTTATCACTGCAATCGTCGGTGTCGAGATGCAAAGAGACGCTATTTCCACGAATCTCTAGTCGACCGCAAATCCTCTGACGTCTGGAGATTTCTAAAGTCTGTCGGTATCGGCAAATCACCCACTAATACCTGTAAAGATGTCGACTTGTCGGCTCTTAATAGGCACTTTTCCCTTCCACCTGTCTCTCTGGACCCTAGTGTCAAAACTTCTCCTTTGACTGAACTCTCCGAGTTGCCTTTACCGAATTGCTCAGTATTTAATTTAAACTTTGTTTCTCATGACGATGTCAAACAATCTCTCCTAGCTATTTCCTCCTCTGCTGTTGGCCATGATAATCTGTGTTCGAGAATGATAATTCCTATTCTCCCACAACTCCTTCCCATTCTCACTCATATTGTTAATTATTCTCTATTCTCTGGCATATTTCCCTCAGCCTAGAAACAAGCACACATTATTCCACTTCCTAAAATAACCAATCCTTCTTCTTTATCTCACTTCCGACCCATCTCCATACTACCTTTCCTATCTAAAGTTCTCGAGCAAATCGGGTATGGTCAAATTGCCAGATTTCTTTTGTCTAATGCACTTATCTGTCCTTTCCAATCTGGTTTTCGTGCAGGCCACAGTACTGTAACTGCACTTCTGAAGGTCACTGATGACATCCGCAGGGCTATGGACAATAAGTCTCTAACCGTGTTAGTCCTACTTGACTTCAGTTGTGCGTTCAACTCTGAGGATTTCGACATTCTGCTTGGCATCTTGCAATCTATTCACTTCTCTTCTTCTGCATTAGCCTGGTTTGACTCATATCTTCGGGGTTGCTCTCAGTGTGTCCGCCTTGAAGAGACCTTCTCTGATTGGTGTGATCTCACTGCACCAGCAGTGAGATCACACGTTCCTCAGGGTGGCGTTCTCTCTCTCTTTTTTTCTCTATCTTCATAAACACTGTTACCAAGGTTATCACCTCCAACTTCCATCTTTACGCAGACGATTTGCAGCTTTATGGACACTTCCTGCTTGCAGACGCGGACTCAGCGATTAATGACATGAATCGTGACCTGGAGAGAATCAGTGAATGGGCTAAGTCTTATGGCTTACAGATTAGCCCTTCCAAGTCCCAGGCCATGATCATAGGCAGTCGATGTTATCGCACTGCGCTTGACACAACTACCTTGAAACCATTATCCCTTAACGGCTCGACCATTGCTTACACCGATACGGCAAAGAATCTCGGTGTCTTAATTTACAGCAATCTTACTTGGCGAGCGCAAGTAAATGAAAATAGTCGGAAGGTGCATTTCTCCTTCCACTCTTTAAAAACTCTTCAAAGTTTTCTGCCATTTAAAACTAAAATTTATTTAGCCCAAACCTTAATTCAGCCAATCATAGACTACGCCGATGCCTGCTATCTGGATGCTACTGAGGAGCTCTTAAATAAGCTTGAGCGCTTGCAAAACCTGTGTATTCGTTTTGTTTTTGGTCTTAGGAAATACGATCATGTCTCTCAGTTCCGCAAGGATCTCAAGTGGCTCCCTATCCGTCTTCGCAGGAACACTCGCATATAATGTCTCTTATTCAACACTCTTTTTAACCCTGCATACCCTGGCTACCTACGCGACCGTTTTTCGTTTACTCGCCTTGCTGGCGTCCTGTGTAGATCCCGCCTTAAACTCTATCTCAATTTCCCATCTCATAAATCTCGTTTCTATTCCCACTCCTTCTCTGTTCGTGCAGTGCGACTGTGGATCTCACTTCCACGTAAAATCCGTGACGCAAAAAGTATCTCTATATTTAAAAAGCAAGTCAAAGAACAATATCTTTCTTTATTTTATAGTAGTTATGTATTTTTATATAATTTATAATAATGTTTAAACATTTAATGTTATTTTATATATTTTGTGCGTATTAGTTTAGTTTTATTATCTTTCCTTGTACTTATACACACTGTGTCTATGTTTCTTATCAAATTCTCCTGTCGTAAGTCTGCTGGAATAAATTTCTTTAGAAATAAGCAGCACCTTTGTGCTATTATTTCTTTCTATTATTTTTTTTTTTCTCTTTTAAGTATTTTGTGTGTACATAAATAAATAAATAGAAATAGAAATAAATGCTCAAGACAGCCTATGGGAGTAAATAAAATAGGTGCTACACCGTGAGAGATTGCCACTTTCTTAAAACTGGAAGAGCCTCAGCTATACACGGTTCACTGCTTTCGGAGAACTTCGGCAACGCTCTTGGCATCACGTTTTAAAGTGGTGAGATCGGCTCCGGAATCATCCGGAACCGATCTCACCACTTTAAAACGTCACGGCGGGTGGAAGTCCAATACGGTTGCAGAAGGCTATATTGAAGACTCAATAGAAAATAAGTCGAAAATCTGTAAGCGTATAGTGGAAACAATAAGTTTGAATTCGACCTCGGATTCTTGGTCTCACCCACGCCCATCCACTTCCAACGACGCACAGTGTACTTATACAGAAAGCCGATCAAAGTCACGAACGTTCACCGTTGTTCCTTTTCAATCCGCCACCGAAACAGAAACCTTAAATCCCCAGATAATCAAACTCAACACAATGCAACTATAACGTTGCCAAATAAATCTGTTACTTTTAATTTGCAGAATTGCAGTAATTTTACTTTTAACTTTTAAAATGTTACATTTCATTGAATTGGTACCTCTACCTACAATGTTAATTCTTTTGATTCACAATAAATAATTATTTCAATATATTCCTATTTATTATTGTATCTCCTAAAGTGTTCTCGCTGCTGAAGTGAAAAGTTTTGTGTGTTACACGAGAGCAAAGTTTTTTGCATCTCGTGCCTTTGAATCCCTCTCGCCACACTCAGGATTAAAAAAAAAAACAAAAAAAAAAATATGGCGTTTATTAATCCATATTATATATTTGTATAAATATTATAAATGCGAAACCACCTACCTGTCTTTTTGTTACCTTTTCAAGCTTTTTTATACACTGAACCGATTTAGGTGAAATTTGATATGGAGGTAGTTTGAGACCCCGGGCAGAATATAGGAAAGGGGAAGGGATGTAAAGTTGTATGGTGAACTAATCATTTCTCAAATAAGGCGGGCCACACACCTACAATATTATTGCGCGATATAAAAAATAGTATATTCGAAGTACTAATGCTACTCAGACGTAGTCGCAGACAACAGCTAGTTCTATTTAGTTGACAGCATCGCTGAAGGCATTTGGTTACTCATAAAACCTGTTACACAATTTCCCTTGTTTTCTTTATTCCTAAATAAATGTATACACTCATAAATTAGAGAATGATGTAATACTATTTAAAAAAAAATATAAATATAAATATTATTCATCTGGGTGTGTCCACTTAAATTCGCAGAAGTCAGTAGTTGCGTTCAGGAATGGTTTAAATTTCTCCTCAAACTCTTGCCACGAACATACTCCTCCATTGCACAGGTCTAACAAAAGCTTTTCATTCCAGTAAAACGCTACTTTATAATCATAGTCGTCCTGGCCATGTTTAGTACATCTGAAAGGCAAAAAAAAAAACTTTTAGCCTACAATGCACTTTTAATCTCTATCTATTCCATATATTTTTATTTATAGGTAATTTACATTTTGGAATTTCAGCAGTCACTACTATGTCACGTCATGTAATTTTGTCTAGCATACAGAGATGCCCGTGATGCATCCTCAACTCAGAAGAAAAAGAACGCAGACTGTTGAAATCAGAGCCCTTTTTCTAACACCGAGTAAAGAAAAATTATATTACAAACGAGGGCTATCTAGGGCTTAAATAGGTAGCTTATGTTTTTTTGAAACGCTGATCGGGGTCAAATATGCAATCACGGCACCTTGTATTTCGTTAAACCAAAAAATTAATGGAAAGTTACTCAATATAGTGTTACTTAATTCGAGAACAGCAATAAATAAAACAAAAAATGATGAATAAAGAACCTAACAGGAAACCGTGATAGTCAAGTTTGAAGATCTGTTAGAGCACCAATTATTCGGCGATTATAATAATCAAGTATCACTTAGGTATTATCCTTACAACATACCTGTTTAATACAGCAATCAAATTACTGGCGAACGCAGAAAAAAATGTAGTCCTCCATTTTCTATGTATATCTCTATGAGTCCCCATAAGTGGCTTTGTGTCTTTATAAAGATTAAGCACCACTAATATCATGTCCATCATTGTAGCATGAGTGAAGTATGACACGATTTTCTTGCCTTTACCGTTCTTCGCTTGTTCGAAGTTTCTCAGCAAATCGGCCAAAGGCATCTGTCCGAATATTTTGCTATATTGTGACACTCCATACCCATTTCTATAGTAATGTCTAAGGTCGTCATTGTATTCAAGAACTTGCAGGTCTTCCACTGAGAAGACAGCACACCACGGGCTTGGTTTATTGGTGATCCCGTCCCAGGTATAGCGACATAGGTCGTATATGGCTGTGATGTATTCGTTCGCGATTGTAAAATTAAGGCCTAATTTTCTCTCAACACGTTCTTTCATCTGTGAATATAAAACATTTGGTAAATGCAGTTTATTTACTCGTTGATGATGGTGGGAATTTGTAGGAATTGATAACATAATCTGGAATCATGGACGCGTACAGGCAAACAAGTAAAAACAATGGCAAACAGGCCAGCAATGTTCGTTACTTCTTTGTGGGGGAAGATACAGTGCGACAATATAAGAAGCTGTTAATTTAATTTATCTGAAATCTGGAATGGTCAATCTTACCAGAAACTTACCAATAAACTAAAAGAAGGTTAACTAAAACTCACATTAAAATACTCTGCAGTTTTCTTGTATTCTTCTGCTTCGTGATAAAGATCTGGATCGCGTCTGACTTCTACTTCATATTTTCCGCAGGTTGAATAGGGCTGAAAAAATTAAACTGTTGCTACAAACAAAATATCGTAATTAATTATTTTTACTTTGTAATTAAACTTCAAACACTAACTTTAACTTACTGCTACTATCTGGTAATCGTCCGTAGCATTTTCTATAACCAAGTTATTTTTGTTCAGACCGTCAACGAAGGCTCTAGCAGTCACTTCCAAACGACGACTAAACCCGTAGAGAAATAAGTAGTCCTTCTCTTGAAGATCCTTCAGCAATTCTGGAAAAGACTCCTTTATCCTTTTGCCCATGCGCAATGACTCTTGATATCCCTCAATTGTGATTTCGTAAGGTCTATCCAACATGCCCGTTTCATCTGCCCAATTTTTGATATTTTCAATATCTTGCGCACATAGCGAACGGTTTCCGATGTTAAAACTTGATACAATAAAATCTTTATATTTAAGAATGTCTTTCATGTCTTGTGCGAACTTTGGACCGGGATTTCTCTTTCCATGCCTCATAATGGCCCAAACACTGACTGCTTCGCATCCTATTTAAGAAATTAATATATTTTAAAAACTAAGTTATAAAAGAAAACACGTTAAAAATATAGATCTTATTTATTAAAAAAAAACAATTCAAATTGTTGTCAGTGAAATTCATAACCATTTAAAATACGAGTATAGTCGTCCTGTCAAATAACATAAAAATTTCATAGAAACAATTCACAAGAATGAGAACTTTCTACTTTAAAAAATATGTCACAGAAATAAAGGTTGCAAAATATGTCAGAACCATCTCTGAATAAAAACCAATTTACCTTCCTGTTTTACGATTGAGTCCCTTATATCGCCTCTAACAATTTCATATGGAGTTTTACTTGAAAAATATTTGTAATTGGACCCAGTGTTCCAATAACACTCTATGGTCAGCACATTTTTTACGTAGAACCAAAACAGCATTGTTGATATAAAACACTTCATATTGATAATAAATCCCAAAAAAGGATTTAAAATAAGTACACTAGGTCGTAGGACACTACACTCACCATTGACTCTTGCACTATAAATAAACAGGATTTAAAATTTCTTGACTAATCTACTTTTGATTATAATTATTTTTTTATCAGAATACGAATATATTTGTATAAAATATCCATTGAAATCCATAGATATAAGATAAAAGAATATATGTAGAGGACCTTGTGATTGAGTCCTTGTATATTTTGATGAAATAATGAATCATATTCTGAAGGAGACCTAATTTGAATGGTCATAAGCTGTTTCCACGTTACTACAAACTCAAATAATAACCTTGGCGGATACATACATTTGCCTAATTTATCAACTATAAAACGCTACTTTCGACGACGACCGAGCTGTGCTCGGGTGATAAAAAACTTTTTAACAAAAAATCAAACTGACTTCCAGAACAAAAAACAACAAAGCAAAAAAAATATTAATTTTTCGAAGTCGGTTTCTTTTGCACCCATTGTTTTCCGTTTTTCGACACCGACTTCGGAAACTAAATTATATTTTTGCTGGGGTGTCTTGTTACCCAGTTTCTGGGTTATGGAAGTCACATAGGCAGTCCCTCCAAGTAAAGCTCAGCCGACCCCAACGTGTTTTGCAAAAGGCTAGGCTGAGTGTTTTTTTTATTATTTTGTTTTAACCATTCCAGTGATTTCTTGGCAAGAAAAAAAAACACTTCATATTTATGGGCAAAAAGATTTACACTAAACAGAAGAAATGTAAACACAAGGATTAGACACTAAAATATCGTACAGTCGGTAATAGCTGTTAACTAACCCAACCTAAACACTAAAGAATTTGAACCCTTTGCCTTTAAAATAAAGGGTTATTCAATTTGTATGAGTTTTATCAGACTAGCGATACTCGGTCAACAAATTCAATAATAGACAGATGCAGATTTGATCTTTAAAACGGTAGGATATTTTAAACTACTTGGTAATGCGATCTTGATTTTTATTCTGAAAGACTTACAGTTTAACAGAGTATTTTTATATAATAAGTGTCATTATGGTGTCATTGCTACTAATAGCTTATTTTAATTGTTATATTCAAGTAGATCTGGTCTCGTGGTTAATTTAAATTGTCTTTTTTAATTTAAAATAAATATTCTTTATAATTCAAAAAACAATTGAATATTGTAAATAATAAAGCAACAAGAAGTGTTAAATTTTTATGCACATTCCATGATATCTCTCCACCACCATTGGTTGACTGGTAGAGAATGCCTCAGGCATTAAGTCCGCCTATGTATATGTATGTTGCATGAAGTTTTAAATAAATAAATAAAGTGTAAGGTTAGTTTTAATCTCCCCTGAACCCTGTTAACATAGGTTCCTTGATGCAACCACTGGACCAAATGAATCGACTTTACAAATATTGTTGAAATGAACAAGTCCATCAGGTTGACAAACCAGAATTTAATAGATTACGTACCCTAACGTTACGTGTAGATCAAGTCGTTCTAGTTCGATAAGTTCTTACATATCGAATAACACTTATCTACTGCTAATTGCAGAAGGTTTGTTTTTAGTGAATCGTCTACCTTTTAGTGGGTCAGCTAACGGCAGGGTAAGTCAGGTAACGGCTATTACCGACCGTACTATACATATTATATTTTAACACACCTTTCCTAACAAAATAATTTCACAAAATAACTTTTACGAGAGTAGGTAAAAAAAAAAGTTTTTTTATAGACTTGTAAAGGGAAAAGGTTTTCTATTTTTAATCAAATTCACAGATGTCTGTGGTAGCATTCAAGAACGGTTTGAATATATCCTCGAACTCTTGCCACGAGCAGACCCCTCCATTGCAAAGTTCTAAAAATGGTCTCTCATTCCAATAGAATGAGATTTTGTGGTCAAATGATTTTTGATCAGGTTGTCTGCATCTGAAATAGACAGAAAAATATATTGTAATATGTAGTGCGAATTGCTCGCAGAACGGATGGCCGATGGGGCCATAAAGTTCTGGAGTGGCAACCGCGAACCGAAAGACGCTGCGTTGGCAGGCCTCCCACTAGGTGGACTGATGGCCTGTTTAAGGTTGCGGGGATCCGCTGAGTGCGAGACGCACAGGATCGGTCAATGTGGCGAGGCTTGGGGGAAGCCTGTGCTATTGCGTCTTACGGCTGAAATAATGATGATGACAGTCTTTGTTACGTACATTGGTTTCAATATCAATGTAAAATTTATCTATAACCAATATTATAAAGAGGAAATATTTTTTTGTTTGTTTGTACCGAATAGGCTCGGAAACTACTGGACCGGTTTACAACATTATTTCACCAATAGAAAGTTACATTATTCCTGAGTGACATAGCCTATTATTTAATCCCGAAAACGAATCCTGTGGGGTGGTCCACGGGAGCGAAGCCGCGGGGAACAGCTTGTTATTGATAAGCCAGTTGCCTGCTTCATGTGATTTCCAAAAAGTAAAAGTTACTAGCTACCATACTTTTTATCCTATTTGCCTTTAGGTGATGCATTTTTCAAATTCTTTCCTTAGTGCTCACCTTCGTTAAGGACATTGATCACCTGGCATTTCGATAGCGTTTGGATATCGCGAGCGCGACGCTTTCGTCGATAGAACAGCACTTGTTTGTAGTCTATGCCCTCGCATGAGTTCCACTTACTAATCTGGCGGCATGTCAAAGCATTGAGATTCCAATACATTTACTATCTATTAGCATAAATCTCTAAAATCCATTGAGAAGTTAAGTTACTAATCGGTCACTTATTTCATACACACATGAAATGGAACATTGTTTCTATCCTATCATTAGATAGAGGTACATAAAGAAAAGAAAGACATTAGCAACGGCGCTGGTGCTAAGTGCTTATTAGAAGACAAATAATAACAGACTACAAAAATGTTTATTTTTAATATTACTAACCTGTTCAGAACTGCAATCAAATTCACGCCAAAAGTTGATATAAATGTGGATCTCCATTTTCTATTCAAGTCTCTATAATCCGCCGTAAGTGGTCTCGCATCCTTAAACACGTTGAAAGCAACCAGGATCATGTCCATCATTGAAGAATGAGTGATGTATGTAATGGTCTTCTTGCCTTGTCCGTTCTTGGCTAGTTCAAAGTTTTTGAATAAATCTGCTAGCGCTATCTGGCCAAATTTGCTGGAATATTTTGATGCTCCAAAACCGCTCCTATAGTAGTGCTCTAAATCTCCAACATATTCGATAATCTTTAGGTCTTCTTCAGAGAACACGGCACACCAGGGGCTGTTTTCATTAGTGATCCCGTCCGAAATGTATCGACACAAATCGTAGATGGCTATTATGTGTTTGTTCGTCATAGAAAAACTGAGGCCTAACCGCTTTTCAATCCTCTCTTTCACCTAAAAACGAAATACGTAAAATAAGATAGGGTAGAAAATTCATAGATAATATGCAAAATAAAAGGACATATTCAAATAAAGAGAGAGAAAGAGAGGGGGAGGACTCGATAATCCTCAAATCCGGTAACCTGCTCTATTTCCGAGAGGGTGACCGGCAGTCCCAAGGTGGTGTCGGGTTTATCGTCCACAGGTCCCTTGTGAACAACGTGGTGAAGATCGAGAGTGTGTCGACCAGGGTGGCGTACCTTATACTCAGAATATCCTCTAGATATTCGCTGAAGGTCATACAGGTCTACGCCCCAACCTCGGCACACCCCGACGACGAGGTAGAGACCATGTATGAGGATATCTCCAGAGCCATGCATGGTTTCAAAACTCACTTCACCGTTGTCATGGGGGTCTTCAACGCGAAACTGGGCAAACGAGACGAGGATGAGCTGCAAGTGGGGCAATTTGGAGTTGGACGACGGAACCACCGGGGTCACCTACTGGCCAGTTTTATGGAGAAGGAGGGTCTCTATATGATGAACTCCTTCTTCAAAAAGCGTGAACACAGGAAGTGGACCTGGCAGAGCCCCGATGGTGCAACAAAAAAGGAGATCGACTTCATCATGTCAACCAAGAAGCAAATGTTCAATGATGTCTCTGTGATCAATTCGGTAAAAACCGGGAGCGATCACCGCATGGTAAGAGGCACATTGAACATTAATATTAAGCTTGAAAGGTCTCGACTGATGAAGTCCACGCTCCGTCCAGCACAGGTCCAGGTCCAAAACCCCGAGAGCTTTCAGCTCGAACTCCAGAATCGTTTCGAGTGCCTGGGGAGCTCCGTGGAATACAGCGACGGGTTCGTGGAAGCTGTCCATACAGTCGGGTCTAAGTTTTTCAAGACCCTTCGTACAGGTAGAAACAAAAAGCTCTCTGATCATACCCTCAAGCTTATGAAGGAGAGGCGTGAGATGATCCTGCAGTCTTCAAATGAGGTGTGCAAATACCGGCAGATCAATAGACAGATCTCTAAATCCTTGAAAAGAGACCTCCGCCGCTTTAATACCGAGCGTATTAAAGACGCGATTGAGCGAAATAAAGGCTCCAAGGTGTTTTCAAGGGATCTGTCTATTGGGCAGAGCCAGCTCACGAAACTGAAGACCGATGATGGCAGGATCGTGTCCGCCAAACCGGAGCTTCTGAGGGAGATCGAGAGATTCTATGGACAGTTGTACACGTCAACCAGTAAACCCGTTGCGAATCTAGCAAACGACCCAAGAGCTAGATTGACCCGACACTATACCGAAGATATCCCGGACGTCAGCCTGTACGAGATTAGGATGGCTCTGAAACAGCTTAAAAACAACAAGGCGCCGGGTGATGACGGAATCACGGCTGAACTCCTGAAGGCGGGTGGAAAACCGGTCCTCAAGGCCCTTCAGAAGCTTTTTGATTCCGCCATACTCGAGGGCAAAACGCCACAGGCATGGTGCAAGGGTGTGGTGGTACTCTTCTTCAAGAAGGGCGACAATGCCCGGCTGAAGAACTATAGGCCCATCTCGCTTCTTAGCCATGTTTACAAGTTGTTTTCAAGAGTCATCACGAATCGTCTCGCGCGCAGGTTTGACGATTTCCAGCCTCCCGAACAAGCCGGATTCCGAAAAGGATTTAGCACCGTAGACCACATACATACGCTGCGGCAGGTTATACAGAAGACCGAAGAGTATAACTTGCCTCTCTGTTTAGCGTTTGTGGACTACGAGAAAGCCTTCGATTCGATCGAGACTTGGGCTGTACTGCAGTCTCTCCAACGGTGCCAGATCGACTACCGGTACATTGAGGTGTTGAAGTGTCTGTACAAAAACGCCACCATGTCAGTCCGTCTTCAGGATCAGACCTCGAAACCAATCCTTCTCCAGCGCGGCGTAAGACAGGGAGACGTCATTTCTCCGAAACTGTTCACTGCTGCGCTGGAGGACGTCTTCAAGGTTCTGGACTGGAAGGGGCTTGGCATCAACGTTAATGGCGAGTATATCACTCACCTTCGGTTTGCCGACGACGTAGTGATCATGGCTGAGACCACGGAGAGCCTCAGTAAAATGCTCGATGACCTTATTAGAGCTTCCGAAAGAGTGGGTCTTAAAATGAACATGGACAAAACCAAGGTCATGGTGAACGCCCATGTAACACCTGGGACAAACGGTCCAGTTGGGTAGGTCCAACTTCGAGAAAGAGGTCAACCGTCGAATCCGACTCGGCTGGGCGGCGTTCGGGAAGTTGCGTGATATCTTCTCGTCCAATTTACCGCAGTGTCTCAAGACAAAAGTCTATGACCAGTGTGTGTTGCCAGTGATCACCTATGGGACCGAGACGTGGTCGCTCACAATGGGCCTTATCAGAAAGCTTAAAGTCACCCAAAGGGCAATGGAGAGGGCTATGCTCGGAATTTCCTTGCGTGATCACGTCAGAAATGATGATATCCGCAGGAGAACCAAAGTTACCGACATAGCCCGAAGAATTGCCAAACTTAAGTGGCAGTGGGCAGGGCACATTGCTCGCAGAACGGATGGCCGATGGGGCCGAAAAGTTCTGGAGTGGCGACCGCGAACTGGAAGTCGATACGTTGGAAGGCCTCCCACTAGGTGGACCGATGACCTGGTTAAGGTTGCGGGAAGGCGCTGGATGCGAGACGCACGGGATCGGTCATTGTGGCGACGCCTGGGGGAGGCCTATGTCCAGCAGTGGACGTCTTTCGGCTGAAATGATGAATGATGATGATGATGATTCAAATAAAAATAAAGTCATACGTTTACGAATTCTGCAGTTTCCATATATTGAAGTGACATTTTTTTCGTTTCTGGATTGTTATAAACCTCTTTTAGATAAGTTCTGCATGCTGAGTAGGGCTGCAAAAAAGACGCTTTATTAAAAACATAGACGACGTCGTGGCAGTGTCTAATGGCCGATTTCTGAATTAAGTATTCGACGCAAAGTATGTGCTGATCTCAATTTAAGCATCTGTCACCCTTGATCATCTTTCTGCGATGCTGAGCAAGGTTTGAGTATACGTAGTCAAGTCATGCCAAAGTATACCTTATGTCAAACAAAAAACCTTCATTGACGTACAATTGGGTTTCACAACTGAGAAAAACACATTTGACCACAGAACAGAAAAAACGCCTTCTACCATTTGACCATTCTCGAATTCTCAAACCGTTGTCAACGATACATCATTAGTGTAGCCAGATTGGGCGCCTTTTTGCCATTTAGGCTACTAGAAAGGGTGCCGGGGCGACAAATTTTTACAAGCGGCGCCAATTAGGCTACCTCCAAAAAAAAAGGCGATTTTAGGCGATTTCGGAATGAGACTATCTAATACAACATTATCTGAGGAATGATGTAAATAACTGCAAACCGACATGCTTTTAACAGTTCATCACTGCTTTTCGTTATAATTCAGTCGCAACAATGCAATACAGGAAAACCAATAATGATTATTGTGACTAAAGCATTTAAGTTTCGAAGAATGTTTCGTGGTTTTAGTAAATAATGGTCGTCTTGAGTTTTTTATAAATGGAAAAACTAAATTTTTGGCGACTTGGGGCTCGTCGAATCTGGCTACACTGGTTACATTTGGCAGTTGATAGTTGACAAACCTGTGCTTAAACGGTGATCAAGCGAAATAAATACAAAATAATATATAAACTTATAAAACGAGTGACGAAGAAGACCTCGTCTTCCTTGGAGATGCCTCCACGAAGACCGATGCGTGGAAGAAGAGTATTATCGCTCTGAATTATCGAAAACATTAGATTGGATGCAAATATTTCACGCCTGATAGATCTCAGATGCTCGAAGAACGGATGGTCAATGGGGCTGTTAAGTTCTGGAGTGACGACCGCGTGGCGGAATACGCAGCGCTTTAAAGGCCTCCCTCTGTAGACCGATGACCTGGTTAAGGTCACGGAAATCCGATGTATAAAAGACGCACAGGACCGATTGATGTGATGACGCTGGGGAAGTGGTGAAAGAGAAAGTGAATGGATCTTTTACAGGCCCATACATAATTAGGTACTTACTTAACTGATCTAGGTAGATTCTCAATTGTGAAACGTAAAATACTCAAACGCTTCCTAAATTATTTGACAATACTCAACTGATTATTGCTGCTTTACTTATCTCAGAAACCGGCCCGAAAAAAACGATCTCTATCTCGCTTTTTAAAAAACGATTAAAATAGCATTATCTTTCAGTAAAAGACCAAAATGATCTCTATCTCGCTTTTTAAAAAACGATTAAGAGAGCATTGTCTTTCCTCTCAAATCTGATCTTTATAAGCATATGTTTATATTTTTAGTATCTATATATTTTAGAGTTATGTATTTATTTAAGTATATATCACTTATACTATATGTGTATGTTTTTATATCTTAAATGTTTACAATTATGATGTAAACATTTAGTAATAAAATCAAATGTTTACAATTAATGATAAAGTGAGAAGATAATTATGGAGTCAGAGGTCAGTAAGAATTGGTCAAATGTTTATAAGTCTGCAATTTTGATATCGTTATGGTTTATTCAAAACTTTAGATGTAAGTATATACTACTAGAGCTGCGGTGCACGTACGTTTATTGTGCTTTCCATTTATTGTGCCAAGTAGATTTTTCTTTAGAAACTTACTTTGTAAACTATATATATGGAAGACCTTCGTCTCCGCAAGTGCGGTAAATCTGCAAGAAATCGTATCTCCTGATTTGTATCCGCTTCAACAAGTTTTTTTGACGGAATAGTAACGAAGGTTTACTGAGCGAAGACCGTTAGTGATCCACCACATTAATGGATCTTCGCTTAGTTAAAACTTTGAACCACGTTATATTATTCTGAAAATATAACTCGAAGTTTCAAGTGTTTACTCGCCCTGGCACTGCCATCACCAAGTACCAAGTGACCAACTGCTTGAAATATTATTTTAAGAACTAAGACATCTCTCTCCTCTACCTCTCTTCGTGTACTTTTGTTGACCTCCACATTCACGGAGCTCAAAGTCTGTACCTCCACCTTTGCTTCCGCTAAAGAGCCTCCATTGCAGACCTATTACAAAGCATTTTCATGATAATACAGAAACAATTTGAAACAAAACGGCCTACTTACACTTCCTATGCTGACGTTTGTTTCAGATCTCTCTATAAACAAGTCTTTATACCCAAGACCTTCAATTAAAGCTTCTGTCGAGACTTCACCACGAGGGCCAAACGTTGGACGAAAAGAATACTCTCCTTTATGGAGGTCATTAAATATCCCTGGTAGAGCCTCTGCCAACCTGCTGCCAATACCGAACATTTCCTGATAACCTTCATTCACAATTTTATTAGGCTCATTAATAAAACTTGTTTTAATTTCCCACTCTTGAAGATTATCTACATCTTGAGCACATAGCGAGCTGTTCCCATTATAATAACTTGTTATTATATGGTCTTTGAAATTAAGTACCACCTTTATATCTGTCAAGAATTTTGAACCAGGGTTTTTCTTTCCGTGCCTCATTATGGACCAAAAACTGATTGGTTTGCAACCTGATGAAAAACAATAATATTTTTAATGTTGAATTAACATACGAACATCATTCTCAATGCAAAAATATAGTTTTCACAATATGGCTTTAACATAACAAAGTCAATTAAATCTTGGGGTCGTTAGTAACTTACCTTCAAGAGTTACGACTGAATCCCTTATATCACCTCTTACACTTTCGTAAGGAGTTTTACTTGAAAAATATTTGTATTTATATTCATTACTCCAAAAGCAGTCTAAGGCCGTAACATGTTGTATGACTAAGCTAGCGACCACAGGTAAAAACAATAAAAGCTTCATTTTGATTTATTAACGTACGTTTAAGGTTTATAAATAACGATTAATAACACCAGATAGGCACATAAATAACACTATATAACACACACTACACTCATCATTGACACTGATCGGCTTAATAAGCTAGAACACATTTACTATTATCCATTAAACTATTTGACGGAACTAAAATCAAACAGGTTTTTACCATTTATTTGAATGAGCAAAAATAGTAATAATTTAAATTCGGCCTCATCAAATAAATTATTTAATCAAAGTTAGCTTTTCTGGTTGTAATCCTTAACAATACATGTTAAAAAATCGATTATTGATTTAACATGCTTAGATAAATAAACAAATAATTTTAATGTTAAGGGTTTAAGTTAAGCCAGACCTGTGTTAATATATCAGGTAAGCAAAGAGTGCGGGCAGCGTGACCTAGCGTGTGCCAATTTAGTAAAAAACTATTTATTACATGATACAATCACTTTATTTCAAAAAAACTTAAGGTTTTTTGAAACAAAGCAAATTAATATTATCATCATGAGCCACAACAATTCACGACAATATAGCCAATAAACCATCATCATATAGGAGTTCACTGTTGGACACTTCAATCGCACGCCATTTGTCTCGTTTTTCGGCAGCTCTCATCCAGAATCTTCTTTCTTAATAGAAGGCTTGTAAAAAGCTTTGAACTATATCTTTTTTTTTGTTTTATTTTAATTTAGGAAACAGAGCGTCATTTTTATCACTCATGGGTAAGAGACCGGTTAAGAATTGAATATTTGGAGTTAAAACGTGTCAAACCCTATATTTAACCCCCGATGGAAAAAGTGGCGTGTTTTAGGCTTGACGTCTGTACCTGTGTGTTTGTGACGGATGAACAGCTTTTTATTTTTGAAAGGTGACTTTATTGACAGTGTTCTTAGCTATGTTTATTGAAAATATGGTCAAGCCGATCAAAAGTTATGGGAGTTTTACTGTTTGAATCGGGCTATTTTCGCAAGATATTGGGTCATAATGAGTGTGTATGTGTTGTGTGTGTTGTGTATTGTTTGATATTGTGTGATAGATTGTTGATCGATGCATGTCTCCTACTAGACAAATTATGTATATTAAAAGGAACGAAATAAAAAAATAAATTTAAAGAATCTTGGGGTTTTGGAAAAAAATATTTTTATATTTTACTTATTTAATGACTGTTTTTCAGGCTAACATAAAGTCAGAAGAAAAAAACATAATACTAAACCTAATATAGATTAACACATTCATAGCTAAGATTTATCCAGATATTAATTTTTTCCTTTAATGTTTAAAATAGAATTTAACTGTCCAATAATGACATTATCTTGCTTAAATTTTGAATAATAATTGGATAACAGGTTTCCTACGGACTGATACAGCCATGGGAACAGTTTATAGATAAATTGTTTATTCATCATCATAATTAATTCACTATAAGATATTATTGTAGTATGTAAATTGTAAATATTTGTTTACTAACAAGATTATATTTATTGCTTTACGAATGTAATAAAACCAGTGTTAATCATACCATACTAAATTTTACTGTTTTTTTGCGTAAAAATACTCTTTGTTATTTATTACTTTGTTGCCGATTAAATTCATGAAAATCGCCGTTTGTTCTCAAAAAATCCGCCAGGACGCTTAGGTCGACGTCGAAGAACTAGAGAGTATAAGGTGGCACGTTCTAGGGTTGAGTGAAGTCCGAAGAGAGGGGAGGATACAATAACCTCAAATCAGGCCACCTTATGTATTTCCGAGAGGGCGACCAGCTATCCCAAGGCGGCGTCGGGTTCCTGGTAAACAAAATCCATCTGTGACAACGTTGTGGAGGTCTCCAGTGTCTCGAACAGGGTAGCGCACCTAATAATTAAGCTAACTAAGAGGTATAGCCTCAAGGTTGTACATGTTTACGCACCGACCTCGGCACACTCGGACGACGAAGTGGAGGAAATGTTTGAGGACATTGCCAAGGCCTTGCATTCTACGACTAAGACCCACTACAGCGTTCTCATGAGGAATTTTAACGCCCAAGTGGGAGTACAGAATTGCAGTGATTCGGTAGTAGGATCCAACCGGTTTGGTAGCAGGAATCAAAGGGGGCAAATGCTAGTCAACTTCCTAGAAAGAGAAGGGCTTTTCGTAATGAATTCCTTCTTTAAGAAACAGCCCCAAAGGAAGCCCCGACAACGTGACCAAAAATGAGATGGACTTCATCATAACAGATAAAAAGCACATATTCAGGGATTTCTCAGTGATCAACAGGTTTAATACCGGCAGCAATGACAGACTTGTTCAAGGCTCCCTGAATATCAATTGCAAGCTTGAGAAAACCCGTTTGATGAAGTCTAGGCTCCGTCCCAATATGCTCCAAACAATGTTGGGATCTGAAGCGTTCCAGTCAGACCCGGAGAACCGTTTCGCTGCCGTGGAAACCGCAAATAGCGTTGACCAGGTGCTCGACCAAATGGTGGCAATCCTCAGGGAGGAAGGTGCGAGATTTTGTAAGATGCGGCGTACGGGCAGGAAGTCTAAACTTTCGGAGGGAACTCTGAAGCTTATGATGGAACGACGTAAAAATCCACCGGTCACATCGTCAGAACAGCGGGCACTCAATAAACATATAAGGAAAATGGTACGATGCGACCTCCGACGAGCCAACATGCTCTCTACAGAGAAAGCGATTGAGCAAAACCGGAGGTCGAAAGTGTTTGTCCAGGCACTTGGGAGGAGCCATCTGACAAAATTTACTACATCTAATGTCGAATATCGTCGTTTCGAAGCCGGAGATTCTTTCGGAAGTTGAAAACTTCTACGGCCAATTGTACGCAACGCATCCATCTCAGGCTGATCCCGAAAATGAGGATTCTAGAACAACCTTAACCCGCCATTTCACAGAAGACCTGCCTGAGATAAACCAAGACGAAATCGAGGCGGCTCTCAAACAGCTTAAAAATGGAAAAGCCCCGGGCGAGTACGGGATAACTACCGAGCTACTGAAAGCGGGAGGACGTCCGGTACTGAAAGAGCTTGGGGAGCTCTTTAATTCTGTCCTGTTTTCTGGGAGAACTCCAAAAGCGTGGCAAAGGAGCGTGGTCATTCTGTTCTTAAAAAAGGGTGACAAGACCCTTTTGAAGAATTATAGACCAATTTCGCTTCTTAGCCACGTATATAAGCTGTTTTCGAGAGTCTGTGTTTTGCTTTGGTGGACTATGAGAAGGCTTTTGACTCTATCGAAACCTGGGCTGTTTTGGAGTCTATGCAGCGATGCCAAGTGGACTGGCGATACATCCAAGTGCTGTGATGTCTTTATGCAAACTCAACAATGACCGTCCAACCGTCAGGACCGGCAAACTAAGCATATCTCACTGCGTCGAGGGGTTAGACAAGGGGACGTTGTTTCTCCGAAATTGTTTAGCAATGCGGTGGAGGATATGTTAAATACGCTGGACTGGGAAGGACTCGGCATTAATATAAACGGCAAATACATCTCACACCTGCGATTTACGGATGACATCGTCATAATGGCAGAGTCACTGCACATCTTGCAGCTTATGCTGGACGGCTTAGCTGGTTCTTCTGCACGCATCGGTCTCCGGATGAACTTGGACAAAACCCGGATTATGTTCAATTCATACGTCACTCCGGGACCGATTGTGGTCAATGGCGGTGCTCTCAAAATTGTTCGACAATACGTTTACCTCGGGCAAACTTTGCAGTTTGGTA
This sequence comes from Orthosia gothica, assembly GCA_949775005.1. Taxonomy (NCBI): domain Eukaryota; kingdom Metazoa; phylum Arthropoda; class Insecta; order Lepidoptera; family Noctuidae; genus Orthosia; species Orthosia gothica. Next base: position 15,196,895 of record OX459042.1, read on the forward strand.
AGAACAACTTTGAGAAGGAGGCTATTAGAAGAATACAGCTGGGCTGGGCGGCATTTGGAAAACTTCATCGAGTCTTCTCGTCACGTATCCCACAAAGCCTGAAGACCAAAGTCTTCAACCAGTGCGTCCCTGTTATGACCTACGGCGCCGAGACGTAGACACTCACAATACAGCTGGTTCCTCGGTTAAAAGTTGCTCTGCGAGCTATGGAAAGGGCTATGCTCGGAGTCTCTCTAAGGGATCGAATCCGAATCGAGGTGATCCGGCAGAGAACCAAAGTTGTCGACATAGCTTATGAATAAGTAGAATATATATTTAAATAGAATAAGTTAGCTACAGTGGCAATGGGCCGGCCATATAAGTCGTAGAACCGATGACCGTTGCGGTAGACGTGTTCTTGAGTGGAGACCGCGAACTCGTAAACGTAAGGTGGGACGCCCTCAGGCTAGGTGGAGTGACGATCTTCGCGGGGTGACTGGTAGCAGCTGAATAAGAGTTTCCGAAAATCGTAGCAAATGGCGTGCAATTGGAGAGGCCTATGTCCAGCAGTGGACTGCTATAGGCAGATGTTGATGATGATGACATACTGCTGCTAAATGCAAGGTAATGTATAGTAATCATTAATATTAATTTACCTAGTAATAGTATCGTTTTTTAGCGTTCATTTACTTTTACATATATATTTATTAGATACCACTGTTGTATCCTTTTTAACCCAAAGGTTGACTGGTAGAGAATGCCTCCCTGAATGTATCACCATTATACATGAATTAAATATATATATATATATATGTTACAGGAAATCTGTGAAAACCAGGCATTGTATATGTCGTCGCGTAGGCGTGAATTTGCTAATTCATTCTCCTAATTAATCATTTTAAGTGTCAATGTCTATTTAAGTTGGGTTTTGAGTTCAACGCCATCTATTGGCTTATAGTGGAATCAGTTATTGATCTGTTTTAATGAAGATCATTTGATAAGCTAATTTCAATGTCTAATTAATACGAGATGTTTAAATAAAACGGGCACACTTATTGTAGGACTTTTAGATTTGTTCTCATTTTAACTATTGCACATTTGACGAAGTAAATGTGTTTGATTATGTTATTCTTATTACGCAAAGTTGTCAACAATGGCGGATGTTATAATTTATATGGCCAATAACCAGATTTAATAATTTAATACGAGAACTAAACAAATTTGAGTAAATGATTAAATACTAAAAAGTCATAAGACTATTTTACACAGCTATGTAATAACGAGAAACCTTCTGATTCCGACATTGTTATTTATTAAGCCATTGTTACAATCATTTTCTTAATCTAACTTAGCGCTATTAGTAATCGTAACAAGTTATATTTTAATAAAGTAAGAAAAAACAAAGGTACCCAAACTAGGCTGCGCCTGAATCTTGGGGCCCGGAGTTGCGATATCTTAAAGTTAAAACACAATTTGTTGATGTGGTAACAAGGCAGGTAATATCTTGTAGGTAATTCTGGATTACCTTTAAACAAGAAATAAAATGATATTACATAAAGAAATAAAAAGTACTCTAAAGTTTAATAATGTTGAGAGTGTGTGTTAATGAGTGTGTGTGTGTGTGCGTGCAGATGTGTATATTATTTTCAGTTATTTTATGTTTTTTAGTTTAATTGTTTTAAGATTTCTTCCGTCTCTTTATATGTTAGTTTGGCAAACCATTTTATTAGAGTTTTCTTGCATGAAAAGTTGTTCATGTCTTTAATGTCGCAGCTTTTGCTGATTTTATTATAAACTAGCTGACCCGGCAAACTTTTTTTTGCCATAAAAAGACCAAACATTTATCTACCCTACCTACCCTACCTTACACTACCTACCCTACCCTACCCTACACTACCCTACACTACCCTACCCTACCCTACCCGACCCTACACTACCCTACCCTACCCGACCCTACACTACCCTACACTACCCTACCCTACACTACCCTACACTACCCTACACTACCCTACCCTACCCTACCCTAACCTACCCGACCCTACACTACACTACCCTACCCTACACTACCCTACCCTACACTACCCTACCCTAACCTACCCGACCCAAGTGAGGAAAGCGAAAGATAGGAAAGTAATTCTAGGCTGTAGGTCAGAAGAAGAGAGGGAAAAGTTGAGGGAAAAGATCAGGAAGGCGCCTGAGCTGGAAGCGCAAAATATTAAAAATAAAAACCCGCAGGTTGTGTTGCGCGACGTAATGCAGTACAACGCAAATGAGGAAGTACTCAAGGCACTTAAAAACCAAAACGCCGCCATCTTTCGAGATCTCCAAGATGAGCAGGCGAGAATGGAAATAATTTATAGAAAGCGAGCCAGGAACCCGCTAATGTGTCACGTAGTGTTGAGGGTCGCCACAGAGGTTTGGCGGCGTATGCTCGAGGTTGGGTCGGTGCACGTGGAGTTCCAGCGGGTGAGGGTCGAGGACCAATCCCCGCTGGTCCAATGCTCGCTCTGCCTTGGGTATGGGCATAGCCGACGCCTTTGCACAGAATCTGTGCCAAAGTGCAGCCACTGTGGCGGTCCCCACATGAGGACGGAGTGCGCGGACTGGGCCGCTGGCCTACCTCCAAAGTGTTCCAATTGCACGCGCGCAAGGATTGACAGCGCCAACCACCATGCTTTCAGCTCGGAGTGTCAAGTTAGAAAAAGGTGGGATGCAATAGCCCGTTCTGTTATAGCGTACTGCTAAGGGCACCCCGGAGACTTCTGCCCAACAAAACGCAAGACCATACCGTGTGGCCCAAGCAAACCTACAACGTAAGGACCTGGCAACGACCGAACTCTTTTTAGAGGCCAGTAAAAGGAAGATGGCATGGGCGCTTATCCAGGAGCCGTACGTGGGAGGGGCGCGAGGTATGAAGAACTACCGAGGTTCGCGAATCTACCAGTGCGAGGTTGATGGAAGTGGGAGGGTAAAGGCGGCAATTGCCGTCTTTGACGATGACCTGGATGTCATTCCCTACCCGAAACTCACCACAAACAACATCGTTGTGGTGGCGATCCGGACCAAAGCCTGGGAAATCGCAGTAGTTTCTTACTACTTCGAGCCAGACCAACCCATAGGGCCATACCTGGACCAGTTGACCCGGATCAAATCGGAAGTGGCCACCGGTAGATTGCTTGTAGGCGGTGACGCTAACGCTAAGAGTCCTTGGTGGGGCAGCATCGTCGAAGACTCCAAGGGCGAGGAAATGTCCGGAACCCTGGAGGACTTAGAGCTTCAGGTGCTGAACACTGGTGACGCTCCCACATTTGACACTGTCCGAGGTGGTCGAGTGTATACAAGCCACGTGGACGTCACGGCATGCTCGCTCGACCTTTTTGACCTGGTGGACGGCTGGCGGGTCGACACAGGAGCAACATCCTCTGACCATAACACTATATTCTTTAACATTAATGTAAAAAGGGAAAAAGGGATGAATATAATTAGAACAACAAGAAAATTTAATACAAGAAAAGCGGACTGGGATAAATTTAGAGTAAAATTAAGGGAAAATAAAGTTGAAAGTAACGTAAATTTAAATAGCATACAAGAAATAAATAGTAAACAAGACTTAGAAGAAATAGTAGTTAAATATAGTAAAATCATAGAACAAGCATGCGAAGATGCCATTCCTAAAACAAATAGAAAAATTAAAATTAATTGTCCGTGGTGGTCCGAGGAGCTCACTGTGAAGAAGAAGGAGTTTACCAGACTGAAGAACCGCATCCGCAATGCCGCGCCGGTCCGGCGAGCGAAGGTCGTAGACGAGTACCTGAAGGCCAAAGAGGAGTACGAGATGCTAGCGAAGAGCGCCCAATTCGCAAGTTGGAAGGAATTCTGCCGGAAACAGGATCGGGAAGGGGTCTGGGAGGGAATCTTCAGGGTGATTGGTAGGACCGCCAGAAGGCAGCAGGAACTGACCCTATGCAGCGATGGTGTATTCCTCAACCCAAGTGAATCAGCCGCCCTACTTGCAGATACGTTCTACCCCGAAGACAGAGTAGACCAGGACAACGCTGACCACAGGCGAATAAGAGAAGCGGCCAGTCGAGTAAATGAGTGGCTTCATGATGAATATCATGATCCACCATTTACCTCGCTGGAGCTGAAGACCGCCGTGGCAGGTTTCAATCCCAAAAAGGCACCAGGAGGGGATGGACTGACGTCTGATATCTGCAGTCGAGCGATCCACCAGGACCTGGACGCGTTCCTTGCCCTCTACAACAAGTGCCTTGAATTGGCACACTTCCCGAACATCTGGAAGGAGGCCACAGTCGTGGTCCTCAGAAAGCTGGGCAAGGACGATTACCTAAACCCCAAGGCATACAGACCAATAGGTCTACTGCCGGTTCTGGGGAAGGTCCTGGAGAGGATGGTAGTAGCGCGTTTAAAATGGCAGCTTGTACCGCGGTTTAGTACTCGCCAGTTTGGCTTTATGCCCCAGAGAAGCACTGAGGACGCCCTCTATACGCTCGTGAAGCACGTACAGGACAAGTTGAGGCAAAAAAAGCTAATTGTCCTGGTGTCACTGGATATAGAGGGGACCTTCGATAGTGCTTGGTGGCCAGCCATCAAGGTCAGACTGACTGAGGAAAAGTGCCCGGTTAACATAAGAAGGCTGCTAGACAGCTACCTCGACAGTAGGAAAGTCAAGGTTCGTTACGCTGGGGAGGAATGCACGCAAGTGACTAGCAAGGGCTGTTTTCAAGGGTCAATAGGTGGTCCCATCCTGTGGAATCTCATTTTAGACCCACTATTGCAGGAATCGGAGCAGCGCGGAATCTTCGGGCAGGCGTTCGCCGATGATATCGTTTTGGTTCTGGATGGGGACTCAGCGACCGAAGTTTCAACATCTGCCAATGCAGCCCTCGCCCATGTTCAGAGTTGGGGCGTCAGAAACAAGCTGAGGTTCGCACCGCACAAAACCTGTGCGATGGTCGTAACCAACAAGCGCAAGTATGATACTCCAAGGCTGAGCATGGCCGGGGTCGACATTGGTATGGTCAAGAAGATGAAGTTGTTGGGTCTAACCATAGACGAGAAGCTTACCTTCAACGAGCACCCCGCGAACGTCTGCAGGAGGGCAGTGAACATCTACAAGCAGCTGTCCCGCGCCGCTAAAGTGAGTTGGGGATTGGACGCACAGATCATACACACAATCTACACTGCTATGATTGAGCCCATAATAACGTACGCGGCCGCAGCCTGGGCTCCCGCTACGAAGAAGCTGGGAATACGGAAGAAGCTAGGCTCGGTCCAACGAGGATTCGTCCAGAAGATCTGTAAATCTTACCGTACTGTCTCCCTGAACTCGGCACTGGTACTGTCCGGAATACTACCTCTAGATCTGCGCATACAGGAGGCAGCCGCCCTGTATGAAGCGAGGAGAGGGCCATCCCGGTTTTGCCAGGAGATAGGGAGATCGAAGGTGCGGTGGGGTTTGCAGAGGCTCCTCATCCAGCTACCCAAATGCCCCTGGAGTTCATGTGCCTGGCAGACCAACAGTTGCTAGACAGTAACAATGTGCAGGCGGTGCGAATCTTCACCGACGGCAGCAAGATTGATGGGAAGGTCGGAGCCGCATTATCCATTTGGGATAATGGAGGCGAAGTCCGGAACCTCAAACTTAGCTTAGCCGCGTACTGCACAGTCTACCAGGCGGAACTCCTGGCCATCTGCAAAGCGACGGACGTGATCCTCACGCGGCAAGAGACGAGCTATGGTTTGTACAGTGACTCAATGTCAGCATTGCAGACGCTTGCAAGCCATGGCTCTCTCCATCCCCTGGCGGTTCACGCGCGCGCTAATCTGGCTCAAGCCCTGGGCCAGAGCAAAGCTGTATCTTTGTTCTGGATCAAGGCCCACGCGGGCCTGCCGGGGAATGAGCGAGCGGACGAGCTGGCAAAGAAGGCAGCATTGTCGTTGCGGAGGAAGCCGGACTACGACCGATGTCCGGTGTCATTTATCAAGCGACAGATTCGTTTGGAATCGCTTGATGAATGGAACCGAAGATACGTGTCGGGCGAGACAGCCTCTGTGACGAAAATGTTTCTTCCGGACGCCATAGCGGCTTTCCGTATTATAAAACAGGTGCGGCCCACAGGCGTTCTCACTCAGGTTTTGACGGGGCACGGCGGGTTCTCTGAATACTTGAATCGCTTCAAGTGTAAGGAGAGCCCATCGTGCGTCTGCGATCCAGGAGTGGCAGAGACTGTCCAGCACATACTTGTAGATTGCCCGTTATTTATCAGGGAACGCTACCAACTCGAATGTGAACTGGACAGGAGACTGACGAAGGAGAGCCTGCATGGGCTCATGAGTAAGCAACACAGGGAAAAGTTCCTGGTGTACTGTGTTAATGTGGCTTCCACCGTCATTGCACGAAACCGAAGTTGAAGCGGCACTATGCTTCACCGGTATTATTAGAATATTTGTAAGAAGCATAAAATAGCACGCACAAAACTGCAATGACGAGCGGTGCACTGGGGTAGTACCTAGCAACAACAGATTGTCTGTATGATGAAAAGCACTGTTGTGCTTCTCATCCCTATTTGTAAGGCACAATTCATATAATTTAGATATTTTCCCTGTGATGTATAGTTATTGTATATTCTGACTGTTATAAATAGCACTTTTGCACATTGTATTTATTAACAGCACTTCTTGCACATTTGTAATTTTCTGTAAACTTGTATATTAGCACTTTTTATCTTTGACCCAATTTTAAATAAATAAAGCTGCCATTTACATAATTAAAGAAAGTGGGATGCCCACCCACCGTATACAAGAGATGTAAGCAAGAAGAACAATTAGTATGAAGTATGAAAGTACGAGAAGCATGAAAGAGGAATGGAATTAATGGATTTGCACAGAATAGGCGCCATATTTGTTGAGCGGGATTAGTATTATAAAAAGAAATAAAAAACCTACCCGACCCTACACTACACTACCCTACACTACCCTACCTAAGGGACCCTACCCTATGTCCGTTTCCTGGTTCTAAGCTATCTCCCCACCAATTTTCAGCCAAATCGATTAAGCCGTTCTTGAGTTATAAATTGTGTAACTAACACGACTTTCTTTTATATATATAGAAGATATGTATATGGGAGTAAAACGGGCATCGTCTGCCTAAGAGGCTCTTTGCTTCGGGAATGGGAATGTTGAATACGCGTTTAGAGACAAGTTTGTTATAGTCGGATCTATTTTTTAGGGTTTTGTGAACATGTAATGTTGCGTTTAAGATAAATAATTGCCGCACTCTTAAGACAGCGAACTCCTTATGGATAAGATCTGTTGGGTAGCGAAAAGGTTTTCTTAAAGCTACTTTTATGCTTTTCCCTGCTGCACCCCAAACAGAAATCCCGTATTGAAGTACTGACTGACACAGTCCAAGGTAAATTGTACGTAGAATTTCAATGGGAGTACAGTCACGCAGTTTTTTCATCACGTATATCAGCTTCCTAACGCGGCCAGAGAGCAGCTGTATATGTGATTTGTATGACAGGATTTCGTCTAATGTGATACCAAGGTATTTAATAGAGGCAGTGTGATCTATAACTTGACAGGTACAGTGAGTAAGTGGCGATGTCTGGTAGCTGCAGCATGTATGGTATTTAAGTATAAGATGAGGAGGAGGTCGAGAAGCTATTGTTTTGAAGAAGGTTATGAACTTAGTTTTCTTTATATTCAGAGTCAGGAGATTTGCGTCAAGACACTCGGAAACAGTTAATAGTCCGTTCTCTGCAAGACGGTACACTTGTTCCCAGGTTTTAGCGTGGAAAATTATGACAGTGTCATCAGCATAGGATATTATTTCAGCGTTGTGTAGTCGTAAGTTTAAAATATCATTCATGTGGAAGGAGAAAAGAATTGGGCCGAGTGTGCTCCCTTGTGGAATTCCAAAGTCGATGGGAAGCACGTCACTAGAGTGTTCCTCTACTTTGACTAGCTGTTTGCGATTAGATAGGTAACTCGTGAACCAATCAAGTGCAGCCCCTCGGATACCTGCACATTCAAGTTTTCTCAGAAGAAGTGCAACTGATATTGTATCAAAGGCCTTTGCCAGATCTAAAATAACTCCTATGGTCTGTTCTCCGTTTTTGGTGAAAGTAGCTACTAAGTTAGTCAGTAATGTAGCCGCGTCTTCAGTTGACCTTCCTCGTCGGAATCCGAACTGTCTGTCTGATATCAGTTTGTGTTTTTCAAAAAAGTTCACTAGCCTGTTGTTAACCAATTTCTCAAGTATTTTGGACAAAATGGACAGAAGTGCTATTGGTCGATAATTTTCAGGTAAGTCTGTAGGGCCGCTTTTGTGTATTGGTCTGACGGAAGCAACCTTCCAGCATGCTGGGAAGGTCCCAGATTCTAAGCTAAGATTATAAAAATATGGGTGAGTAGTTTAATGATTGCATTTTTAATTTTTATTATAAATCTTGCAGTGATACCATCAAGTCCTGGTGTGGTGTTAATTTTAAGTTGGTAGATATATTTAGTTAAAAAAAAAACACATGTGGTTTGTATTTTTTTACAAGAGATTCCTGAGTCTCAGTAATTCGTGATAGTATTTGATCAGATAGGTTTTTTCCAATCGAGGTGAAGTACGCATTACAGTTGTTAAGTGAGTTAACAGGATCCTCCGAATTGGTAATTAGCTGAGATGAGTCACTTCGTTGATTATTTGGGCTATATATTGATTTGAGAGTGTTCCATAGTTTTTTAGGGTCCTTTCGGCTTTCAGTTATTAGTTGGCTTTTGTGCTCTGTTTTTAGTTTATGTAAAAGGTTGTTGCAAAAATTCCTGTACGTAGTATAAACCAGTCTTTTCATCTCATTGTCTGGGTTGGAATTTGAAGCTTGATGAAGACAGTCTCTGTGCTTTATGCACCTCATAAGACCTGAAGTGATCCATGGTTTAAGTGTGAATCTACTTCTGCTTATTTTAACTTTGTGCGTGTGTTTAATTACTAGATTAGATATAATAGTTGTTAGAGTGTTTGTACAGGAGTTGGCACAGTTAGAATTGAGGATGTCAGACCAGTCGATGTTCAGTAAATTCTCCGCGATTGCGTCATCGTCAATTCTGTTTGTCCATCGGGATCTTGTATGAGATTTAATGCAATTGTTTTCTAATGAAATGACAGCCAGGGCCATATCGTGGTCTGTTATAGAGCATTTGCCGATTATTCCTTCGGGTCTGTAGCTTGATTTAACAAAGATGTGATCAAGACAAGTACGCCCCCTGGTAGGTTCGGTGATAGCAGGTAGAAAGCCATGTGAAGCCATAAGGCTCAAGTATTCGGCGTGATTAGAAATAGTAGTATTAATTATGTCGATGTTTAGGTCTCCGGCAACTACAATAGTTGGATATCTTTTTATTAGAGCTAAAGCAGTGTCTAGGGATTCAATAAAGTTATTTAGATTTGAAAAGGATGGCGACCTATACATTCCTATGATAGCTGCTTCGTTGTCCAGGATAAGTGCGATACTGTCAGCTTCTGTAATGGATGACTATCACTTTTACATTTCTACTCATTTTGGTATAAATAATGACACCGCCATTTTTGTTCAATTGTGATTGAGAGCGATAAACAGAATAACCTGGTAGTGGCTCTAATATTGTCCCTTTTAGTTTGATTGTCAGATTTTTGATTGTTAGATTAGTAAGATTGTCAGATCACCGGAACTTGAATATTTTTGTTATTAGATGACTATATCAATAATAATCTACAAACAACTTTGTATTTGTCAGTATTGGGGTTGTTTAATGTTAAAATAATTAACAGAGCAGCATTAAAGTATTGTTTGCTAGCTTTATTCAACTATCCAAGTAATTAGTGTCTAAACAAAATCAATATGAAGGTTCCGCCCACGGAGAACGCACGCTTACTGTGTGTGAAAAATTATAACTGATTAATAAATCTAATTGAATAGATGTTTGAAAACCTATTAAACATGTTACGTTAATTGTTATAAAGTGATTGTATAATCTATAAAAAGATTTAAAAGAGTATCCTGGAGTTTCTCGCAAGATCTTCTCCAGCAATCGACGAGGGCTTTGCGATCTAGCGAGCCACACGATGTGGTTTTAGCTTCAAGTTCATTTGAAAACTCAAAGTGCCTGTAACTAAGTCAAACAAATACTCTGAGTTTCAATCCAGTGTTGTGTGGGATTAATGATGGTAGTCCTATGATTCATAGGTGCTTCGACGTGACATATATATTTTTTAGGTAATCTAAAGAATTATCCGGGCTTATTTATGAAAACTGTGAAAGGATAATTCTAACATTAATCAATACACACATTGACTAGGAAATGCATAAATATCCTAGGATTTGTATACAATTCCTAAATGTTTCAAGGAAAAGTGTTTAATAAAATAATTATTAAATAAATAAAACCAATTATATGTTTTTATGATTCCCAGTGCAATATTTTTAATAGATAATCCTAAAAATAAACATTAAATCTTTATAAGACTTAGTAACAATAAAAAATAATCAGAAAATCTACGATCAACAATCAATAAAATCGATCTACCCAATCTGCCCAACTATATTGGGGTCGGCTTCCAGTCTTACCGGATGCAGCTGAGTATCAGTATTTTACATAGAGCGAATGCCTATCTTACCTCCACAATCCAGAAACTGGGTAACACGATACCTCTTGGAAAAACTGGTGTCAAATATCCTGGGTTCTGACTGATCTGTTACGTCTAATGGCTTAGCGTACTTTACTTTCCAAGGCACGGAGGCATCTCGCTATATAAAGATTGTCACCCTACATGGATGGGTCATGGCCAACCTCAGCAAGCGTTCGTTAGCCTTGAAGATTGACCCGTGCGACTGTTATAATTTAGCCACAAGCTCCTCAATCAGAACCCAATCAACGATCACGCGAGCGATCTATTGGGTATTGGTATTAGATCGCTCGCGTGATCGTTGATTGGGTGGCGCATGGGATATTTCCCATGCGCCCTAGTTTCCCACGTAAAGGGCCGAAATTCTGTTTTTAACAGATTTCCTATTACCGTTTAGGCATTTTATAGAATGCCTAGGAAATACAATTTATTTCATACCTTTCCGGTTTTTTTTTGGTATTCTATAGATTTCCTAGGAATTGTATAGAATGCCTGATTTCATACATTTCCTAGAATATATACATCTCATCGTTTTTTTTTTAACATTTTTGCAATTAGAGATTGAACACATTGCTAATATATGGGTGTATTATATTAAGATGCTTTTGCTTGCTTTTGTTTTAAATAAATACCTAACCACAAAATTCGGTATTTGTGTTACGAAAAGGCGACAGCTTATCTTCAAATTCTTTCCAAGTGCATACTCCTTCTTTGCAAACTGTCTGTAATGGTTCTTCGTTCGAGTAAAATACAACATTATAGTCGTCGGCTCCCTTGTTGCATCTGTAAAAACCATTAAAAATATTATTATTTATTTTATTTTATGTGTGATGTGTGTTTGTGATTTGATTTTTTTTGCGTGGTTTCGTAACATCAGCTATCTGCCAGTGATAGTCCTGTAGAAATCGGTCCAGCCATTTCCGAGATTAGCCGGCACAAACAGACAGACAGGCAAAAAATTTCAAAACAGTTTTTTTTTTACATTTATTTGTATCGCATATACTTTTATAATTATGTATTTCGTAAAAACGTGTTATTTGATATTACAAACAGACACCTAAATTAAATTTACTTGTTTAGATGAAATGAGGTTAAGAACTAATTACCTGAATAAACGAATTAATTTATATTATTATTAAAAATAAGGTTTAAAGTAAGTTTTTTATTGGGTGTTCGGGGGCCTAAAAATGATCTTCCAGGAAAACATGGATGCCCGAAAAAAAAAACCTCTTTTTTATGCCGAGCAGAGTTTGGTCTCCCAGGCACTGTATATTATAAAGGCCTTTATATATGTAAGAGCGGGCGTACTCAGGATTCTCAAATGATAACGATCAGACATCTTGTATACACTTTTTATTACTCACACCAACAGTAAGTCTCACAACTTAATTTTATAATGATATGTGCACAGTTCAATACAATTCAATACTGAGTTCTTTCGACTAGAACCAGCCTATTTATACGTTTAAACAAATGACAAGACGTCACACAGCAACAACATCCAGTGACATTCGTTTATCAATTAATTATAGATTTAGGTTTGTAAAAATACAGTAATTGTGTACATTATTTGTTTAGTAATTAATAATACTTTTTACAAATATTTTGAACGAATATAGTTACCAATTATTTTATTGAAATAAACTAACAGTCGGTGAATCTACCTTCCATTTTTGACTTTAAAATATTACTCAAATAAAAACAAATCTTTACAATATCAATACATAATTCGTGTTTCCGTTATGTCATCTGCCCTTTTGACGTTTTGATTTCGTCTCTGCTGCTAGTTTCATTTACCAGCGCTATCACGGCCATACTGACGAGCGGGCCTTGCTAGGCCCAGCGAATCTCTGAAAATCATAAAAAAAATTAAAATATGCAAAAACCTTTTAGACCAGACACAGAGGCAACATTATTGTTTGTTCTGGTGAAACTGTCAAACTCAGAGATCGCAGATCGTGGCTTGTCCATTAAGGTTCAGAGGCCCATCTTTGACTTGTTTTGACTTAAATTTTATTGAATCATCCAACTTAAACCATAGCCATGACCAAGGCCTTTTTACACATCCATTTTGCTAACTCAAATCAAATTCAGAGGTCTCAGATCGTAGCTTGATCATAAAGATTCAGAGGCTAGTCTTACGACTTGTTTTGACTGAGTTTTATTTAACTATCAAACTCAGAGGTCGCAGATCGTTGCTTGATCATAAAGATTCAGAGGCCCCGTCTTTGACTTGTTTTGACAGAATTTTATTTAACCAACTAATTCTGAAACTCAGAGGTCGTAGTTCGTTGCTTGATCATAAAGATTCAGAGGCCAGTCTTTGACTTGTTTCGACTAAATTTTATTTAACCAAACAAAACATTCTTTTTTTTATCCATAAGTTAAGCTTTTCAATTCTGAATAATGTTATAAAAAGTTTTAACCCTTTTTTTTTCATTATTATTTATTCTTGCTATCACGGTCTAGTCGTTCAAAGTTCATTGAGTGACCAAAGTCTTTTTCTAAAACCAAAACCTTTTTTATTATTTCTTTTTGCTTCTGTTTCGGCCATTCTATGCTTAGGGTCTAAACGGATATGGTATTTTCAATTGCAGAGGAGATTACCTAGTTAATCAAAAGGGCCATTCAGTAGCCTTAGATTTCGTATATTTTAATGCCAATTACAATTCACCTATTTTATTAACCCAAACCCATTCAGTTTGACTGTTAGCTCTAGATGTACCGCGAGTAATAGCATGATGTACGAAGAAAAAGAAAATAATAATGGCTGTAATCTGTGCCATTGTAGCGGATTCCCCATTTGTAATAATTCTATATGAGGTACCAAAAGATTAATTGAAAAGTTATACTTATTCAATGATCATCAATAGGGTGAAGTTCGGAACGCAAAAGCTTCTAATCTTCGTGATTACAAAGTCCAAGTACCACTGATAGTCACTAATGTCACATTAAATGAAACAAAAGAAAAAGACACCAGGTATCTTATTCACGACCTTTAGCCATCACATAGCTCTCTTCTCAATTGCTCTACTCGCACATCCCTACGATGTCGAGTCAACTCAACTCTCTGAACTCAGAACCTGTTCACACAGAGATTTAGTCTGTCCTATGTTACTTACGTCTATTCATCATCTACAATCTCAATTGGTACTTCAGCTTTGTATATCTTACTAACACAATCTACGCATAGTAATAAAAATTAGAAAACCAAAATTATTTCAATTTTCGTAACGAAGGCTTGTCGATTCGAACGTCATCAACATTAACATGGTGACCTCACCTCTCGCGTGACTATGCGAGTTTACTTTATTTTAACCTCATAACTCTACAGGAAGGTTCCTTACACAAACGTGTTTATTTTAAACCAACTTACAGGACCACAGTTGCTACAAAGACCTCCAGTTGCCACACTGGCCTACAGTTGCCATAAAGGCCTCCAGTTGGCACACTGGCGTTTAGTTGCCACACAGGCCAACAGTTGCCATAAAGGCCAACAGTTGCCACACAGGCCAACGCACAACGCTCGGCTACTCCTGACCAAACTAGATCATTGGGTTCGTGACAATAGGGAAATTTTAGAACTTTGATCTTTAACTAAATCATTACCCTGGGCCATGTACCACCAGTCGCTCAAATCAAACTTTAAAACTTCTTCTGCAGCGAAAACTGCCAAGCTTACAGAAACCCTCGAGTAAAACCTCTAACGCCACGGCTCTGTAGCCGAACAGCAATTATATTGCTCTCACACAACGGTCTCTCAAGACCCCGACCTCCGCCAGAATCCACTGGTACGGTCAAACATAATACGGCTGATAGACTCAATTACTCGACATTTTGAGCTTGCTCATCATCATTAAAATTCTTTTAACATCAACATCGACTGGTACATGACCCGCTGGCATCTTCCTTAACCTAACGTGTCCATACTTGTAGGTTTAAGCGTATCTATTTAAAGCTTTCGGTGTATAACGATCACTATCCTGTCATAATCACATATCGCGGACTTAATACCGGGCCTCTTCAGTTTTCGTACTAAAGTTTCCCACACAACACTATTCATTAGAAAAAGGTCCTACGATCAACAAGTTAAACTAAACAAAGTAAAGGCAATGCATACTCAACTCATAAACCCACTTTAAAAAACCCATCGCCACATGGTACGCATGAGGTGCGGTCCAGAATTGGTCTTATGAGTAGACATGTTAATCAGATTCGGTTTCACTACCACAGTCATCAACTATGACGTCTAATTCTCAAAGAACTTGGCGATCGGGTATCCTTCCAACATGATTCGCGTTTTCTACTTAAAGATTTTGGAACATACTGATGGCTTATAAAAGGGAAACAACTTACCCTGATACTATTAAGGAGCTTCACGAATTAACTCTGATCAATATCATAAATATCAGATTATCAACAGTAACCCTTTACTGTCGGTCACTAACTCAGTTTTCATGTAAGAAAAACAATCGCGTGATCTACTGTTATCATAATATTACTTTGAAAGTAAGCAAGTGAATTCAGATCTGAAGACGGTGGTTGTACATCGTTACGCAACAAGATCCGTCCTGAATACACGCAAATGACCAGTACCGTTACTAACTCGATACAATTACGATAGCCCAACGACATTACTAACTCGCTTTGCCACTGAAAACGACTAGTTATTCAGTCATTTTGGATATTTCATCTCCTTCTTATGGGATATCTCATCCTAAAGTTCGTACTGAACCAAATGTTGAAACTAGGAAAGTACTAACAACCCAATAGGTAACTTATTAGCTACTTGCTTTTTACCAGGTGTGTCTTAATTACCTAGTGATAGTGCTAGGTATAACCACTACCAACCAATTCAGTGTTCCAACATGAACACTTAAAACTCGAAATAGCATCTCATCACTAGAGAATATTCGACTTCACTATCAAAATAAAATGGAAGCGACTCACCGAGTATTCCATTCCAAACTTGCGCACGTTCGTACCGTTCGGCTAAGACCAGCGAACTGCTTGCATGCTGTTCTTCTTAACCTCTCAGATGTTGACACGTCAACCTTCGCGCTCAGCATCTGAATCGCTAGCCTTCAGCAGAAGCTTCAGGCTGTGACACAATATGGTATCTGAAACATGAAAAATATTACGAGAGTATAATGTTCACACGGTTATCTTAACCATACACAGCTTTGATGGAAATTAACCTGTGCACCGGTGTAGTAACCTAAACCAATCAATCTGCCTATCTGACCTCCACAACTCAGTAACTGGGTAACACAGTACCCTTTGGCAAGACTGATGTCAGATCTCAAGCTTCGGACTACCCGTAAAGACTGTCAAAGATCTTCAAATGACAGCCGGGACCAACGGCTTAACGTACTTTCCGAGGCACGAAGGAAACTCGGTATGTTGAAATGGTCACACAACCACGGACCGACATCGTCAAGCGTTGCTTAACTTAAGTTATTATTTAGCCACGAGCTCCTCTATTAAGGGATATGAAAATAATGGGCATAACCGAAAGTTTTATTTGTATGTGTATCATATTTAGTGGCATCTAATGAAGTATTTTGATATCCAAAGTCAAAGTTTCGCGCAAATCATGTTTGTTTTGTGTTCTTGATGCTTGACCCGAGGGGTTCAGCTTGGTAAAACTATGATTTTATGCCACTGGAGCATTAGGAAAAATACTTGAAAGTAAACTTTATGACTTGGTACCATATTCAAAAAAAGATTTAGCTTGATTTGAAGTCTATTCAATACACACACAATTCCAATACACAATATAATATCTAGTTTAGCTACTTAATATTGTGCTACGAGTGCAAAAGAATAAGCATTAGTGTCTACCAATTGCTTGGCGCGTCTTAGCAAGCATGAAAATCCCTTCATCCTAGCAATAGACTGAACTACCTCGCACGGTGGATAGACAGGTAACTTGTTCACTCAATTGTTATTTTATGCTGGTCAAGATCATAATTAGGTAAATAAATTTTACTTAGCTTGTGGGTATTGGTGTTTTGTTTTTGAAAAACATCCTTTTCTGCAACTTGATCTGGCAACGAAGTAAATTCGGCTCATCCGAATGTCCTGGTCGAGTGGTCGGTAGGCTAGGCAAGGCGACTGTGTTGATGGGTCCAGTTGAGGCTCGGGTTGATCCCTTTCTTCTGATGTAAGAGCGGGCGTACTCAGGATTCTCAAATGATAACGATCAGACATCTTGTATACACTTTTTATTACTCACACCAACAGTAAGTCTCACAACTTAATTTTATAATGATATGTGCACAGTTCAATACAATTCAATACTGAGTTCTTTCGACTAGAACCAGCCTATTTATACGTTTAAACAAATGACAAGACGTCACACAGCAACAACATCCAGTGACATTCGTTTATCAATTAATTATAGATTTAGGTTTGTAAAAATACAGTAATTGTGTACATTATTTGTTTAGTAATTAATAATACTTTTTACAAATATTTTGAACGAATATAGTTACCAATTATTTTATTGAAATAAACTAACAGTCGGTGAATCTACCTTCCATTTTTGACTTTAAAATATTACTCAAATAAAAACAAATCTTTACAATATCAATACATAATTCGTGTTTCCGTTATGTCATCTGCCCTTTTGACGTTTTGATTTCGTCTCTGCTGCTAGTTTCATTTACCAGCGCTATCATATATGTTGGTAGGAACTTAATTTGATTAAACATTGGCGTCTTCGCTCTAGTTAAAACTAACTTCACTGTTTCAAAGTTCTTACCCTGATTACTGTTACTGATATCTGCTAAAATTAATTAAGTGTCGTGTTAGCAAAATGGCCTTATTTTGTTGCGAAACGTTTTTAAATAGTCAGTAATTTAGAATTATTGCTAAAAACAGAGGAAGAATTTTTTTATGTGTTATAGCACTCCAACTTATAAATAGTTGATCATTTGTTTTAGATAAGATTTTGGTGTTTCTTGCAAAGTTGCAAAATAAGAGATTTACCTCAATTTGATGTACTAAAAAAGACTATTCATCTATATAGCTTGAGTTCTTGATACCAAAAGAGTCATACAAAACTTCTAACAAAATCAACCAACCATCAATAACTATGAACCGTCTCAAAATAACGTAATTTTTCCTCTTTCTGTTACACGAACTGCAATCGAGATAGAATTAGAACATCAATTGATACTAACTTGTTAAGAACAACTATTAGATTGGACGACAGCACTGATAGTTTGCTGCTTCTCCATTTCCGATCAGGGTTCCTCAGTAAGCCAGTTAACGGGGCATCGTCCTTGAATAATTGAAGGGCAGTAAGCACCATATCTATCAAAGTAGAATGAGTAATATAAGTTGTGATCTTTTTTCCCTTCTCACTTTTTGCATCTTGAAAACTGCTAAGTAAGTCGGTCAGAGTAATCTGGCCAAATAGCTCGTTTATGGGTGTTCCGTAACCACTTCTGTAGTAATGCCTCAAGTCAGCTATATACTCCATAGCTTTCAAGTCTTCGGTCGTAAACAGCGCGCACCATGGACTTTGGCTTGTGAGCCCTGAAAAAGTGTAACGGCACCAGTCGTACAAAGCCGTAATGTTTGTATCTGTTAAAGGGTATTCAATACCAAGACGTCTTTGGACCCCGTCCTTTAACTGAAATGGAAAACGAAATTAGTTTTGTTATATACTTGTGAGCAAAACTATCGCACCGTTCAATCTATTTTAAACTATATCATATCTGCCTAGCCTTTTCCCAACTATATTGGAGTCGACTTCCAGTCTAACCGTATTCAGCTAAGTACCAGTGTTTTACATGGAGTGATTATCTATCTGACCTCCATAACCCTGTAAGTGGGTAACACGGTAACCCTTGGCAAGACTGGTGTCAGATCTCGCGCTGCTACCCGTAACGACTGTCAAAGATAATCAAATGACAGCCGGGACCAACGGCTTAACGTGCTTTCCGAGGCATGGAGGAAACTTGGTATTTTGAAATGGTCACCCATCCACGGACCGACCTCGTTAAGCGTTGCTTAACTTTGATGATCGACCAGTGCGGCTGTTATTATTTAGCCACGAGCTCCTCTCACTCTATTGCTAATAAAATAAAATCATGCTTATAATCAAATAATACTGTATGCGGTTTGGAAGAACGGTAAGTTCTTATTAGAAACATAAAAAAGTGAGCAGCTTCCGCGGTTCATTATCTAACGATAAGAACCTTCACTTGAATCGTTTTATATCACAACAATGCACAGTCAGCAGCGATCAGCCCAATTATGCTCACGTAATTTGAGAGAGTCGTTTCGAATAAAGCGTCAGAAACTGTCGAATATACCGACTTTATACACTCGTTTGTATGTGTTTCTGACAAGCTTTTGCCTGTGCAATAGCTCTCAGGTGTAGTTTATAGAAATATCAATATAACATACTTATAAAATAAAGAACAGAAACAAATAATCTTACAGCAAGATATTCTGCATGACTCTGAAATTTATTCGATTCCGCATAAGTTTCTGGATTTCTTTTTATGTCTTTGTATTTGCGGCACGTTTCGTAGGGCTGAAAAAAATGGTCAGCTAATTGTTATATTTTGTTATGAACTTCAGCGTATGAACTAATTTGGGTTATGATGCAAATGTTACCAAACATTGCGTATTGGTCATTTACCCCGAAATGAAGATATAAATCACAAAACAAAACTCACAGTGATGACATCAAAATCAGTCTTGGGTGGATGCACAGTCAATGGCTTGTCATAAAGACCTTCAATGAAAGCCTTGGCACTATCCTCAATCCATTGTCCACGAGCAGGACGTATCAGATAATTATCTTTTTCAAGTTTTTCCAAAAGTTTCGGGAAAGCCTGTTTCATTCTTCGCCCAATACCTTTCGATTCTTCGTAACCCTCTTTGGTAAGTTGAAAAGGTTTATCAAACATGTCCATATTAACTTGCCAATTTCGCAAATTTTCAACATCTTGAGCACAAAGAGAGCAGTTACCTTTTTCATAGCTAGACACGATATGATCTTTTATAACCAAAACTGATCTCATGGGCTTTCCGAAGTCAATACCAGGATTCCTCTGGCCATGTCGTATAAGTGCCCAAATGCTTACTGGTTCACAACCTGGAGACCATTTTTATAACAAAGTTTTACATTTGTGGGCTTTTGATAAATTTGCTAAGAGATAAGAAATAATATTTGTATCTGTTGGAACTCTAAAGATGTAAGCTGGAACAGGTTGTGCACAGAAAGAATATTTTCAATTTCATTTCCGTTATTTGATTGAATAACAAACGAGTCAACGACCTGTGAATATGATAATCATGGCCGCAGATCGGCAGTACTCCGGTATATAGAGCTGCCTATATATTCAGAAATATCTCTGCAAAATGTGACTAGGAAGGATGACAAAATTAATGGAAATAATCTTCAAAATAAATTAAACTTACCTTTTTGTTTTACAATCGAATCCCTTATATCGCCTCTAACACTCTCATAAGGAGTTTTACTTGAAAAATATTTGTAATTGCATCGAGTATTCCAATAGCAATTTAAGGTCAACACATGTTTTACGTAAAACCATACCAGCACTGATTGAAATAAAAACTTCATATTTATTGATAACAAGTAAATTAATAGAGCACTACGTAAGATACCAACTCAATGTTGACTGTCGTATTTTTTTACAATATTATACCTACATGATTTATCTGTTCTAACAGAACGTAATTACAACATGGAGACATAAAAAAACGTTGTACGAACTGATAATAACAATTATCTACAAACGCGTATAAAAAGGGAGAGGTTAAGAACTCATTGGGCATAAAAAAATTCGTCCATATCGCTGTCAATTGAAACAGTGTCCAGAACACTGGCAGCATTACCACGTTGAATGGGAATGCTGTTTATTTGATCGAAGAGAAGCCATGTCCTCTGGTTGCGAAAAGAGTCGAGACAGACTGTTTGCTGATTTCATGAAAAACTTGGTGAGCACTCGAACTCTATGGGCGCACTTTTGCAGCCCCAAACATATGACTCTCGATGAGGTCGTTATATTTATGCCGATTTAATATTATCTGCTTAGTGGAATAACGATAAAATAAGCTCCACCCACGTGGAATTAGTCATTTCCCCAATATCTCAATAAATTATAAATATATTATGTGTTATTCTCATGATTATACATCAGAATAACACATATTAATGTAAAGTTTAATCCAAATCTGTTCAGTACTTCTTATTTATTTATTTGGAAACTCAACAGCTTATTACAAATTTACATGCATTTTTTTTCGTTTTTTTTTATTTGCGTGGAAGAGTAACATACAAATATCCATCCATGCGTATATCCATGCTCACACATTTTCGCGTTTATATTAGTATATGAGAAAAATTATTATAGTACAAAAAATAGAAAGTATACAGAAGGACCACTCCCGCCGTCCTCGACAACTATCATCTAGCCTTCTTTATGTAATTTCAGGACATAAACTAGGAATGTACATCGCTCACTGAAGTGTGTATAGATTAATCTACCCATTGCCGACAATACAACCAATAAGCTAAGTGAAAAAGATAATAAACAGCCATGTACGAGTCGGACCCGCGTGCCGAGTATTCCATAAGATTTGGGATTTTCCTTTAGGTTTCCCTGTAAATTATGAGTAAGGCCCTTTATACCTTAAAAAATAAATAATAAAGAATTTTTAATATTTTAAATATAAATTAATTAAAATAATAATCGTAACTATTTTTGGTAGAAAATGTACCTCTGTGGTGTTTTTTATTAATAAAAGAGTTTTTGATTAGAATGTTATTATTTTAAAATTAGCGCACAGGTTTTTACAAATTATTAACTTAAAATATTTTCGGCGACCGCGACTAAACTCTGTCCAATTTTGCCCAAGAATCCCCGACAAATCGTAATGTCAATGTGTGCGTGCAAAATGACTCTTTGTTCTAATTGGCCTCTCTGCCTACGGCGCGCCGCCGCCGCCGCTTACATACTTTGTGAAAATACTTTTTGCCCGACTGCTGAAGGAGGGTAATGTGTTTATCAGTCTATGTACGTATGTTTGTTTCTATGTGGCGTTCTAGAGCCCAAACGCGTAGGCCTATTTTGACTATTCTTATTTGATATTAATCGATTCGTATTAACCTTGCGGGTGTCACTAAATAAAAAAGTTACATCAATAAACGAAAAATCACGACTGTTTATAAAGTGAAATAATAAAAAACTTTTTCATCCCACCATCTAGGAAAGAGTATTTTTAATCTTCAATATCTGAGTGGAAAAGCCGTTTTTATTCACTAGAGGATAAAGTAAATTGAATTTAGAACACCGTGTGCACTAAGTTTGTGAATTAAAAAATACATTAAACCTATTTACTGCTACCTCTATGGTGCCGAATATATCATACAACTTTTTTTTAATTTGTTAAAAACTCAGACTCGGAACCTTCTTGGTGTTCTTTTTTCAGTTTGCTTTGTACGCGGTTCTAACCATCTCCCTCTCTCTCCAACATTCACGCCAAGGGAATCCGATGAATCGGTACAACTATTAAGTATGACAGATAGTTTACCGAAAAACAGTACACAAGTGACTAACACCAATATTACAATACCAAACAAAAATATTACACTCAATTTAAATAACTGTAGCAACATTACTTTAAAATTTTCTTAATTATACCTTAGTATTATTTTGTTATAATTTAAAGATTATTCTGTAATACTTACCTGTCATAATGTAGTAATTAATACCTAAACTGAAATAAAAGTGTACCTATCTTGTGAATGTAAACGTTTTTTTTTTGCATTTAGTCATTTCCTCGCTGAGGTGGAATGAAAAGTTACGTGTTGCACTCGAGTGCAAAGATTTTTCACCTCGTGCTCTTTTGATTCCCTCGCTAACGCTCAGGATTCTAATTTTGAATCCTTCGCTAGCTCGGTCATCAAAATTGAACACGCGGTTAAAAAGCAACTTTGCACTCTTGTATAACAAATAACTATTTAACAAAACAATAAAACCGACTTCTTAAGCAAAACACTATAAAGCGAAAAATAACTTTGTTACTACTACCTTACTACCTATTATTTTTCAACACCGACTTCGGAAAACAAGTTTTTTTTCGCTTTGTAGTGTTTTGCTTTAGAAGCTGGTTTATTGTTTTTGTTTAGTACCTCTCTTTAGTGTTGGTGCCTCATATTACCAAGAAAATCATTTATAGCCAGAGTACATCTCATTTCAATTGGGTTGTTGAATTAAAAAAAATATACGATTTTTTTTATCTATTTCGAAACTTCATATATCTTAAATTATATTGTCGTTTCAAAAAACTCTTAAATATTTTTTTTTCATTTATTTATTAGAAATTGAAAATAGTTTTTTTTTTTAAAAGAACCACGTGACTACAAACGGGCCACAATTGGTTGCCATGTTGGTGACGTCATAACGTTCAAGGAAATCATGACAATATAGTGTCAACTACACGTAGATTGACTAAACATAGCCGAAAATGAGTGCAAAAGTATTATTAAACAATAAATTTTATTTAGTCATGTGCGATAAAGGATTTATAAAGGCTTATGCCGATAGTATACCCACCAGATGGACGATTTGGAAGTTTTGAGCATAAATAAAGTAGTCGTAATGACAGTGACCGAGAGAGTGGACCGGTGTTAGTTATTATTGTTTACCAGGTACATTAGGAAACATAATTGTCTTAACGTAATCGTTTTTACATATGGGTGGGTGATATTGGTGTAAACTAAAAAGTAAACAAACACGATTGGCGCGAAACTTTGACTTTGGATATCAAAAAACTTCATAAGATACCACTAAATATGATACACATACACATATAATTTTCGGTAATTCCCATTATTTACATATCCCTTAATAGAGGAGCTCGTGGCTAAATAATAACAGCCGCACTGTTCGATCATCAAGGTTAATCAACGTTTGACGAGGTCGGTCCGTGGATGGGTGACCATTTCAACAAACCGAGTTTCCTTCGTGCCTCGGAAAGAAAGTTAAGCCGTTGATCCCGGCTGTCATTTGAAGATCTTTGACAGTCATAACGGGTAGTCAGAAACTTGAGATCTGACACCGGTCTTGCCAAGGGGTACCGTGTTACCCAGTTACTGGGTTGTGGAGGTCAGATAGGCAGTCGCTCCATGTAAAACAGTGGTACCCAGCTGAATCCGGTTAGACTGGAAGCCGACCCCAATATAGATTGGGAAAAGGCTAGGCAGATTGACAAAATCTCTCAATAATATTGAACATTAATGTCTATATTATATATTTACAAACACTAAACAGTTTGTAGAAAAAAAACGTGAAAATATTAACTTGGTAGATTTTCGTTCCACTAATTCTTCAGTAAATATCCCTTAAATACGTTGACCGATTTTTACAATTCAAACAGAAATATTAGTTTTACGCCTATAACTGTCATTTAAGTATAAAATAATGAATATATCAACATAAACGAAAAATCATGTTTTCAAGTTACGTAATTATACAACAATGTCAACTTTGCTCGAAAGTTCCCTTAAAAATTTACTAGTCTTTAATGATCAAAGTAAGAATTTAATACGAATTTAATACTGAATTAGAACAAGATAACTACAGAATTAACAAATTATATGCAATTGGAATCTAGTTAGACGTAGAACACTGCTCAAATTTAGTAGATTGCTAGGTACACACGAATCACATATATTTGGGATCTTTTTGTAGTATTCGTACATAATGGTACGAAGCAAGCACGATAACTTTTAAGGTCACACGGGCTCGGTTTTGTTCGGCAAATTATCGGTGTGTTTTCGGTACTGGATTCAAAAAAATATTTTCAATTGGATTTTACTTTGTAATCACAGTGAAAAAAAAAACTAAAAATAGTTTTGTACTAAAACTTATATATGATCTATTAATTTTTTACAAAAAAAAAAATTGGTTCAACAAACCAATTCCAATAAGCCCAAACACGACTAGAATAAATTTGTTTTATTACGGAGTTCCAGTGCCTATCTTCCGGCTTCAACATCAGATCAGTTCAATGGTACCATCTACATCACTTCCATTTATTTATATGTATTTGCTTCATCATAGTTGCTTAACTATTCGAGATATCTTAGACCCATAACTACTACTATATATACTTATTAAGGAGTTCTAGTGGCCATCTGTGGTCTTCTTCATCAGTTTCACTTCACCAAATGATACTTTCTGTTAGTGTCTTTCTTAGCACGGCGGGCTGTGCCGGGGCGGCTGCTGCTGGTGCAGAAAACCTCAAACGGCGCAAATATAACAACCTTATTGGCAGTTATATGTTTGAACCATTTGAGGTTGAGACATTAGTACCATGGGGTCTGAATGCTCATCGAGTGTTTCGAGACATAAGTAAACGGTTAGTCGACTGTTCTGCTGCCAGCGTTCTGGGCACGTTTCCCATTGTACGTGGACGAATTTTTTGATGCGCAATGAGCCCTTTTCCTTCTCCCCTTTTTATGTATTTTGTTCGGTTATTAGTCATAACAAACCTCTTTGTTTTTATATACTTCTGTGACGTTAGTATTTAAGCGTAAGCTAGCTAAGCTACCTGAGTTATTGTTCTGTCACAGCAGTATTTTACAGGGTGAAAAGTATAAGCGGACCCAGGAGCTTAACAAGAGATATTGTGTAAAACAAAGCGTCTCGATAACACTTGAAAAAATGACTCTAATGTATGCTATATTGCTGAGCGCTACCGAAATATACATTTTAGCATTTTTACCCGTTGCCATCGCTGACCCTCCAATGTAAAGCTGTTAGAAAAATGGCACGAGAGGCCGATCGACCGCCAGATCAAGCGTCGCAAGTGGAGATGGATTGGCCACACGCTCCGAAGGGGTCCCGATCACATACCCAAGCAAGCTTTGGACTGGAATCCCCAAGGGAAAAGAAAGCGTGGCCGTCCCCGTCAAACCTGGCGTCGCACCGTTTTGGCAGAAGCGACGAGCATCGGAATGATGTGGTGAAGACTGAAGCTATAAGCTGATTGCGATGGAGGACATCTGTGGATAATAGGACATTAAGTCAAAAAGTAAGTCATCGCTGACATCGATTGGCCCTTACCTAGATCCTCTGAAGGGGTTTTGATTCATAATATAAAAACAGTTTACTTATTAAAAGATTTAATTTACATAACATAAAAATGTCCTCGAAAATATGTTAATTATGACGACATGCTAAAACTATAAATATGTCTCAGATATAATTATTTATTCATCATAATTAATTAATTTACCATTAAATATCATAGTCTTAATAGAATATATAACTCTTAAATAGGTAACAAATCTATCAATGCTATAAATAATTTTGCGAATGTAAATTTGTTGAAATAAATGACTATCCACAAAAGTCTGTATTGGTATTGAGGAATGGCGACAGTTTATCTTCAAATTCTTTCCAAGAGCACACTCCTTCTTTGCAAATTGACTGCAATGGTTCTTCGTTCAAGTAAAATACAACATTATAGTCGTCGGCTCCCTTGCTACACCTGTAAAAACAATTAATAAAGTTCAACTCAAATCGAACAATCTACCTAGCCTTTTTCCAAATATGTTGGGGTCGGCTTCCAGTCTAACCGGATTTAGCTGAGGTACCAGTGTTTTACAAGTAGCGACTCATGGAGTGACCTCCACAATCCAGTAACTGGATAACTCGGTACCCCTTGGCAAGACTGGTGTCAGATCTCGCGCTGCTACCCGTGACGACTGACAAAGATCTTCAAATGACAGCCGGGACCAACGGTTTAACGTGCTTTCTGAGACACGGAGAAATCTCGGTATGTTGAAAGGCACCGAGGAATATTGGTATGTTGAAAGGCACCGAGGAATATTGGTATGTTGAAAGGCACGGAGGAATATCGGTATGTTGAAAGGCACGGAGGAATCACGGTATGTTGAAAGGCACGGAGGAGTCACGGTATGTTGAAAGGCACGGAGGAATATCGGTATGTTGAAAGGCACGGAGGAGTCACGGTATGTTGAAAGGCACGGAGGAGTCACGGTATGTTGAAAGGCACGGAGGAGTCACGGTATGTTGAAAGGCACGGAGGAATGTCGGTATGAAAGATCACTTCAAATCTTACTTACATTATAAATGTGAAAGTTTGGATGGATGTATGGATGTATGTTTGTTACTCAATCACACCGGAATAGCTGAACGGATCTGGATGAAATTTGGCTCAGAAAGGTTACTAAGTTTACTGTTCCAAAGTTAACGCCCACTCTTACCACCACCAAACCCTAGAATCCCCCCCAAACCCCTTTCACCCTTAGAACTGCTATGTACTGAGATCAGTTTGAAATTATGTTTGAATTTTACGTGAATGCAGTGTTTAAAATAGTTAATTATTTATCTATTAACAGTTAAATAAAACACGATTTTTTTTTGATCAGATACACACAAACCATTAAAAAACTATTAAAATGTATTTACTACTATCTTAAATATTTGAGTTTATCCAAAAGATAGCTATCGTACATTTAAATCAATAAGATTCTAAATTGCCAAATCAACTTTAAACTTTCTTAACCGCATCAACCATCAATGACTGTAACCCGTCTCAAAATAACTTTTCCTCTTTCAGTAAATGAGCTGCGACCGTGATAGAGAAATAAAACTTCAACTGATACTAACTTGTTTAGGACGACCATTAGATTGGCGGAAAATACTGCTAGTTTGCTGCTTCTCCACTTCCGATCGGGCTTTCTCTGTGAGCCAGTTAAGGGGGCAGCATCCTTGAATAATTTAAGAGCAGTATACACCATATCCATCATAGTAGCATGAGAAAAGTAAGTTGTAATCTTTTTCCCTTTTCCAGTTTTTACATCCTGGAAATTTTTTAGTAGGTCGGTCAGAGTAATCTGGCCAAATAGCTCGTTTATGGGTGTTCCGTAACCACTTCTGTAGTAATGCCTCAAGTCAGCTATATACTCCATAGCTTTCAAGTCCTCGGTCGTAAACAGCGCGCACCATGGGCTTAATTTGCTAGTCAGGCCCGAAGAAGTGTAACGGCACAAGTCGTACAAAGCCGTGACATTTGTATCTGTTAAAGGGAAATCGATACCAAGACGTCTTTGGATCCTGTCCTTTGACTGAAAACAAAAAAAAAAATATATTTAATATTTCATTTCTACAACGATAAATATATTGTTCTGCAGAAAAATATTTGCAAATCTTACAGCAAGATATTCGGAAGAACTCAAAAATTTTATCGATTCCGAATACGTTTTTGGATCTTTCTTGACATCGATGTATTTATTGCACGTTTCATAGGGCTGGAAAATAAAAATATACATTATTTATTCATGTAATAACTGTAACAGTAGCACTAGCGAGGATTACTTAAGAATCTGGGCCAAATTACTATGGTCTGAATTTATGTCCCAAAGTTGTTCAAAGTTGTCTTTTAAAAATGTTTTTTTTTTTAATTACATAAAATACTTACAGATAATATATCAAAATCAGTCCTGGCAGGTTGAACAGCCAGTTGCCTATCATAAAGACCATCAACAAAGGCTTTCGCACTATCAGCCATCCAGGATCCAGATGCAGGACGAAACTGATAATCATTTTTGTCGAGTTTTGCCAGTAATTTTGGGAAAGCCACTTTCATTCTCTGTCCAATACCTTCAGATTCCAGATAACCCTCTTTAGTAAGATGGGAAGGTTTGTCGAACATTTCCTTATTAACTTGCCATTTACGTAAATTTTCAACATCTTGGGCGCAGAGAGAGCAGTTACCTCTCTCGTAGCTCGATACGACGTAATCTTTAATGACTAGAGCTTCATTCATGTGCTTGCCGAAGTCTAGACCAGGATTCCTT
The DNA here is from genome assembly GCA_949775005.1 of Orthosia gothica. Classification (NCBI taxonomy): domain Eukaryota; kingdom Metazoa; phylum Arthropoda; class Insecta; order Lepidoptera; family Noctuidae; genus Orthosia; species Orthosia gothica. The sequence goes on from OX459042.1 coordinate 15,225,433, forward strand.
TGGCCATGTCTAACTAGTCCCCAAATACTGACTGGTTCACAACCTGGAAATACAAATTAATTCGTACTTATTATCCGCTGAAATCATGTAAGTTAGTTTATTTAAATAAAAAATAACAATAATAATTATTATTCTGCAAAACTACTGTTAGTTGGTAACTACGATGCATGGGTCGTGATTAAAATACGAAATAGGTATTCAGTATTTTAATAATCATTGATAAGTAGGTTATTATTGTAACCTCTGGAATTCGACCTTCGTAACACAAAATAAAAACCTTAGACTTTTCGGCGAATTGATTACCATTTTAAACGGGCGCAGGTACCGACGATATGAAAAATAAATCAATAATTAACTTGAATTGTCTTTTTGTGATTTGAAAGGCTTAGTGCGCAAGTCCAATGAGCCCATGGATAGTTTATTATTCTTCTTGATAATTTGATTATGTTCATCATAATAGTCTGTTAAGGTTCCCCTAATCGACGGCACGAACTATTTTGTGCGCGAGGTTAAAATGCATGTTATCCCATCCGACAACACGTGCGAAAGAGATAGATGCTGTGATAAGCAGTTGGAAGCTAGTTCACGTACGAATTAGCACTTTTGCAAATTTGTATCGAAATGTATGATAATTTAGGACGAAAACGAGCGCGCGAAATTTTATAAACAGACCTTTGGGAGTCTAGATATCATGAAAAAACGTATATTTTCAAAATAAAATTATTTGCATTGTTGAATTACTAATCTATCCCTGTATGTAGGCCGTTTTGTTGTGCTTATTTCCGCCCACAGATGCGTTAATAATTAGTGTTGAAATATGGAACTTTGGACGCTCATAACTTCAAAAATATATTTTTTTTTACATTTTTGCTTCCATACAGGGCTAGATTGATGAGACAAAATTGATATATTTTTTATTTTGAACGTACATCGTCAAACAGTGGAGTAATCGCTAGACTACGTTTGTATGGAAGAATTTTCGACTAGTGTAACCCTAAGTTAAGATCCTCATAATGGTATTTAAAATAAAAACTAACATGCCAATGATATAAGACACTTTTAATTTTTTTCTGATAAACCAGTTTTTAATTTTATTAGTATCGTACCTAATTTGTTCTGTTTACTTTAAACATCGCACATATTTGTGTCGTTTTAAAGTTCAAGGTCATTTAGCTAATTATAAAATATATTAGAACTATCACTGATGATATACGGCCTTGTTTTAAATGTGATAGATGATAGCGAGCAAATATTTAGTTAAACAAAAAAACCGGTCAAGTGCGAGTTGGACTCTCGCACGAAGGGCTCCTTACCACTATCGCAAAAAAACGGCAAAAAAATCACGTTTTTCGTATGGGAAGTAGGGCCACTTAAATATTTATTTTATTTTGTTTTTTTTAGTATTTGTTGTTATAGCGACAAGAGAATTACACCATCTGTGAAAATTTCAACTATATAACTATCACGGTTCATGAGATACAGTCTGGTGACAGACAGACAGATAGACGGACACTGGAGTCTTAGCAATAAAAACTGATAGTTATTAGTATTGAGTATAAGTTTTAGTGAGGTAAAAATCCCATACTCCCTGGAATTTTCTCCAAGAGTCCAGGCACCTTTTGAAGGTTGCCACCCGTAAAAAAAAAAGTTATGAGTATTGATTAGTAATTAAAAATATTTTGACTTACCTGTAAGCTTGACTAGAGAATCCCTTATATCACCCCTTACTAAATTGTAAGGGGTTTTATTGGAGAAATATTTATAAGGGCAGCCAGTGTTCCAAAAACAGAAAGTCGATGTCACAATTTGTACAGAAGACAGTGCTACTATCACTAAGAGGATTTTCATTGTGTTTTTTTTTTTAAATCATACACACTTGTGTTCAGACGTTGACTATGGCTTAGCGGCGACTGAATTAAAATGTTTAATACAGCGTTGATTTGCAACCGGTTGCTACATTTTTATTTGTTATGCATTCATTTTGTTTATTGCACCGATGATACAGGTGGCTTCAATTTTAGCAGCCTACGTAATATGCATGTCTTTATCTAGGCTACTAAAATCTATTGTGTACTTATCAGAAAATCACCTGTCAGGGATTTAGGTAAGTAGATTTATGAAACACGCGATCATTTGATTCATTATACTTATGCAGTTATAAAATACTTAATTAACAATAACTATCGGTATATCCACTTAAATAAAACTAGGAACGCGTATAATAAGGGCAGGGGTCATTGGGCGTCAAAAAACTCGTCCACATCGCTGTCAACGTGGAAAGTGGCCAGAATGCTGGCAGCATTGCCACGTTGGATGGCAATGCTGATTCTCTGGCCGAAGAAAAGCCCAGCTCTCTGGTTACGTTGCAGTTATTTTATTACAAATTTAGCATCATATTTATCTTCGCTTTGTATGCAATCTATATATCAATACTAAATGTTGGGTGGATATTGTTTATGATTCCCTGAATGTAATCCCATCAAACACATAAGATGTACAAACACAAGTCTCGCGGCGCACTTCTTCTACCGAAAAAAGTAGTGAGCTCGAATGTGAAACCAAGTCGGATATTTTATTCAGTAGGTATCTTAATAATTAGGTTACAAACAAACACATACCACCTTGGTTTCACTTTTATATAAGGGATCGACATTATTGTGTTCTTCTAATGTAAAACGGTCGTTTAATTAGATTGCTCCATATATTGCATGACTATTTATATAAGATTACAAAGTTATTTATGCAGTTTTTATATCTAGGAAACGGGATGGAAAATGCGGCATGTTTTAGATTTTTTATACTTTATAGGCTAAACACTAATTTTGTTCCAAATTTGAAGCTTGTGAGTATACTAGAACTACCTTAAAATTTTGATGATCGGTGAGTGAGTCAGTGACGAAATAAAGGAAGTTTGACTTGCAATAATTCTTAAACCACTAGTTCAAATTAAATGTAATATGGTATTATGCCTGGTTATATTATGTATTATTATCCGACTTGGTTATACATTAGATCTCAGTGACTGAAAACTCAGTTTTCTAGCTTAGCATCAATAAAGTTACAGGGGTTGGAAAATGTCTTGAATGGCTTCGGGAAAAGGATGGTACGGCTGTGCCTTTGTTTGCTCGACTTTTTGGGGGCACTACTGTACCCCCATTAGATTTGTTTTTTTTTAAACTGTGCCCCACACTAGGAATTTCTTCATGTATCGTGGGTGCGTTTACAAACATATAAACTCACATACACAAACACCCAGAGCCGGAACAACTATCTGTAGGTCATACAAATATTTGTTCCGTGCGGGAATCGAACCCGCGACACGCAGCGCAGCAGTCAATCGCTCAACCACTACGCCAACCGTGCGTGTATATTTATGAATAATAAGTTTTACATTGGCACAAATAATCAAGATTTCCAGTTTCATTTTGGTATTTGCAGTATTATTTCGATGACGGAAATAATATTGAAAATACCTGGATCATCTTTGAGGTAAAGGAAAAATCAACGCTCAAGTGACATTTACCCGTCCGTTAGACTCCAGCGTTTCCTCCTACTACAGATATGTACTCAAACTGCATCTGTAAACGCCTAGAGCGTTTACAGATGCAGTTTGAGTACACAGTTGAGTACAGTTAAACAGGAACGTAAGTGATCCAACTTATGCATTTACGAGCTTTTTTACTAAAGCTTAGATAGTGCTTATTGATATAGACATTGCTACTCAGTTAATTCAATCGATTGTAAATCTTATTTTTTTACATAGCTCTTATATCTAGGTATTGTCAGCCCTTGTTAATTGTCATGTCTATTGGCGTTTCCACGTCCCTGGAGTAACGTAAATGCGACTAATATATCAAGTGGGCTTACCAAGACATCCCCCTGTATGTGCACTGATTATGGTGAAATAGATCTGGCCTGCCTAAACACAGATACAAAGGTGAAAGATGACGAATCCGATCAATTTGGTGTTTTAATTCGCGCGCTGTTAGTTTTATTCTGCTGGCAATAATAAAAATGTCGTCGTCGTCTTTGAAATAAAACGAACAATGTTGGCACAAATATTTTATTTTTCTCAACTAAGTATATAATCATCATTTTATGTATTAATAGGACAGCAATCTTTTTCTTATAATCTACCAACATACTTTATGAATTTCTGTAAACGACGCTCTTTTTTGAACCTTCATATTATTCACATCTACAAAATTTATGTTCTAACTATGATTTAATTATCAATTCCTAACAGTTGAATAAGTACACATGAATAGATAACACATGAGCAAAAATGTTTCAATATTATGTTCTTAAAGTTTTTTTAATAATTTGTCATCACTGTCCTATTAACAATTATCTGCCCAAAGTACACATTAATTTTAATTTTAATACCTATTAAGTCATTCATATATTTACAATAATATACAGATAAAATACCGGATGACTATTCAATTTAATGTCTAATATTAAATTGGCGTCTCATCTTAATAATTACAACAAATAGAATAAAGGTGGTGACTGACTCGAATTATTTCATTTTGTTCGTTTCGACTTTCGAGAAGCTTTCTGGTCGTGTAGCTGGGAATTACTGGATTTAATTTGAAAATCACTCGGATGCCTCCCTACAGTTCATTATACTCGGATTGTGATATTATTTCGTCTAGGGAAGTCGGGATGACCCGATTTTATTTGGAATAACTGAATTTCCGAGAGCATAAAATCCAATTCAAATCTTTACTTGCCAGTAAAGATTTGAATTGAATTTTATTTCCAGCTTCGTATTGTAGTAATTTCAGATAATAATAGTGGTGATATTTATGATAAATATTATCATTCGTTTTGTCCCCCGCTTTGCAAAGGAGGAAAATTGAGTCGTTACTTTTTCCATTCCCTTTGCTTTGTTTTGATTAAATTGGTAGCGGCTTCCGAGACAATATAGCTTATCCCGAGAGACGCCGAGTATTATTGCTTACTCCTCTCAATACGGAACTCTGTCAAAATTTACTTCAAAATTCTACTGCGTGTGTAGGCCAAGCCCAAAAACAAATCTGGAACAAAACATACGAAGATCGACCGATCGATGTGACGACACTTCGGGGGAGGCTCATATCCAGCAGTGGACGTCTTTTAGCTGAAATGATGATGCTGACAAAGATCGGAACAAAGTTTTGAGGCTAATATGTGTGTCATGTAATGTCAAAAATATCATCGTATCTCTGTGATCAACTTAAATATATTTTGTAACTAGTGCCGTGCTAGGTAAGCTCGACAATTGTGCGCATCAAGTTGCTGACTTGCGTCAAAGTCGGCACAGTCTAACATGCTTGATACCAGACGGCTGATACAATCCAATGACTTTGAGCCGTGATATCTGATGTGACATATGTTATGTCACAGACTTTTCAAGATGTCTTAACCACGTAGTGACTTTGCAATAATGCATCTCTATTTTAGGACATACCCATATCAAGCAGTGGACATCTTAGTTTCTAGACAACTGGGATAACCAAAACAGGAACACTGTCAGTTTTATAAACAATGGAAATTTATTTTCATTCTATTTTTATGTTGTACGTTTCTTAAGACAACTTAATTATGATACCCAACACAAGGGTACACAAAAGTAACCGGTCATAAAGTACTTAAACATTAAAATGTATTTATACCTACTACACAAGTCAATCACCAACTTGATTCTAAACCTAAAAGGATAAAACCTTTTTAAGAATAAGCATACAAAACAAAGTAATTAATTTGTATCTATCTAAATATGTTTAATGATCTCAACTAATGAGCTCGTGCCTATTATTGTAATAAACAAGACAAATGAATATAGTCTTTGACAGCTAAAACGTTCCTAATGATTGCCATCAAAGTGTTAATAAGAGTTTGATGTCCTCTGTTATCTGTTTTCCGCAATTAAGTATAATATTTAAGTAATAAAAAGGCATAATATTCAAAAATAAAGGACATCAATGACCACGAAAACAATTTATTTATTAAATCACTTATAAATTAATTTGCGTTCATATTTTTTTCTTGTACCTATATAAGTAAATAATTTGATAGAGCATGCCCCTCCGACTTTTTACAAAATATTATAATACCTACTACTTAAAAACAATGTTATATTGTTACTTTTACATTACACATTACCTACTATTTAGACAGAGAAATGCATAAGACTTTATATATCACTAGATGACTCACATCCAATAGATTTAATCCATTAATTTATTTCAAAGAATATATATGTTGGTCCGAAATTGGAATAGGTGGTAAAGAATCTGTAAAATTATAGTTTCGTTGTTTTTTTTTTTGGACATTAGACAAGCAGAATGAAATTGGGATAAAGTACATAGGCATAGAAATGAATCGTTATAAAGTCGAAAAGCCTTGAGTGAATTGGGAAGATTTTTGGTAGTGCAGTAAAGGGGATGACGAAATATGTTAGTAAGTATGATAATTGTAATATAATTTAATAAACACCCAATTTAAATTTGGTTGCAAACGTATGTTGTTGATTTATAAACGAATTAGAATCTAAGGGTGCAAGTGAACACAGTTGTTAGTGATATAGTGTGGTGGGTAACATAATTAAACAGGGATGAATAAACATGTTATTTGACTAAATACCACGCGTTTAAATCGCTGGTCGAATTAATTTACGTGACGTGTTAAACGCAACCACAAAACATTCACGATGAAAATATATGAATGAAAGGTGTATGAACTTTATTACCGGAGACTGGTGAAAACTGCACAATTTTGCATCTATGAAACATTAAAAGTTAAGTAGCTACCAGCAACGGGTATTTGTGCAAATAAGGAATAAAAGATACAACAGAAACACGAATCAGAAAATCAATGTTACCCTAGAGTAAGTATAAAAATCTATTCGGAAAATATTGCTTATTCTCTTCAGTATAATTTGTTAGACTTACCAAGTAGGGAATATTAATGAAAGATATAAGACAAAGGATAGGATAAATATAATACACATATGAAATATGTGTGGGTATAGATATAAGAGAGAGAAAAATCTAAACTAAAGACTACTAGGGTGCAAATCTAGGAAGAAGTGAACTCTAATATTAACACCTAATCCGATGTTTGGCAGTATGTCTTTTGATTAAAATCCTAACTATAAAATATAATTTCACTATGAGCTAATTTAGTGAGTAAGGTATAGTTACATTGATTACGAAAAGGGGATGCTTTAAACAAATTAGATAGTATTTAAACAGGGTACAAGGAAACCGCAAGCCCCACTTGGCCACGATCATGGCTACCCACATCGTTCGCTCCACTTATTTTCCCGAATCGCTTTACAGAACCTGTTCGTGAACTAAGGCTCTAAAGAGGCGATGTTGATATTCGATAACCATTTATCAAACTGTGCTAATGCATTACATTGCCGCTAAAAGATGGATCGAACGAAATTCCGAGCCAATCAAATTACACCGATTAATGAAAGACATTTCACAAATTGATATCAGGATCGAGGCAGTATATAAAATTATAAGGGGACGACATAAAAGAAGGTAGATAAGCTTATTCTTATCTTTAATAAACTCATAAAACCTTATGAGCAGGAGAATTCCGATCAGCAATCGCAATTCTATTTGTATCAAAGGTTTTTACTTTCAGGCCACACTATACATTAGCATCCATTACAGGTTTGTTGTCTTCCCCTTACCAAATTAATTTGCTTTTGTTACTCAGACGCGCTCCTATTTGCTTCGTAAAAACATTTTTACCTAGTACAGTAATAAAATCTCTTTTGCTTTGAATTCCATCATTGTCTTTGTTAGCTACAGTAAAATTAGGAACGTTAATTTATTTACTAATTGGTTTTATTCACAATTGCAGCATTGTTATTCCGTTTAAGGCCCAGATATTACAAAATGTTGTTCCGTTATGCCGAAACAACTTGATATTTGAAATGCTTTAATTGGTAACTCTAAATTTTTACTAAATACAAATAATGTAAACGAATTAAATATCTATCACGATCTAGACTATAGGTTAAAGCACTTTAAATTATCTGGTCATAGCTATTTAATATTCTTCCACATTTATATAACATTTACGATCTTAATACCAATTCTACGGATTTACTCATACATAATAATACGTCTAATAAAAGCTTATATCAATTTACTGGACGTCAACATCTCCGTACTTAACTTACTTACCAAGTACCATTATTTAAATTGTTTGACGCAGATCCAATATTGAAGAAGCAATTTAATGTAAAGTAAGGCAGCCTTCCAAATGTAATAATAATATCAAGACACTGAAATGAACACCGATTCACTAACTAACGTCTGTGAGACGTGTCCGCATCAAACAATGTAAAAAAGGCACTAACTCAACCACTACGGGTGTATTCTGGTCGATACTCCTTATCGCTCCCTCGCCGAGCGGCAATGAGAGATGAAAAGTGATTCTGAACAGATCTATTCCTTTCCAAATACGGATTATAGCCTTCCGTTCATCCCGGGTCTTGTTTAGGATCTAAATTAGCTCTCTTTTCTTGAAGTGCTCCCAACAATGCTTCCCTCACCTCTCGTTCTGAGCTGCGCCATAATCTTATTAGTTCATCTTCCGATAGTAATGACAATTCTGACTTTCCGCCCACCGGAGCTACCCTCGGGTATGGTGGAGCTGGTGGCAAGTCGGAATCGTCTTGAGAAACTAAAATCTCGACGCTGGCTCGTGAGGTAGGGCAGTCTGTACTTAGATAGTTATCGGATCTGTCTGAAACATCTTGATAAGATCGAGTGGAGGATCCTTCCGCTCGCCGTACCATTGGCGAGGGTGTTCGAAGACGTGTGTTTATATCTGGAGGGGAACTGTTCAGGACGTCTCGACTGAGTCTTCTTCCTATATTATGACTTGTGCGTTCATAGATATTAGATACTGAGTCTGCGTTAAGGACTGAGTCGGTGCTAAATCGTCGTACGTTGAGTCCTGCAAGACTGCATCTTTTTCTACGGCCTCTTGGTGACCGCAGCTGTCGAGGGGACCGACCGGGCCCAGGTCGCGGTGATCGATTGGACACGTCGGGGGACGGAGATAAGAACTTACACTCTGTTACTTCTTCTGATGCTGTTGCAGTTTCTGACTCTGCTGGTTCTTGTTCCTTTATGGAGCCTAAAGAATGATCGCGTTGCTGAACCCTGATAACAAAAACAGTTTTGTTATCTATAATTTCAGTTTAATAGACAACATAGATAGGCAACATATTATGTTGATAATTCTTACCTTCTTATTGCCTGAATCATTTCATAAAGTTGTGCTTTACTTTTTCGACGTCTACGCTGTTCGTGTTCCTTCTGAAACAAAGGTTCATTCCTATCGTAATCTGACCAACTTGTATTATTATTTCATAATTTCTAAATGAAAAAGCAATTACCCTTTTAACACTTTTTTGAAAAAGCGAAGTGAAATGTCCTTGACGGATAGTATTGACAAGTTCTCGAGCGGCATGATGTGGTGAAACCAGCTCCACGCAGTTTATAAATCGGTACAGTTTCTGCAACAAAAGATGAGCACATATCGCATGAGTTTGAAAAAAAGACAAAAGAAACTTAAACAACAATAGGTGTAAGAAGACGCGACTCAGTAAGACAATGCGGCAAAGAGAAATGCTCGTTCAGTGTTAAAAGCCGTTCTGATCAGTGGCGCGGTAATCCTAGAAGAAGCCATGATGGCTTCACGGTTGAGTAGGGCAAACCAAGTACCCACAAAGTGTGGACGAAGCCGCAGGCGAACTTACGATGATACGATAGCCTTTGACTTACACAACTCTACACATTACCTACAGTTTAGTTAAGAGGATTATTTTAACATTAACAGCCAACGTTATACCGAACATTTTACGTACTTACAACGATGTAGCGTAAAACATAATGGCGTTGTTTGTGCTCAAGTTTCACAGAAAGGCTACTTATTTATTACACAGCTAGTAACAGTACCTACCTACAGTTCTAGGAATAAAATGAGCCTTATGAAAATGTTTTAGTTTACGTATATTATGAATGTTTTGTGTAAGTAATTGAGTTTTATTTTTTAAACAAAACTGAAAATGTTTTCGATTTGTATTCGAGACTTTATAACGTCGAGGCTTGCTTCTTATTCAATTTCCATATAATTATCCGGCGTACTGCATCCTGGGTAGTTATAATGTCAGACAAGTTTGCTCATTAATTAAGTACAAACATGCTCCTAGGTCGCGACTCTGTGCTTTGTTCCAATTAGTTTTATAATACGATTACATTAAAATATTTTCTCAGTTTAAAAGCAACAAAATATTATAAGCTTTGAAGTCTTTAAGGAGCATTTTATAAATAAGATGTTATTATCGTTTTAGAGAAATACAGGTACAAGATCTTTCTGAAATGAAACCAGCTTTTCTGTTGCGTTGCATTTTCTTGTGTTTTGAGAAGTTTTCAGCAAAGCGACTTCTGAGTAATCTAAACGTTGCAAAATACGAATAATAACTGATACCATCACAGTAGTTTAAAGTAGATAAAGATCTTTTTAAATCATACAAAGTGAAATTAAATTCACAAAACCTGAAACTATGTAGTTTGGTCAGGGTCGAGGGTAGAATAAAATTACTACCAACATTACTAATTTTATGGAAAAGTTGAAGAGCATAAATTAGAAAACAAGAGACAAAATTATTTGAAAAATAACTATACATAGGTACACGACACATTCAATATATTTAATCATATTTAAAGAGCCTTAGGTTTTGAGTTAGATGATTAAATTACTTACACCGCCTACCTGTTTAATCCCTTGAGTGCCAGAAACTTGGATCCACGTGAGATACAATGGCTTTTTAATTATTTCGGTAATTCACAAAAATGTAAAATACCACCTTTTTTCACCTGCGTGAAAGTCAAAAAATATTCTACAAGAAGTAACTACACGGATAAATCCGGGTACCCTATGTCCTTATCAGGGTATCATGGTCTACATCTGTCATCAACATCTTATATCTAAACATACAGACTTTCACATTATCATAACTCACCTGACTAAAAAACATGATATTCCTACTCCTCCATATAGTTCCTTTGGGCTGGTGTCGTAGAACAGGCAGGGTGTATTTATAAAACAAATGTTCTAGTATCAATATGAGACATCCCACGATCATTCCAACTCCCAGTAGGATGAATACCCCTGCGACCGCTGCCACACCTTTGGACAAAGATATTTATTACATATTTTAAACAAAGGTTGAAATGATATTGCGGTACACGGACAAAGAAAAATACCAAAACGTTGATGCATAATAATAAAATGCGTACATGGTTTCAATAAGGAGAAGTAAATATGCCCATTTTCATCTGTCATAATAATTTTCATTCGTAAAAAAATATTTCAGTTATGATAATACTATATTTTGTAGCTATAAATTGGATTTCTGAATTAATCATTTGATGTTGAGTACCTATTTTTCAAACTCTATGTTACCTTGAAAAATCCTACTCAATTCAGCCTTTGGTTTCACTGACCAATTTTCATAAACCACGAACTATCGTAGATTATGAAAATTGGTCAGTTGAAACTATTCAACTTCATAAATTAATAGCTAACCGCAAAAGTTAACCAGACGGTATTCCAAGGACCCTGGTTCTTTCACCTTTCAAATTCAAACTAATTTTAAGTTACTCGGAAAGGAAAGTTATATTTCGTTGACTGTTTTATGAATACCGCGAATTTCTTGCTCAAGCAAAATCAATTGGTAAAGGAACCTGCTTGGTGTAGGTTTTTTCTAACTCATTCATCATGATCATTTCAGCCGAAAGACGTTCACTGCTGGACATATGCCTCCCCCAGGCATTGACCCATCCCATGCGTCTCGCATCCACAGGTCATCGGTCCACCTTGTGTTAAGCTTTTCAACACATCGTCTTCCGGTTTGCAGTCACCATTCTAGAACTTTTTGGCCCCGTCGACAATCCGTTCTGCTAGCAATGTGCACTGCCCACTGCCAAACTGTAACTACGGTTTTCCTGCCGATATCCTCAAAATAACAACTTTACCAAACTTTAATCAAAATAAAAGGAATAATAAACTGCCTCGTACTTCTCGTTGTCGGGTTCTGGGTTGGATTCCCAAGTCGGGCGAAGTGTTGTCGGGTTTTTCCATCTGGAATATCTCAATAGCAGCCTGGAGTCTGGATTATTTAGGGCCCGGTTCATGGCAATAGGGACTTAAGCATATCTGGCAAAAAGTGGGTGTGCCATAATATGTATGTGCACCTCTGTATAACCCTTCAGGGAGCACAGGCGTGATGTTATATTAAATAATCATCAAAACAAACAAACTGCCTACAAATATGAAACATTCATTTTATTATGATTGTTTGTTCCTCGAAACCGTAAAAAACTGTTTCTTATTTAATTAAGCACGAAAACAGCAAAAGTTTTCCTCGGAATTATAATTTAAAGCAGACATTTTATCAGCGGAATGCTCCAGGCTACTTAATTACTCTCTGTTACTTTCATATTAATTTCGTCAAGGTCGAACGTTCTCAAAGTGATCTTCTAGAAAATGTTCGTATTTAGAGGTATTTAAAATACTCCATAAATTAAATATAACTGCCCAGTTTCCAAGTAGGTTTAGGTACTATTGCTGTTTAATGAATTTTAAACGATTATACTTTTGACACTTTGAAATTCTCTAAACCGTCAGGCTCGTGAAGGCTTAGTTCTTTTGATCTTCTTATGATCCACTACTTCTTTCGCGTCGATTAACCCAAACTATTGTCTCAACCATTCAGATTTTGTCCGACCAGTATGTAGCTACTCGGACAGCTTTGTCATTTGCTACGTTCAAATCTCGAAAGGTGGTCGGGCAAAAGGGCAGACAAGGAGGTGCGCCATATCTTGCGAAAGGGCTCCACACTGGCACTGTGTTTTGGATGCGTCTATGCAATTTGGCTAGATGGTTTTTACAGCGGCCAACCTGGGTTCGGAATCGGATTAGGGATTGCCAGATTAGCCACTGCAATTCTCTCCAGGGGGCAAATGCTCTGTCGGAGTGATGAAGTGTGGAGGAGTAGGGTGTGTATGTTTCCATAATTCACATCTCTCGTCAGTTGCGTTGGATTTCGAGGAGGTCGTATATCTCAAGAAGCTCTTACGACTCTTCAGACGTGCAGGCTGGAGTTGATGCTCATATAGGGGGTGCCAACTGTCCCGATCCTGTTTGTCCTTCTCGATGCGGCTGGCTACTTCGCGAGGAACTTATGGTGGAGCTATACCTGCCACTACTAAGTTATGTAAGTAGGTAGTGATTAGGTACACCTTTAAGAGCGGACTCTAGTCAACAGGAATTTGAAAAATAGGTATTTGAAGAAACTATAGACTAAACTGGTCTGATCTAAAAAATTCTTATATCAAAATTTAGAGGAAAAGTATATCTATGCTCATATTATTTCCTTTTTTGTTAAAAACTTATAAATTTTGTCTGAAAGTCTTCTGAACATGGCGGTAAAAACGGGCATTTTTTTCGGATTTTTGGATTGTCATATTTCTTTTTGTGATTATGTTTTGGCAAAAAGGAAATGATACAGGCACGTATTAATTAGACCTAGATTTTATGGAAAAAAAAACATTGCTCTAGAGGCATTATCCACGGAGAAAACAGCAGAATGTGTTTGTATGGATAAAGTCTCACTAGAGTCCCCTCTTAAGACTGTTACCTATGTTCTATCAAACACCGAACCAATATATATACAGGGTAACATCACACTGTGTTAACCATTGAGTAACTTATTAATTCATCAGTCTCTAATATGATTTCCAAAAGCTACAACGAAAAGTTACACGGGCAATTAAGCAAAGAAATTATCAAGATCCTATTAGAACATTAAAAAGATTTTATCAAAATTCATTACGAGATTTATTTTCTCCATTTTTCCTCTCAGATCTGTATCAAAGAATTCTTTCGATATTAAGTTGATTTCACTCTTGCCACGATGTATGGGTTCCATTACGTAATCTATCAGATTGGCAATTTGTACTATGTCCAAGGGGGCTTGTTAAATTGATCGATTCTTTATAATGAGAAAATCGGGTAGGTTTTGGTCTATATTGAGATTTTATTTTGTACTCTAAATCTATATATAGAGTACAAAATCGAATACCTTTAAACGAGCAATTCTTGCATAAATGTATATACACACACTAGCAAAATTAGCGGAACAAGATTTTTGATTTCACAAATCTTTATTTTTATCATTGCTGGGTGCTTTTTCTTTTGTTTTATAATAAAACCAATTATTCCTGATTGATAAAACAATTGAACTTCACTTTTCATGCGATTGTTTTAACTTTCTTCGAACTTACAACATTTGGAGAGAATTTTGCTTATTCCCACTTACGGTATTATTTTAAAATTTCGTTATGTTTTCATTAACATAGTGGGTTATTTGTTTTATTTTTAATGTCTAGATCTTTTTCGAAGTTAAGGACATCATTGTGCCCAACTTTACCCAAACTGAGAGAGCCAGGCCACTTGAAATGAGAAGAAATGATCAAACCTCCAGAGTGCTGTGCATAATTCACCATTTACTTGTTTCAACAATTTGTTGCAGTTTCCAATTATTCAGAGTGACTAATGCTTTTGTGAAAGTATCAGGACAAGGCAGAAAACTCGTACTTCTAACAGAAATTATCGTTTTATTTAGTTTCACTTTCGCAAAACCCGCGTTTAAAGGCCGTTTAAGCCAGGAATGAGCCGGAGGAAGTTCGAAGTGCAACAAAAAGTGAGTTTACGGTAAGAAGAAGGTTGAAAGAACTGGTTTTGGTTCGTTCGTCCCCGCCGAAGGTCTAATAATTAAGGTACGCAACCTTTGAAACGGAATAACTTTTGCTCGGGAATATCGACTTTGGTCCATGGACTAATGGTGTAAAATATTGTTCAGTGATGAGTGTGGAATTAATTTAAATCGAATTGAAAGACGGCAATGCATGTGTAAACATGAACAAAAACATCATATTCTGTCAATTTGTTAAACTACAGCGGCATATGGTAGAGGAACAATATTGGATTCAGGTAGGATATGTTTGGGAGCTCATACGGACTTGTTGGTGATCGATGGAGGGAATCTTATTGTACATCGCTATAGAAATGTTATTTAAGCATAAAACGTGGTATCATTTGTTCCTTTATCAGTGGTCACTTCGTTTTGATTTAGGAAAATGTTTGGTTCCATACCACTTTTTCAACTCCAGCCTATCTTAATTATGCCAATATCGCAGCAATATGGCGGTACTGGCGAGATCACCAGACATGCATCCGATAGAACACGTCTGGGACCTGCTAAAACGAAGAGCAAAAATTAAACTACCAACACAAGTCAATGTGGGTGAACTGCGAAGCGCCGTTGTAAGGAATAATAAAGACTACCACAGGAGACAATGAATAACATCATTCTCAACATGTCCAGACTGGCGAAAACTTTATTAAAAGCAAGTGGAGGTAACGCGCAATATAATGTGATATTATCTTAATGTAAAAATGTTTATTTTAAATAACTTTTTTAACTATTCTTTGTAACCTTATAAAATCAACAATTTCCATTTTTCCCAATAAGTCATGTTACACACAAAAATAAATGCGCTCTCATTTATATTTTTAAGGTGTATTTTTAAACAAGGAAAAATGTCCTAATATAAGTTTTTTAAATTAAACCTTATTTTAAAAAATATCGTCATTTTTAGATTGTTCCGCTAATTTTGCCGGTGTGTGTATATATTATCTGAATCTCGGAAACGGCTCCAACGATTTTCATGAAGTTTAGTATGCATGGGGTTTCGGCGGCGATAAATCAATCTAGCTAGGTTACATTTTTAGTTACGTCGTTTTTTCTATTTTCACCCGAGCAGAGCTCGGTCGCGAAGGTACTAGCATTTTTATATACGCTTACACAAATAATTAATTGAAGGTTTTGTTAATAGATACATTGTTCTTAAATATTTTTTTACTAGCTGACCCCCGCGGCTTCGCTCCCGTCAAAATTATAGCCTATGTTACTCGGGAATAATGTAGCTATCCACAGGTGAAAGAATTTTTAAAATCGGTGCAGTAGTTTCGGAGCCTATTCGGTACAAACAAACAAACAAAAAAATCTTTCCTCTTTATAATATTTATTATTTTTTTATATATGAAGGAAGCATGTCATAAATCACAGTCATGGTTTTTTTTTTACTGAAACTTGCGTAATTAAACATCTATCCGTCTCAAAAAAATTATCCTAAGTGAATATGAAATAACAACAAAACAACTTTATGTAACATGTGTTACATTCAGTAAATTATTTACGATCAAGTTTCCTTTGTTCGTAAAATATTGTGTAACAAAGTTTTCCTGAAGGATTTTAGACATTTTATCACTCTTAAGTATTTGTTGGAACTGTAAGTAGAATCCGCAGATATTACGTTAAATTTTGTGTAGAAACTTTAACAATATCAAATATAGATGCGAAAACTTGAGTAGGTACCTAAGGCTTCGTTGAACAACCATCGTGAACCGCGAAGTTTTATAGCTTTCTCAGATGTACTACGAGATAGCAGATCGCTTGGCTCGCACAATGGAGCTAACTTCAATGTTATGTAATTTTATGGCAAATAATAATAATTCAAAAATTTAATACTAGTACCAAAATATTGCCAGAAAACAATAGAATATTGGTAGAAAACACAACTTCTATGGTCACGGAAAATTATTACCTAAAAACTGCCAGAAAACAATAGAATATTGGTAAAAAACACAACTTTTATGGTCACGGAAAATTATTACCTAAAAACTGCCAGTAAACAATAGAATGTTGTTAAAAAACACAACGTCTATGATCACGGAAAATAACTACCTAAAACTGCCAGAAAACAATAGAATATTGGTAAAAAACACAACTACTATGGTCACGGAAAATTAGTACCTAAAAACTGCCAGAAATTTTTTTTTTTTTTAAATAACAAAAAACCCGACTGCTTAAAAAGCCAACTATAAAGACGTAAACTAGAAGAAAATCATGCTGTGCTGTCGGAGGGTACATATGCGCGAGCTGGCTGACCAAAACCAGATGTATCCTCCGACTGAACAGCATCATGATTTTCTTCTTGTTTACGTCTTTTTAGTTGGCTTTTTAAGCAGTCAGGTTTTTTGTTATTTTTAAATATTTTTTTATTTACAGTTTTTAGTTATTTTTTTAGAATTAGGTACATTTAAACATATAAGTATAATATACTTTTGTAATCACCTCTTAAAACCCTTCATTTTGACTTCTTCCCACACGATGGGTTTGGAAGAAAAAAAATTGGACCCCCACAATATGGTGCCCAAAAACCGCCATTTTTCTATTTTGCAATTATAATGTAGCCAGTGACACTCGCAGGGTTAAGACGAATCGATTGACGTAAGAATCAACAAAATCAGCAAATGCGTTTGGTCTCTTGAACACCGTATAGGAACAAACATACATACATACTTACATACATAGACTGATAAACACATTATCCTCCTTCGGCAGTCGGGTAACAATAGAATGTTGGTTAAAAACACAATTTCTATGAATACGGAAATTCGTATTGAACAGCTACCTCGTCATAAAAAAGGCACTGTAAAAAAATCATAACATATAACCCCATTCCCTCGCGTCACTTTACTTTTAATCGCGCTTTCGAGAGTTTATCCCAAATAAGATATAAACACACTGTTGGTGTCAGCTCAATTTTTTCAAACGATAAATCCCATGTTTAATCTTTTAGGTCGCCTGGTGGTAAATGCCTCTCCCTTCAGTGCGCGACGTTGAGGGGTCGGATTAACGTGGGGGTGGCGATAAATTCTAATGAAATTTCCGCCAGAGACGAGCCATCCGACTACGTAAATGTTACGAATACACATTAAAATAGTAATACACACCGCTCTACCCGAATCGCGGCACTAACAAGTTTCTCCCAGCATCTTTTACAGAAACATGATTTTACAAAATGACAAGTAAATTTAATTTTCATGAACCCAAAACAAAGCTTGTTCCTCTAATAGGACACTTTCAAATATGATCACTTTTGTCTGCAAAGCTGAAAAGTTCTTGGCAACAAGTGAAACTATCTCTTTAAAGAAAAGCTTACCGAGTGGCTTTGGTTGGATTCCATAGTCTGGGCTTAGTTTGAAACAAGGCAAGCCGCCGTACCACTTCTCAGTTAGAATATCCATGTAACCGTTGGACGAGTACTTTGCTATCACAGCCGATATGCTATCCTGAAACAAAAAGAACGAAAGTGATTTTTAAAACCGTACACGGGTGTTGCAAAATGCAAATGTTATACAAGTGGACATATTTGTAAATGTCTGAACAATCGCACCGCGCCCGAACGATTACAAAAAAAAAACAAAAGCGTCACATCTGCGTCGATTTTTCTGTATAACAAAGCGTCAAAAATAAAGGGAAAATCTCAAAGCATGTCATGGCTCGAAACAAAAACTCTCTTTCAAATCCGTTGATTTATGTCACTGATTCGGATAAACCTCAGGGGTATATTGAACAACGTCAAGATAAAATGACGTATAATCGGCGGAGCTGGTGCTACATGACACCCGACAATCGATCACACCATTAGGAGTTCGTGTGCGTCATCCATCAATCTTTCGAGCAAAGATCCGGAGTTGCCCCCACCACTCAGGACTCCTAAAGTCCTCCAATTCATGTAAATCTACGCTACATTTCTTCAGAGACGTTGCTTAGTCACACTCCGCCTAATTTGGGGCACATTAGCTTCGTGGAATATTTTACCTACGTAGGCAGAATACATTTTAGATTCATTTTTATAATGTTAGTGATCCTACCTTCAAAGGAAATCCTTTCGCCATGCCGATGGCATACGCATCTTCAGCAAGAGCATGATCGCCAATGCGCTGGAGCTTACATCCGTGGTCGGTGGCTCGGTAATAGTCCAAGACAGGAGAATCAGCTATTAAAAGATCTAAAGTACCATTTCTGCAACAAAATAGGAGATATGTTTTTAGATTTTTATGGAAAACGATTTCGAAACTGAAACTGCTCATAACAATTTCAGGGGCAATGGTAATATTTACAAAGTAAACAGACGTCTCATGAACGCGAAGCGTTAACCTGTAAGCGAGCAGATCCCTAAAACTCGGAGTGGAATAATAAATATAATGCCTGTCACAGTAATAAAAAATACAATAAAAACAGATACTTGTACAGAGTAATGGTAACTTAATCCGACGTCTGAATAAGCTACAAAATATCTAACAACATAGTATCTCACGTGTCACATTGCATCTACTCACTGCTTTTAGCTGACAAAGTTCGGGGCTTTTCCGGTCTTAAAACCCCCCTTTGTTTTGACTGGTGACAGTTTATAGCTTAATTGGTGAAATACGAAAGCGGGTACTAAATCTCACTATAAAACAAATGTACTAAAAGGTATTAAGTGGCGGACGGAGTCCTGCGGGCTTGAAAATTTTACGAGATAATAAAAATTCAAAGCGTTTTTTGAATCAAATTACCGAGTTCGCTATCGATATTCGGATTCCTTTCATTAAAATTAATGTTTCGATTTGAATTAAAAGCGATTCATTGAGCTAGTTACTTCTGAAGGGGTACAATAGAATTAATACTTAACTGATGGGGCTTGTTTTATATTTACATTGCATGCATTTCAGATTAATTGATGTTTGCGGCAAGGCTTCTGGCTCCACAATATAGAGGGTTAACGGATTGACAATCTCATTGACCGTGTGCGGCGTTGGCAGTCTATATAATGCGTATATCATACAATATCAATTATTTAGGTTTATACCTACCTACCTAAACCCATGAATTTAGGTTCTCCTAAATCGTGACCGAGTAAAAGATAACCTCCAGAGGTAATATCAACAAACTGCAATCACCATTCGTATGTCAAAAGTGGTAATTGCGGATTCTGTGCATTGTTCGCTCATTAAAGCGCTTGCCCGTGTTCAGCAGGGAACGTTTACACGTTCTCAATTCTCCTAATTCACAAACGCAGTGGATGGAATAGTTCTAGTCATCTGATATTGTATTAGTTATTTAACTGCTGGCTTCCCCTGGAAATTCATAACTAGTATCTAACATCTTTAAATACTAAGTTATAACTTCAGCGTAATAAGTTAAAAGTAGCGACTCAGCCATTTTATACGCGTATCTTATGTCTGAACTTATAACTTGAGTTGAGTTAAATTATAATTTAGAAGCCAGACGCACCAACTTTATTATACCCGTCTGCGTCTATAGAAAAGGTTCTTATAATATTTTACCTGAGTCGCTGAATGCCTTCTTCAACATCTTGAAGGGCGTAACGACGCATTTGTTGCGCCAGCTGCGGATTATTTCGCTGAACGTAGTACTCAGACACCGACGACCTGGCCGTCCCCACTCGTAGAGACAGCCACTACAATATAATTATAACTATAAGAAACTCTTCACACACCCAACTTATACCACACCTACATTAATTTACTTACGTTACTTCGCCCTTGGTAGTCATCAACCGCATTGTGAAAAAACAATCCAGCAATCAGCGCGGCTATATTGGCAGTGTAACTCGCGACAAATATCACAGAAAATCCACCCCAAACGTTTATCAGAAACTTATTAGGCCAACTCTTAGGGGCTTTGAATGCAACTAAATGTCCACACAAAAGGCCCCACATAACCCACAGCGCACTGGAGATACTAAAGTTCTTTGATCTCTGTCGTCCCCAAGGATTTAAGCCAAAAGGTGAGAGCCATTCGTAAATGGCCACAGCTATAGCAGTTACGTTTAGAGAAGTAAATATTGCAATCCATAGCTCTGGTGAAAATGGAAGGAGAAATGCAAGCAGCGGTATATCTGGTCTTTGATTGGGGGCGGCTAGTATTGACACTCCACTAAAGAAGTAAGGTTGACTGTAGTCTATGACTTCCGCCCTAGCTGCGGACACACTCAGAGCTGCAAATGACATATGAGCCGCCCCGGACACTAAATCCCCGATAATACCATTCCATTTTTCAACGCTTTCATCTGGCTCGATATCAAATAAGTATGGCGTTTCTTCTGCGTCCTCCTCCAGTGATTTGTAACCGTTACGGTATTGTGAACGATAACTCTGGTAATTTATCGGGGCATATTCGCTCGCTACCGTTTTATATTCAAATATTCGGTGAAACGGTTTGATGAGTTTTCTGGATCCGTATAATCCATCCTCTACGATATATAAATGAAAATCGAATTCTAGTTCTTGAGCTATGTTCTCTAGAAGATCCATTGCAAGTCCGTAGCAACAATGCGTTTCCATTTTAGTGAATACGGGTTTCGACGTGGGGAAGAAAAAATCATCTTGATCGCTTTCTCTTTCCAATTCATTGAACGCGAGGGTAAGATTATCTCGGTCGGACGTTTGTGGTCGGTGACATAGAAGGCCCCGGAGACATTGGCCATCCTCGTCGAGCTCGCCTTCCATGACAAAAGGGGGAGCTAGTGCTGTGACGATGCGGAATATTGTGCGAGCACCGTCGGATTGGCCATGAGCTACTAGCCTTCCTCCTGGCCACACGATTGTATGTAGTCTCACAATACGGCCGAGTACGCGTCCCACTTGTCTCCACATATTTTCCCCTTCGATATCTGATGGTACTAAGTTTAGGAGAGCGAATGAAGCCGTCAGTGATCGCTCAGATTGCTCTGTACCTCCGGCAAGCGCCGCCGCTGCAGATATCCGTGTCTCTCTGTGAACAATATAAATCAATTACTTTTAACGTTAAAGACAGAAAAAAAATCTTGTATGAAATACCGATTGGACTGGGCACTGAAACCTATTTTACGCTGATGATAAAGATTGATCGAATTAAACTAGGGAAAATCTTTCAATTACATTTTATAGTTTGTTTCAAGATTGTTAATTTATTACCGATACTTGAAATATTTTTGAAGTTTCTGATCCAAAAATAGAACTCACAAATTACAAAAATTGACATTTCACAAATTATTTTCAAACAGATAAAGACAGATGATTGCCTTATATAGCTTTATTCACAAAATATTGTTATAATACACACAACAAATTGCCAGGAGCACGAAGGATTTATTTCTTGATCCGAAGAATCGACAAGATTTAAGGGCTTATTTATAAAACGTTGGCATTATGTTACAAATACTTGGAAACCACAATGAAAATAAGTGAAAACAACCTTGGATAAAGATCATAATAGATTTAATATCAGTCGGCCAATTTCAGTAGAACAAACATTATTCCTGGGATAAAAATAATAGTAAACGCTGGACATGGCACATTTCAAAATAAATAGAATATGGCAAATGGGAATAAAACTAGCAATATCCAATTTTCTGTTATTGTTAAGGTTGCAGGAATTATCAATTTCATGTCAGACGCGGTGACGGGAATAATTTAAGGGTTTGTTAATAAAATGGATGATTTTTCACAGTCCTGCATTTTTCAGAAGGATTATTTATGAAAATGAAAATCTAATATTACAAATATTTTCTGCTATTGCACAGAAACAAAATGAAAAATTAATTGTAGATAGCGGCGATACTAGGTATTTTTTTATCTTAAAGTAAAGGTTTAGTGAAGATAGATCACCGGATTCACAAGCGATTTTCTCAAACCATCAGTCACAAATGGTTGACACAATATTTTCCTTTAATTCCCAGAGCTTCCACGCTTACAAATAAGTTTTTATACGTAGATATAGAACTAGTTAAGTTACAAAATGGTGTGGTATTCTGCCCTCAGTCGAGGAAATGAGTGTGAACATGCAATATCCGCGTTGGCCCGCCGATACCCGCAGTCAACCCGAGCCCACCCGCACCAAATGATAAAATAACACTCCACACGACCCAGGCTCGTTTAAATATTTTTATGTCCTATTTTAAACATAACTCTTCTTAAAATTACCCATTTTGGAATGCCCTGTGACAGCAGTATTTAAAATTAGAAAATTTCCAGGTAACCTAGTAATACTATTGGTAAACACTACCTACTTTCTTGTCGTACCTTACAAATTGATATTGTTTCAGTTATGATAGTTTAAAATGAACTAGCGAATTCGGTTGATCTTAATCGGTTTTGGAAGGGAATATACCTAAATGGTAAAGTAAAATACAAAAAGTATTCAAAAATTTTGTGGACTTTCAAACACAAACATTTTCTCTCCAGTCTCCTGTGAAATAAGCGAGCGGCACGCCCGCACCGCTTTTACACGCTATGGCTTGTAATCGGTGTCACTCATTTTTACGTTTTTCTGACGCATTATAATCCCGCGACAACATTTACATGCATATTATTACAACATATTAAAAAAAGAAAAATTGCCAATCAAAATAACGAATTATGTAGCTATTTATACTTTAACAAGGACACACACGTGATGTTTTGTATAAGATAAACGTTAAACGGTTGCCGCCAAAGGCTGTTGAAAGTTTCACTCATCTCTAATCCGGGATTTAGGTTCAGGGCAAACGTCCCGACAACATCTCCCCAGCCAGCCGGCTCAAAGTACGAGATTCCCAAAGCCAGAGAGAGCAGCAGATGTCTACCAACCATTATTATTCCTTGTGCGTAAAACCAAAGGGATTTTCCGGAACACGCCAAAGAACTTTGTTTCGGAAAAAGTTAAAATTAAAGGCATTATTTATATACTAATACCTTACTTACTCAACGTTGTGAGAGTATTGGAAGCTGATCAACGTTGCCTTTTTTCGACTTTTCTCAGTAAGCACATTGTTTGCATAGTAAAATTTTATCGAGTTAAACAAATGAGCGGCCGTAAGCACTCTTCAGAAAACCGGCACGTGCAGGCAATAATGAAGGTTTTGCTACTCCGACAATAGTCGGTTAAGTTGTCAAGAGATGTGCAATAAAAAGGAAAACGATTGCGGACAAGGAAGCATTGTAATGGCCGCTAAGCTGAGAGTGCGTAAAACTGTAACCACCAGTGACCTGACCTATTTAGCTGCCCTAATTTCTGAATGAACTAAAAAGGGAACTATCTACGTCAAGTCATGTCAATAGATGGCGATCATTTCGTTGAGTCAGCGTGCACAGCCTGGCCGTCTGCCAAAACTTGCTGCCGTGCAGTTCCGACCGATTTATGATAATCGTGTTGGATTTTTCCCGAGTATAATTATGATACTTTTACTTACTGTGTATATATAATTCTTTCGTGTAAATTTTATATAGCCGGTTAGAAAAATGGATAAGATATATTGAGACAAGGTGATTTTTAAAGGCAAGTGTGCAATAGCGAAGTATTAACAATCAATAGAGTAGACAGGGCTGAACGTTAGGTATCTACCTATGGCAGCGATGTATTGCCGCAAAGTAGACGGATTAACCTTAATGACTGCGCTGTCCACCAACACTAATTAATAAAATGGTTGTGCGCAGTCTAATTATTTGGTTAACTCCGTATTTGTAGGATTTAATTAAACGAATTGGTGTTCCGGACAGTTTCCATTTTCATCAAATAATCGTA
Source organism: Orthosia gothica (assembly GCA_949775005.1). Taxonomy (NCBI): domain Eukaryota; kingdom Metazoa; phylum Arthropoda; class Insecta; order Lepidoptera; family Noctuidae; genus Orthosia; species Orthosia gothica. The sequence continues at coordinate 15,249,980 of OX459042.1, forward strand.
GAACCTAGCTATTTTGATTTACGTCTAGAAACATCTAGGTCAAATACTGACTTTAAATCTTAAATTCCTAATAGAAAAGGAATGTTTTATGAGTTCAGGGATTTTAATATTACCTAGCACTATGGTAGACGGAATGAGAGATATTTAGGTTGAAACTGGCATAAAGTACGAACTAATTTAAGCGAGAGTGAATGAAGGCAATATTATTAGTCACTTATCGCAATGTAGGAGCAGACTATCTTAGGAACAGTCCTTTATTTTCTAAAGTTTTAAAGTGACTTGGTGATTTCACATGGAGTAAGAAAGTAAAAGCCAGGCAAAATAATGCCGGTGAAAACATCCATTTTTTATTCGATGCTGGTAAGAAAACAATACTAACGATGGAGAAGTTTCTAAAGTACTTTGAAATGTACGCTGGAGAGTTTTAAATAAAATACTTACTTTCAGTCTTGTTTGTTGGTTCTAAAGTAATTTCAGAAAAGAGTTAGTCTTAGTACTGTATCACAAAGTACGTAAGCGGCGGCGCGCCGCAGACAGAGGGGCCACTCTCACTTTGACATTTCGGTTTTACAGGGAATATTGGGCAATATTGGACCGAGCTCAGTCGCGGCTGTCATGATTGCTTTGTGCAGGCGTTTGTCACGTCATTCATACATTAAGTACTGTAACGAGGTTGGTTGCATTATAGGTAACCCATCCGGTTACCTTTATTATTTGTTACAGACAGAATTTACTTTTTTGTTTTTAATTCTTTCTTTCAATTATTTTTAAGTTATAAAGGTCATTAATCTTTCAAGATGACAAATTAGAAATTCATTAACTAGGATTATAATAAATTATTTTAAGCCCATAGATGAAATTGGGAACTTGTCATAATAATAAGGTTCAAGTCATACAGCTTACAAATATGTTTCCTCCGACTGCACAGCATAATTTTCTTCTTGTTTAGATCATCTTTGGTTTTTTGATTTTATTAGGTACCTGTTTTTCACATTTATATTTTTGTCGAGCTTGGAGCTTTTTACAATTTAATTTTTTAAGTGGGATCATTATTACACTATTACTATCTCTTTTTACTCTCCAATATTCATCCTATGTGGCGTAATATTAAATGTTTCGTGATATTCAATGGATATTTGATGCCCTGTCTACCCTCTAAGGCATGTAAGCTTGATATGATGTATGTTTAGACGAATCTATGTATTTATGTTTGTAACTTGGGCAACCTACTCTTTTTTTAATTCGGAATCAATATAGTAGCAACCCTAGTGAATCTGTCAAGTTTAGCTGTCAATTTTCTAAACGGCGGGAGTGGCCCTTCTGTATACTTACTATTTTGTGACTGTATTTAATCAACGAAAATATTTATGTGGGTAGGTAATGCGCAATATTTTCTACATACTAGGTAAACAAGAAGCCCTGAAACAAATATCTAGAACTTTATTCACATGCCTCAAGAAGATTCGTAAATTCATATCCCTGCACAAATAGAACGTTCACAAACGAGTATATAAAAATGAACATGATAATAAACGTCCAAAATGGCGGCGATATTCCGAACAAAAAGTCTCATCAGTATCATAGCGAGCTCATGATTTACAAAAAGAAGAGAATTGATTCGATACAAGCTTCATTTATCATCTGGTGTGGATCGCAAGCATTTACGCGCTTCTTCGGGTACATTACAGCAATCCCTGAACAGGGTTAAGATCGGATGCCGATCACGTATTTTATTGAATAACGTTCCCCGGAGCGTGTGCTCCCCTACGCCACTATTAGGGGGTCAAGAGCGGGGGTCCTTGAATTTCTCACCTAGATAGATGACCTGATTTAAGGTTGCGTTATGTCAAATTTATAGAGCACTGTTGTTGACAAAATAGAGAAATAAAAGCTGGATAGAAAATTAGTTTACAATTTACAATTTCCAGGTATGATTTCTATTTAAATCAGACGTTTTATCTACTTTTATATATATACCTACAAGTCGTGTTTTTAGGGTTCCGTACCCAAAGGGTCCAAACGGAGCCCTATTGCTGTCACTCACGTCTGTCTGTCCGTCGTCTGTCACACAGGTTTTACAGCCCAACGGTTGGAGGTACAGTCTGCAAATTTTCACAGTATATGCATCTTGTTGACCCAAAGCCATACACATCATATTTTAAATGTTTTAAAGGGGGCTCCCATACAGAAAAAGGGGCGGGCCAGAAAAAAATTGGCTTTCGCAATCGTGTGGGGTATCGTTGTTTAGAGCTCGTTGAATAGATAATTATTACGTATATTTTACCAACAGATACCAATATACTGATAAATCAGATATTTTTTTTGAAATTCCCTCATTGTTAACAACCAACTTGATTTTGCGGTGTGGTACGGATCCCTAAATGTGCGAAGTCCGACACGCACCTGCCCGGTTTTTTAATTATCATAATTCATCAATTATATAAATTTAATGATATGACTCCGGTTTCGGAACTGAGAATTTGAAGTTAAGATAAGATAAGATATTTATTTTTGTAAAACATGAGAACTTAAGAACTTGTCAAACTCCGCTTTAATGCTAAAATTCAACATGTTTTTTTATGTTATGGTGAGTACGAAGAGAGCAAATCATTTATTACTTCCCAAGAAAAAAAACTAAGAATTAATTGCACACTTACATCGTTTGTGAGAAAAATGGGTGTTGGGATCTGACGCTTACCTAAAGATAAAGGATTCCTACCAATAACAAACGAGACGTGCCGATAGTTTATATTAGAGGCGAGTGGACCCTCTAAGTTAAGCTTATCCCGGTAATAAAAACAAGGGCGCAAATCAATTTTACCTAAAATCACCACTAAAAATTTAAATTAAGCAATATAGTCCTAAACTGTTTCGTAATAGTGGTCATTATTCAATATTTATGGTCAATATGTTGCGAAATGGGATGAAAAGCCACGTTCAACCATTAGCACTGATTTAATAAACTGTGCTTAACAATAGTTTGTATATTTTGTTATGTCACTATAAATTGATCAGGATTTTTAACCCCCGCCGGAAAAAGAGCGGTGGTATAAGTTTCACGTGTGTTGCTGTGTATCTGTGTGTTTGTGTATCTGTGTGTCTGTGTATCAGTGTATCTGAGTGTCTGTATGTGGCATCATAGCGCCTAAACGGATGAACCGATTTTGATGCAGTTTTTCAGCTCTTCATAAGTTATGGGCGTTTTACTGTTTGAATCGGGGTGTTTTCACAAGAATGTGTCGGGGTTTTTTAAATTTTGTAATTTTACTTGTAAAAGCCAAAGTTGTCAAAAAATAAAAGGCCCGTTTTGACAGCTATAAAAATACTTGATAATAATTAAACTTAATGCTTGCGAATGATACTCATTGTTATAGTGTATGGTTAACATAGTAGTTAATTAGTATTATGAATTTGATTTTTCAATTTCTTACGTATAAAGTTATCGCGGCATGTAAAATGAGAAACGTCAACGAACTTCTTAGATTGTTTCAAATATAGTCTGAATTATTTCCCCCGCGCCGGCTTCACACTAGTGCAGTTTATTATATACATTTTGAAAATCAAACGTGAAAACTTCATCCTAGGTTGCCCGGTAAATCCGTTTCTTCTTCTACAAATCAGTGATTCTCCTCATTGTAGATTAAATGCGACGTACGAAATCCTTTCCAGGGAGTTTACATCATTGGGTTTGCACTCGAATCACGTAAGAGCTAAATTAGAACCAATTTCTTCTATTCTATTTCGAAGAATTGGGTTAAGGTGGAGGGATACTACGGTAAGAGTACCTTTTACAAAAGAAATAATTATCTACAAACGGAAATGTTTTCATTGATAGCTTGTTTGTACAAGGGGCGCTAGACAAGTTTCATTTGATGTCCGTGATGGCCATAGTCAAAATACCAAAAAGCACAAATAATTAAAAAAAAACAAAGCAAACCTATTTCGATAGCGTTTGACTTTCGCACACATTTTTGTCATTTTTCTAATCGCTATTGCTATCAACCCACTTTCGTTGATGCTAGCGAGCTTTATTATTTGATCTGAGAGCTCGATTGACAAGCTAAGGCGTAGTTTCGTTGTACGTGTGTGCGTGTAATTGTGTATGTATACGGCAAGATGTAATTTTAACCGGCGTCACCTTGTTGTTTGCAATGTTCCGTCTTGACTTTTTATTTGATCTGAGGGTGTAACGAAAGGTTGCCAGCTGACCAAAATTTTTATGGAAGAAGCAATTCTTTTTTTGAAATTTTTTATGACTTCATTGGAGAAAGTTGTTCATTAACATGGGCAGAAGCTGTTCTTACAATATGATGACACCTTTCCGTTACACCCTGTATGTACGCATTAAAATTGTATTTAAAATATAAGTTGGGAAGAATCTGTCATATTGAGTACAGTGCAGCCTTGTAGGAGGTTAATTTGGCCTTCATTACTGGTAATTAAGGCTTTTACGAGTAGTAACGAAGGCCACAAGATACAAGAAAGTTCCTAAACAATTATCCCAAGTGTCTATAACTTCAAATTTATAAACAGACTTAAACTGGACGATAAAGTGACAGTCAAGAGTCAACTGAACGGCGTAATCTAAAGTTTCAAGCTCACAAAGTTCCAAGTTCATTGATAAACGAAATGCGAAGGTCTTCTTGAGTAAAATATTGTATACCATTGATTCTCTGAGTGGCCTTCCCGAGACCCGAAGAGACATGTTTGCGAGATTGCTGTAACTCTCTGACCTCAGCACATATTGGAACCGGGAGCTTGTGGGAACACTCCGAACGTGTTTGCAGTTTCATATATTTTTCTTTTGAATCGAAATATGAAGGCTACTGATATGACGTGAACGTGACATGTCACGCGTTACCCTTTTGTTTTTACGCGCTTTTCACACGCCACGTGTAACGTGTAGCGTGATTCTGTATTACATTTTTTGTGCGTTCCTGCATGAGTTTCGCATTATATGAATGGTTGATATCTTTGTTTCTTTGAGCTTGTGTAGTAACTATTCTATTTCATTTCACAGTAATAAATCAACAGTATTTGTATAGAAAATACAGGTACTTACGGTACCTGTGTTCTGTTTTTTTACAAGCTAATTAAAATTTCTCAACGGAAACACGTGCAGTAAAGTATCGTCTGACATCCTGTATCCGTCTAAATTACCAGGGTTCCCTGGGGTTGTTTTGGGGTCACAAACTAAAACTGAATTAAAATGAAATAAATTAGAAATGATTGCAAAACACCATGGAAAACCCATCCTTTGGGTCAACATGGTCGCCTTGTGTGCCGGTGATATGTTAATTGAAATGGATACAAAAATGTTCTGAGGGCGGGTAGTTGTACGGTTACACGATTCTTCTATTTAAAAGGTCCCATAAACTCCGGGAGGTGTCTGCGCAATTTGGTGGTCGTAACACCCTCGTCACTGTCACACGGTAATGCGGAGCAACGCGACGGACCGCACACTGAAGCAATAAATAAACTTAAACAGTTCACTATCAACCCCGCATTTAATTGTCTTAATACTTTCTATTTGACTCTCATAAACTTTAATCAAAGGGTAATTGCAAGTGCCACGTTCTCTCCCTAAATAGATTCTGCAAAAGATGAATAGACTCTAGAGCTCTTTAATCAGAACTTTATTAAAGTAGTGAATAGGGCCGGCGGTAAACTCGAGTAAAACAAAATAAAAGTAAACCGATTGGAATATGCCAAGATTTTTTTCGAGCGTATTTCGAGCGTATCCTAACCTATTGCAGAGCAAGTGCTCCCGTTTGGCATCAAGTGGAATGCGGTCAACTCCAGACCATTATATAGCCAGGCTTTATTCTTTTTTTTTTCATTAAGGATATATTTTGATTAAGCTCTATTTTAAAACTGATTTCAAAACCAATTATTTATATGACACAATGTTTTCGATCTTCTTCTTAGCGTATCGATGGCTAACACTCTTTTTAGTTAAATGCCTTGCCTGGCCCAGAATTCAGCTACGGCAACGCCCTCCGCTTATGCAGTCATAAGGTCCTCACGTGAACAGACAACCGGACATGCGGCACAAGACGAAAGGTGGGCCATGGTCTGCGGGGCGACGCCGCACAAGCACCGAGGATCGGAACCATCCGAGAACCCCCATCTAAGGAGATTGTCTTTGCTGCGGCCGACCTGAGTGCGGAGTCTATTCAGAGTTTTCCAGGTCGGCCAAGGTAATGCGTGCCCGGGCGAAAGGTGAATGTTTTCGATAATAACGATGTACATACTTTTATTTGATTGCGGTATAGAGAAATTCAGCGTAAAATATTTATATTGCCTAACAACATACTTTAGACGAAATTCCAAAATATTGGGGTACGATTTATTCGAATATCTATACCTGTGTTACTGGAAATAGCTAGCAATATACTAATGAAAAAACATTCAACGGCTCTTGGTCTGAATCGTCCAGCAGAACGAAAATAATTTTGGTTCCTCAGCAACAAAGAAAAGAATTTGCTTTCTATCTTAGCTTAGATTTGCATGTCTTAAGCTACTAACAAGTATATATATCTTCACATCGCCAAGCCACTCACGCCGCGATTAAACGATTTAAGATCTAACTCACACGATGAAAGTGTAGAACATTCATGTAACAATGCCAAGAATCGGATTACGAACACGAAACGAATGGTGTAGGTTACTGCGGGTGACCAACGATGTCTAGTAGATAAGGCTTTATGTAGCGTAATGCGGCCACCGATATAAAGCCACGAGCTGCTCTTTTAAGATAGAGACACTATAAAAGTAATCTCGCCTCGTTCTTGGACCCGCTAGTCAATTTGCTTTTATGGTGATGTTTCTCGCTTGTTACCCTTCTATTATCGTCCGTAGCTCGAATGTCTCAATACTTAATAACTGTAAAACGTCTTAATTGTTTTCCTTAACCACGTCTTTTGCCCCGCAATGAAGTTTAATTTTATTTACATTCACATTCAGCACTAATTTGCTCTTTGTTTAGGTGTAAAGGTTAATTAAGTCGCTGGTTAAGTTTATTGTTTATTGGTAGAGCGTTAAGTTTGTTCACAACACTGAACGTAGTTAGCTTGTCAATTATAGTATCGATTCAATTACTTTAACTTTAAACAACTTATTGCTGACAACATTATTTTCAGAATTGGCTTGTTTATTTCATAAAAATCTTTCGCGAGTAACCCCATCGTAGTCCCATCATCTAAATCATTGCTTCGGGTCAGATGATGTATGTATTTTGAAAGATTCTTAATGTCTAGAACCAGATAGAGATTCTCGTTATCAGTAACTTTCATTTACAGGCAACTGTTGTAATCTTCAATTATCACCCTAAATAGCGAGCACAAAAGAATCGAAATCCATTAATTTGCGGTTCAGAACCCCGGCCGTTATCAAAATTAATATTTTAATAAGGCGCCGGCAGTACCAAGGATCCGTCATGGTATGAGCAGCGATCACTCACCGCCGCCACTGCTCCCGATATCCTCAAGGTTCTTTCTCAACTTAAATCGAGGTCATTAGCAGCTTTATAACTTAGCGCAAAGTTCAGCAGTTGACAAAAGATATTTCTGCTGAATAATTTCGGCGCCATTATCTATTTTATTGGGCGCCGCCGATGAAAATTTTCAGTTTTTAACAGTCATTATTTGAAATTGGTTTCCGTGTAATAATTATTCGTGGTATCAACGTCCGTTTTATTATTAAAATTAAAACGATGTACAGTATTGCCTACTGAGTATAAAAGCGTATTAAACTCGCTATCAACGGTTGCTGCGCTGCTATCTGTAATACACTGTAAATACTTAAAAATATATAGATCATTATTATTTGTGAAGTTAATCATTGATTCTCGAAATAATTCCGCAAATCGGCCTATAAGCCAAAAAAAGACTCAATTTATATACGTTAGTTTTTTGGTAAAATGGCAGTTTAAAAAACTGAGCTTTGGACGGTAATCTACCTTACAAATTCCGTAGAGAAGTCAGCGGCAGCGTCGCTCGTTTCTTCCCAGCAGGATGCGGTGGCATCGCTCAAGAACTGCGCCTGGGCAGACCACGCGTCGCAAGCATGCAGCACTCGCCGAAGCGCTCCAACTGTCATCCGCACAGCTGCACGTATAAAAGCCCGATCTGTATATAGTAAAACACTCTTTGTTTAAATATTCTAATAAAAACTATAAAGCTAATACAGTAATACACTCGGATAATTTTTTCGAATCTCATGTGGCGTACATGAGATTCGGAAATAGTAACTTGAATAACATTGAGTTACATTGGTTAATACATACATACATACATAAACTCACGCCTTTTTCCCATGGGGGTAGGCAGAAACTACATTGGTTAATATTTTGTTTAAAAACCAAAAGGTATATAAAGTTAGACAGACAAAACATTTTCAGCGAACATTGAACTCCGTTTCTAAAAGTTGATCCATAAATCAACTTTCAGAAATCAGGAGTCAACATCCGCTGTAAATGTTTAAGTAAAAGATGGCAGACAGAACTTTCACGCTCGAATCACAGTGGGCCACAACAAGAACACGACACAATCGCATCTCAATAACGTCACGTATTGTCGAGCTTTCACGCTAAGCCTTTTATGTAGTGTCCTTTGTATAAACCTACGTTAATCTAGAGGACCATTCAATTGACTTCGCTATAGCTTTTGAAGCACAAAACTTTGATCGTATTCATCTAAAGTTAAATTTCGCTGTAAATCGAATAAAGTATAATATGTCGGTTCAAAGAATTAGTGGCATCTACTGAATTTTCAAATAAATCTTTTAGAAGTTTTCGTTTGAAGTTGAAATTTTCGGTAGAAATCTTGTATTTTGCCATAGAAAAAGAAAACCCATATAAAAAATTTCAATAACGCCACTTACCTATTTTCACCGGCTGTGGATGCAGAGCCAACAGTCCGACAGGAAGGCTTTTGAAGATCACAGTTATGTTATCTTTAATATTTCTTCTTTCTTTGTCTAATAATTCATCCTTCCTCAAATGTTTGTCACTTCTTTTTTCAGTTTTGTCTTTAAAATTATGCACCGAAGACGCATGCACCTTGGGATTCATTATGAAATCACTAATATCACTTGATAAACCTATTCTATCATTTATTCTTCTAATATCATCATTACTATTTATATCTTCTCGTCCCAACATTAAATTTTTAGCTACATTCACATCATCTACATCTATGCTATTTACATATTTATTAAAAGATTCATTTTTCATTTCCCTATAACTATTACGCCTACTATTATTTCTATTATGAAAGGGCATTCCCTTCGCAATTGAATTGTTTTCGATTTTAGAAGTTTCAACGCCTTTGTTATTTACATTATCATTTTTCATACTTCCCGAACTAATATTGCGATTACTAACATACGATTTACTAAAATTTAAATATAATAAATTTTTGTTTACACTGTGTGTTTCAGAAATATTTATATTTTGATTTACACGACGCGATTTTGAATTTATAGAACTATTTTTTACATAAATTTCATCACTGACGAAATTTTCTTCTACGATTTTATCAGATTTTATCAAAGTGTCGGGGTCTTTTTGATCTTCTATCGTATTATTGTCAGCATCGCCTCGTTTGCTTCGGTCAAAGCGTTCGTATACTAGTGCTTCATCATTATCCCTTAAGCTTTCTATATCTTGATCGTTATCTTCGGTATAAAGGGTTCTGTTACTTATATTGTGGAAGATATCAACATCTTTTGAAGCATCTAGCCAAAGCCAGAAAAAGTTTCCTTCGAGCATGTTAAGTCGCTTGGCCTCATCCATAACGAGCTTAGCGTAATTGACATCACATATCAAGACAACGACGCCTCGGGTCAGCCTTGATATCTCAGCTAGCCGCCTGCAAACACAAAATAAATTGGAGTACTGTTAGTATTGTTGCTCACGCTGTCGTAATACAACCAATAAAGTTTTATTGGTGTTCGATAGCCAATAGTTTGATGCTTTAAATCTGTTGCAATTTAAAACGTTCCCAACAAAATTGTAAAGGAATCACACTCAAATAAATTCAATTACCTACCTGAAAAGAACGTGGCGGGAGAACTTTTTTGGAAGCGATAGCCATTTCGGATCTAAAGGCGGAGCAGTTACTATTGAAGACAGGTCTTTCCGTAGGGACAGCGTGGTGTAAATATCTTCTTCTGCTAGCAACGTAAAGGAGTGCCAGTGGGTGTGCAGCAATGTTGCTCTGAAAATAAAAGTCTTTAAGCATTTATATTATTCCATAAAATTCCGTACGATTTTAAAACTTGGAAATAACTTTACCTGAGTGCTTGTAAGGTTTCTCGAGCAGTGATTTCCAGTCGAATCTCTAGTGGAAGCAATTCCTGGGAAGAAAACAATCTTACATAAGTTCACACAAGTCGCTGCATTACAATAATAATTCAGTTAATTTGTATGTCCGTACCCCAACCCTCATCATACTTCATGTCGTCAGGATCTGACCATAATCTGTATAATTTGTATTTGAGTGGTAATATCCTAATCGTGTCGCGCTTTTTGAGTTTGTTATTAGTCTACGTCAAGTCGTAATCGGCACGAAAGTGGGTAATAAATGGCCATAATTTACCGCGACGCCCGTCCTGCGTTCACGGCTCCAATGCGGGATATTGCGAGGAATATCTCACCTCTGGAAAAAAGTTTTCCTACAGAACGTGGAACGGCGCGGGCGAGAAATATATGTCCGCACATCAGGAATATTATGCACCTCATAAAAATCTGATTTGCTCCACATGTGACAAACTCGCGCGTATCTTTATTTGTGTTTTAAGACACTGGCGAGTTTTACTACTTTTCGCATTGTATGTTCTCTAAGGTAAATTTCTTTGAAGTAGCAAGCTGTTTCTTTTAGTTAGAACATTGTAGAACAAATAGTATAGGTTATTCGTTATATATTATCTAGTAAACAAATTACATATTATATAAGTCTCTTCAACGCGTCTCTGATTATAATATTGTACCGCATAAACTCAGGCCTGCTTATAACAATCATTAACATCACAGAGTTAATTAGAATCCAATTAACTATGGCAATCATTAATCTCCTACACACGAAACTCTATACGTAATAATACTCCATAATAACATCCCATTATAACTGCCTAGTGTTAGAGCTAGGACTTGACGCCTGTAAGGCACATTAAAAGTCAGCCACTAAGATGATATGGGCATTCCTGACCTCGCTCCGTGAGAGAATAACTGGATTCCGCAAGCTCAAAACGTCAACTTCAGGGAACTCTGCATAAACCCACGTCCACAAACAGCTTAAACGACGGTGGCGAACTAATTTGCGTACGTTGTCAGAGCATTTTAAACACCAAGTTTGAATTTGCAAGTCACATTCTCTCACAATTGCAAATGAACAATATTTCCTGAAAGCAACAACGGTTAATATGCGGTTCTGCATTTTTTACGAGAGTCGTAAAGATATTTTTGTTAAGACAAAAGAACTTTTGTTGTACTTGTAAACACATTGTTCAAAGCGCAGGTTAAAATGTAGAAAAGTCTTTCTAGACGTGATTTTTTTGCGCGTAATGGATCGGTTTGCTAACACGCAAAAGGTGGTCCCGGGAATATTGAGATAGAGAGATTTATGTTGAAAACTAAGGTTCATTTGGGAAGCTTGGCCGTTCACTTTGAGATCAAAGAAAAGGTAAGGAGAGAGATATCTAATAATGTCATCAGCATATCCTATAAATAATATAGGAACGTGTCACGCGTACCGTCAGTCGGTGCGGTCGTCACGTAGACGCATTATTTCACCGGCTGGTTGGCTATTCCCGACTTTATCATAGCAAGGACGATTAATAGCTCTGCATAAATGGAACCGTTGGCAGTCTACTAACCGACGACACCGACGACAACCCGTGTTTTTTATGATACAACCGTATAATTTTTGTTTTATCGCGTGCTATTTATCTTGAATTTAGTCCTACGTCAGTTTCAGACGGAGCGAAAGGATTTATTATGTGATTCCATATAAACCCAGTCGAGTAATGGCATCGTAAACTTTTAATAATAGGGGTCGACTATCATCGATAGCCTCCTCGCCTGTATTTTGCGCTGAATTATAATAATTTAATGTTTCAGAAGGATTGACTTTATGGACACATTTGCTTTTCAACCCCACTATTACCTTATATTTAAAATAAACAGGTTTCTCCAACGCAACACCATTACTTACTCACGAAACATTTTCCCCAAACAAAGGCGCCTTAGTTAAAAGTCTTGAAGGCTGATGTAGTAGATTCCATTTCTCAGCGTAAATAAGCAGGCGCCGTGCATGGAGGCACGTTTGCAATCAACTGTCACACGTCACTGCTGGCTCGGTTTAAAAGATAGCTAGTACTTTGGCTGGGACAGTCTACTTAACAACTAAGGTTTTATTTGCAATTTTAGGACATGTGTTTATGTATGTCGGTATACTGGTACAGTCGAATTGTATATACCACACTTTCTATTACTGCCACCTACACCAATTTTCAAACTCATTCCTTTATCAAGTGGGGTTATATCATCATCATCATTTCAGCTGAAACGCGTCCACCGCTGGACATAGGTCTCCTCCAAGCGTCGCCGTCGCTACCCTGATCGGTCCTGTGCATCTCGCATCCAGCGGATTCTCTCAGCTCTGACCAGTTAGTCGTAGGTGGAGACCTAGAGGCATATCTTGCATCGCTGCGTCTGCCGGTACGCGGTCACCAGCCCAGAACATTTCAGCCCCATCGACAATACATTCTGCGGGCAAAGTGCCCTGACCATTGCCACTTATGTTTGGCAATTCTTCGAACTATATCGGTAAACCTTGTTCTCTTGCGGACGTCTTCATTTCTGAACATACTATCAATATATTGTGATTCGAGAGGAGGACTACGCATAGAAAACTATGTATTATTTTAGACATGTATGTATTATATAAATACACAACACCTATGTATTATATAAACACACAACTATGTATTATATAAATCTTGCACCGATGTCTAGTCTACCAACAAACGAAAACATTTTTAATGGACTAACCGCTTTATGAAATGTTGCTCAAATATTATTTTGTTTAATTGTCAAAAACACAATCCGCGTTATATGTAGAGAATAATCCTGAACGATATCACTGTGCTATTACGTAAAATCAGTTTCTTGGAGATCCAATAATCATGAGTAATCCGGCGATGCCAACTTAGTGCGTTTAGTGGCAACTGATAATACTACTAAATACGTCCCAACGGTTTTAAATGGCAACACCAGCAGTAGAACATTGTTCGGTCAGTAGTATTTACGATACTAATAACTAATTCCCCGTGGAGAGAGGCAATTACAGAAGTACCCTTCAGGGCAATTTGATGTTGCGGGGGCGCAAAATGTTAACAAATGACTGAAGCCAACAGTCCTTTTAACTATATAATCCCTTTATTATAAATACAATCGTAAGGTTTTTGCACTGTCGTGAGAAAGGTGATGGATCATGTCGTAAAGGACAAAGACGCTTTGAAATAGTTACGGGCAGAATACCTTAACTTTATTTTAAATTTTGAAATTAATTAGCTTGACTGGCTGGTTCTTGAGATAGTATGATATTTTGCGAACACTGCTGAAGGGGGGAATAACACTCTCATATTATTATATCTAGGATTTGATATTTTGGATAGATTATCGTGTCCAAAATATCAAAAACCTTTTTCAAAGACGATATGATTTATAATTATGTTTATATTACACTATCATATGTATAAATATTACTCTTATATCTATGATCCAAGATATATGATAGTGTAATAACCCCCTAAGAGCCGATGAAGTGTGCCCGCTTTTAATTTCTATGACAGTAATATTCACCTACCTACTGATCGATATAATAATAATAATAATAATAATTCTTTATTGACATAATGGATAAAATTTAGATTAAAGGATTCCCTAGCACCTGCGCTAGTAAAACTGTGTTGCAGGTGCTAGTGTCTTCCCCGTAATAAAGTGACAGTAATATTATATCAGACAGAATAAATAAAAATGTTGGAATAGTTAATAAACGTGCTGATGTGTGTGTATCTATATCTCGAATTGAGTCAATCTGCCTAGCTAACTATGTTGGGGTCGGCTTGAGTGTAGAGAAATAAATTAAGTATGCACTTGTCGAAGACATGCAAGAAAAACCATATCTTATAATTTTTTTGTCATAAGATTGTATTGCTCAGTGGCCAATATAAGGTTTCTTAAAGCCAAAGTCAAGCTCTAAACTGCAGTATCCTTGCCATGTGAGTTTCAAACCTTGTATATCTCAGACTGTAGTACTATATACAATATAAAAAATATATAAAAGAACTTATTGCCACTGAAAATCCGCTTGCTTTACGTGAAGGAAGTACTGCGTACTGTTCTTAGTGCTTGAACTCACGTTGGCGATGGCATAGGAGAGATGCACGTGAGTGGGCGAGGCGCGCAGCACGGGGACACCGGCGCGGACGGCGGCGGTCACCACGGCTGCAGCAGCACTGCCTCCGCCGCAGACCAGCAGGGCAGCCACCCGCCGCCCGTCGAGCGCCGAGCAAGTTCGCTCCAGCACTCGAACACCGAACCTGGAAAAGATGATACTGGTTAGAACGAAAAAAAGTGACTCGTGATCAAAGCAGTTGGATATCCCGAAGTAAAAAAAAAGAAGGTTCCGTCTGTCTGCCTGTATTACGATTGAACTATGATTAGTAACAATCTGTAGCAGCTCAACTTTTATAATATTTTTCATTATAAAAAAAATCAGTCAGCTCCCAGAAACAGCCATCACTTACCTAGTTTGGGAGTTAAAGGTCTCAACAATATTTTTACAGCAATATACAACAACTTTTCACAAAGATACGCATTTAGGTAATTGCTATTTTTGTTATGCTATGTGTGTTTGAATTGTCTGTAACGATTGTAAAAAAATTCGATCGATAAACTATTCCATGAAAGACTTAACAATTAGATATCTAGACACTAAATTGATAGATTTAGACTAAACACGTCTAAGGTATTACAAGTTAAAGTTTTGAAGCCAAATTCCAATTGAAATACCTCCACTCAAACTCGAACCAGTTGAAACACTTTCCTTTCTGATTTTGAGTTGAATGAACCAATAGATACAATTTTCATTCATATCTTTAATTTTAATACCACTAATGGAATGGCTTGCTACAAATAAAATTTCACAAATAATTTGAATATTCATTTCAACAATAGCAAATTGTACAAATAGCTTTGAAAAACAGTTCACTGAGTTCGAAGCTTTTGGCGTTACAAAAGACGAATCAATGCCTTTTAATACAAATAAAAATATTTGAGATTGTGCTTCTGCCATGAAGGGTAAAAAATTATTCCAGTAAAATAATATTTACCCGCTTAAAACGAAACATTTGTTTAGACACTGTATCATATTTTAAGTTTTATCTTATTATTAATCTAAATGGCTTATATTATAAAAAAAGCCTAAAAAATAACCACAGATAAACCAAAAAAAGTTTACTAGTGAATTCTCTCAGATGTTATTTTAGAAAGCTCATTACTCTTATTTTTTCAGAGAAAATGAATCACAAAATTGCCAACAGTTTAATAACAGAGCTGCGTCTAGGGGTCACCTTTCATGAAGTACTTTTTTGAACCCGTCTACGAAAAAATAACAATCTATTTAAGGCTGTCTGTGTTACTGGTAGGATAAATCGAATAAAACCTCATTCGTCAGAGGGGATTTATGAAATTGAGCTTTAAGCAATATCAAGTTGACTGGGCTTCATTTTTAAACGAGTCATTTGTTATACTTTAAAAAGATTTTGAGTACGTGCTCCTAGATATATTACATGATTATTTTATGAATTGTTCATTCATCTTCAAGCTAAATTCCGAGCGATGAAAGCAGTCTTACATAATCCTGTGTCAATCAACGTGTTGTGTGCTTGTAACTCTACGCTGACGCTAAGCCAGTAATTCATTTCTAAGATGGCAGCTGATATAACTTAGTTTAATATAGTTCTAAGGACAGGTAAGGTTTCCTCAAAATTTTATTTATGTGTCTCATGTTTTACATTACACACAGGATTGAAATTATGATAAAGCGAGTTTCCCTTACTAAAAACTGCTACTTCAGCTACTACTTCTGTAGGTACAACGGTTATTTATTCCAATGAAAAAGAATGAAGTAATATCACATTAATAAAAAGCTCTATGTTAAAAGATAGGTACTTTTCATAAAATTTAATATGTCTAGACAGGCTGAAGATAAATCGTACGTTAAAATTACATTTTGGATCATTATTATGAAGCGCACGCTTGTTGTGATATAGATTAAATTGAAGCACATTATTTATAACAAGAACGTATTCAAAACATGTGACGTTGTTAAAATCGCTGTTCTTGTACATTCATTAATTTTAGCTGGGTGCGTCACTTTACTATTCCAACTTTCCAAGTTAAACTATGGAGTTTAACAAACAAAGAAGGGTTGTAGCGCGACTGAAACATACGAGTAACAACTTCATAATAATACCAACAACATTGTGTAAGCCACCACTTGCCGTGGCTTTGTACTTGACGTTGTTCTCCGCGTACAATATGTACTGTGAATTTTTGATGTAGGTATGAATATCCAAGTGTGCCTACAACTCAATTATGACCACAATTAGTTCTCCGAGTATCATTTACACGGATCACAACGCCGCATTGACCTATTTGCATTAGTAACTACATACAGCCTGTTGCAAATGATATTTAATGTTGAGCTTACAGATTAGATTATTCCTAATAATTTATTTAAAAGGTCAATTCGTCACAGGATTAGAATAACTTGTAAAGATTCAGATGACAAAATGTTGAATTAATTTTGCATTTTGAATTACATGACGCATTTGTGGTCGATATTGTGACTGCAACATTTTAATCACCCTATTTATATTGTTATCCAATAACGCATCAGACCTTGTATCACATCGTAATATAGTAAACAAAAGGGACGCATCGTAAGTACACTTCAGTCTCAATCCAGTCGTTCAGTGCCTCAGAAGTCGTTTTAAATTTAAAGCTTTAAAAGCGTATCAGGCTCCAGTCTTTGCACTTGCGATATAAAGCAATGTCTACCCTTGGGTATCCTAACGTGTGGAGTAATTTTGAACGAATAGTTCAAGATGGTAGAATGCTGAAATTCGAAATAGAAGACATCCCAGAAAGTATGTGGAGTACTGCAGTTGAGTTTATGCTAGGCAACTACATCCGAGAAGATGTGTGGTGGAAGTCTGCTGGTGAGTTCGCACAATTTGATTCGGCTGGTGAAAGAAATCGTAGCAACTATTCCCAATCTTATTGATCCGTTGACGGCGTAAATAAGTGTATATTTTTTGCTATTACGAAAATCCCGTCTCGTGTTAGCACACATTTTCTTACGCAAGAAAATACCTAAGTCATTAGCAGTAGTATGACCCACGCCGACGCCCAATTATCTCGAGGCAGAGAAAAACCTTAAATGTGGTGTCATTAGGCACCCTTCTCCGCAGTGCTCTTATCGGCCGACTTCTGAATTTTAAACTTTGTTTGATGCCATAAGAACAGACGAATTAATTCTATCACAGATCAGCCAAACTTCATCAAAATCTACAGACTGAAACGATTTCAGGATAAGGTCACGAATCCTTAAAACTTACGTATTAAACTCACAACAGATCAATTTTGCAGATTATCAAGTTTGACTTTGCCTTCAAAGAAAAAGTTACTTAATCTAAATAATGTCGACGAAGTAAATCTTCGTTCACAGAATTAGATTAATAAACACGATTTCGAATATCAGTGGCATTCAAATGAACCTTGTAATCATATTTATTTTTGTGAAAGCGCAAAGACGAACTGGGTCATGTAAAGTTGAGGGGTCGTGCTTGAAAATTTTGAAGCGAAGATATTAATTGGTTATGGATAATTAATCTTGTACTTATCTTACTGACAGGCACCGCGCAGGATTTAGACGCTGTACAAGAATACCGTGTGCTGCTGACATCGATCATTAGGCAGAAAATGAGCGTGGCGTGCTTCCTCGCCGAAGGAGACGGCTCGGGACGCACGCTCGTCGCGGTGAACATGTGCTTGCCGCAGGAAAAGGGACGCTTCGTTGAACACAGGCCGGTAATAACGGTTGTCTAACCTCTTTTCAGTCCTCCCTATAATTTCACGGTTTGAAACCACCTTCAATTCTATTTTTAAATAACCGTGTGAGGTCTTCCAAATGCACGGTATGCCGTGCTTATTTTTCTGTCTCTAGTGTTATGAAGTATACCTTGATCTATTTCCATTAATTCTCTAGCTAGTACTTATTCAAAGGCGACCTAGTTTATATCCATCAGCTCATCATATTACTCAGATGCCCTATCTTGAAACGAATGGATGCACTTTTTATAAAACCAGGTAGAGCTCTATCACGAAATGGAATTTATTTTTTATCGCGGCTTTCCATTTTTAAATCCGCAGTAAATACGCGTTGCTATTATCATCTTGCAAACAACATTATACATAATGTACATTGCTATTACTTTACAGCCCAAGTCTAAAGCGGGTTTATTATCCCTGCGAATGTTCGCGGAGGCCATGAAAGTGACAGCGATTTATGATAAATACAACGTGAACACGTACCTCATGGGAGCAGGCCTGTCGGTCGCACCCGGGTACCGGGGGCTGGGCATCGCAGTGGAATTGCTCAAGGCCAGGTAAATGATACACCTTAATCCTTACAAAACTGCCCATTGGCCAGCCTATATACTGTACCCGTAATAACGGCCCGACTCACGTCAGGTAGCCACGGCGAGGGCGACATTTCTAAAGGACCTTAGTAACTCCATTAAGGTCTACGAGGTAATATACGCCCTCATATCCCGCCTAGTGGAGCATCTAAGCTAAATTAGAAAAATGTAGGGTTGTGGAAAATCTTCTCAGCAAAATATAACATGTAACTTTGATCAAGTTTCGTCGAAATGCTAGGTCAGAAGCGGCAAAGTTGCAAGTTAATAAAAATATATCCCGAACAATTCGCGAACTGTGCGCGCTTGTGCCGACTGTGGGACGGGCCACCGCAACTGCATTCCGATGTCAATATCTACGAAACGCAATCCATTTGAGGGCAACTGTACTGGTTATAACTACTATATGTGCCGGTGTTTCAGAGCACTGTTAAGCTACTTAAGTATCATTATACAGAATGTTGGGTTAATTTAGTTAAGACCCTTTACTTTAATTTTCAGAATAAATGTTTCAAAGAACCTGGGTTTCCGTGCAACAGGAGGGATATTCACAAGTGCAAAAGCACAAAGAGCAGCTGAAAAAGCGGGCATGGAATGCTTATACCATGTCCCATACAAGAAGTTTGGAAAACGTTGCAATATAGAGTTTGATTCGGACGCAGAAGACTTGAAAATATTCGCTATCCGAACTGAATAAACAGTAACAAGTAAACTAGATCCCAATTCACTTAGCGAGAACACACACTTTTTTCTTTTTTAACGCCCTAGAGGCCATATTTCAGGACATACCGCAATAAAATGTCGTGGTTTTTCCGCAAAAAAATAAACCTGTACCGTTCATGATTTAAAATATTGAGACCTCTATTTTCTATTTTCTTAAACAAATCTATTATAAATGTTTTTATAACATGGTAATGTAACCTTTATTTTATTATACTCTTCTATAATGGCATTTTGTGTTTTAATAAAAAGTTTTTCCCATTGCTCTGTTCTTTTTTTCTTTTCTTTCGAGGAATGCCGTGATGCGTTGATGATTTACAGCGTATTTTGTACTTTTAATGAGCGCCCCAGTTTCAGTTATATCATTCATAACTATAATATTTCCTACTAAAGCGAAATCAGATTCGTATAATGTTATAGCAGAATATAATAATGAATAGCCAAAGCATGTCATTTATGACATCGGAAGCAATTATTCTCATTAAGTAACGTATTAATAAATAGCACTTATATTTATATACTGGCTTTAAGTAATTTAATTTTCTCTGTGTTTTCCATAATCAATAGTTCATTAATGTATTTGGTGGAATCTGCCTTTTATGAATAAACCTTAAATAATAATAAGGTTCTGTTTTTTTTAACCCCCGCCGGAAAAAGAGGGGTGTTATAAGTTTCACGTGTGTTGTTAACCCCCGCCGGAAAAAGAGGGGTGTTATAAGTTTCACGTGTGTTGCTGTGTATCTGTGTATCTGTGTGTCTGTCTGTGGCATCATAGCGCCTAAACGGGAGAACCGATTTCAATTTGGTTTTTTTTTGTTTGAAAGGTAATTTTGTCGAGAGTGCTCTTAGCTATGTTTGAATAAAATCGGTTCAGTCGTTCCAAAGTTATGGGCATTTTACTGTTTGAATCGGGGTGTTTTCGCAAGATAAATGTGTCGGGGGTTTTTTAAATTGTGAAATTTTACTTGTTCTTTTACAGTTTTACCTCGATCTGAGAATCATACCAAAAACACATTTTGTATAATAATATAAATCTGCAGACACAATAAAACATAAACCTCTTTGTAAAAGAGTGAATAGATATTAGAAATTTTAATTTGGATTCGTTTTTATGATAATATTATTTCATCATCTTGCAAATGATATGTACATAATGAATAAACCTATGTATGTACAAAGGTTTATTCATTATTTTATGTTGAAAGATAGAAATTCAGTGACTATTCTAATGAAGCGTCTTAAAACCACAATTGGGGAAATTGTAATATTAACTTGCTTTGGTTTTAAATTAGTACCTACATAAATATTACTTCCGGGTTACTTTTACCGGAAATCAAATACAAATAGTAATTTATCATCCATTACAAAAAAATGGTAACCAACTTTATAAATTATTGAATATATATTCATCTTGACGTTTCTGATAATAATGACGATGACTTAAAAAGAAAATAACATAAAATAATTTTCATTCATTCACACACTATAACATTGAGTAATATTCATAATAAGCACTAATTTCATTTTATTTTGAAATATAACACCAAAAAGCTCTATATGTCATTATTCTACCAACCTATATACTTTGAGTTCATTGCCATGTTCACCGATGTCCATACAGTAGTAACAAATAATTTTGACACCTGTCCAGACGAACCAAATAATTTATTTGGAGAGTAATTCTAAACATGAAAACCAAACACGGGACTATTATTCAACAAGATAATTTTATAGTCGCAATAGCTTTGAAACACAACACTGGACTAAGCTAACAGCTGAACAACATTTCATTTTAGTTTTCAAACAATTGTGCCAACTGTTACGTGAAATAATATCGGCATACGTAACGCCTAACCACCGAACAAACTATGCTTATATTAGTGGTAACATTTTGTTTCTGTCCTCAACAAATTAAATGGTAAGCCAAATCTATATATATAAAACAAAGTCGTGTTTGTTACACCACTTATAACTCAAGAATGGCTGGACCAATTTTTATGATTTTTGTGATTTTGGCTTTATCTTCGTCCGGAATAGGATAATAAGTAATAAAGCATCGAAAAATTAACTAAAATAATAAAAAAAAGCCTATACATTTTGCGAACACAGCGTCATCTCTGATACATGATAGAAACAAAGCACACACAAAATGAACATAGCGTTGTATGTGTATGTTGGTTCCGGTATTGCCAGTAGATGGCGTTGTCGATTTTTCTGAAATTCATACTATAATAATTATAATACATAAAACGCAAAAAATGTTTCTATCTATGTCCGTTATATACGTAGACTTTGAAACCATCCAACCGATATGCCCTAAACAGGTTTCATTAGAAAGGCAAAGCGAAGATGGTTTAAGATCAAAAAAAAAATTAGTATGTAAGATAGATAGGTAGGTATGTAGGGAAGGGTAGGTAGGTTTGTAGGGTAGAATAGAGTAGGGCAGGTAGGTTAGGTTAGGTAGGGTCGGTGTGTAGGTAGGTAGGGTAGCTTGGTGGGATAGATGGGTAGATAGGTATTGTAGGGTAGGTAGGTGCCATTTTGCTAAAGATAGTTCTCACTTACAGTTAATTAAGTGATCTCATATAAAATCGATAGTATTCAACACCCCTAAACCCTTTTACTTGCAATTCGCTGCTAACACCATTTATTGCCGTGAAACGGGATCGAACGCGTTTGATGTACGTACAAAAATAACAAGATTAATCAGATGAAAAACGCTAGTTACGTCGGCACGGTTTCTTTGTATGGGATGGAGGCATCTGTATGCTAGTATTATATTATCTGTGTCAGTGTTAAAAAAAAAAAACATCATCTGCCTAATATTTTCTCAACTATGTTGGGGTCGGCTTCAAGTTCAACCGGATCCAACTGAGTACCAGTATTTTACATGGAAAAAAAATTACATAAGATACGCAGATACATACATGCTATGAAATATATACACACATACTACAATATAAAGACAATACATAAAATGATGACAATCAATTCATAATCACAGCGTCGGGTATTGCTCCCTCACGGGTCTTTTGAACACAGGTAGCCACTGGGCGCGTTTGATTGGGTCCGGCAATGCATTCCACAGACGAGTAGCCTGGACAGTAAAGGATTTATCCAGAAAACAGAAGCAATGTCTCTGGTCACCAACCCAGTTATTTTAACGAAAATGAATCTTCATGTATTTTTAAAAACTTTTTCAATACAACACAAATCGCACAACCCTCAAGGGTTACTTCAGACTAAAGCCTTTGGGACACCGGTCCCGTCGTTCCCGGCACCGTCATCGAAGCATTCGCCAACTTGGACAAGTTGGGAATGTATTTCCAAAGGAGGACATTTTAACGTGTTTATATTTTGAGATTGTTGAGAAATTGTAAGGTTTTTCTAATTTCCCAGTAATTAGCACCAAGAAAGCATTGTCCTAAACTTATGAATATGTTACTAAAGCATTTGCTTGTGTTCATTTATATTTTAAAAAAGCATCTGCCAGCGGCTTCGCACACGTGAAATCGGTAATTATCCCAAGAGACGTTCTCCCGGGATAAAAAGTACCATATGTCCTTGCTCCAGTTCTAATCTATCTCTATACTAAGCTTTATCAAAATTGGTTCAGCGGTTTAGGAGTGAAAACGTAACATAGGATAAATATACAGAATGAGCTAATTATTTTTGCATTTGTAATATTAGTATAAATGTTTAGAGATTTTCAGGCGTTTTGAATCTGCTCAGTAATTAATAGAAGTAAACGGATTAAGAACGGATAAAGAAAGTATTGGTGTCTAACTTATTCACAATTATGAATCGATAATTAAAGCCTGAATACAAATAAAATGAATCATCCTCCATGAATAATGTTTCTCATTAGAAGAACTACGTCCATTGCAAAGTGGAACACAAACAATAATCTAATTAAATATTCTTTTTCGTGTGTATTTCAAGAAACTTTCCGAAGGATGGAAAGTTCAATTCACGGGTAATTAATATGCATGGAAATTAATTAGCATTTATTAGATACTCTCTTCTGCTCATCAGATATGACCCAAATAGTGGGAAGTAAATTTTTTATCGAACTGTATTTATTTTATGTTCTTTGTATCTATTTTAACACACACAACAGATTTGGTTTGAGTACGTCACGTCCTAGGCGAATACTGAAAATTGGCGCCGTGCTGTGGGTCCCCCACGGCACAGCATTATGCTGAGTGGAAGCCTTCTTGCCACAATCACGACACGCATCTGCCTGACATCTTTTTCACCCTATTTCTTTTCTATTATAAACAAAATGTAGGTAGTATATGTAATTATTGTTTGATTTATTTCTCGTCTTTACTAATTTAATTTAGGTACTACTCATACCATTTTTAAGGGTTTAGCATAAGTATGTTCTTATATTGTATGTATGTCGTTTTGTGACAAATAAACACTTTTTTAATTCTCTCTTCATCAGCCGAAAGACGTCCACTGCTGGACATAGGCCTCCCCCAGGCGTCGCCACATTGACCGATCCCGTGCGTCTCGCATCCAGCGCCTTCCCGCAACCTTAACCAGGTCATCGGTCCACCTAGTGGGAGCCCTTCCAACGTATCGTCTTCCAGTTTGCGGTCGCCACTCCAGAACTTTTCGGCCCCATCGGCCATCCGTTCTGCGAGCAATGTGCCCTGCCCACTGCCACTTAAGTTTGGCAATTCTTCGGGCTATGTCGGTAACTTTGGTTTTCCTGCGGATATCATCATTTCTGACGTGATCACGCAAGGAAATGCCGAGCATAGCCCTCTCCATTGCCCTTTGGGTGACTTTAAGCTTTCTGATAAGGCCCATTGTGAGCGACCACGTCTCGGTCCCATAGGTGACATTCTCTCTTACTTTATTCAAATACGGCTGATTTAGTCAGCAGGAGACAATAGTACCAGTACGCTTACTTTATAACATAATACTCATCAAATGCTCATATATAACCTTTAGTAAAATGTAGATTTCGTATTTAATTTATAGGGTTCCGTACCCAAAGGGTAAAAACGGAACCCCTTTTACTAAGACTCCGCGGTCCGTCTGTCTGTCTATCAGCGTCAGTCTGTCCGTGATAGCTAGACAGTTGAAATTTTCACAGATGATGTATTTCTCTTGCCGCTTTAACAACAAATAGTAAAAACAGAGTAAAATAAATATTTAAGTGGGGCTCCCATACAAAAACGTTTCGCCGTTTTTTGCGATAATGGTACGGAACCCTTCTTGCGCGAGACCGACTCGCACTTAGCCGGTTTTATACTATCTCTTTAAATACGAAAAGGATGTTAAGGCTTGAACGTTAAACGCTACCAGACTCTCTTATGTACGCACGTGTCCATAATATAATATATGTATTTATATTTACATGTATATCAAAATGTTATCCTCAATAAAGTCATTACGATAAAGCGTGGGTAGAACCGTAGGTTTAATATCGGAGCATCGTATCATAAAATATTACTTTATGGAAATACGCTGCGGTATTTCCCTATAGTTTTCGCGCAGTAACCAACTTGCCAAGATAAGTTATAAATATGGTTACAAATAACGTCGATACAGATTATCCGGGATACGATTTTCAGAATATTGAAATATGTTACTCTGGTGGAGCTTGTGTTTCATGATAAATGCAAACTGGGGGTCTTTTTACTCAAGAGTGAATAGGTTTTTCAAGGCAAGCTTGCTTCCATCCTCAACCACATTTTCACTTATACATCAGATGAGTTGGCAGTCAAACGCGAGACTATCAATAAAAAAACATGCTGTACAGTCGGAGGATACATATGGTTTTGATCAGCCAGCTCGCGAATATGTATCATCTAACTGCACAGCATGATTTTTTTCTTGTTTACGTCTTTATAGTTCGCTTTTTTCGCTTTTTTTGTTTTTTTTATTTTTATTTAACTCTTTTTAGTATTTTTTTTTAAATAGGTACATTTAAACATATAAGTGTTATATAATTTTGAAATCGCCTCTTAAAACTTTATTAACTTAACGCTTTATTTTGATACCCCACACGACGGGATTGGAAAAAAAAAATGATTGGGCCCCCACAATATGGCGCCCGAAAGCCGCCATTTTCTATTTTCTGGCAGGGTTAAGACGAATCGATTGACGTACGAATCATCAAAATTAGCCAAGACATTTGGTCTCTGAAACGCCATATAGGAACAAACATATATACATACATAGACTGATAAACACATTACCCTCCTTCGGCAGTCAGGTAAAAAAGTTCTTATTTTGGCAATGGTGTAGATAGTACTTGCTACGCCGCGTAGCATGCTACGAAATATGTAGCCCGCGTAGCAATCCCATTGAGCCTACGACACAATTGTGAAATGAAAGATGAAGTGTATCGAAGGGTTTCTTGTCTTTTGTGAATAATTGATATTAAATGCCATCGTTATTTAATATAATATTTAATGTCAATTAATTTGCTTAGTTTCCTAAAATACAGATTATTTGTAATTATAAACCTCGGAATGCTTTTTTGGTTTCTCGATTTTGAAAGATGCTTTTGGTTATCTTTCAAAATCGAGTCTTTAATGATAGTTTAATCTTTTCAGAAGCGCAACTAAAAATATTTAATTTTATTACAAGCCTACAAATATACGTTATCTAAAGCAAGACGATGTCTCGTAAAGCGTAGTTTGATTATCGCGCAGAATAACCATGAGCCTCAAATTGCATTCCACTAGAATTCTAATTGGTTGAGGTGCGCTAATGACATCTAGAGCATTCACCTGTGTTCTCCCTATTAAATTATTCTTAGCTAATGTCGAATTTATAGTAAAATATACAATCTGTCCGGACTTGTATTAATAAAACTTTAAGGCCGAAAAACACACTAATTTTATCTATAAAAAACCCACATAAGGGGTGTAATCATACCCATAAAAATACAGCAATTTTAATCTAACTACCATAACTTTAGACCTAGGTCATAGAAGCGTATATTTAATGTTATTTTCACGGCCATACCATTGAGTATTTAAAAATATATTCAAATAACACACAAAAGGTACTGTAAAGGGGGTAGACAGGGAGAGCAGCAATTAAACATAGAAATAACTTTATATTTTTATATATTTAGTAAGAATTTACAATACGCCCGCCTTTGGGCGGCTTCAATCCAATTCTGTCGCATTTAAACTTAACAAAAAACATCTACAGCTATTCTCTGTTCGAAATTCATACATCTTTCAAGTAACAAATATTGCCAGTTTTTTAATAGGCAAGTAGGTTGCCTTCTCAAGTGGTGAGTCCTCACAGTACACACACATTTTTGTTTTGAGTCACAAAAGTCAATCGTTAAACATAATTTCACAAGTTTTTATTGCATTGCCTGTGATTAAACCTACGTCTTTTATGAGTTTTTTTGTTATTGTTCTACACACTGATATAAGAATCACAGCTCTAAACCAATTAGTTTTGATTTAATTGTTGACCCCTTTATGTACGGTGTTTTTATCGATTAAATTATGTGTATTTAGCGGCCTTTAAGTTTTATTACTACAAGTCCGGACACATTGTATAAGAAGCTCTAGAGAAGTAAAATTCTATAATTGAAATCGTCAAGATATTGATTAGTAAAAAAGAAAAACCGGCCAAGTGCGAGTTCAAAAGTGAGAGAAAGGTTCCTTACCAATAGCCCAAAAAATTGCAAAAAAAAAAACACATTTGTTGTACGGTAGCCCTACTTAAATATATATTTTATTCTATTTTTAGTATTTGTTGTTATAGCGGCAACAGAAATACATCATCTGTGAAAATTTCAACTGTCTAGCTATCACGGTTCATGAGACACAGCTTGGTGACAGACAGACAGACGGACAGATAGACAGACGGACCGCGGAGTCTTAGTAATAGGGTCCCGTTTTTCCCTTTGGGTACGGAACCCTAAAACCGTATGGGTTTGTCAGTTGAGCAGTTTTGGCCCAGTGGTAACGACCCCGACTTATGAGACAGGCAGGCGATTTACTTTGTATAAATTATTTCAACTTTCAAAACTGTGAAGGAAAATATGGTGACGAAACCGGCAATCCGCACTGGGCCCGCGTGGTGGATTAAGGCCCATTCCCTCTTGAGAGAGGGACTGTCACCATCGTTGACATCGAATGACACTTGTCTAGGCCTAAAGTATATCTTACCGATCGATATAGTTTTATTAGATTATTTATTTCAACAACACTCAACAATTTATCTCAAGTAGAGGTCTTAGTTACAAAATAATACGGCTGCCAGTATAAGTCACACAACCCCCTGTGCTTGTTGGTACTGTATTACTGAAGTTATTATTCCTCATTGCTGTGACCCATAATACAACAAACAAATTAACACAGATCTTTCAAACATTATAGGCTCTTTAGACATTGAACCAAAAAAGAAAACAAAAGGAAATAAAACTAGAAAAGCGTGAAAAGTGAAAGTGAGTGAAAGTGTGAAAAGCGTGTTTCACCGTCGACCACGTCATCGCTTACCATCAGGTGAGATTGTGGTCAAGCGCGAGCATACAGGTTATAAAAAAAAAAAAAAACTTATAAACCAAGCAATAAGTCGCTACACTTAACACTTATTTGGCTTAACTGGCGTGTGTGTGAGTGTGTGTATTAGAAGGTCCGAGAAAGTATGTAGAGTATGTAATGAATATAGTTTAGTGTTTATAACTTTCGAATAGAACAGTCGTAACTTTGGCAGAATATTTCATCGTTTTGTATTTTTTTTTTATATATTTTCAAATATATTTTCAATAATCCATTGGTTGTGTAAAATAATCTTAAAAAGAGGTAAACTTCTTTGCTAGTCGGAGGTTATCTCTTCAGCTGATAAATACGAGTAGCAACACTATTTGGTATGAGACCTAGGAAATAAAGAATATGCCTTTGTAATTAAAAAAAATATCAACAAGCTTTTAAGCTTACCGTGCATTGTCATCCAAATCAAACGTGTATGCAAAATTTCATCTTAATCGTTTGAGGATAACTGCTTTAAAATTTAGTTGCAAGATTTGACTCGAACATACAAAAAAAGCTTGTAATAAAAAAGAAATATTCAGCCAGATTAAGATGATGCACTAATTTTATCCCGGAAAAATGAACAGCAGTACAGGAATGAAGCGGCGGAAAAGCTAGTTAAAAAAATTGTTACCCTATTATAGGAACAGGGTAATCTAAGTTTTTAAAACTTACTATTTGTTTGCGGAAAAGCGAGCGTTTCTAATGTTAAGGAACAATGCACAGGAAACTGTAATTAAAGTCATAATTGTTTCTTTTCTTCTCTTTGTGTCTTTCAAAACACTGAATCACCTGTAGGTATATTAAAACATTAAGCGAATAAAAAAACCTCAAGTAGTACGCATATAAAAAAAAATTGAGCTCATTTGGACAACGTTGACAAAAACATTCAGGTTTTAGAATAGGCTAAACCTTTAGTAACTTCGTGAGAACAAAAAACACAGTACGAACATTGCAATAAAATTCAGTATGAGAATGGAAATGCGGTTAACCAAAATAAAAACTAAAGCACGAACGGTTTAATTTTAAACATTCTGTGTTTTTTAACCAACAAAATGCCATTAAAAGCGATCTAAGCTAGGAAATACCTGTAACGAAACAGTAAAGCATAAATTACTCGATGACCATCAAAGATTGTAACAGCAAAGATACGACACGGCTCCTTTACAATAAGTATGATTCCTGATTCTGTGTGTGTGTTTCTGTGTGTTTTCTGATTTAATCTAAAATGCATGCTGTGGCCTCCTATAATTGAGGGTGTGCTCTTGTCATTACTTTATATTGATGATTCATTGTTTTTAGGGTTCCGTAGCCGAATGGCAAAAAACGAAACCCTTATAGATTCGTCATGTCTGTCTGTCTGTCTGTCTGTCTGTCTGTCCGTCCGTATGTCACAGCCACTTTTTGCCGAAACTATAAGAACTATGCTGTTGAAACTTGGTAAGTAGATGTATTCTGTGAACCGCATTAAGATTTTCACACAAAAATAAAAATAAAACAATAAGTTTTGGGGGTTCCCATACTTGAAACTAAAACTAAAAATATTTTTTTTCATCAAACCCATACGTGTGGGGTATCTATGGATAGGTCTTCAAAAATGATATAGAGGTTTCTAATATCATTTTTTTCGAAACTGAATAGTTTGCGCGAGAGACTCTTCCAAAGTGGTAAAATGTGTCCCCCCCCCCCCCTGTAACTTCTAAAATAAGAAAATGATAAGACTGAAAAAAATCTATGATGTACATTACTATGTAAACTGCCAGCGAAAATTGGTTTGAACGAGATCTAGTCAGTAGTTTTTTTTTAATACGTCATAAATCGTAAACCGCAATTTACCAAGTACGGAACCCTTCGTGCGCGAGTCCGACTCGCACTTGGCCGGTTTTTTGTGTACATCTTTCGTTGAAGGACCAGAATAAAAAAATAAAAAAAAAACTGTGTAATACAATTTATTATAGTTCTATTTTGTCCGTCAGTTAGATTATTAAAGAAATATTCGACACATATTTATTGCTTTATCAAATTAATAAAAATTGTCAAAGCTAAAGCGGGCCAAAGTTCAGAACTGGGGGCTTGTGGTGTTACGTGTGAGTAACAATTGTACTAAAACATGACGTCACGCGAAATTCCAATGCACTCTATATCGTCGTTATTTTTTGTTTACGTGATAAAAGAAAATACTCAAATATTCCAATATTTTTTATTATCAATAATAAAAATTTAGTCATCATCCCTATTCCCTCCACACACATTTTGTAAACCACTAACCAGTTGAGAAGGGCTTACTGAAATCTTACGAAGGATTTTAGAAAAGTTATTTCAATTCGTATGATAACCAAGCTTTTTGATTCTGATATTTGTAAGGGTAAAATTATGGCAAAAGTAATACCTTACACAATGGAAGGATGAAAAATATAAGTGAGGACAATTTAAACAAATCCGAACACCCTTTTTGATTAACTGCAAGGTGACAAAATGGCGTCTTTCTGAATATTCCATTTTCATTCATATTATTTCAAGTATTTTTTTTAATTGCTTAATTTGGGCATGAACATTGAATGTAGATTATTGTTAATAATTATTTTTAGTTCTTGTTATCAGTTACCGCTGTTCTTCATTTATCTTCGTATCCGTTTGTTAAAACAACAAATTAATATCAAGGAAAGTGTGCCTAGATTATGTCTAATTGAGTAATCTGTTGAGTTGTCTGTCATTCGAAGACATGTGACATCCACTAACCCGCACTGGGCCAGCGTGGTGGTTACGGCCTATTTCCTCTCACAGAGAGGAGGCCTTGTCCCAGCAGTGGAACATTGAATGGCTGATGACGATGATGATGATGATAAATAATCTGTTTATGTGCCTGAAGGCAATATAATATATCTATAGATATAACATTAGGTGTATCGATGACCCTGACCCGGCGATGAATGACGAGGAGATTCGTCCCTAAATAATGGAATAACTGGACAAAGAGAAAGTATTTCTGATAATTCTCGCAACCTCAGCGAAAATTGTCCTTCATTCGCCATCCACTATCAGTTGGGAAACGTAACATCCAAGCTAATATTGATACTGAGCAAAAGCCGCATCCCGTCAGATTCCAACTGCGAAACTATTGCGGTCCAGCGCGGCGTTTCGACGCGTCCCGATCAAATCGAAACAACTCGAACAATATCCATAAAGTGCTCGCTCGAACAAGACGTGTAGCGGGGTTGTTTGAAATCGAAACTTGTGAATAGTTTTGTTTGACGGCTCATGTCGGTTTACGTTGGGGAGATATATTTGTCGGCTGCTTTATGGTATCGATACATTTTACTGGCCACAATACTGGCAAATCTTTTCGACCAATTGACTACAAGGATATGTTTGGACATGGATATTGTAACATTGTAGTTTGTTTTGTAAATATAACAGAACATCAAAAGCATTGCAATTGCAAAGGTTTACCAGCAAATATGTATGTTGTTTATCTCTTGATTCATAAACGAAATAAGTTCAAAGTACTATCAAATCTATGCTTACAGAAATTGTTTGGTTGATCAACCTATTATTACAGTAACAATAAGAATAAGTGGTGGTTACCACAGAATATATCTTACTTTCTAAACAATTATTTATGCCAGCAATATCCAGCATGTGGTTTTTAAATAAGATGCCATTGCATAGGATAATGAGCCGAGCCATAGGTTGGCTACACAAACGTACCGGATATATAGCAACAATTTTCGGTAATTTATTAGACCCCATGTGGTAGAACGAAAACCTCTCACTATGTAATGGAGGTATAGGTTCGGGAATCCGACTTATAACTGCCAATTAATACCTATTCCTGAAAAGAAAATTGAATTATACATTTTTCCATCCATTTCGATTATTAATTGGGGATCGAACCCTCGCCCTAAGGTTCACAATGTCGCCCA
Source organism: Orthosia gothica (assembly GCA_949775005.1). NCBI lineage: Eukaryota > Metazoa > Arthropoda > Insecta > Lepidoptera > Noctuidae > Orthosia > Orthosia gothica. Next base: position 15,281,919 of record OX459042.1, read on the forward strand.
CCCCATTCGATTTGACACTGATAATGTAATTTGTACCTGTGTCAAATATAATAGCTACCAACTTCAACTAAGCCATATTAAAAAAGGTTTTAGAAATATTGAAGGCTCAATTAGTAGACATAGCTAGATTGATGCATGCCTTAATCCCCTAGCTAGTGGTATGATCAAAGTTTCGAACAACCACAGTCTAGTTAATCGTTACAATGTGATGGGTGGCGAGCGAGCCTATTTCCATTTATCGGACATGTTCTGGGGGATTGGTGCGATCCGCCAACTCAGGATGTAGAATACCGAACATCGGGATCTCTCAAAAGTGTTAGTTGTTTGTAGAGCTGCGAGAATTTAGACTGAATCCAAATAATACATGTACACTGGCGAGGAAATTAGGAAAGTGCTGTTACATAAAAAACATAAACGAGACAGCTCAACAATTTAATCAAGTTGTTGAGGCATCTGCATCATGTCTGCGTGGCGGGCGATTGATAATAAACTATCGTGTATGCTTTGGGGGCATTCAAAGTATTATCACAGACGGTTAGGTTACCCATGGATCGTGCATCTTGGTGCAGGTTCACCAAAAGGCACGTTCTATGGCAGAATAAGAAATAAATTACGTCGCAACACTTACTTCTCATCTTCTGGCAGCTCGATATACAGCGGCAGCAGCGTGATGTTGCGCAGATGGAGCGGGTAGTCGCCGGCCAGGTACGAGCGCGATAGATCGGCGAGCGAGCGGTTGAACGCGCGCACCGCGTCGGCGGCCGAGCGCGGCGCGGCGATGCCCACGTAGAAGGCGGAGCGCGCGTCCGCCTGCAGCACGCGCAGCCCGCCCGACGCCGCCGCCGCCAGCACGGCGCACGCGCACCACGCATACCACGCCGCGCACGCCGCCGCGCCAAGGCGCCCCCGCATCGCACCCCTCACCGCCGCCCGCGACCCGCCCGCCCCCCGCACCGCCACGCCATACCACACCGAACACCATCCACCCTCAAACTACCGTCCCACCACACACAGTCACCCACACCAACATTTAAATTACTGCACTTTTTATTTACAACTGTCTGTACAACTATCAATAAAATGTTACTGTTTATGCCATAGAATTATTAGGGTCGGTAAATCTTTATTAAATTTTATATTTCTCCGTGACGCGATCTCTGGTACTCGGCTCATTTGCGTATCTGTAACAAAAGGAGGACATCTATTTGTATGGTAATGACTATAACGAGAACATTGTAATTACAAATTAGGCTGAATCGTAAATATCAGTGCTACGAAAGATCTCGTAGCAACTGGCTACGAGGCTACGAGTTTGGGGTAAGCTTTGCTGTGGTCAAATGGGTTATACTAGTTATCATACGAATATCTTGTTAAACGTCCAAGTGGTGTGGGATAAGAGCGGACCCCGAACGTCTACCGATTTAACTGAATAGGTTAAGGATAATGTTGATATTCGGGTACCTACATCTGTTTAGAATGGTCTTTCACATCTTCACCCCAGTCCCAAACATATTGGTGTTTATAATATTCTGCTCGAGAGAGAGCTTGCGTGAAGATATATTACTATATATAGCGCCACTGTATATTAGCAATGTAGATGATACCGCCTAGTAGGCGCCGAAATGAAAACATAGATAGATATACGATACTTCCTTCAAATAATATATAAATATTCAGAACACAGAAGTTTTCGGACGTCGTAAATCAATGATAAATTATATTTATCATTATTTGTCCACCTTTGTACCTTTGCGCATGCAATCTAAATAAATAAATTGGTTAAAGTAACGCTTTTACGACAAAATATTGTTTTGGTCCTTTTAAAACTTAATGAGTCTAAAACGCCTGACTAAAAAAATACACAAAATGCTCGCGACTCTGGTTGTTCGTTAATTAAACTTTACCTCCCATTCCATACCAGGCAGTCAGTAACAGGGCCCTTATCCATTTAGTGAGTCCTCGGTTTAAGTAGCTGCAGGTTTAATCTCGTTTACAGCTAGTACACATTAATTAATTTATGTTCAGCATTATCACACTTTTTCGTGGGTCGTCCTCCGTCGGGCTCAATTTAGTTTCCCCGTCGAATTTAGCGAGCCCTTGACGTGACATAACCTATTTATTTTCATGAAAAACCGTGTTCAGTTAGCGGTCCTCATTAATTATTTCGGGATATACTTAGTGGAGCAGTAACCTCGTAATTTGATAGCTGAGTCTACGGGAACGCATATAAGTACGCACTCGTTAATATCAAATAAGGTAATTAACTTATTAGGAACGTTGCACTAGGGGCCTATAAACATAATTGGTTTTATGTTCCCATAAAGGCCATGATGTCACGTTCTTATAGTTATGGATATTGGGGATCATAAACTATTAATAAGAGTGTAGCTGACTGGATCTCACTTAATATTCCGTAAAAGTTCATTCATCCAGCTTTTTGGTGAGTAATATCCAGTTTCTGAACTAAGATATTTGGAGTTATGAACGTGTAAAATGAATGTGCTAAGCCTTTAAACCTTACCATAATGCCAAAGATTAGCAGGCTTAAGTATAATTTGACAAATACTCAACTTATAATTCTTGATTCAGAAAGGGTTGTTCTTATGAAGTTCTCATTAATGCACAGACTTCAACATTATCTGAACCATTTCAAATTATAAACAAGAATTCAATCTATACATAAATTATGTATCTAATTTCCTATACCTACATTTTATGATAGATGATAATTTGATTAAGCTAGTACAAAGTTAAATCGCTAGGATTTAACGTCAAGCCGGTGTGAAGTGTTGATTTGGATTCAAAACACACACCCTCGTCAAACGACGTCTTCGCCATGTTACTAATTGAAACTATGTATGACTATATAAACGATGTAGTACTGAACTATCACCACGACTCAGCTTTAGGCATAACTATAAATTATGTTAGATATATTTTACAGTGATAAGCGAAGTAAGATCTATACCTATGGATACACATTCACAAGCTGGCTGACTAAAATCAGATGTATCTTCCGACTGCACAGCATGATTTTCTTCTTGTTTAAGTCTTTTTAGTTTGCTTCTTAAGCAGTTGGGTTTTTTAATTTTTAAATCAACTTTTTTTCGAATTAGGTACACTTAAACATATAAGTGATAGATATTTTTGAAGTCAACCCTATAAAAACCCTTTATTTTGATACTTCAAACAATATGCCACTAGAGAATACAATCTGGGATCCTGATTCTCGGGATCCCGGGATCCCGACCGATCACAGGCCCCGAAAATCCCGGGACTGTAATTGGCTAATCCCGGGATGCGTATTACCATTGTGTATATCAGTACAGACACCCATAGTCTGTACTAGATCACTTTGTGCTCTTAAAAATAACAAATACTCTAAAGCAAACTACGTATGACTACAGACCTGTCTGTATAAGTATACGGTTTGTTCGCATATGTCTAAAGCAAAATGTGACCGTGTTATGGTCAACGAATCAGCACAAGAGCGAGCGAAGCGAGCTCGGGAACCTAGGGCACCCCGACACGGACAGGTTAGGTTCGAACGAGATGACGGGAGCTGAAGTGAGCGAGCAAAGCGAGCGAACGCAGCTCCCGTCATCTCGTTCGTGTTAGGTTACTTTTGACCCTGCAGACAGAAATAGGAGCCCCGCGCAGCGGGGCTACGTCGACTTTGTTGCTTTAACTCTAATCGTACTTGCACCTATTCTATGTTAAAACCAATGTCAACATTAAAATTGTGTATATCAGTACAGACACACATACTACGGCAGCCAAATTGTCTGTACTCGTATGTGTTTTGCTCTCACGAATTAGAGCAAAGTGTATTTTATTTCAGTCTGTCTCTGTACTGATATGCAGTATGCTCTCTAGCTACAAGAGCATATTGCGTGCGATTACAGAGCAACCCCTGTCTGTGCTAGTATACATTATGGCAATACGCTCCCGGGATATTTGGAATTGCCACAAACAAGTCTAATTTGTATTCCGTAGTTCGTTGCGTCTTGACAATAACCTTGTCTAGATTATATTAATAGCATTTTTTATATAACGACAAAAAACAACACTTAGATACGTACCTACACAGTATAAACTACACAGGTACAGTTCTATTATTTTACACACACACATTTTACACAAAATATTTTCAGCTGCTGCTTATGTTGGCAATAAACTACAAAGCAGGCTTGGAAGTCCAACATTGGATGCTTTGAAATATCTGCGATTATATTTTCGAAATTCTAAATAGTTTTTTTTTGTTTTGTCTTTTTCTTTTCTTTTTTTTACTGTGATTTGTGTTGCGCAATGACATTAAAATAGTATATTATGCAACTAGTGAATAAAGAACGGTTTTAAAGCGAGGGCCATAGATGAATCACGAGCAAGTGAAGGATTCTAACGATTGAATCACGACCGTAGGGAGTGATTTATGATGATTGAATCACGAGCATAGCGAGTGATTCAAGTGTTAGAATCATGAGCGACGCGAGTGATTCATGGCCCTCGATATAAATCCGTTTTATTCAAGAGTTGCATACTATATTTTATACCATGACTTCGAGAAAAAGAAAGATTAAGCGAAAGGCACAAGGAATATTACGAGTAATAAAGATAAATGGTTTATATTCTTCATAATGTACCAAAAAATGTGAAATCCGGACCCCTGAGCTAGGTAACAGCACCTGTGTTTCAGGGGCCAGTGACCATCTCCGTTACGTTACATAATATAATTAATTAAACACCATTGCAATTAATATTAGAATTACAATCCAAATAAGTATTCAATAAATGTCCTAGACTTAAATCAAAATCATTATTAAAATCATAAATATAAACAAACTCAAAATTAAAATCGAAGAAGGAGTTTGAAAGTCGAATATTCTCTGCTCAAGAAGTTTGTATCGAGTATTTTTTACGCAAGGAGATTATATAGCATTGAGATGGAGGTCTAATACATTCGTGTGTTCCAAATTCAAACACCAAAACAGTGATTAAAAGTGCTTTTTATTCACTGTTTTCAGTGAATAAAATAAGCTTTTTAGAGGGGGAATGGTATAAATATTATTTTTTAAATTATTTAGGTTTTTTTTTATTTGAGTTCAATTAGAAACCACATAGTCGAATCCCGGGATAGGCCTGGGATCCCGGGATTACGCTTCAAAAATCCCGTAATCCCAGGATTCCCAATTGTCTATTTTCCTATTTTAATGTAGCCAGTGACTATCGCAAGGTTAAGACGAATCATTAAAATTGGTTTTGGTCGCCTTTGGTCTCTGGAACCCCACATAGGAACAAACATACATACATACATAGACTGATAAACATATTACACTCCTTCGGCAGTCGGGTAAAAAGGAACTATTACAGCGTAGAATATTAATGTTACTGTAAAAGCCTGAACTACGGTAAAACCCAGCATCTACCGGTCACACCTAAGATTTACCAAATCTTACTGGTAAAAGTCCGAAATATTCAATAATAATAGAATAGAATATACTTTATTGTACACCAAAACATGAATAATCATTTATTTCTGACTTTACCAGAAATCCCACGTTAAATCTTAGGATTTCGAAGAAAATAAGAACAATTTAGGGCGAATTGACATGATTTAGAAAAAAACTACTCAGGTACAAATAAGATTTTAAAACATTACCTGTAAGTGTGTGTGCCTGTTTAAAAAAAAACGTCTAATAAACATAATACCAACTTTGGTGAAACTATAACAAGCGTATGTTCTCATCGTATCAAATTTTCAACATTTACACATACACATCATTTACATTTATTCGAAGTAATTCCTAAGATTTACCCGTGTGTTTACTGGTAAACAAAAATCTGGTAAAACTTACGAATTTGGTAAATCTTAGGTTATACTTACAGTTTAGTTAATATAGTTAGTTTAGTTAGTTTAGTAAGTTTAGTTAGTTTAGTTAGTTTAGTTAGTTTAGTTAGTTTAGTTAGTTTAGTTAGTTTAGTTAGTTTAGTTAGTTTAGCTAGTTTAGTTAGTTTAGTTATTTTAGTTAGTTTATTTAGTTTAATTAGTTTAGTTAGTTTTGTTAAAAACTCAAATTCATTTTATTGCATCCATAATGTACACATAGGTGGTAAATATAAGTTACAGAAACAATTATGGACCCTGTCGGGCACAGCAACATTCTAGATACAGTCAGTGTCTAGGAGAGAGGAATAGCGTTCAATATTATTACAAATAATAATATTTTCGTTTTCTATTAACATTTAAGTTATCTACTCCCTTTCTATTTGTTTTTATTTTGTTTAATGTACTAATACGTAAATCTTTTTATTTTCATGTCAAATTAAATATTAATCTTAAATATTAATTATTCGTTTAAGTTTTTATATTACAATAAGTATATTTGATTTAGATAGTTTATATTGAATAAAATTAATACATAATAAAATTTAAAATGAGCGTGTTAATATTATCACATTCGGCTTCGCCTCATGTGATAAACCCACGCTCGTGTTTTAATAAACCATATTATATGACCATTGCATAAACTATTATAGGCAAAAAATTGCTACTTTGGATTACATTATTGCAATTTTCTTACGTTATGTTACACTTACTTATGTTACTTCTTGACAATTTAGCTTTCTATTGATAAAACAATGGTTAAGATCAGTCCAGTAGTTTTGGAGCCTATTCAGTACAAACAATTAAACAAAAAATCTTTCCTCTTTACGATATTATTAGTATCACATGCAGTAGCAACCAAATATAATATCATTTTAATTAAAACTGCCCACAAAAATAAGGGCAAGCCTCGAGATGGCAAAGATTTGTTTAGAGGAATCTTCCCACTCCAGAGGTCGAGAGCATCTCTTACTTCAATATTTGAGTTGAATGAACTAATTCTAATTTCCCTCCTATATTTTCTCCATTTGTGAAAGCTTTTTATTCATTAATCGAATGTTCCTTTGATGTAAGTACGTACATGAAACCTTCAATTTGTACGCGGTTTCAGTTAAGGATTAAGTAGGATGTAGGATTAATTAATTGCTAATTACTTGCGGTCACATTATGAGGCCACGTCGGCTTCGGACAACTAGACTTAGCTTTAATCCCAACTTAGTAAGTGATTGCTATCAAGTTTCGCGTGGTTCCTACAACTAATGCTATTCAGAACACGAAGTTGGTTAACAAGTCTTTATCTAGGTGGGAGAGGAAAGAGTTTGCAGTTCGCTCTAAGTACCCTAATAGTGCTTGGTCGCGGCAAATAGCCTTGGACGTCGCCGTCTAATAATAGTTCTGTTAATAATTTCTGGTGGTCGCCACTGTTGATTCTGGCTTTCAGGGGGGTGATCATAGGCTCTTAGAGTAAGGTTATTTTGAGTGTGTGTAAGGGACAGATGTGTATGACGTGTATACATCTGTCACTTACTCTATCTCAAAATAACCGTGCTCTAAGAGCTTATGATCACCTCCCAGGAGTTGCAGTGATTTGGGAATAGTGCGGTAGGAGTGCTCCAAAAAAAAACAGGCCAAATGCGAGTTGGACTCGCGCACGAAGGGTTCCGTACCATTATTGCAAAAAAACTCCAAAAAAAAAAACACTTTTACTGTATGGGAATCAAACTTAAATATTTATTTTATTCTGTTTTTAGTATTTGTTGTTATAGCGGCAACAGAAATACATTTGTAAAAATTTCAACTGTCCAGCTATCACGGTTCATGAGATACCGCCTGGTGACAGACAGACAGACAGACGGACAGTGGAGTCTTAGTAATAGGGTTCCGTTTTTATCCTTTGGTTACAGAACCCTAAAAAGTATAGTTACTCGTTATAAAAGTCCAGTTATCGGTAGAGTTTTTCATTATCGATCTGGTTAATAAACCTGGCAAGTCACAAGTCTCATTATAGGCCCAAAATGAAATTAAGACAGGGTTAGGGGACTTTCATCAATCACCTAGGCGCATTGATTAATCAAAGGCTCTCAATCTTCCAAAGTCTTATTTCCTGAAGTGCTGACTGCAATCAACCGTTGAAGTAATGAAAAGGGGAGAGAACTTTGTCCCGTTAAAGAGGTGATAAATGCCTCGGCGTCTAATTAGGTAGAAACTAAACATGGTGAAACTAGATTTATTACTGAATTCCGTACAATCCCAAAATCCCTTCAGTTCCATATATCTCTGAGCTGGCAGAACCCACTCTAATTTGCATTGTTTACTGTTGCACGGACAACATACTTTACAAAATTTGCTACGCAGACACTCGCATTCAGTATGAAATTATTATCATACTCAACATGTTTCATAACTCTAACTATACGGCTCTGTCAACCTGATAGAAGTAACGGATTGAAAAATTGAATACTTGATTATTGTTCTACTGTAAAATTAGATTCCAATTTTACTTTCAAACTGACAAAATGCTAGTCGGTGTTTGATATTTATCGATCACGTATACACGCACATTTCTGCTGTCTGTCCATCACAATCCCAATAGGTTGGTTTTTGAATATTCAACGAAAAAAACCGGGCTGCCATTTTTCGAATAATATCGCGATGAAAAAAAAAACGGCATATTTTATCTGTGTCCTTGTTTAGATTTTTTTTTGAAATATCAGCGTTGAACTTTTGAAATACCTTCTGTGTCCGGCGCTCACACTGCCACTTTTTATTCATTACCAGAGGTATTTCGTATCTCTTCGGCATTCATCTAATTAAATATCCGTCTACGAGTATTCAGTGCCAGACTTACAGCTATCTCATATAATAACGTTTCTTGAAGATGAATTGGAATTCTCTTTTTGTACAGAATAATAAGTTTCATGCATACTTTATAACGTTCTATTTAATTTCGCAAAACATTGAAATAAGGATACTTTTTGGAAATGAATAAAGAATGGGATTATTAATTCGTTTGTACACGGCTTTTGATTTCTCAGTGGCGACTATTTGACGAGTCTTTATAGCTTAAACTGACGGCAGTTTCATGTTAAAATAAGCCTCGAGGTTTCGTCCAGCGCCCAGCTCGGCTCGCTGTAATTGGACGTGTAGCACAGGCCGCTTATTTCGAATGGAATTAAGCAAAGACAGCTGTGGCAGCATTAGTTATATCCAACGATATAAATTTTACGTTTTTTTTATACATGCAAATGGCCCATAATGACAAATTGCACCTTCACTTACGACAATGTCTTACAAAATGACACTCGCTACGTAAGCCGAAGAGATCACTTTGCTGCAAAATACATTTTCACGCTCGATATATTTTGACTCATCGAAAGTTTTATGAGTTCACACCAAGTGATTTCCCAGTTCGCCTTACCTTGCATTTACAGCAGAATTTAGATCTAGTTTTTACACAGATTGAGTTGGTCTAGGTCATGTACGGCAGGTTCAGATAAACTCCTGTAACAGTGAACGCGGTGCGAGGAACGTGCTCACCGCCATTAAACGAGCGAAATTTTACTTGAAATTGCGTTAATTTACTCACTAGCAGAGACATAACGTTTGAGCTTATAATTTGCATATTACATACTAAAACTACTTTGAATATGATGTTTTTTATGTGTCACTAACGAACGTGAATGTACTTCATGCAAAACTTACGAAACTAAAGTTGGTTCTATTAATTAAAATGTACTTTAGTTGAGAGCAGCATCTTCAATCTGAGCGGCTAAGCTATTAGTCTGACCCGTGATTAAATGGAAGGCCAGCACATATGTAGTACCGTAGTTGCCCCGTATAAGTCATCTGACCGACCATATACATCACAAAGTAGCTGGTGTGGCTACATAGTTACTCTAAAAACAACTACGCGGAGGGAAAGTTAAAAGTTGTTGTATGACGTAAGGCAAAACTCATCCATCACTGGTAGGCTGTATAATAAATCTCATAAACAAAAAATATACCACGACGTATAGCTGCCAACTAAACCCAAAAAATAATGTAGATATTAAATTTGTAGCTTATCATGTATGGTTGGAACAATGAACTGAATGAATCAAGAATACATTTCAGCCAGTGGAACGAAACCTCAGAGACTGATGATCCGATTACTCGCCAGACCTAAGCGACAGGCAGATACAGCAATAGCGTTACGAGCTGACGTATGGATGACATAAATAGATGAACTGGAACTATTAGCTGAGCATTTCATTACAGCTTTTAGCGCAGTACCTGTTGCTGGTAAACAGAGCTTACCGATACAGATGTTTGTATGCTTAGGTAAATAAAATATTACTTGAACACTTGAAATTCAAAAGCAAGCCTATTGCTTTTTTATAAGAGCTGTGGCATTGATTTCATTGAAGAATGATGTCACTTTAACGTTAGACGCTTCATAACATACGTAAAGGATTATTTTTGAACCAACGCGTCACAATTTATCATAAAATTAACCGAGTTTAAATTGTAACTCGGTATTATCAAATATATCCGTGTAAACGAAATCTAAGCCCGAGCTGATGACAACATTCGAATCTTTTGGGAATTGCCTCAAGAGCAATTTAAGAAAAGAAGCTTCGATTTCCTCTGAGACTGTCTGTTCGCTGTCGAAGTAACTACCCTGATCTCGGAGGGCGGTGTCACAGCTTCATAAATGTTATCTTAGTCTTTAGACTCGTATTATCGGTTATTTCGATGCCTAAGGGCAAGCCCTTAAAGAAAAGTAAGTTAAGTTACCCCTGTAAAAATACAACCTTTAAAGAAAACGTTTTACTAAACGCTTATGACATTATCCCGGGTAACTAACAAGGTGGGAAGAAATAGACGTGTCCCTCGCGACAAATCTTCTATGGGACAAACGACAATCAATATTGCCCCTATTACAACGGGACGTGGGTAGACGCAAACGCAGTCCCTTCGCTCCCTAGGGGCTTGCCACTACAGAAACATTGTACATCAAATAAATCGTAGTCGTTACAGAGAACTTCACTAGTCCATCGGTCCTGAGTACAACTCGCGCCAAGGGAGCGTTTCATATAACCACATAGGCCTATGATAACGACAGCTGTAAAAAAGTGCTTTGTATGCAAAGCAGCCACTTCAAGATCGTTTGTTAGGTCAGATTGTGTTCCCCATATTTTCACCAGCGGGTGCATTTCAGTAGACTATTTGTAATGGTGGAAACATGTTTATCCGTCACTACCGAACCACTTAATTCGTGCGCTACAATTTATTTCAGTTTTTAGTTTATTTATTTTTGCGCCGAATAGGGTATATGGACTTTTTGCAGCAAACGTGCTACCTCAGTAAATTTCAATTTAAACATTTTTAGTGTTTTTTTTTAACTTGAATCTTACCGAAATTACTGTTTGCAACTACCAGAAAACAGAGTTGACTGGAAGCTTTTACCCTGCATTCGGATCACAAGCTTATATATTTTCCCACTACAGGGCAGTTAGACTATTAAGATGTTTAGTTTTTGTATTTAGAACTTTACAAAATAGACCAGGATCGATATTTTTTTAAACCAAAAAAGTAATAGTAGGATGGGACCCATGGAAAAAAGAAGAGAAAATAACAAAAATTAAAGGACATAGTTATTTATGCTACAAGTGCGGAAGGTAGATGATTTCCGATGAGTGGCATTTTTATTCACGAGCGAGCGAAGCGAGTGAGTGGATAAATCGACACGAGTCGGAAATCATCTTACGTACGTGTATCATACAACATTTTACTATGCATTGTGCGAGGAAATAAATAAAATAATAAAATGAAATAAATAAAATGGCGGGCTTATTCAAGCGCGTTCAGCATATCCATAGATTAACTAATAGTTCCTCGGGCATATCTACTGCGCATGTGCGAATAGCTGTTTTTTTTTATATATATATATATATATTTAAGTTATATGGCCTGGTTGCTAGGACCTTTTAGCCATTTTATTATTTCGCTGTTATTCTTTATTTTGAATTAGAATGCGGATGTAACAGATTCTAATGTTTTTTGGAGTATTTGGCAGCAAATTGTATCGAGTCAGTCTTCCCAGTAAGCTTTGCGGAGGCAGTCAATACTACAATAAAATACTCCGCTCCGCTATCCCGAGATCGCTTCTGTTAATGATTTCACAAATTGTCCAGTTGCGTAGACAGTTGAGACACAAAACTACACCAATAATATACCACAATATCCACTAGGAATCAATTTGCAAATAATATTAACAGCCACTGAACTTCACTCGACAAGATCCCGCCAAAAAAAACTCCGAATAGCTGTTACATCGTAACGCAATAAGGCACGAGCAAAATATACGTTCTGCCAAACATATATAATGAATATTTAAAATTTAATTTATTGATCAAAATCAAAATCTAGAATAATTAAAAACGCCTAAAATAAAGTATTAGTTTTCTTTTACCTTTTATATGAATGATAATCTGTACATAACTATTTTTTTAAACTTTTCTCAAATAATAAAAACTCTATGACGCTGACGTTGGAGTGAAAAATTAAAAAAGTACAGGAAAGTAAAAAGCACTAGTGAAAAAAAGTGACACTCCGCACAGTTTGGCTGCTTGGAAAACCGCTCTTTTCGAGGACATGCATTGTAAAATAATTTACGGGTGATCTGAGGTCGGAAAATGGAAGTGAAGTTTAAAGTATAAAAACGGTTTATCTCGATTGCCGGCAAAACTACAAGTCCTGTGGAAAAAAGTTAAATGGCAAAGTTGTAGCTAATATAAATATTTACAATATTTGTGTTTACACTTTTTTCACATAACCTCAAAATGTATGTGAACAATTCAAATAACCAAGTTTTTTTTTTTTATCATTTACAAAAAAAAATTTGTTCGCGAAATTGGTGAAAACTTACCTTTTTTTGTCCCAAACACACAGTATTTTTTATTTCAAATTATTTTGACTTAATGTCGAAAAAAGGACCCTAATTTTCAATCGGAAATTGCCACGTCCAAAAATGCTTTTTTTAAAAGAGGGTGGGCTTTTGGTTCAATAAAATCTCTACTTTCTGATGGTGTAAAAAAAATACTTCACTTTTTACCATTTTCAAAGGTCTAAAAATAAAATGTTTGAGTGTTTATTCGTAGATCTTATTTTTTATAAGCCTGATTAAATCAAATCTGTTAGGTAAATGATGGGTAAATGATGGGTAAATAAAATCAAATACTACTTAACAGTGCTCGTAACTGTAGATTTATTAAAAGTACTCTTGAAGATTTTGATTTACAGTTCAATTGACACTCTTGTACAAAAATAGAGTCAAGTGTTTTATAAGACGAACACTTTCTTTATCTACCTACTTGACCGGATACCGTTTAAAGTTTTATAAGTATCTTGTTAAATTAATTTGAATTTTATAATAAAGAATAAAGACGTGATAGCAAGAGTATTATTTATTTATATGTTATATGCTTTTTTGTACACCATAACATAAAATTATAAAAAGGAACTTAAAATTAATACACATACAATGGGCGGCATTATCGCATTCCGCGATCTCTTCCAGGCAACCTGGTATGGACCTGGTAGTATGGTTTGTTTAGTGTATCTCGGCGCCTTAGGGTCCCGGTCCTTTGAGAGGCGTGCAAGGAGCTGAAGCCAACTCATAGAAGCCCCGTGTATCAGGCATCCCCTCCCGGCATGTATCAGGTGCAGGACTATTGAAAATTATGGAGAAAACCGTAGTGGGCTATAGATTTTGTAGGTTTAGTGGATCGAAAGGCTTTCTGGATTATTATCAAGAGATAGTTATTACCATAACATTTTATTGGAAAGCATTAATAAAATTCAATGTTTTCAGCCAAATTAATAAAAAGTCTTTATTTACTCATAGAAAATATTAAAAACCGGCAATCTATTCATAAGTTTTGCTATAAAAAATACCTACCTATAACCTTCTTCATAAAGGACCTTATTCTAAACCTCTTATGTGTGCGGTAGAAAATGCTTACAAGTAACAAGTTGGCTACCTCATAATTAAATAAATACTCCTTTGTATAAATTCATTGCTATTTAACATCCAAATTTCCTTCGTAGTTTCCAAATCGTCGATAAACTATAAGTACCAACCTAAGCTTCCTCTGATTCAAGAACCTATGATACACCACTACAAATTTCTCTTCTTTGATACCCGCACACTTCAGAATCTAGTTTTCACTCTGCCATTTGTATTGAAAGATACAAATGGCAGAGTGAGAGAATACTTACAAACAAAAGCGTATCGAGCAAAGGAAGCATCTGATGATGAGACAATCGCATGAGAACTCACTCAGAAAAAGATTACAGAATATTAGATTACCCATCCATGTTATGTTTCCATACAAAGCTTTCATATGGACAATGACGTGTAGCCTATTGATGAATACCTGTGAGGTACCGGGACGCTTGCGGCAAGCCCGTGTGATTTCAATGAGCATGCTTGCCCACTACAAAGGGTACCCTCATTCGACCCAATATCAATGCAAATGATGTTGAATGTATAGGCTCCCCTCTACTAACGTATAATTTTATTGAAATAGGTTCCTTCGTAAAAAGCTCTCAGATTAACATTATAATACACCCTAGTTTCCTCTCAAAATAACCTTTTAATACTAGTTGACTTGAGGCTTTGTTGTGATGGATATTGTCCCTATTACTAACTAAACATTTAAGGCAAACTTTAGGATGAAATTTCATCTTATTATATTGGGTCAGTAGCAACTCAAATAAAGTTGATAAAGTTAGGCAAAGTTTTAATAAAGGTTTTCATAAGGACAAAACGGTTACATTTATCTAAATTAAGTATCACGGTATCTGACAATCTGTACCTACTAAAAAGTTTTGCAAGCTTCAAGAGTTTGAAACGGGCAGCTGGAATAAAGGTACAGGACGGAATGTCGTCTCCTGAGAATATCGTCAGTTGATTTGAAATGTCCGGCTCTTCCGCCCTTTGGTCGATTAAATAATTGTATTGCCTCATTATTTTGTTAATTGCTATGCCATAAGGATCGTGCTTCATCATTTTTTAATTATCTACAGTGGCTAAGCTCGTTTTGGCGAAAGATTTAAAAAAAGAAGACGAATTGGGGCGAGTGAAGCTCGAGGCGAATATGCCGCACGCAGAACATTTCCAATACAAAGTAAACTTGTCCGTAGATTCCGGAACGTCTATACAATATATCTAGGTATTACGAACTCATTTGAATTTTAAATCTCGTGAATCTTCTTTGAAACTATGCTAAACTGTCAAAGTTATTCCGTGCCACGACAAATATTACATCTCAAATGAAGTTTCACTTGATACCGTTCCAGATAGGTCCAAGTTTGTTACTAAAAATAGAGACAGGTCAAGAGGAAATGTATTTAGACTTGCGACTCTGATCCTAAATACTGAAATAAGTTACCAAGTTTAATGTTTAACTTAGAAGGGAGACGTATTGTGCCTTATTATTAATTATTTATTGGAGCAAACAGGACTTAGGTACTACTTTATATAATAGAAGAAGAATGGAATAATACTTAATCGAGTATCAACAATGGTTAAGTATACTTACAGCTATAAGTTAAATACTGAAACTAAACAAATAACAACAAAACAAAATATACAATACAAACATTAAAAGTTGATCACCGTTGCGGCACCCCATGTGAGATGGCACACAGCGAACAAAACATTATTATCTGTTTCTACACAAAATTTCTTTAAAATCACTGAAAATTTAAATAATTAATTTTCCATGGCTTCCCAATTAATTAATTTTGTAACCTGGGATTCCGCCAATATGAAAACCAACTTTACTGGCAAAAACAAAAGCTTTGTATAAGATTGAAGAAATAATCAATTTTGATATAATTTCATATATTGTTGGGTTGATTAAAGGGGTCACTATATACATTGTTTAGTAAAACAAAACCGGAATTTCGATGTATACGAATGTTTATCCCAAGATTGAGAACATAGGAAGTCTGTGGCAGAACGTCAATTTACGACAACGGACCTTCTCGTTTCGGGTGTCGTTCCATTAAGACCCTCCCTTAATGGCTTGCGTAACTCGACAACACCGCTATACCTACGGAAGGCCTAGCAGAAAAAATTGTGTTCCACGCACAAATTAAAAAAATAAAACGTTGCCAGCGAAATAAACGGATTAATTTCCGTCGTTGCGTCCGAAACTACACCAAACGCATTTATATGATCTGTTTTTAGTTGCTTCAACCTATCTGCATAATATCTGAACTCTTGTTTGCTGTGCAACAAATAGCTATTTTATTCACGGTATTGGTTAAACGGATTCACTTTTTCTGAATCAATTTGATTTCAGATTGCAACACTGTTCTGCATTGTTATTTGTGTTTTGAATTTTATACAGCCAATTTTGTAGTAAAGCATCATCTGTTTCCATAAAGATTTTATTAATTTGATCAAACTTAGGAAACAAACGTTTGTATACCTAATGCGTAGAAAATATAACATTGCTATAGAAATCACTCTCTGTTTTATTTGATTCAACTCATCCATCATTATTTAGGTGTAAAAGCTTGTTTGTTGTCGACTAATATTGGAACATTTCTGAGTAAGAATTGGTTTTCTTTTGCCTTCTGTTAGGTACTGTCGTAATTCCCAGCTGTAATTGCAGTCTACTGGCGTAAAACGTGAACAAGATTTTTATCAAACTTGAAAATTCTTCTATTGCTTCCAACAGTCGAAATAGGGACAGATATTCGATTTTTACTGGCAAACCGTGGCAAAGTTTTTGAAACATACGTCAAAAAGGCGTCACCCCTAAAACAGAAATCCAATGGTAAAAATATTTCAATTTGAAACGAGTCATATGTATGAGGGTTTAAAGGATTGATAGAATGTACCTACCCAGTACAAAATAAAATCATTGAGAGTGCCACCACATTTATTAAATTACATCGGAAATTAGTGTACAAATAACAAAAGTGTTTTGTGTGTTTTACAAAAAACATTATTCAAGTAACACGGACAATCCACCTATTCATTCATTCTAATGGCCTACAGAATATATTATTTTATTAAATTACACTGACCAGTGTCAGCTCTGTTAAAATGAAAAGTCCATTAATTGAATCAGAATATAGGTGCCAGTACATTTGCAAATATTTGGTTGTGACACGCTTGTTTAACATAATATGCAGTATAGCTTTGTTGAGCTTGATGTATGAAATGACAAATAATTATGTATTCCATGTTGGCAAAATTGATTAACGGGAGGTAGGTCTTGTCACACAGTAATCCTTGTTCGTGGTTCATGCAGCTGGTTCCTGTTTAGCTTTGGCGTACCTATGTTTTTAATGAGCTTATTCATATGTTATGTTGAATCTTTAAAATAATCTTCTTCTTTATCTTCCTAGTCTTTTACCCACGAGGATTTTCGGGTCAGGTAATTTCTCATTCTTAAGAGGAAATGCGGTCGCAGTTATCCGACTGAATTTCTTAAGTTAAAATTTATAATTCGAGGTTTGGCTCTCGCCTATTTCCTCCTCCAATATTGGAAGAATTTAAAAGATATTCCATAAACTGGAAAAGGAAGATATATACTGGGCCTTGTGTTTTCCTTTTTGATGATACATTATCATTAGAGGCACTAGAATACTCAAAAGATGCTCAAAATTGCGCTGTCAACAGAGGCCTTCTGTACAAATTTGACAACTATAAATGTAAAAAAGAAGACATAGGGGCACAGTATATATCTTTCTATATCTTAAGAAGCATCGTCATACTAGTCCACAATGTCAAAGGAGTCATCCTCGGCCTCATTTGTGTTCAGGTAGGCTCAGAGCCGTCTTCACAACATGCTATTCTATCTTACTTATGACATGTCTGTACCATCTCAATCTACTTTCCGGTAACTTGGTTCTTTAAGATAAACCCTACCTAACTAATCAATTCACTGAAGTAGGCACTTACTCTCAAAGGGATATACCTAATAGACAGAGGTCACATTTGCCCATTATGTTAAGTCCCACGTAATAACGGACGATCCTATTGTAATTAACTAGACTCAAATCCAGACTCCGGGCTAGGTTAGGAATTACCGGCCTCATCTAGTTTAAATTGACAAATTTTAGTTACTTACAGTTATTTTAATCTATTTGCAAAATATCATTTGAAAATAAATATTATTGTTGGGATCGGTAAATTACGGTTTCTGAAAGCTTGACCGCTTTAGGGATTAGTATGTTAATCTGATGAAAAATGTAGGAATGTTTTTGGAGGTAGAGATTCGACTACTAATTAAATCCTGAAGGTTATCAACTTAAGTAAAGAAACTCATTGTAAGCTCCTCATCATCATCATATCAGCTGAAAGACGTCCACTGCTGGACTTAGACCTCCCCCAAGCGTCACCACATTGACCGGTCCCGTGCGTCCCACATCCAGGGGATCCCCGCAACCTTCACCAAGTCATCGGTCCACCTGGTGGGAGGCCTTCCAACGCAACGTCTACCGGTTCGTGGTCGACACTCCGCCACAACCCACACAAATCCCAACTTTTCTCTCATCCGTTCTGCGAGCAATGTGCCCTGCCCACTGCGACTTAAGTTTGATAATTCTTCGGGCTATGTTGGTAACCCTGGTTCTCTTGCGGATCTCTACATTTCTGATTCGATCACGCAAGGACACTCCAAGCATGGCCCTCTCCATTGCCCTTTGGGTGACTGTAAGCTTTCTGATGAGGCCCATTGTAAGCGACCACGTCTCAGAGCCATAGGTCATAACTGACAACACACACTGGTCATAGACTTTCGTCTTGAGACACTGTGGTAAGTTGGACGAGAAGATACCGCTCAACTTCCCGAACGCTGACCAGCCGAGTCGGATTCGACGGTTGACCTCTTTCTTGAAGTTGGCCCTACCCAACTGGATCTTTAGTCCTAGGTAGACATAGTCATCCACAACTTCGAGTGTAGAATCTTCGAGTATAAGCTCCTAAAGCGCTTTATTTCGGCAGTGAGACAAAATACATACCTAAATATGCTACAATCAATCTGAAATCAAGTTTTCCTAAGAGTTGCTCCTAGCGATTAACTAGATAGACTACTCAGTTAAGCATTTAAGATAGTATTGGATAAGAGAACACACTTAATACACACTATCCGTTAAGTCAGAATTAAGAGTCGTGATTATTTAGTCAAGTGGGTAGAATTTCGCACCCGGCGTGATTATGGAAATCAGGAGAAGAAGATTATCTGGCTCGTTGAATACTGATGATAATTCCGTATAAATATTTTATACATGGCTATAGACCATTTACTTATTTAAATAATTACTGTTAAAAGTAAAAAGTGAAGTGACGTTACCAAAGATTACAACAATATATACGAATGCTGAAAAAGCTTTTTAGGATAAGGAGATGTGTTTGAAAAGTTATGCACTTTGTATGTGAACATTCTATAATGGATTCCAAGAAGAAAAGTCCGTTCAATAAAATCTTACACGTGATCTTCTAGACGCTACATTAGGTAGTATCTCTTCGTCGTATTTGTTAGATAATAATCTGACGCTTTTTCACATAAGAACATCATATTTACATGGCTACCTATTTTGATTAAAAATACTTGAAGCGGAAATAATACCACCAATATAATTAATCATACCCGATGCACGGCATGCACCATTCCACAAATTAGTTTATAATATTAAAACTCCTATTGTTGTACAAAATGCACGATTAAATACTGCTCTTTTTGCCATTCAATTGAATATTTCAAATGGGAAATGTTTCAGTGTTTTCTTTGTCATTCAATCGCGTTTGTGGCGGAATACGACGGTCAAACAATCGTCGGAGAAAGCTTACATCACAGAAAAGGACTTGAACAACTTGTACGTCCCTTTTCTTACCGTTTCGTTATTCTGACGGGGTAATAGCAACTTGGTCGGGATACAAAAAGAAATATTTTTCCAATCACATTTGAGAGATAGAGGATTTCATTCGAAAAGATGAAGAGAATCTGCAGTGTTTTGTGGGAAACATGAAATATTGAAACAATACAAGAGTTGGCTAGGCGCGTCACGAGCAGAGGTATTGTGGAACATAACACGCGCATCCTTATTGAAAGAAAAAAAACGTGCTTCGACTACACCGCTGGAATCCCGCCGCGATTGTGCTTCACGGAACTTTATTGGATATCCTAATAACAAAAATGAAAGTCCGGCTTCCAGAATATAAAATTAAAAGTTGTTAATTAGAATAAATGGGCCAGTTGCGAAGTTGTATTTAATTAGAGAAAACTTTTGCTGTTTTGCATTGTTTTGTTTCAGGGGCTTGCGGTGTTTAACGTCTACTTTTATATTTCTTAAAAAGCCTCTAAAGAAACCGTGTAACAATCGGCTAAATGAAGTCACAATATTGTTGATAGAGTTTTTCATTCAGCTATAATAGCCGTAAGTATAAACTACTTAATTGTATGAAGGAATAAATAGAGGGAAGCCGGCCAAACTCCCGTTGCAAGCCCCAAATAGCCTCTTAACGAAAATTGCTTTTGTCCCAGGAGCACAAACCACCAGACATTCCAGTGCAAGAGAATAAATCCGAGATCTTTTTATATGGAAGAAGATTTTCAACTGAATTGAGTTTAGGTCATCAACAAGAATGGAGACGTTTATCTGTGTAGCTTGCTCCTGCCAGCGGCGCGTGAAAAGTGTTTTATCATCCCAAGAAAGATTACACCGGGATAACTAGCCTAGCCTATGTGCTATTCCAGGCTATAATCGATCTCTGCGCCAAATTTCATACAGATCCGTTCAGCCGTACTGGTGTGATTAAGTAACAAACATGCGTCCATCCAAACTTTCGCATTTATAATATTATTACTAGCGGACGTTTCGCGGTTTCACCCGCGCAGTTCCCGTTCCCGAGGGAATACAGGGATAAAAAGTAGCCTAAGTCACCCGAGGATAGTGTAGATTCCCAACGGTGAAAGAATTTTTGAAATCAGTCCAGCCGTTTCGGAGTCTATAAGGAACATAAATACATACTTTCTCTTTTATATATATAGATAGATAGATAGATTATATCTATACTATAATATTTTATTATTATCTAAAATTATTATCAATAGGTAAAGTTTGTGAGTTTTTGAGGTTGTAATAGTAATCTCTGGATCCATCGAACCGTTTTTGATGAATTTTGGCATGGAGATAGTTTGTTATGTTTGTTATAGCATAGTTTGTTTTCCCTTGGGATGATAAAACACTTTTTACGCGGTTGAAGCCGCGGGCAGAAGCTAGTTATATTATATAGTAAGAAAGATTCTTACGAGCAGCGTTGCTCTAGTTTCTCTATCCCGCTACGTGGCTGCAAATTGAAGGTCGACACTGAAGCGGGCTGAATTCTTAACGGCCAGAACAGTTTATAGCGGCGGAGTAAAACGTGCACTTTAAAACCAGCTAATCATTGCTTCAAGCTAGGATGATACGAAAAAGAAACCAATTTCCAATTAAAGTGTTTTCAGTGCGGGCTTATGTTGTGCCAACAAATAAACAACTGCAGTTGCCAACTAATCGTTACACACACACTAACAAAATATTGATGAATGTAAAACGTTCCACAGAGGCCGTTACATATTCATCATAGATAAATGCGGTTGCCACATACAGATAGGACTAAAGGATTAATTTCACTTTGAGCAATACACTCTTTGTTCTTGTTGGTTTTCATTTTCACTTATTCGTGACGGGTTCCACTTCAGCAGGTCTATATGGGCGCCCGTTAGGCTGGAGGTTCATCATGCATATTCAAAAGTGGCGGAGCTCGAGACAAGTGGCTCAATGTTACTTTGCCGCGCCGAACTACGGCTTTCGAGGCCACGCTTAATGCCTGCATATCTGAGCAGCTTACGTATAATTAAAACAATCCCTGATATTATATCACTGAAGTGTACTAGGAAGCTACTCATTGAGCCGAATGCAGACCTCTATGATCTTCATATACATACCTACCTAATATATACTGCATCACTAGCTTTTATCTCCGTACGTACTATAGTTGTATATATAATCTTCAAGGAAGCAGGCAGTAAACCTCTACACTACACCTCTGTACCTTTACTATATGAACATATCTCATATGAAATGGTCTCACTACTAAGTCCCGTTCACGGTTTCCGTGCAGTATTCACACGTCTACGTATTAATTTATTAACAGGCAAATGTTGTCGTTATTAACTAAGATTTAATCTTGCATTAATTCAGTCTTATCAAAAGCCTATATCTACACAAAAAGTAATAAATTTGAAAACAAAATGTGTGAAATATTTACAATATGTTGCTAGACATCGGTGAAGAGAAAACGCAAGTTCAAGCGGCAAAGCGTGTCAAAATGGAGCATCTTTCCGTATAATTTTAAACTGTACCTTTTCGGGTACGGGATTTTCTCCTTTATGGAGTTTGTATGATAATGTGAATTATATCTGTACCTAATTTCACTGTACGATGATTTATGTGATACTCCTTGTAAAATGATTGTGTGAGTTACGGTAAGTAAAATTCATTGAATTTTGCAAGACATTTTTCAGTATTTTTTTACCTTATAAAGTTAAGCCCAAACATGTAAGCCTATTAGTTCTAAAACGGTGCCTAGATAATATCGATTAAAATTGTTAAAGTTACCTCAATGAAAATTATGATAAAATGAACAGAAAGTACAAAATGTGGATGGTTCGCACTTACAATGTGCGAATCGACATTTTGAATAATATATTTTTTCTGTAACGATTCGCACGAAGTTAAAGCAATCCAAAACAAAATCACGACTCCCACGCTCCCGCCGTCTTTGTGCAAAGCGCCACAGAAAAGAATAATATTTTTAAAATATCGATTCGTGTCTTTCGTGCTAGTTTAATTCGTGCGAATCATCCAATAACCCCAAAATGTGTATCATTTTCTTCCAATAGTTATAGTACCTACGTAAATGCAAATGTTTTGAATACAACATTCCCCTTATAGTTCAAACAATGCATTCGTAATGCACGTTCACTAGTCATAATGTTTACGATTCGCCCACACTATTCCAATGTTTACCTAACATTAAACCAACTGTTTTTGATATGAAAATGTCATTTCCTATATTATTGCTAAACTTTGTTCATTCAGTTTATGATTTAGGACGCCACGTTTTAGTTTAAACTTTTGGTAAAACATTAGCATAAGTACTGTGAGGACTAACCAATTAAGAGGCAACCTACTTGCCTATTATAAGACTGGTAACAGATAACTATTTAGTTTTGGAAGGTAATCGATTGAAATCGGAATGCTTGTCAAATAATTGAAGATGTTTTGGATAAGCTTTGCTTGTGACTTCGGGACGTGCTCGCCTGAAGGCAGGCACGTTGTTGCTAAAATATAACGTATAAAGGTAATTACTTAGTATAATTTTAAGTTCTCTGAGCTACCTCCACATGAACTAGGTTTCCTATTATGTATTTTGACTAAGAAATAAATAGTTGTGGAAGTTTCAGTAGTACCTCTATAAAACACTGAAAAACAATTACTCTATTCGAACATTATCACCCTCTTGACCATATCCCTATTTATTTGGGGTCAGCCAAGCTTGTCTTTTTACCTAACTGCCGAAGGAAACCCTCCTTCGGCAGTTAGGTAAAAAGACAAGCTTAGCTTGGATTCTTCCATTCATCTCTATTTGCCGTCTTTTTAATAGTCACCCTCTTTCTATGCATGTGATCTTTTACACAAATTTTCTAAAAAAATATATGGCTTGAAACGAGGAAGCCTGGAGCCACCGGTTAAGAACAAAGTATTCTCGGATAAGGTTATCTTTTCAACCGACTTCAAAAAGGAGCAGGTTCTCAATTTGACTGTATGTCTATGTATGTTTGTAACGGGCTTACTCCGCAAATTATGAACCGATTTTGATGATTCGTTTTTTATTTGAAAGCTGTTGCTTCTCATGTGGTCCAAATTTGATAAAGATCTGACTACTAGTTTTTAAGTTAGCCCTAATAATGCGTATTTTCATCAAAACTAAAAAGATAAAAATAAAAAAAACATTAACAGAAAAAATAAATCGACTTCCATAAAAAAACACTGCAAAGAGAAAAATTACTTTCTTTTCGGCAGTTGGTGTCAAAAACGAATATAAAATATGGACCAAAGATACCGACTGCCGAAAAGAATGTTATTTAATTGTTAAAAAGTTTTTTGGTATAACAAAATCGTTAAAAAAAAACACATCAATCATAATAAAAAGAGCAAAGTATAAGATAAATAGACAATAGTATCTGGTTAGTAATACAAACATACGGTCGCACAATGAAGTGTAAACAGAAGCCGGTTCATATAGATAGAGCCCATAATTCAAGGGCTCGTCGTAATAAAAGGCATTTTTGCCATACGTGCGTGGCACATAAACTACTCAGTAAATAATTACTGGCAAGAAATACATTTTGGAGATTACTCCACTGAGTTTTCATATGATTTAATGTTTTTGTTTATCCTTGAAATGCTAAAAATATTTACAAGTTAAACGTGTTTTTAATAGTAGGCTAACATAATTA
Organism: Orthosia gothica; assembly: GCA_949775005.1. Classification (NCBI taxonomy): domain Eukaryota; kingdom Metazoa; phylum Arthropoda; class Insecta; order Lepidoptera; family Noctuidae; genus Orthosia; species Orthosia gothica. The sequence goes on from OX459042.1 coordinate 15,306,378, forward strand.
AAAATATAATATTATAATATGTAATATTGCCAAAAAAGGGGAGAAAGTCACTGAAAGTGTAAATATTTTTTTTTACAATGCATGTCCTCGAAAGGAGCGGTTTTCCAAGCAGCCAAACTGTGCGGAAAGTGTCACATTTTTCACTAGTGCTTTTTACTTTCCTGTATTCTTTTAATTTTTAACTCCACCGTCAGCCCGACGCATAGAGTTTTTATTATTTGTGAAAAGTTTAACAAATTAGTTATGTACAGATTATCATTCTTATAAAGGTAAAATAAAACTAATACTTCATTTTAGGCGTTTTTAATTACTCTAGATTTAGATTTTGATTAATAAATTAATTTTAAATATTAATTAAATATGTTTGGCGGAACGTATATTTTGCTCGTGCCTTATTGCGTTACGATGTGACAGCTATTTGCACATGCGCAGTAGATATGCCCGAGGAATTATTAGTTAATCTGTGGATATGCTGAACGCGCTTGAATCAGCCCGCCATATTATTAATTTCATTTTATTAATTTATTTATTTCCTCGCACAATGCATAGTAAAATGTTGTATGATACACGTACGTAAGATGATTTCCGACTCGTGTCGATTTATCCACTCACTCGCTTCGCTCGCTCGTGAATAAAAATGCCACTCATCGGAAATCACCTACCTTCCGCACTTGTATCATAAATAACTATTTCCACATTGCCGTCAATGGTAGAAATGCCTTGCCAGCATTACCAATGCCACTTCAGAAGACAATGCTGATTCATCTTTCGAAAAATAGGGCCGCCTTCTGGTCACATGAAAAATTCTCCTTTTTTTTTACCCGACGGCAAGGAGCGTTATGATTTCGCGCGTATCTTGTATGTATGTTTGTATGTGTTTGTTTATTACCTCATATCTTTCAAACTACTAGAAACAGATTTATATAATTAAGACATCATTAGATAGGTCTTGACCGCCCAAGAGTTCTTAGATAAGATACGTTAAAAAAAAAAAAAACTTGGTGGATTTCGGGCACCTATTTTCTGCCTAACCCATCGAATGGGGTATCAGAATGAAGGGTTTTTAGTGTTGATTACAAATATATATATATCACTTATATATTTAAAGTAATTCGAAAAAAAAAGGTAGGTAGCTTAACTGAAAAGTTGTAAATAAAAAAAGTTTATAAAATCAAAAAACCCGATTGCTTTAGAAGAGAACCAAAAAGATGTAAACAAGAAGAAAATCATGTTGAGCACAATGTTTTTTATTATTATTTTTTTTTTTCCGCGATAGCAGTATTCAAAAGTGATACTTGTAGTTATTTACCTCATCATCATAATCATCAGCTTATAGTAGTCCACTGCTGGACATAGGTCTCTCCAATCGCACGCCATTTGGTTCGATTTTCGGCAACTGTCATCCAGCTGATACCAACCACCCTGCGAAGGTCGTCGCTCCACCTAGCCTGAGGGCGTCCTACCTTACGTTTACCAGCTCGCGATTTCTCTCACTTATTCTTTTTGTTGGTATTTACCTATAACAATAAAAAGAATATGTGGTTATTTAAATGTCCATAGCGGTGCCATATAAAGGAGTATTCAAAAATAACAGTGACGTCTCTGTAAATATCCTTACATATTATACGTTCGGTTGTTTAATGAATAAACAATTGAAAGGACTAAAGCCACCTTAATTAATTTTGTGGGTTAACAGGTTTATTGTCTGGTGTTGGGTTAATTTTGTTTTCAATCAAAACAATGTATTTATGAAACGCTTACAGATCGACAGGTTTGATTCTGGTACAAATATGATCTTGGACAACAGTTTAAGGTAATATCATCGTTGATGAACATTGGTATTCGACATATAATCATCATCATATCAGCCGAAAGGCTGAACAATAAAAGCCGCACGGGTCGATCTTCAAGGTTAAGCAACGCTTGCCGAGGTCAGTCCGTGGATGGGTGACCATTTCAACATATCGAGTTTCCTCCGTGCCTCGGAAAGCACGTTAAGCCGTGGTTCCCGGCTGTCATTTAAAGATCTTTGACAGTCGTTACGGGTAGTCAGAAGCTGGCGATCTGACCCCAGTCTTGCCAAGGGGTATGGTGTTACCCAGTTACTGGGTTGTGGAGGTCAGATAGGCAGTCGCTCCATTTAAAACACTGGTACTCAGCTGAATCAAGTAAGACTGGAAGCCGACCCCAAACAACAATTTGGAAAAGGTTATGCAGATGATGATATCAACCGAAAGACGTACACGGTTGAACATAGGCCTCTCCCAAGCGTCACCACATTGACCGGTCTCGTGCGTCCCGCATCCAGCGGATACCCGCAACCAGTGTCACCAGATCATCGGGCCACCTGGTGGGAGGCCTTCTAACACAACGTCTTCCGGTTCGCGGTCGCCACTCCAGAACTTTTCTGCCCCATCGGCCATCTGTATAGGCATTATTTACTTACTATTTCGAGACTATACTAGTTTAAATTTAAAGCAAAAAAAAACACTCTTCCACACACCTAAACTGTGTTCCGTGTCATCCAGATCAAACAAGATTTTCAGTCAGAAAAGCACCTTATTTTCGTAATTCATATTTTTGCCCTACGTGGATAAGTCAGTCAGGGCTTTCTTCTGAAAACTTTTCATAATCGCTTAGTAACTGTTTTAACCTCGGTGATTGTAATGCCCTAAGCAATCTTAACCAAAATATGCCGTTACATAATTCAAAAGTGTGTTCATAAGTAAATAAAAAAATAAATTTCGTTAGTACAAAGCCGCTGTGAGCTTGCCCCAGGGCAATTGAAGTACAGAACCGTGTTTCTTTTATATATGCTTACTATCCTCGGAGATATTTTTATAATAATTTAATATAAATTATATGAAATCAGTATTCTAGGCACTGATATTATCAATTAGTTAGGTATATGTATTATTTACTGTTAAAATGAAATGGTTCGTGCAATATTAGTAAATTAAATTTAGCGCAATGTTTTTCCATTGGTACTGGTAACCTTGTTTATCGATGCAGGTATTATCCACATATAAATGACCGGTTAATAATGTGCGTAAGATATTTTGAATGTGCCCTACACAATAGCAAAATTATACCCATAAACGTAAATATTATTGTACAACATAATATCGTTTTTATTTCATTAAAAAGCAAATGACAGTAGAAAAACAAACAAACCATAGATCTCTTAAAAGTAAAGAAACAAATGAATACGTGTAGGTTTTAAAAATTGCTATGCCCAGCTCGCATTGCCCACGTATTTACTTTTTAAATTATCTCATTCCTTTTATGAAAATCAGCTGCTTTTTAAAAATTGTTACCGACAGATATATTACAATAGTGTAAAATAGGCATAATTGAAAATTGTGAAAACAATTTATCAGTCTCTGGTTTCTCTAACATTATATTTTTTATGTTATAATTCTAGTTAAGTGCCACGTGTACGCAATTCCGCAGAGTCATTACCTATGCCCGGCCCACATAGAGCTCGTGTTTACTTTTTGCTCAAGTAAAATTACAACCGGGCCATTATTTGTTCTCTTTGCCACGACTGCTGAGTAGGGTAGTTTCACTATGTTTTACAAAACACACTGTTATTTACATGGAAAGTTGGCAAACACCCATGTTATAAACACACAAATCCCTTAATCTTGACTTATCTGTACAGACTAAGTTGAAATACTCATTTGCAACCATTTGCAAATATTAGAGTACCTACCTACCCCCTATTAATATTGTATACTTGTCATAACTTCTGATTATCATGTTTTAGTATCTCTGGGGGCCTACCATGACGTGTTAAAACTATCATGGTTCCACTGTAAGAGAGAGACGGAGCTATACAAGAAAAATAGTTCTGTCCCTTTTTTGCACTCGCATCACGGTAGTTTGATACGTCATGGTAAGGCATGGGGTCTTCATTAATAGCGGGTGGTTAATCTATGAAGATTTTTATATCGAGAAACTAATGAGCTTTATAGAGAATGAATGAATGTAATGCTGTTTATGAATTGAGGATTTTGAATTAAGAACGTGTCTAATCCATGTAAAGAGTTGATTTGAGAAATCGGGGGTTAGACTTACATATATAACGTGAGTCATCTCCGATAAACTGTCTCGATTAGAAATTCTAAACTTGCTTAGTGCCCGTACAAAAGCAAAAAACGGATAACCGTTATTTGCTTATTCCCATTTCCAATTATTTCAAATACAGTGTAAGCCACTAATAATGTAAAAGCAGCGACATCAATTTCAATAACGCAGACGGATACAATTTTCCGATATCAAAGAGAAGTTACACATACATGACATCTAAATGCGATACGATATACGGAATTATGCAAACCTTTCTAATAGATTAGCGGTGTACTGGTACCTACAAGTACCTACACAGTAGTAATTCGTACCTCTCCTGAATAAAATAAGACCAGCCAAGTATGTATTCGATTTTCACACCCCGCCTTCAGTACCTATCGATTGTTTACATCTAAACATCCATGGCGATACAACGTTTCGAAAGTGATTAAGGAAGATAAACTCGTTGCACACATGTTGTTAAAGTCTTCGAGTGGAGTAGAGCATTAAGCGAACCGTTTACTTTGAAGCCTTGTTTGAAAAATAATGAGTGGAACGTTACACTTGTATTAAATTGACGTAGTTTGAACTGAACTGATTGCTCTTCGCCTACCGGAACAAAAAAGAGGTAGAGGCCGTCCGCCATTGACCTGGTGGTCCACTAAAGAAAGAGACCTCAAGCAAGCCCAATTGCCCAAATAGGCAATCCAATACAGAACAACTAGGCGCAGGAATATGAGGAGACCCGACCCCAAATAATGGGACAAGGGAAGGAAGAAGGAGAAGATTAAGTTGATTTACTCATCTATTAAAACTCAATTTAGAATTGAACATCAATTTAAAATATATTTCAGATTCGACACCAAAATGCGACCAAAATCGCTCCATTTAAAAATCGCATTATAAATACGTTCGCCATCGAAAAAAGCGCTATCGAAGATTGGCCAATTTATTCTCACTTTAAAAATCAATTGATGTGTGCAGCCAGACAAAATGGAGTCTCGAATGCATTTCGTTTTGTGTCCCAGGATTGAATTGCAAGACTGTTTTCCAAGACGACCAGATTTTTCTTTAGAGTTGGAAAATCCATTATCACTGAGTATGTATAAGCTATAGTCGCACTTTGGGAGAATCTCGTATTTGTTGAGATCGATATGTATATTAATATTTATGTTCCTATCGTTTTGGCTATATTAAAATCACTTAACATTATGGTGTACGTTCCTCGATAAATAGCGAATTCAACATATTCAGTACTATTTACCGAGCAACGTTTGTATATATATATATATATATATATTAGCTGCCACCTGCGGCTCCGCCCGCGTAGTATAGAATAGAATAGAATACTCTTTATTATGTACACCATATAAGTTACAGAAAATATAGACGAAGAAAACATTACACTGGGTGACACAATGGGCGTGTGTGTGTGTAGTATTCGTACTTCTCTCAATATCTTTATAAATTATAGCATATTTCTGTACATTTTCATCAACATCCGTTCAGTATTTTTTGCGTGAAAGAGTAACAAACATCCATCCATCCATCCACACAAACTTTCAAGATTATAGTAGGACTAGCTTCTGCCAGCAGCTTCGACCGCGTGAATGTTGAAGTTTATCACAAGGGCACATATTTCAGGAACAAAAATGTATCCTATGTGCTATTCTAGACTATAATCCAAATTTCATCCAGATCTTTTCAGAAGTTTTTGCGTGATAGAGTAACAAACAAACAAACACACTTACGCACTCACAAACTTTCACCTTTATAATATTAGTGTGATAGCAGGAAGTAGGATAATATCCTAATTCCTGCTATGCTATCTTATTCCTAAACCCTACCCTATCCTACCTACCTATCCTATTTAAAAAAAAACTTTGAAGCCTTGTTCGAAAAATAATGAGTGGAACGTTACACTTGTATTAAATTGACGTAGTTTGAACTGAACTGATTGCTCTTCGCCTACCGGAACAAAAAAGAGGTAGAGGCCGTCCGCCATTGACCTGGTGGTCCACTAAAGAAAGAGACCTCAAGCAAGCCCAATTGCCCAAATAGGCAATCCAATACAGAACAACTAGGCGCAGGAATATGAGGAGACCCGACCCCAAATAATGGGACAAGGGAAGGAAGAAGGAGAAGATTAAGTTGATTTACTCATCTATTAAAACTCAATTTAGAATTGAACATCAATTTAAAATATATTTCAGATTCGACACCAAAATGCGACCAAAATCGCTCCATTTAAAAATCGCATTATAAATACGTTCGCCATCGAAAGAAGCGCTATCGAAGATTGGCCAATTTATTCTCACTTTAAAAATCAATTGATGTGTGCAGCCAGACAAAATGGAGTCTCGAATGCATTTCGTTTTGTGTCCCAGGATTGAATTGCAAGACTGTTTCCAAGACGACCAGATTTTTCTTTAGAGTTGGAAAATCCATTATCACTGAGTATGTATAAGCTATAGTCGCACTTTGGGAGAATCTCGTATTTGTTGAGATCGATATGTATATTAATATTTATGTTCCTATCGTTTTGGCTATATTAAAATCACTTAACATTATGGTGTACGTTCCTCGATAAATAGCGAATTCAACATATTCAGTACTATTTACCGAGCAACGTTTGTATATATATATTAGCTGCCACCTGCGGCTCCGCCCGCGTAGTATAGAATAGAATAGAATAGAATACTCTTTATTATGTACACCATATAAGTTACAGAAAATATAGACGAAGAAAACATTACACTGGGTGACACAATGGGCGTGTGTGTGTGTAGTATTCGTACTTCTCTCAATATCTTTATAAATTATAGCATATTTCTGTACATTTTCATCAACATCCGTTCAGTATTTTTTGCGTGAAAGAGTAACAAACATCCATCCATCCATCCACACAAACTTTCAAGATTATAGTAGGACTAGCTTCTGCCAGCAGCTTCGACCGCGTGAATGTTGAAGTTTATCACAAGGGCACATATTTCAGGAACAAAAATGTATCCTATGTGCTATTCTAGACTATAATCCAAATTTCATCCAGATCTTTTCAGAAGTTTTTGCGTGATAGAGTAACAAACAAACAAACACACTTACGCACTCACAAACTTTCACCTTTATAATATTAGTGTGATAGCAGGAAGTAGGATAATATCCTAATTCCTGCTATGCTATCTTATTCCTAAACCCTACCCTATCCTACCTACCTATCCTATTTAAAAAAAAATATAATAATAGGGGTTTTCGGGGGTAAGAAATTGATCTAGCTAGGTCTCATATCTGGGAAAACAGAAATATTCAAAATATTAAGTTAATTAAATATTATTATTATTCTGAAATATTAAGCTCGTCAGTTTACCGCATGGAACATTAACAAAATCATCATCACCATCACTCTTTTAACGTTCCCACTGCTGACAAAATGAGAGATAATGGGCTATAATCCACCACGCGGGCCCAGTGCGTGTTGTTGGATGTCACATGTCTCCGAATCCACGAATTAACAAAATATATGAAATTAACCAAATCACATCATAAAATCTATTTATCTTAAAGCGTCAGATCCAACCTACATACACAAATTGCTAACACGCGAAAACTTAAGTGTGATATAAAAGTACGTATAACATCGTTACCTCACGCAGGGTGGTGGAACCCCCTTAATCTGTGTAATTTAGGAGACACGCTACACGTGTGACGTGAAATTTTAACGATTTGTGAAATCGTTGATGTAAACAAGACTTGATAACGAACATTCTTAACCTCAGCGTTATCTTTGAAGTGTTGTACTTAAACTTCAAAGGAGACTATCGTATCAGTTTGGTAAAGGTTAATTCACAAGGTTTATGAAACTAATCTAGAGCTGAAAGACTATCTAGTGTACTAAAAAAAGCTACATTCAAACGTCCATGGCTTGCACATAACTAATAAGAAAATAGTCTTGACCAATACTCATGGAATGCCCAGTGGAATTGAAAGAGTACTGGGATACATCGTCAATGTGCCAATAACAGAATTAGTTCTCAGTCGATGTGTGGCGAGACCATCGATTTGCTGGACTCAACTCGAACAAAAAGTAATGTTCCAATATACAAGTTAATTTATATTCCCATTCATAGTTATTGTATTGTAAGTATGTGAGAACCATGTTCCTACTTATCAAATTAATTAATTTTCCTGTTAATGCTTTTTAATACTTTATACCTGTGTGTAGAGCTATTCTGGGTGCATCGTCCTCACATATATTAATGTATGTAAGTATGTTAATATTGTAAAACACCAATTTTTTTTTTTTTTAAAAGAGTAAGTATGGAGTTTCTTGTGCGTTCTTCTCCATAACAATCTACTTTCCGAATGCACGGTAGAATCATTTTTTTTTTTTTTTTTATCTTATTTTTTTTTTATTACTTTTTAATTTATTTTTTATTACTTTTAATTTTTAATTTTAATTTATGTGACGTTCAAAAGTGCCGTTTATTGGCCTAATTGAATAAATATATTTGACTTTGACTTTGACAACTTACATACCAAAATTGTTGTTGTACAAAAACTAAATCTTTAAGTACATATTTTTCTTGCAGTCTCCTTTAATACCTCTTCTAGGAACTGTAGTTCTCACTTGATAGAGAACCAGTCAAAACAACAGGTGAAATGAGGGGGTACCATAAATCTTTGCATACACCTTCACATAGTCACAACGTTATTTTAAGCTACTAATAAAGTGATTAAAGCCCGCGTTAATTATTCTTAAGAGGAAGCTTTTACGGAAACGGCATATAGGATACAGAAATAGATCATAATTATAGCTGTATATCTTACTGAATATTATATAATCGTATTATAACGAGGTTAAATTGTTTGCATTTATGCTTTCATGTTTGTAAACGGTATTCTCTGGAAGTGCTGATTTGATTGCGAAAATTCTTACACTGATAGATAGAAAGTCGAAAATTCTTACACTATCTCATTACGTTATTTCGGAAAAAAAAACCCATTGTTTCTATGGATAGGCCCCAGGAGCAAAACGGCGCAAAAAGCTTGTGATACATACAATTCTAATTCAAATTCATTTATTTCGGCTAACTTAATCCATACAGTTCGATTACATAAAAATACAATAACATAAAATACAAAAACACATAATAATAAAAATAATAAAGGATCTCCATAGCGGAGATAAGATCCTGTCAGCTAGTCTTGAGAATTCCGTTGCAGCTGCCATGAATTCTGCAGGTCAGGGATACAGTTTTTTACGGATGACGGCATGAAAGCCATCAGTGCGATACAGCACAAATATCCCCGATGCACTACAGAAGCGAGGCAGCCCCAACATCATCCTGAAGATGTTGTTATAGTGAACGCGCAAGACATCCAGCAATCTTTTGGTGTGACTGACCCACAGATTTCCCGAATAACGCCTTACACAAAGTTATCTTTACTTGTTCAGAGCATCGGAAGAATCTGCGTTCCCTCTCAATATCCAAATCGTTCTTAAGACCCTCGGTAATTAAATGCACCTGGTATTTAAATTTCGTGACATCTAATGACGTGTTCAGTTTACGCATTCTAGGAATGAACACTTCAATAAACACTCTGAACTTACTAAAATATTTTAAGACCAGACCACAAAACTGCTCAAAGAGACTCAAAGAGTTTTTTAGCCAACGATATAGTTTACAAGAGTACTTATAGAATAAAGTATACTGTATTAACTATTTACCTGGCCAACCCAGCTAAGAAAGTTTGAACACGGGTAGGGTAAAAAGTGGAAGTACTTCGGTAGTAGAGGTCTGCCGTCTGACGGAATAGCAACCCGATACTGCTTAAGGCGCTAAACTAATTAACATCATCCAATGTTTTAGTTGCAAGCAACTTAGGGAGCTTGTTACAGATTTAGTTGGGCAGAAAAGTTTTTTTCGTGTGAACGTGGCTTTTTGGTAAGCATTTTGTTTGGCTTAGTTTTTGTTGATCTAGTTTGTTTCTGATTTTTTGTTGGTTTCGATAGAGTTTTTCGATGTTACCATACGGAAATGGGAACATGGAACTACTCGTATTAAAATCTTTTGTAAACCTGTTAACTATAACGCCCCAGAAAAAAAGAATAATTACTAGAAAATATTCCTCGTTTATAAAAAAAACGTCGGGTACAATATTTGAAGAAGAAATATCACATATTTTTTTCATAATCTTGGTTTCAATCCCAGCTTAATGTTAGCTATAGGCCTTTTCAATTTGAAGGCCGAGTTTTCCGGGGACGAATTTCTTTTTATCGTTTGCCCTTGTACGGATATTGTCTCTTGTAAGTCAGGCCTCAAATTAACCATTTTCTTATTCTTTATTACTGTCCTCTTCCTAATCTATGTTGATATATATTTCATACTTACATATATGTTCATATATGCTTTAGTATGTTAAGGAACGTAAAGGGGAAATTCAATTTTGATGAAAATATACTCATAGTACTCGTATGATATTTACACCAGGTTTCAGGCAAGAAATTATCGATGCGTCACAAATTAAACGCAAGTCAGTGATGCGAATGGCTGTTGATAATTCATTCAACCAATCGTAGCACCCAATGCGTGATTGACAATAATTATATTACAAAAAAAATTGATCCAAAAAGTGATAAGCGATCTTAGGTACAGTTAAGGGTCAAAAATGAGGTCACACTACCAAAACAGCAGGGGCATTTTTTATGCAGATGAATTATAACTTTTCACGGTTAGTAGGTTCTATACTTTAATTTCTACACAAAATATAAAATCAGTTGTGGTTAATTTAACTTCTTCTACAACCCCTGACTGAACCTTGACTGTACCTGATGGTAATCGATGATGTGGTCGACCATGGAGTACTCTTACTCTGAAAGTAACGGGCCTAAACATCCTACTGTTTTTTTAATCTAGAATAATTTACCAGTAACGCTGTTACTTTTTTGTGGCCAGACAGGATAATATTTATGTATATCGGCTTTTCAACAGCTCAGTACTAACGGATAGGATTTAGAGAAAAGCGAACTTTATCCATAAGCTTTACTAGCTTACGACCCTGAGTATTGTTCGTTTTCACAGGCAAGTAGGTACATATTTTTGCTTTACCACAAGATAAACACTGTGAAACTAGAATACGATTAATAAAATATACCGATACACTTTCCATTACCATAAAATCTTTATTCAATACACCAAGTTCTATAAGTGCTATTCTTCAAAAGAAGTTTGGAGTTCCACGTAGATAAATTCAAACTTACACACGATCAAACCAGGACTTAACAATGTCGTGTGAGGGAATTTATTCCCTCAACTTTACGAGGAGAAAAGCAGTTAATTCTGATGTTGTCTTCACGTTTTTAATAGCCAGGATTTATAATTCGCCCCCGGAACATCACATTCCTAATAAATCGAGTTAATCTACTACTTACTCTCTTAGATAATAAAAGAAATAGGCTTTCTCGGGAAAATGTTTATTTGGCCCGCTCAAGGAAACTCGACACAAAAATAACTCTTTTCCTCTCAGCCTCTTTGTTAATTTTCGTCGTGTTAATAACATTAAAAATGATGCAACAGTCAAAAATTAAGATTAATGTTAAAATACTTTGCTGTATAAAAACACAATTTACTGAAAAATTTATCTATGTCACGATCAAAAGTAGATGGAGTGAGATTCATCCCTGAGCCCTGTAAAAGGATATTCTGAGGCAACCACTTAGATTGACCTAAAAAAATATAAGTCTATATTTCATGAATAAATTCCAAGGTAGGGACACCTGAACATAACTCAAGCGAGGTTCATTCGTAACAACATTTACAACTTGGCGAAACAAGTGTAAAAGAGTAACGAGGTACACGCAATTAAGTTTTATGTTAATTTAGTGTTTTAGCGCTCTCCCGTCACATGAATATTTCACAGTAATTAAAAATAAATTGCCGTAGATATTCATGCTAATTTCCCGTCTGTACAAGAGTCTCTAAAGTTAAAATAAAATCTGAACTAACATGTCCTGAGATTTAATTAATATACACTTTTAAAGTGTCTCTGAATTAGTTAATTCCCTGCCGGAGTCTGTGTTTTCCGATAGCTGCAACCTCGGGGTTTTTAAGTCAAGAGTGAATAGGTTTCTTCTAGGCAATTGTGTTACACCGTCGACCACATCATCGCTTACCATCAGGTGAGATAGTGACAAAGCGCAAAACTATAAATAAAAAAATAAAATAAAAAAATTAGGAAAGGAATCTAGAATATACCTACGTAGTAAGATCATTTCAAATTGCCGTGTCTATTCGACATGTACCTATACGGGCATAAACTTAGGTAAGTGCTATGTTTGCTAAGGAAAGTTCTGCTACATGAGTTTTTCTAATACCTGAAGGTATAGGTCTTCATACCTTATCCATAGTTTCTGAAAATACAAAAGACGACCTCTTAATTAAAACAAAACGGGCTATACTAAAAGATTTGGTCTAAATACGAGTAACTTTACGCTACTTCTACATGTACGTTCGTAAAAAAAACAAAAATACGGCTAGAATCATTACTATCTTCATTTTTATCATCATTATCTGGCCCTCATCTTCATAAGTTTCTCTATTAGTCATAAGCTCAGTCACACCCTTTTTAGGGTTCCGTATCCTAAGGGTCCAAACGGAACCTAACTCTTTCCATCTGTATGTACGTCTGTCCATCCGTCGAATAATGATTTGAACTTCCCATTGATCTACTAACTTGAAATTTGGTGATAATATTTATTATAACGTTTATTCATCGACTACTAACAAATACATATATTCACTTGGTACGCCACCCTTAATGTGCAAAGTCCGACACGCACATGGCCGGTTTGAATCATCTTTCATACAGTCCAACCTAACAGAGGAAGGACTTGGTCTTACTCTACTCTTCATCTTCTTGACCATCCACATTCATCAAAACTTTCCTCACAACATTTCCACAATCCTCCACTAGAATTTAATGACCTAAAACATCTTAAATTCTTAAGAAACCGAAACCAGTATCGTTTACTCAGTCATTACCGAATCTGATTCGAACCACAGCCCGCTTCGAATGCTAATATAAAAGGAGCGCAATGAACAAATTCCATTGGTCTGCCGAAATGATCGATTCAAATGAGGAAATCTAAATTCAGTGATTGTTCGTAATCCGTAAAAGTAAAGTTATCTTGTATAAGATAACTTATTACATACCTAATGAGTTTTTATGCGTATGTAGACAGAATTTCTTATCTTTTCTACGCGTCTTCTTTAAGACTACCGCAGACATCCTCTATGAGACAATGCGACTCCGTCGAACGATTATAGAACGATTCCCAGAACAATATCTGTAAAACGTCAACGGGAGCCTTTAAACAATCATAATAAAATTACCTGTAATATAGGTACATACCTACAAAGTAGGCACAAAATACAAAACCATTTCAACTAAATATAGCTGTGACATGAAATTGGGTTGCTGAAATATTCAGTCTCATCAGACGTCAATAAAGTTGAAAAGTAGCAGAGTATTCATGAAACTTCTTTTAAACATATTTTATCTTAGAACTCCCACGAAAAACATCAACTAGACGGACCTAATTACAAGTTGGTTTATAGCATTGTATTATCTGATTTTCTTTACACGAAATAGTTACTTTTTGCCTCTCACTTAAGATAGTAATTAATCTTACTTATCTACCCTTGTGATTTGGGTACAGACAATCTATTAGGTTTAGATTATTCGTTATTTGTCCTCCAAGACAATTTCACGAGACCAAGTACGTGAGGGACCGGTCTGACCTTGGGAAAATTGGGGACCTAGATCTAGACTCAGACAAACTGTACACGGTTTCCAGAACCAATGTATTAAGCAAGTTAGAAATATCTTAGTATCAAGGATAAATTATTGTTAGCATTAACTCAACCAAATAAGGTTGAAGTTATCACGTGACATAGACAGAACTGACGTCCAGAGGAATGTTTAGACAGATATATAACTGGCAGAAACTTATATGAAGGCACTCCGCCCTAACGAAACTGGATTCTGAGTGTTTATTCGCGAAAAAGGTCCGCTGTCTTTACAGCCTCATAAAAATTACACCGCTGAATCGTTTGATTTTGTTGATAAGATTTTTATTGCAAATATATAGCAATTTATTTTTATACTGAAAATAAAATATTTGTAATTTTATCGAGTGCTATGAACTGCTATCAAAAATCAAATAGTTTATTTCAAATAAACCTTAGAGACTAGACTTTTGATTCGTCAAACAAAAAAATACAAAAATATGACAATATTTTCCATCAGTTTTAATTACAAGTATTTGGTTACACCATTCTTGTTGAAAAAAATTATATAATTATGTGAGAACGATGTAAAAAGGCGTGCTGACTAAAACAAGTAAATACTATAAAAACAGATGTAGAATCACACCTTAAGTCAGTGACTCTAGTACTCTAAAAGGATTACTTTGTGATAGTAAAAGTGCACTTATGTGCAGACATGACGTAGAAAGTTTAATGAGAACAAGCAAAGGCTTCTGTTGGCCCCAGCTTTAAGAGGTTCGCGACCTAAAAACCCTTTCAGCTATATTCAAGTATCGGCTCTCGAACTTAGGCTCATTAATCAAACAACGGCCTGAAGCTTTACAAACATACAAACATATCTGATGGTAGGTCTTTGTTATTATATCGTTTTATTTGTATCACTGTGTTTTATTATGCTGATATGATGAGTAAAGAGATAAAAAGAAGTTCTTACAATGTCTTCAAATATTTCATTCTTTGTAAGGGGCTTTAATATAATAACACTATCTAAATTGCTTTATAAACCAAGAGGCTTAACAAAGAATTGAATTTAACTGTACGAAAACAAGAGTTTACTTTTAAACCATACACATTTTCCTTTCTAGCTGCCCAGGTAAAATCCATAAATAAACTAAGCTATCTTCGAGCTTTCAAAGAAGGTACAGCGAGCAAAAATTGATTTTAACTTGCACCGCCTCTTGGAAACCCTTATTTACACGAAATAGTAGGATTTCTAATGCCAGAGTTATTCATATTAATATTCCAAGAACTTATGTATTTATTGAACGAACTCTATTGATAAATAATAAATAGCATGGTGGTACTACCTTTTTAATTTTTTTATTAGACAACAAAAATAAATGCATAGGAGTATTTCTAGACCTATCAAAAGCTTTTGACACCGTTTCTGTCCCCAGGCTAGTGAAAAAGATGGAGAATATAGGGATTCGAGGAACCCCTCTTAAATTATTTACGGGCTATATGTTACTAACAGAACTCAGATAGTTAAAATTGACAAGTATCTAAGTAATAGTGCAAATAAAGATTTTGGTGTACCACAGGGGTGTGTACTCGGTCCTAGTTTATTTCTAATCTACATAAATGAGATATGTAACTTAAATCTACAAAATGGTCAAATAATAACTTATGCAGACGACATGGCAATCATCTTCCATGGAAACACATGGTCAGAGGTTGCCGCTCTCACAAACGCCGGCCTCAGAACAGTTCTTGGATACCTTAACCTAAATTTACTTACCCTTAACGTAGAAAAAACAAAATATCTCATGTTCTCGATAAAGAAGGCTCCCCCGTCTGCTTATAAATTGGTTGAAGTCCGAGCACATACTGTAATCAAAACAGTATCACTGCAATCAATCAAGTATCAATGCAGATGTCTTCCTATTGAAAAAACAAGCAGTATAAAATATCTCGGAATTCAAGTAGATGACCAGCTAAACTTCCACCACCACGTAAAAATACTAAGCTCTAGAGTTAGAAAATTAATAACAGTTTTTAAGAAGTTACGTAGGGTGTGCGACTCGAGCCTGTTGAAAACAATCTATCTATCCCTGTGCCAGTTAGTACTGGAATACTGTATCTCTGTCTGGGGAAGTACACACAAAACTCATATATTAAACCTAGAAAGAGCCCAGAGAGCAGTTCTCAAGGTAATACACAAAAAATACTTTCAGTATCCAACGGAGCAGATATACAAGGATTGTATGGTTTTAACGGTTCGACAACTTTATATCAGGAGGGTTCTGCTTATAAGCCATAAAGGCTCAACGTATGACGCAGAAAGACTGAAAAACAAACGTAGGAACGACATAGTCTTTGACCTGAAACCGTATAAAACAGACTTCTTCAGGAGACAACCGTGCTACATGGGTCCATACCTATATAATAAAATAAGTAAAATTACACAGTTACATAACTTACCGACAAAAAAACTAAAACTTACCATAGATAACTTCCTTCTCTCTCAAAATTATAAAAACACTGAAAATTTACTAAAACGTATTTAAAGTATAAAATAAAACAAATAAAATAATAATAATAAAACCAGTCAAGCACATGCACGCTAACACATACACATCCACACATACACAACACACCACACACCAGAATACCACACACACTATCTTCATACTCACATGCACACTACTACTACTTACTTTAGCACCGCACCACACTTGTAATGGCAGCTCGAACACGGTGGTGACGGAAGTAACTGGTGCTTATATCACAGGAATCCTCCTAGTTTAAGCCCAGTTGCACATATTTTGTAACTTGCCACTAACTTAATGATTCTAATTTAAGGTACAATCATTGTTAATTACAATGATTGTACCTTAAATTAGGTTAAAGCCTTGAACAAATAAATATTGTTTATTGTTTATTATTTTTTATTAAAATCTAAATCATAATACTTTAATTTAACTAAACCATATAAAGGTACTTTTGAATTGTTCGCAAGTGTCAGTAGGTCTCTACAAACTACAAATCAAAGTCATTAAAAACTCTTTGAATAATGTACGCATAACAAAAGAACGAGATAAGCTTTATTCTGTTAAACGCGAACAGATAACGCCTAGTGATTTTGATAACCAACATCTGGGCAAGGCTAACAAAAACTCATTAACGAAATCTGTCTTTAACAACTTTGAGATAACGGTCGGCAGAAAAAGCCCTTCTGTTTCTCCTCCAAAGAAGACAGTTTTTGTATCCCCATACAATTATACGTCGCTCCTATCGATCTTATACAACCGAAATTGTAGACTGATTCATGATAGCTTTTACTTTTCTTTGTCGCAAACTCACGGTAAACTCCACAATAGAATTATAACGACTTAGTACAACACTACGTGACAAATTACAAACATACAAATGCGAATTTATTGTTTTGCTGTTGTTGTATGAATATAAAACAGAGGCTGAATGTGACTCAGCTGAAAGCTTCGCGCTGAGAATTGGAAACACTTAAGTGGGAGCTAGGAAAGGTTGATTTCATTTGACGTCGTTAAAAATTACTTTTACCTTGTTTCCTTTTTTTAAAACAGGGTTATAATAAAATCATATTTTTTTGCAGATTCAGGAGAAAAGGTGTGACAATTTCTTCGGTCCTTTTACTTAACAATGTTAGAAATGGTTATTTAAAATATTTATCGAAATAAAAATAATATACATAGAAGGTGAAGATTGTAGCACATAGCGTTTTGTAGCTCGTGTACCCCTTTGAAACGTAATAATAATTATTATGGGTTAAAGAGGGTAGGCTTTAGGGGATACTAAAGCCCTCAGATATTTTTATATTTCTCTATGTAGGTTAAACGGCACATAACTTTCGGCCTCAGCGCTTAACGTCATTGACGGTTTACTACGCTGTCGTTCATCACACTCTTTTTGTTTATCAACTCAATATTTTTACGATCATCAAAAAAGGCCTGAAAAAGAGTTCGTAATTTAAAAAGGGTGTTTTCGTGACCTCCCAAGGGTGTACCAGAATTTATGCCTCAGGGGTTCAAGAACCGATGTGTGAGAATGATATGTGACTAAAAACATAACTAGTGTGTTAGTAGGGATATATTGATATGACAATGTGAATGACAACAATCTTTTGGTAATATTCAATAGAACATAAAGCTATGAATAATGATAAAAGTTATCTAGAAAAAATAACAAATTAGTAGATGATAAAAACAGCAACTGTTTATCTAAACTTCTGACACAATAAGTGTTTATAGAACTCTAAATACCAGAACACTTATCTATACTACACTTTTACTTTTACTTTTTTTTAGGCCGAGAAACTTTGAAGGCAGAAGCACGATAATTCAATAAAATAACCTGCAAGTTTTGTATTGTTCACAAACAGATCACAAACCAAAAAAAGCACCCCACGCAGGAGAAAAATTAAACGCATCCATAAATTACGGTCCTACTCCGTAACGATTTATTACACACGCGTGTATGTGTGATAAAGGAGAAGGGAATGATAAAAATGAGGTGAAAATAATCAGCATCCCAAGGTTTGTGAATAAATATGAATGGGTGAAACTAGACGATTCATATCGAGAACATGGTGGCAATCTCGGCAGACGTGACGTGGCAGGCAAGCTTGGAAGACAACAGAAAATACTGGATCGTAAACAGATGGTTTCGACAAGAAGCTTTAAAGCTCCAGGTTCCTATTACACGATACACTGGACTCGAGGTAAAAGGGACGATAAAAGCATATTCCAGCTATGTACCTGCATCTTCGTCTTTGTACTTTGAAGGAATATTTGGACGGAAACTCTTACGTTTGTAGGTATTACTACGGTATATGGGTTACGTTTGCACTTTCATACGGGACTCTGAAAAATATCTTCATACCTTAAGTATATAATAGTGTTGTGTTAGCTAGATAATACTCCACAAGATTATCACAAAAATAACCACCATTAAAAGTTTGCTCATTTCTACAAATAATACAATAGTTAAAAGTTCTTAGGCGCCGACAAAGTTCTACACAGTCGCTTTTTCGTACCTTTGGTGAGCTTCGTTGACAACTCAATACAGATAGTTCAAAAACGAAGTAAACTGTAACAATGTGTGGCGCATATTTTTGTCATTGTGTTTAATAACGCCAAAGCATTTTTCTTACACTACACAATAGTTTAATAAACTAATGTACCGATCTTCAGACCAAAACCTGAAGCAATTGCTTTGAACAACGTCCAATTTCTTGTACAATACGAAACAAAATCTCAAAGTTAAACAGATTATGCTTGCTCTGAGTGCCGCAAATGGTTGTAACAAGAACAATCTTTTTTATTGTCACTGAAAAGTTGCCCGTTATGGCAACTTTATATTTATTAGTGGGGCTTAAGTTTCTTCGACTAAACAAAGGGATTGCGGCCAAAAAAATAGATAAAAATCTAATGAAAGGACTATTGCTACTTTTATCACACCAAAATCATTTACCGCACACCTTTTTAAAAGAGAATTTAGAAATGTAAAAACGTCTTTTCAGTGATTGATCACGCAAAGCCAAATTAAAATTATTCCCACGTTTCAGATTCAATATTTTTATAATCCATTAGTATACCGATACCATTTCACGTACGCTTCACAATTTCATATTCGGCACCGAGTTCAAAGAAGTAATTTAAAAGGAAAAGGCGAACGTGCTGGTTAAGGGGAATAATGTTTGTGTACTCAGTGAAGTACTGTACTCAGTTATATTATTGCCTCGAGCAGCTTTCGACTCAACGCTCAACATTATTATGTTGTGTATAAATCAGCTTAACGTTTTTAACGATACTTCCGGCGAAGGAGTGCTGTTCGTGTAATGGTTTGGAACTAATTAGTTGGAATCCAGCCAACTGGCTAATAAGAATAAAACTTACACATAGAAGAGATCAATAAAACACATCGGTAACATTTGAAACGGATATAAGTCAAATTATTTCAGTTCTCTCTCAGTAAAGCCAGCTGAAAAAATGATAAATTTAATCCACTAATTCGTTTCACAACGGCTTTGAATCTTGTTAAAAAGGCGTCAGAATTCAAGACTTTTTAATTAAACAAAGTTGAAATGATTCATTCATTACAGAGCGGCCATTATTTAAAAATAATAAGTTCCGCATGGGACGAATACATAATTGTTTCATTCCGCTGGTCTTGTCAAAGGCTGGTAAAATGAAGCCTCAGTGGAAAAATGAAAGCCAGAACGGTAAAATCATGTGAAAAATGTTTACACTTTAATTCTATTGCTGTTCCCATGCAATATATTGGTTATTTATCGAATAATTTCGGAGCATAAAATAAAAAACCGCTACTAACGAAAACGTGAAAAATATTTGAAAGAATTTTCTTCTTTCCAAAAACGAAATCCGTAGATTTCAAAAGTAAACCACTTCAAACAATTGCTGGGATTTATTTTCATTCTATGATCAGTGCGGATTGGTTTCGATCGAGCCTAGTATTTTCCTTCCAGACATAAAAGCTATTATTCAGGGGCGGCGACATTCACACACAAGCCGCGGATGCAAAGTTGTCCCATAAGTAGGAATAAATCAAACTTTACCGACAGTTCGTGGTTCAGCATTTTTTTACGTCGCGGTCCAATAAATTCGTAATCCTGTGGTTTATCTTAGAAATAATGCGACTTGTATCGTAAGAGATTTCTTTGAAAAATGTATTTTACGAAGGGAATCCCCTTCTTGGTATAAATTTTTAGGCGTAATATTGTTCGGCATAATGTTTTCGCATAACTTTTGTCAGCATAATAATACTGTGGCATAATAATGCTTTGGCATAATGCAATGGTTAGCATAACTGTCATTTGGTCTAATTTGTTTTGGCATAATTTTGAGTTGCATAAATATTTATAAGTCATAATAATTTTATGGGTACATATTTGAAAGTCGAAAATTAAAATACGTACGGGTAAAATGTCAATGTTCAAAAAATCGATATTTTAAATATCGATGTCAAGTTGCCCAGTAAGGCTGGTCACCAGTGGCGACCAGCAAGCCGATGCTGCGGAGGTGAGCATGGATGCCTATCCTTTGTTACGTAAGGGCGAAGGGGTTACACATCTCGTTGCGCTGGAGAAGTTGCAGAAGCAACTTTAAAGTCTCAGAAGCAACTTAAAAGTGTTTTATATCGATATTTAGGACATTCGAGTACTTCGATATTTGGACAATATTTATTGTTTTATTAAATTGAATTAGATATATTCGATATTAGCTTCTGCCAGTGGCTTCGCCTGCGTGCAAGTTAGAAATTATCCCAAAGGAACATATTTTCCGGATAAATAGTCCTATGTGCTATTCCAGGCTATAATCTATCTCTGCCAAATTTCATCCAAATCCGTCCAGCCGTTTGAGCGTAAAGAAGTAACAAACATACAAACACACTTACAGACTTTCGCCTTTATAATATTAGTGTGATAAGGACTCAATTGAATTAGGTTAAGGTGCGGCGGAGGTGGTGGTGGTGGCCGTTGAGACGCGAATATGTTTGTTTCATTTCTAATGAACACTAAGTGATTATAACATTATGCTTTATAAAATTATGCATCATTATTATTATGCCAACAGAATTTATCGCAATATACATTATGGCAAAGCATCTGATCATCATCATCAAGCATGATCATTATGCTGAATTTCGATATACCAATGTAAATTATGGAAATCATTTAAGCTTATCATTAGTAAACCTTTTATGAAATAAATACCTGTACAAAAATACAAATAATCTTTTTTGACATCATTTTTAACAGCAGTTATTGAAGCCTCTGACTCCCGAACTAGGCCGACCTGTATGACAGGAGTCAGCGCCCTCCCCAATTAATATTGTCCTAACATCAAATTAAAAATTTTAATTTTATAAGAAATCATAATAATAAAAAGATAAAAAAATATTGTTAATACATTAATTATATTATTAAAATGTAATCCCGGTTAATATCCTAGAGTTGTTATGCTTCTTAATATGAAATTTACACTTTCGTAGTTGTTCAATTTACGACCATAACAGTATCAATTTTCACCCAGTGTTGGTAAAATGTATTCTTGTGATCGTAATGATAATAATTTTCTTTAACTTTATCACACCAAACGCTCCTAAAATATTTTCATTCCAATTTTTAGAAGTTTCTGTAGAATAATTTAAATAATGTGATTTATTAAAAAAAATTTTTTTAAACAACATCAAAAATGTTTATTTGATTCAAAAATTGCTTCTGGATATTGTTTTTTTTTTATTAAGCGCCCGGAGTGAGTGATTTTATTTATAATAAATAAACAATACCACGAATTCCGTACAATCAAACACACAACTTCATAAAAGAACAATAACAAGAAGAAGAAGTAAAAACAAATTTCAACTAAGAACTGCATGGGCACGGACTAATTATGGCAAGAAAACAGTATTAGTGGAGGGAGCACAGCTATTCAATGATCTACCGGAGGATATAAAGAGGTGTAATATTAACATATTTAAGAATAAACTAAAAAGAAACATGTATGTACCCTGTAACGTCGCCAACACCCCGGAGGCAAATATTATATTATTATTTAGAATAAGTAACTCTGTATATCATTATAAGTGTAAAACAGTTGTATTTTATAAGTCCTTTTGGAAAATAAATATCTTTAAACCTATTTACACTAGTTTTATTTCAAAGTGAGAAAGATATTAAAATATCAGGAAAAATATTTAAAACAACTGCTGTTAAAATATAAAATAATTATAATGCTTTGACATTGCATACAAGAGAGATGTAAAAATATTTAAAGTAATTATTAAAAAAACTGGTAGTTACATTACAGTACATATGAACTGTAATGTAGGTTTGTAATAACATTACTTTCTAAAGAAGTGTATAAAATATGTCTAAATAAAGACTTTTATTAAAGGTTAGTTTTACTACAATGCCAATGAACTGTAATTAAGTTTGTAATTACAATACATTCTAGAGAAGTGTATAAAACCATATCTCAATAAAGAGAAAATAACAGGTAGCTACATTACAATGCTAATGAACTGTAGAATAGGTATATAATAAAGATAAAATGTGACAGTTATTTATATAGAAGTACGATTTGAAAACTCTTTGCGTTAATGGATTTTCAGTAGTGCAGGATGCTTTCGCTTTAAAGAAGTTTTAATTATTGTACCTTCTTCAATAGATTGTGACTCTTATGTTAGCAATAATTGTACCTACATCATTCATCACCATCATGGTCATTTGACACATTGTTGTTTACCTTTATCCTATGGTTTCCGAAAATGTATTTTTAAATGGTCTGTGGTATAAAATCAAATCCAACGTTCATCTTTAGTCACATAAAATTGTGTTATCAAGCAAGCACGTATTTCATTCATACATCAATCCTGCCTCGCAATTTGCAACTTTAATACTCACTTTGTCATATCTTTATGTGCATTATAATCCGGCTCGAAGGACCAAGAAATATTTTTGACGATCTCGTTTTAACTTACCACGATATGTTAAAAATTATAATTATGTCTTAATAATAGTGATAAAATGTATAAAAACATTAAATTAATGGCAATAACTTTGAAGGTTTAAGTAATACCTTTAAAATAATTTGTTTTGTCTCTAGAATTTCTTTAAATTACACCACTCCAGTTAACAATTCATCAACAAAGACTCAATTTTCCTTTGCAATATCCTGCTAACAAGTTACACCAAGGGAAAACAAGCAGCATTCACCTGTGAACTTGTATTAACATCGTAGAACCACGTAATAGATAGGTGCAGAAGGATGACTCTATAGTAGTAAAAACGCACGCACACATAGACATGCTTCACGTACAGCAAGCGCAACCACACTCGCAACGCGTTTTGGTCTCTCTTAATAGGTGTAGTAAGTCTACTGAATGCAACAATCGAAAATGTTCGCACAAATAGACACGCTTCACATACAGCAAGTATTACAGGTGCACTCTATGTACGTATGTTAATATTGTAAAACACCAAATTTTTTTTTTTTTTTAAAAGAGTAAGTATGGAGTTTCTTGTGCGTTGTTCTCCATAACAATCTACTTTCCGAATGCACGGTAGAATATATTTTTTTTTTTTATCTTGTTTTTTTTTTATTACTTTTTTTTTTTTTTATTACTTTTAATTTTTAATTTTAATTTATGTGACGTTCAAAAGTGCCGTTTATTGGCCTAATTGAATAAATATATTTGACTTTGACTTTGACTCACTACTGTTTGATCTCTATACGCACGCGTTTATGTGTGCGAGTACTTGTTTTCACTCGTTGTATGGAGTTGTTCTTCTCTTCCTTTATAATTTTGGATGGCACGTTCCTCCAAGCGTGGCCGTCCCAAATTGTCCCGTTACCTTACCGTCTATAGGGACGTCCAACAGACTTCCGGCTGACAAGATAAATGAATTTTAAAAATACAGCTGTTGCTTTGTATTCATAACCGTTAGATGAGGTACAAATGGTACAATTTGGAGGTTTCTTGCGAACCGACAACTCGTAACACGGTCCGTGTGTTCACATTTACATATTAAGTATAAAAAAGTGGTTTGTTTTGTTTCACCTACTGCCTATTTCAGTTTTGTTTCACCCAGTTCGATACTCAGTTTCAAAATGAATTTGTTTTGTATATTTTAGGCATTTCATCGTAATACCTATCGAAATCGTGTTTTTTTTTTTTGCCTCTTTTCACGTTTTCCTGTAGCGCAAAATTTAAATCAAACATTTTATTTCATCATCTGCCTACATAAAAAGATACACGAATCGTTGTGTATTTTTAATGTGTTTCCCGAATACATAAACATATTTTTTATCCTGAACATCATAGTCCATACCTTTCTCATTGTTACTTAATACCTTTTAACACTTAACTATATTGTCTTCCTAATCCTCGAAGTTCTTTCCTATAAAAAGTAGGCAACATTGAACAAATTTAGCAATAACCATAAATAGTCGTAAGCCCCTTTGTCCGATCTGTTTAACGAAATTCGGTACTTGTATCTACCTGAACTCCTGAAAGTAACTTGATTAAAGAACCGTATTATATGAACTACCCGAGGCGAAAAGTCGAAGCAACAGCCTTTTTAAATAACGAACATACTTTTTATATAGATACTTGCCTACTTAGGTGTGTATATGTTTATAATGTGCGGTGAATCGTTAAGCCACTTTGTGGTGTCTAGCCGTCTCTACGATGAACAACAGCGTCATCAATTTTATGATATATTTGACCTACCTTAGGTAGGTACTTAATTGTTGTTGAAAATAGGTAAAAAAAAAAATATTTCCGTCTGCCGCTTTTTGGTAGCTCCTAGATCCGGAACTAGAAGCTACCAGAGGCCCTAGAAAAGTGGCAATCTGTCAACGACAACGTCAAATATGTATTTTTTTATTTATTGGAATAGAACGGCTGAAGCAAATTACACTACAACAACCATTTTGCCGATATACGAGTATATAAAAGACTAGCTGACCCCCGCGGCTTCGCTCCCGTCAAAATTATAGCCTATGTTACTCGGCAATAATGTAGCTTTCTATAGCCGAAATAATTTTTTAAATCGGCCCAGTGGTTTCGGAGCCTATTCAGTACAAACAAACAAACAAACAAAAAAATCTTTCCTCTTTATAATATTGGTATAGATGATTTGGACCGCGCAACTGTACGACATGTGGGAACTACCAAGAGCTGGTGTTTCCTACCACGACTGTAGTTGTCCGGAACAAAGAAGATACGCTTTTGTAGGTCAGGAGCATCGATGTATGGCGTTGCCAAGCGCTATCGAAAAGTCGATGAAATAATGAAAGGAGATGTTCCAGAAATGTATGGAGCCTGGGCCAGCTCTATGTACACTTTATGTAAACATTGCTGTATAATATAGTAACCGTTTTTATTGTTAATTTTCTTTAATTTCACTTAGTTTCAATATAAACTCAAATTAACTTTGTCAAGTAGAGCAACACAATTTACAATTAGTTAAACATGGTGGGTCAGATCAGCAGGAGGCGAAAAAAGTCATTTTGACAATGACAGTATGCGAAGAATGACATTTTGACAATGACAGTATGCGCAGAATGTCATTTTGACAATGACATTTGTTTGACGTGTCATCGTAATATCTGCGTCAATAAAAACAACACTAATTCAATTGCAATAGAGAAGTAATCAATTAATGTCCGTAGTAAAACAATCACTAAAAACTCCGAAACATATCCAATTCAAAGTCAAAGCAAAGAATGACTCAAAGAAGTCACTTTTTAAAACTGTCAAAGTCGTCAGACGTCATGTCAAACACAACTGTCATGGCTGCCATAAAAATAGGGTTATCTAATTAAAAAACTATAAACGATTATTTTTGTTACTCCTGTACCCTTCTTCAAATT
Source organism: Orthosia gothica (assembly GCA_949775005.1). Lineage (NCBI taxonomy): Eukaryota > Metazoa > Arthropoda > Insecta > Lepidoptera > Noctuidae > Orthosia > Orthosia gothica. The sequence continues at coordinate 15,332,650 of OX459042.1, forward strand.
AATTTGTTAGTATTTTTATGGAATTCCCCTATTTTTTTCCTATTTATCTATGTAGTGTACATAGTGATGGCCCAAAATCGAACATCTCCTTTTGACTAGATAGAGCCTCAGAAGATTAGTCAGACCAGACTCTGAAGTACCGCTAATTCAGCGTGAGGTTTGACTAATCTCTTCAAACAATTATTCAAAAGCATTAATATGAATTTATCTTCCCTATGTTATAGTATATGTAGGAAATAATATACTGCCGTTACTTCTGTCATGTTGGCATGAACTATTGTCGCGTAACTCGTGTAGATTGTAGCTAATCAGCAACGTTGCTGCAGTGCTGACTGCTAATCAAGTTTGCTGCTGGTTTGTCCATCCATTGTGATTTTATGAGGAAATAGTTTCCATCGTATGAAATAACTGCACTGAGAAGTTTGAGGCTAAATAATAAAGCAGCACGGGTCATTCTTCGAGGTTAAGCAACACTTGCCGAGGATGGTCCGTAGATAGGTGACTGTTCCTGAAATACAAGGTACAGAGGAGTCCCGGTCCTCCGTACCTCGCAAAGAACGTTAAGCCGTAGGTCCCGCCTGTTATTTGAAGATCTTTGACAGTCGTTACGGGTAGTCAGAAGCCTGAAATCTGACACCAGTCTTGCCAAGAGATAACGTGTTACTGGGTTGTGAAGGTCACAGGCGTACGGCAATGCGCCAGCGGTACATGGTGGCTATCCCACCCATACGCACAAAACGTTTTGAAAATACTTTCATTGTGCTTACAGCTAAGGAGTCGAATTCCCTGCCAGCGTCTTTGTTTCTTGATAGCTAAAACCAAGGGGTCTTCAAGTCAAGAGTGAAAAGGTTACTTCTAGGCAAGCGTGCTTCACCTTCGACCACATCATCACTTAACATCAGGCGAAATAGTGGTCAAAAGCGAGCCTATAACGAATAAAAAAGGCAGTCGCTCTATGGTACTGGTATCCAGCTGAATGCGGTTAGAGTGGAAGTCGTCCCCAATTAAATTGGAAAAAGGCTTGGCAGATTTGGTTTTTAAATAATTACACTATTATTATTTTAAAAACACTATTTTCTGTAGCAACCGTACTGGTAAGTAAAGTCTTATACCAGGCATACAGCAGGCACACTTTCTGAACTTACGGCTTCTTACTATATTTCTTTATTCGAACAAAATAGCGGTTCCTTTAAACGCAATTCATTTACACTGCGAGCGAACATAAAAGAGTGCACTTCTCACATGAATGCCAATTTATTCCACGGCTTCGACCTCATCACAACAGCATTTTGTGGGTTTATGATATCAAGCTATACGAACCGAGGTGTAAAATATGGCCGTATTATCGTTTATTTATGAACCTATATTATTTCAGCCTCTTCTGTCTTCACCGGACTTAACTTGTATCTCCGCGAAAAAATGTTTTCACGTTGTATGATTTTATTTCGCTAAAATGTTTTTGAGATTAATTACCGCTTCGCAGAACAAATAATTAGGATAGCCTTTGTTTATTAAATTATTAGAGAAAGGATGTTTTCAAGAGGCCCTAGACATTATTTCATCGAAACCGTGGCGATAGCGATTGTAAAAAAAGCGAAATTGTATGGAATCGACAAGCGATATCGAAAAATTACGCGATCATCCCTTACATTTCGACTATCACCTTCACTGACATCGAATTCCACTTGTCTAGAGCCACAGGTCAGTTAAGTAAAGTTTTCACAAAGTATTGAGCGTATTTTCTGCTGGCATTACAATTTACTGTAATTATTGGATAAGAAAAGAAAGATAACGTTTATTTGCGCCAGGCACGACGCATGCCATAAAAAAACAAAGGAAAAACTTAAAACATAAATACAGAGTATGTGTCACAACCACGCAAAACGGTCGTCGCTCAGCATAATACTGCGACCCGAGTGCGAGACAGAGCCACAGCGCTGGTTTTCAGCGATAGCCAACATAACATAACGTGTTCTATTTATAAATAGAATAAACAAATAAAAACAAAAGTTGTTTAATATACTCTCAAAATTAAACAACTATTTTTGATTAGGAGGATTTTAGAAAATATTCCATCATAAAATTAAGCTTAATTAATTATTACTGCTGCAGGAATAGATTCCATTAAAAACAATTTGGACCCTAGTACTCAACGAGTAATATGTCGGCATTTCGTTGATGATTGGTGGTGTAAGGCAATGACCGAGTAACGACTAAGAATAGGCAGAAGGAATGTTGGACTGCCGGCAGCGAGATGGGCAGACAATATTGTTGCCATTGTGGGTAGAACTTGGATAAGGGTGGAACAGGAGCGTGGGTCTAAAATAAAAGAGGCCCCAACATTAGATGAAGTCAGGCCGCGCATCATGATGTTGATGATATTGGCAATCTGATATATACCCACCCAACCTTCATAATCAATTTAATTCAGAAATTACAAATGAAAATAAAAATAAAATTTAACTACACCTCATCGTCAACAAAATTTCTCATTAAATCAATTAAGGTAAAATGGTATCTAATTATTTCCAACAATGAAAACGGTACGGTACAATGACTTAAGCAACGTTCAAGGTACGTACAGTTTTCTTGCACGAATTGTAACTGCACTCCTACAAAGGGAAATTGCTAAAAGAATACCAATAAGCATTTTCTGTTTCGTACAAAAGAAAATCGAAAGAACCGAAGGGAAACTAAACAAATATATTTGGTAGGTAGCTACAATGTCCCCACCGAGAGTGTCTCCACGTTGTCGTCGTGGTGGGGCTTGCGCGTCTCAATGATCTTGGGGCTTCGCCGGTAGAGTTACTCATGCCGGAAAGGCCCAAGTGAGAGACCTGACAAAGAGAGACACACGGAGGGGTCGCTCCTGATCGACCGACGGTCGTCGGTTGACAAAGGATGCGACCAGGCCGCAGCGGTGCAGGCGCACCAATGCGGCAGGCATATCTCTCCTCGAGGGGATTCCTTTGAGGAGAGAACTTTCGACGGGTTTGCTGAGTCGGTTTGGCCGGACAGCGAACAGAGGCATGTCTAATGCCGCCGTCGGGGGCTTGGCTTAGCCGCCTGGCCCAGAGGAAGGACACCTCTAAGATAAAAAACCACCTAATCCTAAGCATGAGGCGCGGCGAGAGGATGAATGGCTGGAGGGACTTCAGTCGTTAGCGCTTCACCTGTAGAGCAACTGCCGCACTCTGCAGTATGTAGGCTTACCTGGGTAAAAGGCTCTGCCCAGGTGGACGTTAATTCCTTTACTACTCGTGGGAACAAAAATGGACACAACAAAAAATAAAAAAATCGACGAAGAGGTGAGGAGTGATGCAGGGTCGGAGTCCGACGCTGCATCTGGCGCAAAGGGCTCACGGAGCTTGGAGCGCGAAGTAGAGGGGGCTGCTGCGAAGAACCGAAGATTCTTTAGGAAGCGCCCCAAACCGGGGGATGGCCTAGGGTCGTTCTCTGATGACGAGCTGGCCTCGGCCCGGAAGATCCCTACCAGTATGCGGGGTGGGGGCCGAGACAGACGAGTAGGGAGGAGGCTTACCGCCCAGAAGATTGCCCAGCGAACCGCGAGGCTTGCCGCGGAGGGGCACCACCCTGGATCGATCAGCCGCATGGCTGTCCTTTCGGGGTCTTCCGGTGGTGAGCTAGATTCGGAGCAGGATCTGGATTCGGAGCGAGCCGCCAGGTTCGCAGAGGTCGTGGGAGCCGCAATCCGAGATGTGGCCTTGAAGAGGAATAAGTCCTCTAAAGACAAGGCCATATCGGCGGCCACGGCCTCCATTATGGCGGCAGCCAAATTGGAGGCTAATCACGTCGGGCCTTCATCGGTTGCAATGTCCGAGATGCGGGTGGAGGTCATCCGCTTGAAAGCTGATATGGAGCTTCTCCAAAAGGAGAACGAGAAGCTCCGAGCGGACCTGGCCAGGCTTCGAGGAGATGGCCCCCGGGAAAAGCCGCAGGGACAAGGCCAGCCTCTGCCTGCAGAGGACCGGGTTCTGAATCTGGTGCGGCAGGAGCTGGCTGCCTTCCAGAGTCGTTTCTCTGTTCTGGAGGCCATCGTCCTTCGCCCCCCGCTAGCAGCGAGCCAGGTGGCTTTGGGACAGCAGAAGGCGGCCTCATTTGCTGCCACAGTGGTCAAACCGGGTTCGTTGGGACAGGCCAATCGTGGGGCGGAACCCGCGAGGTCGGCCCCGGCGAAATTGGTAAAATCGGCACCCAAAACGGGCGGAGCAGCTGCACAGGCAGCGAGAGCCCCAGCCCTGGTGACGGGACGGCCACCTCAATCTTTGGCGCCTCCTGAATCACCTGCGGCCAACGCCGAATGGCAAGTGGCTGGGGAGAAGAGGAAGGCGAGCAAGGCAGCAAGGGCGGCCAAAAGGAAGGCGAGGCGGCAGCGGCGAAAGAAGCAAAGCGTCGCGGCTAGGCTCCACGCCCCGAAATCTGCAGCTGTGGTGATTACACTACAGCCGGCAGCGGATAAGAAGGGCGTGTCCTACCGCGACGTTCTCGCCAAAGCGAGGGCGGCGGTGAACCTGGAGGAGCTTGGCGTCACCGAGGGCATCCGGGTGAGGGTCACCGCGACTGGGGCCCGGATGCTGGAAGTTCCCGGTGCGGCCAGTGGCTCGACCGCCGATGCTCTGGCCGAAAGGCTCAGAGCTTCCTTAAATGCAGACGAGGCTCGAGTGTCCAGGCCCATTAAGTGCGCTGACATGCGCATTCTGGGCCTGGACGACTCTGTGACGGAGGGAGAGGTGGTGGCCGCCGTGGCTAAGAATGGGGGGTGCTCTGCCGAACAGGTGAGGGCGGGCACCATACGTCCTGACGTCACGGGGATGCGGGCCGTTATGGTGAGCTGCCCCATCTCGGCGGCCCAGAAAATAGCCGGGGAGGGTCGTAGGCTCTTGGTGGGGTGGGTTTCCGCGCAGGTGAAGCTACTGGAACCCAGACCTCTGAGGTGCTTCCGCTGCCACGTGGGCAACCACGTGGGAGCTCAATGCACCTCGGAGGTGGACCGGAGCAACCACTGCTTCCGCTGTGGGCAGCCTGGTCATAAGGCCGGCTCATGCAATGCCACGCCGCACTGCTTCGTATGTGCGGCAGCTGGCAAGCCGGCCGATCACCGGGCTGGGAGCAAAACCTGCGCTCCACCCGCCAAGGCCAGAGTTAGAGGCAAGCCCTCCACTGTCGCTGTCACTGCCAAAGCCGCAGCCGCCACCACTGCGGCCGCCGTTGCCGCCCCTACAGCCGTCGTCGCTGCCGAAACCACCGCGGCAGAACCCTCACAGGGGGCTCGGGAGGAGGCGGAAATGGATTGCCAATAATGGCCCCATTACGCCTCCTTCAGGCGAATATCAACCACTGTGCAGCTGCTCAGGATCTGCTATTCCAGAGCATAGCGCAGTGGTCGATTAACATCGCCGTGGTCGCTGAGCCGTACTTCGTCCCGCCCAGGGATGACTGGGTAGGGGACCTGAGCGGCTCAGTGACCCTAATTTCGTCGGCCGCCGCCGGTACCCCGTCCTTCGAGGGTGTCAAGAGGGGACAGGGTTGCGTGGCAGCAAGGTTCGGGGAGATTGCCGTGGTGGGGGTATACTCTTCTCCGAACCGAACTCTCGCCGAGTTCCACAACTCCCTTGCAGAATTGAGAACCGTCGTCGTCGGGTACCGCTCCCTCTCTGTGCTCGTCGTCGGGGACTTCAATGCCAAGAATGTGGCTTGGGGTTCCCGGTATACGGACGCACGGGGCAGGATGGTGGAGGACTGGGCTCTGGAGACAGGCCTGGTCGTCCTAAACCGGGGTTCTGTCCCCACGTGTGTGCGGATGCAGGGCGAATCGGTGGTGGACATTTCGTTCGCCAGCGCCGCTCTGTCACCACGTGTAGTCGACTGGCGCGTCATGGAGGAGGTGGAGACCTATTCCGACCACCGGTATATCCGGTTCGACGTCTCCGCCCAGACCTCAAGCGTGCCGGTCCGACAGACCCCGAGTGGTCCGCGGTGGGCGCTGAAGCAGCTGGACCGGGAGCTACTCCTGGAAGCCTCGATCGTGCAGGCCTGGGTGCCATCACCAGACAGGCCTGCCGACATCAGCGACGAGGCGGAGTGGATCCAGGAGGCCATGTCCGAGATATGTGACGTGGCAATGCCCCGGGTCCGGCCTGGACACGCCCGGCGCCAGGTGTACTGGTGGTCGCCGGCACTTACGACTCTGCGCCAGGCGTGCGTTGCTGCGCGACGCCGGTACACCAGGCACCGCAGGCTCCGTATCCGTCCCCCGGATACGGAAGCCATTGAGGCGGAGCTATACGAGAGGTACAGAGCTGCGAGGATCACCCTCCGAGCGGAGATCAAGCGGGCCAAGGAACTGGCCCGTGAAGAGTCGCTGGGGACTCTGAACCGGGATCCGTGGGGACGCCCCTATAAAATGGTGCGAGATAAACTCCGCCCATGGGCTCCCCCGCTGACGCAGAGTCTCCGGCCGCAGCTTGTAGAGGACGTGGTGAGCACTCTGTTCCCTTCGCGAGGGGAACATACTCCCCCGTCCATGGCTCCGCCTCCTGCGGTGCCCGATGCGGACCACACCGCCGACGACGACGAAGCTTTGGAGGTGACCGAGGTAGAGCTGAGAGTGGCGGTACGCAGGCTGAATGCCAAAAATACCGCCCCAGGACCCGATGGATTACCTGGAAAAGCCTGGGTTCTGGCCTTGGAGGCTCTCGGGCCTCGACTAAGGGGGCTCTTTAGCGCATGCTTGGAGAGGGGCCAGTACCCACTTCGTTGGAAGACGGGGAAACTGGTCCTCATTAAGAAACCGGGGCGCCCTGCGGACTCTCCGTCCGCTTACCGGCCCATCGTGCTGCTCGATGAGGTGGGCAAACTCATTGAAAGAGTTATTGCAGACCGCCTCGTCGGGCAGTTGGTGCGGGTGGGTCCGGATCTGGCCGAGAGCCAGTTTGGTTTCCGCAGGGGTCGCTCTACGGTGGACGCCATCATGCGCGTGCGAGCCCTTACGACGGGGGATGCAGTGGCCCGTGGTAAAGTCGTCTTGGCGGTGTCTTTAGACATCGCCAATGCCTTCAACACCATGCCATGGAGCTGCATCAGGGAGGCACTCCAATACCATCGGATGCCGCCCTACCTCTGTCGCGTGGTCGAGGCCTATCTGACGGACAGGGCCGTCATCTACCCCGGTCACCAGGGAGAGTGGAACCGGCGAGAGATGTCGTGCGGTGTCCCACAGGGATCGGTTATGGGGCCGCATCTGTGGGACATCGGGTACGACTGGGTGCTGCGCGCCGATCTCCCTATTGGTGTCAGCGTGGTATGCTACGCTGACGACACGCTGGTCCTGGCGCAAGGGAGATCGCACCAGGCGGCGGCTGAAATAGCGACACGCGGGGTTGCGATAATCGTCGAGAGGATCCGGCAATTGGGACTCGAGGTGGCCCTGCACAAGTCCGAGGCCATGTGTTTTCACGGTCCTCGGAACGCGCCACCGCCGGGATCCCAAATAACGGTAGGAGGGGTTCACATCGGCGTCGGGTCGACGATGAAGTACCTGGGACTCGTCCTCGACAGCCGGTGGAATTTCGTTGAGCATTTCCGACGTTTGGCTCCCAGACTGGAGCGGGCGGGGGCTGCCCTCAAGCGGCTGCTGCCCAATCTAGGGGGTCCAAACGCCTCCTGCCGGAGGCTCTACGCGGGGGTCGTGCGGTCCATGGCCCTTTACGGGGCACCGGTATGGGCGCGTTCCCTGAGGCGGCGACCAGCCCGCCGGTTGAGCGCGTCCCAAAGGACCATGGCCATCCGGCTGATCCGGGGATACCGCACGGTCTCCGGTGAGGCGGCGAGCCTCCTTGCCGGATTACCGCCATGGGATCTGGAAGCAAAAGTCCTCGCGCAAATATGGGAGTGGCGCGAGGAGGCCAAATGCCGGGGCGAAACTCCGTTACCGCGACAAATCGCGGCTCGGCGGACAGAGCTCCGGCAGGATCTCATGGTGACATGGAGTGAGCGATTGTCGCAACCCAGCGCTGGGCACGCCACAATTGCGGCGGTAAGGCCCCTCTTTGAGGAGTGGCTAGAGAGGCGTCACGGCGTCCTCACCTTCCGCCTGACACAGGTCCTCACCGGACATGGCTGTTTTGGGAGGTTCCTGTTCAGGATTAGGCGGGAGGAAACGCCCGGGTGTCACCATTGTGTGGACCACCCAGAGGACACGGTGGAGCATACGGTGGAGATCTGCCCCGCTTGGGCGGAGCACCGCCGTGTCCTCGTGGAGGCGATTGGCGGTGGCGACCTCTCGCGTCCGGCCCTGGTCCAGGCCATGGTACGGAGCGAGAGGGTATGGGAAGCTGTCTCCTCCTTCTGCGAAGCAGTAATGCTCGCAAAGGAGGAGGCGGAACGCGTGAGGGAGACGCAAAGGAGACGCCCTCACGCCCCTAGCCACCGCAGGAGACGCCCCGGGCGTAGGGAGTCGCAAGCCGATTCCCGGCCACCGTAGGCACGGGCTTGCGGACGGCAAGTTATGGGTAGCTTACCGTCCGATAAGGACCAAGCCCGAGTTTACGGCGCGTAGTGTTCCACGCGCGCCTCAAAGAGATGTCAGCAAAAGTGACGGGGCCTGATAGGACCGATGCCTGTCTGGGTCGCGGATAAATTTGAAAAAGAGTTACCGCGGCCCTGGCGCAAGCAACTGAAGGAACACGGGTGGGTTTTAGTCAGTAAAAGTCTGACACGCCCTCCCGCTTCACCCAGGGCGGGAGAAGTCATTGGATGATTTCCCACCCAAAAAAAAAAAAAAAAAAAAGGTAGCTACAATGTCGTCACTATCTCCGGTGACGTGAAGGAACTGAAAATAAAGAGGGCATTGAACTTGGGAAGTTGTAAACCTACAAACACCATCACGCTGCCAGAATAAAGAGTAGAACTAAGTCTTTCACTTATAATAGTAATGTGTTTTTCCCAGGCCAGGGTCTACCTATTACATTTTACGACTAATGCCTACCCCTTATTTCTAAAACTTTGCGGAATTATATTTTTACATTTCATAAAAATTGTTTGAGAGTATACCTAGTCTAGGAAATAGTTTAAACGGTTGTGGATTTGTGTCGTGACTTTGTTCTCGCGTGTTTACCGTGATAAGAGTGTGTATCTCATCTTCCTTATATATTACCAATATTATAAATGAGCAAGTTTGGATGTTTGTTACTCAATTGATTGATTTGACACCGATCCGAATGAAAGTTAGCACAGAGAGTAGATTATAGTCTGGAATAGCAAATAGATTACTTTCAACCCAGAAAAAAATACAGTTCCCGTGAGACAGTTACCGAATAAAACGCGGGAGAAGCCACTAGCAGAAGCCATTAGTAGATATTTAAGTTTGGTATGCATACCAAGAAATAAACATCTATTAACTACGCTGGCAATTGGCTATGGTCATAGATTTTAGTAGTATAAAACAACGGTTATTGTTTAACCATTTTGAAAACAAAAGACAAAATAGTCAATCCATATAAAAAGTTTAACTACTGTACAATATGAATTATAAAAGGAGTTCTATAGGTACTTGTCTCTTTTGTCGACTGTACGTACGACATTCGGAGGGTCGCGTCGCAGCCTTGACGAGGCGGCGCCAACCACTCGTTTACGGGCACCCAATGCCTCAAAGATAATAAGAAGGCTCTGGACATGAGGCACGGCCGACATCGCTTGTGCAAAGTCTTGTCAAAAGAATTTCTCCACTAGCAATAAAGGGTGACCGACCCTGTTTTCTTTTTCATTCCACCAAATAGTTCCGGGACTATTTGTTTTGGGCGACACTTACATTCGCTACTGAACACAATGGGCGGTCCAACTAGGATACACTTTTCATCGTCTTTTGTTTCTCCATTCATTCTTTTGAGTAATGTGGTGATGAATCACAGCCAAATTGACTGAGCTACAACTATCTCCACTTATATGGGTTCACGGCCGAAATTATTACGCCCATTTACTCTCTCATTTCCCGAAAACACAAAACATTGAGCCCTTTAAAACTACCTCGCTGTTGGCAACACTACTCTGGCTATATTTCACTTCGAATTTGCATGAAAAACCAAAAACCGCGTTAATTTTCCACAAACCATAAGCCAGTTAATGAAAAATAATTAAGTCGTGAAGTATTGCGATTAACCACACAACAGCAGTGAATGATGCTTACAAATAGTTGGCAACACCAGCAAAGCATGGTTACGTCACCGCCGATATTTTATTTTTTCTGCCACCTACGTTTCTGTGAGTGCCTAGATAATTGGTCTGGTACTAACTTTTACTACAGACAACCCGCATTGTTCTCAATTCTGGGATTTATTTAGTTCAATTGGTTGAATTAACTTGATAAAAGCCTTATTTTATTGTTTTTATCTACTCGTGAATTAGTATTCACAATATTAGGGCCCTTGTTTAGTAACAAGGATCCTAAATAGTTCTATTCTTATAATACTTCCCACCCCCAGGTTTTCTTTTGCCTAGAGACTGCAAATGCCTCTCTATGGCGTTTTTAAGTTAAGCAGTGCAGTAAAGACGTCTAGTCACGTTCTCGCTCTGTAGATACACGATTCTATGATAAGATATACAAACACCCACTACGGATTCTGTGATCTGCTTTAGCATTATTTGAAAGTATTTATTTTATGGCAGAGAACATTCGTTTTATTTCTTTTATGCAGCAATCAATGTCTTCGATCAAGAAATACAGGGCTGTATATCTTAATGCGATACAGTGATTTTCTCATGTTTTTACAAGATCGTAATACGAACATAATATTCCAAAAAGCTTTGAATATCCATAAAAAATTCGCCTAAATATTTAACTTTCTATTCTTAAGTCAAAGTTTCCGCCTTTTTAACAATTTTATTTAACAAAACAAACCGTCGAAATAAAAGATAAAGTATTCCAAAGAAATGCTTTGATATTTATATACAAAAAGTTTGCACACTTTTAGGGTCCTGACAATAAGGAAAGTAGAAATGTTTTTCATGAGACAAGGTTTATGTTTGTCTATCTGTAACATATAAATCTCTGAGGATTTGATTAATAAAACCCGCTTCTTACGAGACATGAAATGCCTAGGTAAAAGAAATAAATAGTAGGAAAAAATATTCGTTCATTTTCAGGCTTAGTTTCCCAATAACGCGGATAAATCTTCTTCAAGTATATTTGGACGTGATTCAGCACATCAAATCATCAATCAGTACGTCACATTTGCTGTTTTATATAGTTAGGTAGAAGCATAGTTACAAACTGAAAAAAGTGATCAGCAGTATCAGTATTTCCCACAGTAGTATTTAGCCAAGCTCCGTATAATTAAAACCTGTATTCATTGGAGTCTAACGTAAGCTCAGACAACTAAACTACTAAAACGTAGACTGATTTAGATTTTCTTTCATTTCGTTCAGCAAGCAAAAGAAAATACTACAAGAAAATAGGAAATAACATTCGATGAAAACAAAATGGACATTTTGTTAACACTTGCGTGCGTAACTTAAAACAAGTTATTTTTTGTATTTTAGGTTTCCGTACCCGATGGGCCCAAACGGAACCCTATTGCTGTTACTCACGTGTCAGTCTTCAGTATTCAGTCGTTAAATAGATAAAAACTTAATTTTTTGTTTAAAAACATTTTGGAAATCAATGGAATGAGAAGTCACCAAAGTCGAGATTTTACAAAATTTTGTCCCCATGAATTTTTTTCCTTCCCATTGACCTATGAACTTGAAATTTGTTTAATGTTTATTATTATGTATTTTTCTCTAAAAACTACCAATATATTGATAAATCAGTTTGTTTTTTTTTAATTCCGACATTTTTCCTATTACAACTAACTTAATTTTGCGGTTTGGTACGGAACCCTAAATGTGCGAAGTCTGACACGCACATGGTCGGTTTTTTTTATAACATCTATAATTCATGTCTCACGTTCATACTTGACATCTCCTTTCAAAAGATGAATGTTTATTAGGCTATTAAAAAAGCTGTGCGTTCATTTGTTTTCAGTTGAATAAAAACTTTTTTGAAAACACATTTTCGTGACGTCATTAACCGGACAAGTAGGCGGGCACAGTCAAGCTCGAGTCAAAACATTTACAAAACTGACCGCTGTTCATACAAAACTACGATATTACGCCGTGGCCATTTTTGCGGTTTTTTCATTGTACGCCTCATTGATGCTTTGTGGCCACAATGATTTATAACTCTTAAGTAGTTTAACCTACTTGGCCATATATTTGTGGGTACTTAGGAACATGTAAGTATTTTCTGGTTCCCTACTGCTGGCATTGCTCATTTATTACCATTGTTTTCTCATTCTAACATTATTTTCTACTTACATTTTTTTTATTTCAGGCTTTCTCTAGGTTTACGCAAATTAAATCGTGAAAAACGAGCTCAGTGCCGTTGTTGAAAATAAATATTTTCTATAAAGCTTGTTCTTGAACGGCTTCTAATCTGTGAATAAGTTACATTCCCACGCCCTCTGCCAAGTTTCCCGAGTCGGAACAAATTATCGTCAAGCATAAATTACATACAAAACTCAATGGTACATCTAACCAGCGAACGTTTAACTGCAATATACTTTCGTTGAACGCTCCTAAATTCATTAAAATTAACCTTTTTTGATAGAGATAAATATGCATGTGTAGGCTACCCAAAGAAGTTTATAATACACAACACGATATCTATTTATTACTGGCCACTTGTCTGCAACAGGACTTTTGACAGAAGAACAAAAGAAGACGAGACAAAAAAGACTTGAATTATAGAACGCAACTTTTCATCCGATTGATATTACTTATAAGATTTTGAATGTTCTTGTAAATATCTATCGTCCTTAGCACACTACTTGTAATGATCTCCGTCACACCTACCAAAAATCTGGTTTTGAATTTATCTACATTCCCACCTCGTGTTGTAATTTGTGATACTGAAAATTATAATTGTGTATACCCCTTAGTAAAGGCTTTTATTTTGTACATTACAAATCTACACTACATATACACTATACATAATATAACTAAATACACATGTATCGATATCAAATAAAAATCTCTTGGTCAAACATAATTTCAACATGTATTTTCAGTACATTTTAGCAGGCCATAACACCAAAACCTTTTTTTTACGGTAGGTACTTATAAAAATATTTTTACCGAAAAATAAACATACATCGGGTTGTTACAATAAACTGTATCGTTCTTTAGGGCCGTGTTATTTTTCGGTACAACGCTTATCAAATGTAAAATATGCTAACGTAACAAAGGAACAATTTTTTGGGTTACGGGAAGGAAGGAGTTCAAGTGTTTGCCTGGAGGTAATGATCTGCAGTTTGTTGTGAAGGGAAGCTGTAGGTACAGTGCACAGTTATACGAATGTATTAATTAAATGATGGTGTACAACGAAATACCTGCAAACTCATCTTCATGCTCGGTTACTGTAATACTGTTGGAAATGTCAAATTAACAGAAGAGCTTTATTAAAAGCAGCAAATTTATTTTATATTTCAGAGCCACAAGAGTTCAATTCAATTCTCTTAGTAAACTTTCTCCATCATCTCTAGTGAAGTTATTTATTTATGTACACTTTATTGTACACCAAGATAAAAACATTACTTAAAGAAACCTTAAAATTTAAACCAACATACAACAGGCGGCCGTATCGCTTAGGTTAAGCTATGAAGAGTAACGATGCTAACCGAGACAACTCTTTACCATTTACTTGAACTTGCATTTGTCTCCGTCGCTAAGCCTTCGCTCAACCATCGAATAAATCGTGTCACGTTTTCAAAGCAATCTCGATTTTATCATGGTTGTGAATCCGTCAGTTTATAGCCCCACGGGAAACATCATAGGCATCCCACTTAAATGTCCAAAACATTTCTCTATTCTTTTAGTGAGCACGTTGTCTGACCAATTTTAGATACTGTTCAAGAAACTTTATAAGAATTTGTTCAATTTTAAACTGTATTAGGCAAGCGTGCTTCACCACCGACCACATCTTTGCTTACCATCAGGCGAGATAGTGGTCAAGCGGGAGCCTATTGATAAATAAATAAAAAAATTGAACAGTAAACATGATAAACTTACAAAGTAACATGTTTCTTGGATGAAAAGCCGAAGAAGTTTCGTAATTTATCCAATTTATGTTTTCCTTATTCAAATTAAAACGAGATGAGCCGTCGAAAGTCTGGGAGAAATTTGGCAGAAATGTAGCATCAATCAAAATAAATCACTATTGTGGGATGAGGGTTCTCTATCCCACATGTATATGAAGACTCCCATTCGCTGCCTCGAGGGACACTACCACTAACGCCAGCGAACCTACAACCCACATGATTTTATGCGCACCACTTTCACCTTATGGAAATTCTCTCCTGCCACCGACCTACTCTCGTATTTAATATAAAACGGAATATCTTTAGCGTGATTGATGATCAAACTTTGAATACAATATGTCGTTGTTGTATGTACGTCGTATGTAAAACTTCAAACGACAAAACGACCAACGGGCTCTACTAATACTAAAATGCAAAACGGACGCGGCGCGGTCTTTAAAACAAACAAAAACGTGATTTCATTGCTACACGTGTGCATGTACTTTCGTATATTTTTTTATCGAACAGGGGAACCAAATTAACTTTCACGATCTAGCGAAGTTTAACAAATTTTGTTTTAAAAATGTTCGTAATCCCTGGTGGCATAGAATGACTTCGTATAAACTTCTGCCAAAAGGGGGACAAGTGAAATATGTGGGTCAAAAATTGTTACTTCCCGACCGAGAGCGGCAACGTACTCATTTCCAACCTTTTCACGATATGCCTTTTTCATCGCCTAGATACAATACGAGTGACCCTTCGCCTCGTATGTCTACATTGTACCTATTTTATTGTAGCCCAGACTTGTAATTTATGGTCCAGATATTACGGTCGGCCATTTAAGGACATGTTGGTTTAGTACCGACAAACATATCAAGAGAAAAGGAGGGGCAAATGGAGGGAGATTTGTCATGAAAATTCAAAAAGTAACCACAACTTTATGATTGATCTTATTGCACTGAAATCAATTAGTAAGGTAATTATTGGACGAAACAAAAGAAGTTTTTCAGAACGAATAAAAAAGTCATGGATATATCGGTTAGATGGATAAACAAGGTTTCCGATGTTCACGTCTGTTGGCTTCGTAAATATTTTGACGAATAGGTATTTCCTTTGGGGCACTCCTCAAAGTTTACCCGTCGTCAGTCAAGCGAGTTGACATGGTTACGTCGAATAACACTTCGCTTTTTCTAGGGTTTTTCCTGGCATTACGTATTAATATTGAAAAGTTTATAAATATTCTAACATTGGGTTAGAATTGGTCAATTGAGTTGGACTTCTAAGACAGAAACTTTGTAACTTACTTGAACCCAACCCGTAACTTTTATATAAAACCATTTTTCATAAATATTATTGGGTATCGACAGAAAAGAGATAGGCCTCAAAGTAAAATTACATGGTCCATAAATTTTTTAGCGACATCATTACAGTAAATGGGGCCGACTCAATAATATTCGGCATCGAAGGATCCTAAAATTGTGGCCTTTACTATCTGCTTGACGCAAATGGTCCCGAATCTATTACTAGGGGCGTTGACGTATATAAGTTAAAGATCGTAGCTGTTATTACCAGCTGGTGACATCATATATCATTAATTTCAAGCCCTAATGATACTAACTTGGAATATTGAACAATCATGCAAACTTACGAGTACGGAATATGAATTTGCATGTTTTCGTTAAGTGAAGTAATTATAGTAAGCCTAGTAGAAGTAGTTCTGCACCTACGTGTAGGCTACATGATTTATGCATGAGCCTTACTTGCTCGCTCTGCAATCTCTAAAAACATTATGTAGACACAACTACAAACCAAGCGGCATTTCCCACAAATTAATGAAACTATGTAACATCAATTTGCCGAACAGTCCGACCAACGTTTTTGCGTCTTGAGCTAAAATCGATTCGGTCGATGTCGCAAACCCGCTTCAATCGAAAACAAAGCATGTAATTAATACCGTTGTCATTGCTAATGATCGTTCCAGAGAATACCGCCAAATTAACAGCACTAAAGCTAACAAATCCAAGCCGAGTGCGTCCCATTGAAATATGAGTTATGTCAAGTGTGGCGCCTGTCACGGTGATGGAATTTTATTTTCTGCCACATAAATCGGCATAATAAAATACCCTTCATTAATTGACAAATAAAATATAATACCATCAGCTCATATTAACGATCATAGTAGGATCGTATATGTGAAACCTACGCAACATTATAATATTAATTATAATTCGCACGACGCGAGCCGCTTTTACCAGTACTTACGCTAAATGATACCGTTTCCGCACGTCACTTAAAGAGTGGTAGATTAAAGCTTTAAATGTGATTAGGTTGCATGGAATATTTTGTTTTGTTCTGCATAGAACGAGTTGTGGAAGACGAGTCATTTAATTAGATTTATGGCCGCGCAGTGCTAGACACTGAACTGCAGTTGTACAAGCTTTTCCACTTTTCATCTTACTTTGTGAATTCTCTTTAAAATTTTCAAATAGCTGTTACACATGCAAAATAATTGAAAATCCTACTCCATATCAATCTCTTTTACATTCGCAACCGTTGAATCAATGAATAGTTAATATATCTGCGGCACCTAAACGGTACATACAAAGCGAATCCCTTTTTGATCGGCGAACGGACTCCGATAAATGGAATACCTTCGGGTTCTAACTGCCGAGTGTTATCGAATGATAAAAATATTGGAGACCCATATGTATCAGCACGAACTTTTACCTTCTGCGATAAATAGGATTCCGATATTGACACATCCATTTGTAACCATTACGTAGGGCAAGACGTGCCTTATCAACGTTTAGAGGGCACAAATGTGCACATTAACACACATATTTATAGTATCAAACTATGAAAACTTCCGATGTCGAAAGAAAAGACGTAAGGCTAAACAGAATAATCGTACTGTGTATCAAAGATCACGCCACCTTCCAGACAGTCTCAAAATAAAAATCTTTTTTTTATTTCACATAGGCCTTACATGGGCACTTATAAAACGTCGATAAAAGGTGCACGGTTCGGGTTGGTCGTTTCCTATGGAGAAGAACCGACAAGAAACTCCACGGTTACTCTTTTAAAAACAGTCTAGATTTTCTAGTATCCCACCAGCCTCTTCACATGAGTTATTTATAGCAATCCTATATAGATACCCCAACTTTATCCTTAATGAATTCTTGAAACCCACGATACCTGGCCAGGCTTTGCCGAGTTAGTATTCGGAACACAATTCGCAACTTTTTAGGAAACTTAGCAACAAGAACTCGCCATGTACGATTAGATTTATTCTCTATTCTGTATACCAGCACGTGTAAACTGCGCTACAGTATAACAACAGCGCAGCGTAGTCGACATGTTGGAATTAATTCTATGTTTGTTTTCTCACCGCTCTGTACGCTACGGGCAAACATTTTTCTCGCAGGTACAAGTAAACATTCGCTGATTGTGGCTATTGGACAAATAATACGGTTTTGTGAAGGCCACGGGAAAGTAACGGTTTTTGTTGTGGAAGACGAATGTTTGTACAGATGATAGGAATGTCTGCGGCTGTCAGAAAAAAAACTGGTATAGATGGAGGTACAATACACTTTATTCATTCCGCACTTTTATTTTCAAAACATAAATCAGAACTTAATTTTAAAAACATTTAACTGGCAGTAAAAATGTTTACATCTGCGATATTTAAGTCTTAGCATTCATTAATTTCATTTATACTCTCTTTTATTCGCTGCTGTATAATTATGCTTCCCTTATTTTACGGTGGTCATCTTTACCCCGATGTTAATTAATAACACAGCGCCAGTAAAATTTCGCGCTTTCCCCAATTTATTGACATCGGCTTTAAATGCAAATTTTAAACTCATCACGGCTCAAATTATTTTCATTGCAATATAATTGTGATTTTCATTTGACATCGAGAAAGGTAAATACTCAGCCTTTATTATAAAAGCGATGCGAGCTTAATATGATTGACATTAAAATTATTGTTTTATGAAGCCGAATATTCAAAAATATTTTGCAGACGCCTTTTACTAGGTACCTTTATAGAGTGATTCGTGAAGTGAATTATCCGTAAATTCTGAATTGAGGTAAATGTTACATGCGAGGGGTTCATGCCTTAAATACTTATCGGGATACAAGGAAATACACAAGTAATATCGAACTGTGAAAAGCCAACTTTCTCAAGGGTTTGTTTAACTTAAGGAGAAGGCAGACACTCCGTAAAACTGGAATCCCGTAAGGCCATGGTCGAATAGAGTGGCTAACTCAATGAACTGGATGAACTAGACTTGTTCTTGATGCACTATGTTTATGTGCTATATTCAATGTTTACTCTGACCGTGAGCTAGGAAAATGTAAAAATAGCATAGACACTGGGTATTTTTATGGAATTCATCACGAAGTAAGTCTTCAGAGTCACGGTGTGTATGAATTTGATATTTCAATAAAACTATTAATTTATCAAGAACTTACAGTTTATTGGGGTCGTGGTCCAACTATAATGTCCAACTAGTTGGACTACGGGTCTTCGGCAGGGGCAGTTGTCCAACTAAAATAATGATTGGACACCTGCCCCTACCTGGTCCAACTGATTTATTGTAATTATTGTTTATAATGGGGGTACCTGTTAAATTCAATATATACCTACCTACTTTAATATTAAAGAAAAGTAAAGACAAAGATCGTATACTGTTTCGAATGGTCGGTCTTAAAATTATATGAGCATTTGTATCATAAAAACGATAGCCCCACGCTATAGCCCTTCTCTCGATGTCTTCAAGAGGCAAATTAAAGAGCATTTCCTTTTAACGCAATGTTTGTAGATATGTATATATATATTTGTATTTATGTATGTGTGTATATATATTTATGATTTATTTTTATGTTTATAGTATGTTATTTTAAAATTGTACACTGGATCCTACCCTCTTTTGTCATAATTTTCTGTCACTCTCTAGGGTTTGCTGTAAGAAAACTCAAAATTGAGTTAAGCTTACCTTTGTACATGTACTTTATTATCACATTGTATTGAATATTGTTTTTGGTGAACAATAAAGAATTAAGATAAAATTTAAAAACATTAAATAATTTAAGAAACGATGGTTATTCGGTTGCAAATACAAAACAAAGTAACCTTTACACAAATGCTTGTATATTATTCTGACTAGAGAAGATCTAACAACGAGCAGAAACCCGATAGATTTCCGCAAACCCCTCGGGGTACAAGCGTGGGTAAAGTTTGTTTCTGTAATACCAGTCGTTTTCATTACGTGTTGCTGCTGGCTAATTATAATATAACCATTAGTAGCTACCTAACTAACACTGCTACAAAAGATATAGGTAATAAGAAACCCATATTACGTATCTTGACTTAGATATTACGTCCAAGGGACCACAAGACCCAGTTTTTGTTGAATCAGACAACATTTGGCCCAATAAAAAATGGGATGGCTAAGAATAACACATTCTCCACATTACCAAGTTTGACATCTAAGTACCATGTGAGTACATGAATCCCAACTTCGCATTCGTACTAGCATGACGATAAAAAGTTTCACTCCTCGGTATTGCGCGAATTTTTTTGCACTTTAGGAATATCTTACAAATCGCTTTTTAATATGACGCATGGGAGCGATAGCTTTTGTTTTATCCTTTATAAATAAATAATGTCTACCGTGAAACACCCACTGGGGTAAATCATGTTGTTGATAACGTGTATTTAATGAGCAAAATGTATAAATGATGTCGAAAAATTACATTTTGAGTGTGTAGTAATTAAACCTGAAAAAGCAATTTCACCCAAATCGTTTGTCACCGTATATCAGAAAATTTTGGGCTATAAATCAAGAACTATCAGGCTCTAAGCCAAACAGGTGATCCTTTAACAATCGACCCTCTTCAACCGTCGAGAAGAGGAGAAGTAGAGCTGTCTGACGGACTAATGCCTTACATCGCGGCAGTGTTGAACATAGTTTTAGTTTTTGAACGAATAGGAAATTGAGATTGCAAAGATGACTTCAGAGAAAATCGGACCCTAGTAATAAATGCGGAATAATATTAAAGAGGACTTCTATCTACGCTCAGATCAGAGAACGAAAGAAAAACACAGGATAAGCAGAGCTTATCTTTTTGCGCAAAACACAAAAGCCGAGTGAGAAAAATAACAGTGTGAGCATCATAATGTGTTGCTGAGGTGGGATACGGAAATTGTGCTCCACTATCGTATTGTGTGAAATCTGCCCACGGATTAAAAATGGTTTTTAGATTTCATTGAGAGGATCTATCCCTGATAGATACTGTTAACTCGTAATATGCCACAAGTCGAAATACCA
Organism: Orthosia gothica; assembly: GCA_949775005.1. Classification (NCBI taxonomy): domain Eukaryota; kingdom Metazoa; phylum Arthropoda; class Insecta; order Lepidoptera; family Noctuidae; genus Orthosia; species Orthosia gothica. Next base: position 15,353,117 of record OX459042.1, read on the forward strand.
AGCGGGAGAGGCTATTGGTTACTAATAATTGTAATGATATCTTGTATTTAATATGTCAGTTCAAGTTGTCGCAAAAGCAAGTGAAATAAACCCACACAAAAGTTGCTTCGTAACGAACACCTCCGTAGGCCAATGTCTCTGTTCGTTTGAGAGATTACACGGGTAGCAGCTGGAGTAAGCACTCGCCCCAAGGATTTAATTGTTTATATTCTCTGACCTGAAACATAACCCTGATCTTTTGCTTTATTGGGATTGCTCAGAGTAATATCTTTATCTTTGTATTCAACGACCCTCCCGCTACCCGAAAACAGTTGCTATGGGAACACAAACTACTTTGTAAGGAAAAATATTACTAATCTTTGTTTACATTTTCGTGATTTAGGGTCGAAAAATGTTTTATTATGCGACCCAAATTCAAAGTTCTACAACGATTTTTCGAGAAAACTTTTATTCTCTCGATAGTTTTAGATATAACTTTAAATTAGTTCTAGAGTTGCAGACAAACGAATAAGTCCACGGACATTCTTATTATGGAAGAAAAGGTGTAGAGCTTTCCGGGGACTGAGAATATTTCCGCCCTGAGCGCCTGACGTCGGGTAGCCAATGTAAGCTTGCCTTAGTGTGACTGTGACAGTTTTTGAACTCAAAGCTGAATCCGAAAACCCAGATAAATCTTACATTTAATAAAAGTGTGTCCCCGTACGAGTGAACTGTCACAACAGTTCTAGATTTAGTCTTACTACGTAGTTGATACTATCTATAAGTAGTTTATCCTGAACAGGAAATTAAAAATAACTCGAACTTGTTCAAGGACTCCAAAACAAATCCAAAAATAAACGAAGCACCGATCCCAAATTAAAATAGAAATTGGGGTCTGCCGACCTCTCGGCCGGTATCTGCCAGCCCACAATATGAACTGTTTAATTTCCAGCAATCGGAGAAGTCACTATTATTCTATTTTGTTATTGAAAGTAAGAAAAAATAAGTGCATCTCTGCAACTCTCTCCCACACTCCCTACACGATAATAGACTTATCTCGATGCCTTCAAGAGGAAAATTAAGGAGCATTTCCTTTCAACGCAATGGATTATATTAGTAGATATATATATATATATATATATTGTACACTGGGATTACTGCCCTCTGTTATGATCTTTATCACTCAAAGGTTTGCTGGATGAAAACTCCATTTCGAGTTAAGCTCGCCTTTGTACATGAGTTTTGTTATCATTTTGTTTAAATATATTGTCATGGTTTACAATAAAGAATTAAGCATTGAAATCATCTAAAACTTCTATTTGGATTTAATATTTGTGTGCACAAAGTCACAAATAGACAGATACAGGAATCGCGATATATCTTGTGTTGTAGTAATGATCGAATGCTAAACGACACAAATCGCGGCGGAGATATTTATGTTCGGAAATACTTTCTCGTTATTCTGTATTTTACTCGCGAATCCTTTTCGACTTGGGGTATCGATTTTATCAGGAGCTTACTCTGTTCTGATTTATGGTACCCCTCTGAGCGAAATTATCGGTCCGAAAAATATTGCGCGAAAAAGTTCCAGTTCCAATTTTTAGGGTTCCGTAGTCAACAAGGAACCCTTATAGTTTTGCTGTGTCCGTCTGTCCATCTGCCGCAGCTTAGCTAAGAGACTCTTAATACTAGAAAGCTGTAATTTGGCATGGCTATACATAATACTCACGTCGCCAAAGTGGTAAAATAAAATAATGTTTTTTTATTTGGTTGCTTCCTGTACACGAAAAGCGGGGTTGTTTTTTTTTTGTCGTCTATCCTATTGTGTGAGGAATCATTGGAAAGGCCATTCAAAAATATTACAGGTCTGTGAAAATCATTTATCGATTCAAGGATCCATTTGCGTAAACTTAAGCTGCTTTTGGATATGTGAAAAATTCACGGCAGTAGTATATATTATAACCAAATTAAAAGAAAAATTATCACAACTAAGTAGGCTTTACAAGTTTATCAGTAATAGTCGACCAAAAAGTTATAAAATGTACTTAGAAAAGTAAAAAAAAAAACCTTCGTTAGAGCAATGTTCAGTGTTTTCATTGTTTATGAACTTCAGTATTTTTACCTAACTATGTTGGTGAATGTAGCTGTTTGTACGGAACCCTCGGTGCTCGACTCCTACTCGCACTTGGCCGGTTTTATCCTATTTGTATCGTGCCGTGGCAATTTTTTACGTAGCCATAGTATTTAAAAGGAAGAAAAAAATCCTATTATTCCAGTCGACATTGTGATCCGGAGCACCGAGCACCTACATATATTAACTAACTCCAATTTGTAGGCAGTACGAGTAGCTACATGGGTACATTCGCTCACTAAATTTGAAGTTGCTCTGTAGTCTGTATCCATATATTCACTAGTATAGATAGACACTAACAAGTAACCCAATACTCAAGTTGTTTGATTAATGAGTTAACTTGCTTAACGCTAGGTTCAGTCAGATCAACAAGACGTGTACTTGAGAATTTAAGACAGTCACCATATGGTGTATTAGTTGTTGCTTTAAATAAACCTAAGACCATTACCTATTAATTCAAAGATTAATTTGAAATTCAGAATCAAGTCTAATTAATAATAGGTTAATTGTTAAAAATAGGAGTACGCCCTTCGAAATTGTTTATAATTTTAATTTTACAAATCAGTATATTCTAATATATCACATCAAAACCTCTTTCACAATCAAACATAAATAACGCAATTACGTCCTAACCATACCAACCAAATTAATACGCACAATGCTGTAAATATCTATTGTTTCAGCAAACAAACGCATTGTGGGAAGAGAATCGAACACATGTCACCCAAAATATCGAATTACGTCCATTTAGTTGGCGACGTGGTGACAAACGGTTCTAGGGTAATTCTGCTTTTCGACGGACGAAAACCTTGCTCTCTATGGCAGTAACAATTTTCCTTTTTGAATGTTTGTTTTTTATGAAAAGCTTATGGTATTTAATTCATAATACGATAAGAGCTAATTTTGAAAATATCAGATAACTTTTTTTTTTCTTAGACCACCACTATTATTTGAGAAATAATAGTGGTCTGACAGCATTTGTGGAGAAAATATTAATCCTGCCATATTTATTGTTGAGATAATAGTTATCTGATGATTGAAAAATTAGCCCTAAATACAGATTTAGGGCTTATTTTAAATAACAGTATTTGAGTCCTATTGTCTGATAAATTACGAGCTAGTTAAATAATTTGTGTAGATACTATGGTAACAACGTACTTCTTTGGTAACGCAGTCGATGTTCAGTATTCACAAATTGTCCTTCAACAAAAAGTAGAACAGTCTTCAAATGAAAAGTTTTCCCTGGTGGTAGAAACAAAAGAACATTGATTATTCAAGTGTCAGTCATCGTAGGGTATGAATGACGCTCGATACACGCTGCGCAGATAATTCACACTGAACACGGAAGACAGGTGACGTCACATCGCCATTTTCAATGCATTACACGACTTTGCAGAATTCATCGTTGTCTGTGGCCGTTGTCTTTTCTTTTGTAACATTCTTGTCTGTTACGTATGCACTGTGTTGCTAAAAAGAAATATTTGAAATTATTTTGTTGTTTTTTTTTACACTTTTTTTATGCCTTCCAAAAGAATTTGTATCATGGGGTCCATAGTAAAATTTTGTTAGGCATTTTATTTCTAAATCTCCGAGAAAATTCATTCAATATCTATTGAAATCGTACCTATCTGCGAACTCCCATTTTTTCCTTCAATTTACCATTCGATAAAAAATGAAATAGGTTGGACTAGTCATTCGTTCAGCCTACCGACTGAAGACTTATAGCTGAGACCCGTGTGTCACATAAAAGAATCGGTAAAACCTATCGCTCTAATATATCTGCGTCATGGTTCACTAGGCGATCTTTTAGGTTTCCATTTATCACGTATACATTTAGGGGAACTATGGAAAAATCATCCCGAAAAATATTAAATTTGGCGAGGATGAAAATAAAAATGTAACTACCTTCATTAACCAAATTCTGCACTAAGCAAACGGTTTTTAATAAAAAAATATTCTGTAGCAGAGAATTTACTTACATTTTTCGCGGCAAACCAACGAAAAATATGCAATTATGTAATACTAGAACGTTCAAAAGCAGTCGTTACAAGCTGTATTTAAATTAATATTCTTTGCACACTATCCGGTATGAAAATTCCTAGAACACTTCACGACTAAACGTCATATTAGCTTGAAATGAAATGCAACCTAACATCTAAGATCAACATCTCTGCAAACTAAATGGTTCATTGGATATCGCCGCAGTTCAAAACGGTGATCCAGCCAAGGTCTAGAAATTTCTCAAATCATTAGGTATCGGAAAGAAGTCTCATGACACGATTCCTAAAGACCTGGACTTCAATTTACTTAACAGTAATTTTTCTACTTCGCACTTATTGGATAGGGCCACTAAAACTACTACGCTTAGGGTATCTTTCAAATATTCCGACGTCTGATAATCCCCTTTTGTCTTACGTCAATTCACTGCTTGTGATGTTAAAAGGAGTATTGTTTCAATTACATCCATAGCTGTTGGTAGTGACTATGTCAGCCGTAAGATGAAAATCCCTATCCTTGATAACATTATTCTAGTCATCCTTTACATCCTCAACTTCTCTGTTTCCAGTGGTATCTTCCCACAAGCCTGGAAAGATGCCCAAATTATTCACTCGTTCCACTAGAATCCCCTATTTCAGTCCCCCAGGGGATTATGCAGCACTCAATGTTCCACTACGATCCCCTATGCAGTGGTTTCTTTAAGTACTAATAAGTTATATTCCTTGTCCCTTCTAAATAAAAAAGCCACCTATAAAATAACAATAGTTATGTAATACATAGATTTAAAAATCGGTCTAAAGAGGGGAATACAATGACGTAAATTATTTTTTCTAAAATAACTTAGATGTTGAAAAAAAGTACCAAAAGCGTTGAAGAATTTCGCAAGTTCGACTAGTGCAGCGTCTCGGTGGCGTTGGGTTCGAGTCCCACCTAAGGCGTTCGGTTTTTTCAATGTTTAGCTTTCTTAAGTACATTTATTTAACGTTATAAACGCAAAATATAAAAGAAAAACCTTTTCTACTTAAAAAAACTAGGACATCGGTCCACTTAGTGGGAGGCCTTCCAACGCAACTGTTCCAGTTCGCGGTCGCCATTCCAGAACTTTTTGGCCCCATCAGCCATCCGTTCTGCGAGCAATGTGCCCTGCCCACTGCTATTTAAGTTTCTCAATTCTTCGGGCCATGTCGGTAACTTTGGTTCTCCTGCGGATATCCTCATTTCTGACGAAATCATGCAAGGAAACTTCGAGCATAGTCCTCTCCATTGCCCTTTGGGTGACTTTAATCTTATTGATAAGGTTTATGGTGAGCGACCACGTCTCGGTCCCATAGGTGATCACTGGCAACACACACTCATAGACTTTTGTCTTGAGACACTGCCGTAAATTGGACGAGAAGATACAACTCTTTCTCGAAGTTAGACCTACCCAACTGGACCGTTTGTCCCAGGTAGACATAATCGTCTACAACTTCGAGTGTAGGTCTCCGATTTAAAAAAAATTAGTTTGTACAAACTTAATGTTTGCATACTCGGAGTTTCCTTGCGTGATTACGTCAGAAATGAGGATATCCGCAGGAGAACCAAAGTCATCAACATAGCCCGAAGAATTGCGAAACTTAAATGGCAGTGGGCAGGGCACATTGCTCGCAGAATGCAGTACTTTTATATTTAGAAAAGGAATAGATTATTAGTACTTATAGAATCCCCTGCATAGGGGATCGTAGTGGAACATTGAGTGCTGTATAATCCCCTGGGGGACTGAAATAGGGGATTCTAGTGGAACGAGTGAAATTATTCCTTTGCCCAAAAAATCTCATCGTGCATATTTTTCTGACTACCGTTCCATTTCTATTCTTCCTTTTCTATCCAAAGTCCTTGAAAAGCTTGTCCACCATGAACTCAGCACGTTGCTTTCCAAACACAATTTGCTAAATATTTTTCAATCTGGTTTTCGACGTGGACACAGCACTACATCAGCATTTGTAAATATTACGGACGATATCAGGGCAAGCATGGAAATGGGAAAGTTATTGTACTTGCTCTGTTGATTTTAGCAATGCCTTCAATACTGTTGACTTCGATATTTTGCTTGGCGTCCTATGCTCTTTTAACATATCTCCTCCGGTTATTGACTGGTTTCATAGTTACCTATTTGGCCGCCGGCACTGTATTTGCACTGATGAATCTTTCTCTTCTTGGTGTCACACCTCTGCCGGTGTGCCGCAGGGTGGCGTTTTATCTCCTCTTCTCTTCACACTCTGTATTAATGTTATCACTGAACGACTTTCTTCTTTCTACCACCTGTATGCTGATGATCTCCAAATTTATACCCAGGCCTGCTTGGAGAGTTACCTGACGCCATTGAGACGATTAATAAAGAGCTCGAATAGCCAACGAAGACTCAAGTGACTGTAGTTTGTAGTTCTCGGACTGTCTCTAAGATTGATTGGTCGACACTTCCCCAGGTTTCTTTTACAACACCAGTATTCCTATAACTCACACTGTGAAAAACTTGGGGATTTATATCGACAGCACTCTTTCCTGGACCTAACAACTACAGGAAGTCAATCGTAAACTGTTTGCATCTGCGGGCACCCTGAGACGACTTTGTAACTTTCTTCCCATAACCACTAAAATTGCAATTGCACAATCTCTTCTTCTTCCTATCCTGGACTATGCTGATGCCAGCTATCTTGGATCTCACCCAAGACCAATTAGACAAGGTTGAGCGACTTCAAAATCTCAAATCAAGTTGATATTTGGCTTGCGCAAGTATAATCACGTTTCTGAATTCCGTATTAAGCTCAAATGGCTTTCTATTCGCCTTCGCCAGAATGCCCACATACTTTTTTTGCTTTATAATGTGCTGTTCAATCCTCTTCACATCACATCACATCATCAGCCTATTAATGTTCCCACTGCTGGGACACAGGCCTCCTCTCTGTGAGAGGAAATGGGCCGTAATTGACCACGCGGGCCCAGTGCGGGCTGGTGGACATGCCGGTTTCCTCACGATGTTTTCCTTCACCGTTTTGAGAGCAGTGGTGAAAAAGATAAATTACATAAAGCACCTGCCTGGGCTCGAACCCACGACCTACAAGTTGTAAGTCGCGGCCGATACCACTGGGCCACCACTGACACACCCAATCCTCTTACTCCTTTTTATCTTAAAGAACGTTTTCAATTCCTCTGTGACACACATTCTAGGTCCTTGAGATCATCGGAAAATCTAAAATTGAGTATTCGTATGCATTCCACTTCCTTCTTTGACAAATCTTTTACAATTCAAGCAGCTCGGTTATGGAATGAATTACCTATTGAAATAAGACGTGCTCAAACACTGCCAACATTTAAGAAAATGGTAAAGGAACATTACCTGTCACTATAATTTGTATTCTTCTCCTTTCTCTGTTATAAATTTGATATGTATTAGTCTATTATGTAGTTATTGTATATATGTATTTTATTTTGTGTAATTAATATTATTTATGATATTTCGTACACTGACAGCCTTAAATTCATCTCCTCTTGTTCAGTCCATCAAAAGGTTGTCTGTAAGAGATTGCCTAGTGCGATAAGACCGCCCATTGTACACTTATCTTTGTAAATGTTTGTACATAATAAATAAATAAATATTAGGCTTTTCCATCTGGAATTTCTCAGTAGCAGCTCGGAGGCTGGATTTGTGCCTGGTTGATGGCAATAGGCTCACTTCCTATTCATCATCATCATCATCATTTCAGCCGAAATACGTCCACTGCTGGACACAGGACTCTTCCAAGCGTCGCCACACTGATCGGTCCTCCCGCAGCTTTGACACCTGGTCGCTCCATCTAGATGGAGGCCTTCCAACGATGCGTCTTCGGGTACGCGGCCGCCACTCTAGAACTTTTCGACACCAACGGCCATCTGGCACCTCCTGTATTACATGGGACTTAAACATAACTGGCGAAATGTAGGTGTAGGTACTATAAGGGTACCTCTGGGTAATTAAGTTCTCTTTTATTTGTACCTACATTGTGTTTATCTGTGTGTGCCAAATAAACAATTTAAATAAACAGGGAATGCGGGCGTGATGTAACCCCAAAGGTGGGTTCCCGCATTGTCAAAGACGGAGGGCTCAGTAGCCGTGGCTTGTTCACACACGGTGAAGCGAAGGAGAACCCGAAGAGGGACCGCTCGTCAGGACTCTTGTCGATAAGCCGACGACGTTGTGGCCAACAAGTAGGTTGCGTTGCCGCTTGGGTGACATCGCAACTGAGGCGAGCCGTGATTTCGTATGGGAGGCATCGCGGCTAAGGGTTGGAGGCAGCGGCGGGCAAGGAGCCTAACTCTCCTACCCTATTATTGGCCGTTCTCCCTATCACCTGCGGCTGAAAAGTGGTAGGTCGTGGGGCTACTGACCTGACCCGTTACAGGGGGACCAAGGATACCATACACGTGGTCATCTGGCGCCCATGTGCTGGTTTGGTTCCTGTGGTGGTCATGGCGAGAAAAGTGTTCTATTGGCATCCACCAACATGCACCGGACCCGCGTGGTGGACTACGGCCCACTTGTTCTCACAAAGAGGCTAGTGTCACAGCAGCTAGTGAGAACGTCATCGGTTGATTATGTTGCACATTCAAAAAATCTCTGAATTATATGAGACCAGATTATAATTACCAGCAGCAACACTCGCCCTACGTACTCACAATTTCTATGACCTAAAATGCTAGATTATCTGACCTACTAGTGTACACGTTACCTATCTATCTATTTGCACTAGTCGATGGTAAGAACTATTTTGTGCGCGGCGTTAAAATGCATGCTATCTCGACCGACAACATGATGGAAACAGATATATGCTGTGATGAGCAGTAAGGAGCTAGTCCGCGTAGGAATACACACTTGTACAAATTTGTAGTGAAATGGATGATGATATACGACGAAAACGAGCGTGCGAAATTTTATAAACAGGACCTTTGGGAGTATGAGTATCATGAAAAAACGACTAAGTGTATCTGTTCAAAATAAAATTATTTGCATTGTTGAACTACTAATCTATTCCTGTTAGGTGACCGTTTTGCAATTTTCTTTCTTCTTATGGTATTTATTTGCGCCCAAAGATGCGTTAAAATTAGTGTTGAAATATGGAACTTTACACGCTCATAACTTTTAAATATATATATTTTTACTTTTTTGTTTCCATAAAGGGCTAGATATTGATGAGACAAATTGACATCATTTTTTATTTTGAACATACATCGTCAAACAGTGGAGTAATCGCCAGACTACGTTTGTATGGAAGAATGATCGACTATGACAACCTTAATAGAAATAGTCCACATCTCGTGAATATGTGACGCAAATCGAGCCCTTAGCGGAAGTGAGAACTAGTTACATTATTATCTTTACATTTCCTGCCATTTTATAGACCCACACAATGGAAACCTCTCGATCCTTTGAAAATGGCAATTCCGAACCTTTTAGAGGATATTATGAACTGGGAATGGGTTAACTTTAAAAAATATTATTTAAAGTTATATATCTCGGACAGGTCAAAATCTATCATACTGCAAAGGTACTTATTATAACCATTACAAAAGTGAAGAAACGTTGAAAAACTACACAGATTTTCCTAGAGTACCTATCTTCTTCAGAAACTAAGACTAGGCTACTAACTAGAGTAGGCTTTAAACTATGTAAGTCTCGAGAGAAAACTAACAATCCAAGTTGCACTAGGACACTAACTAGCTTCTGATCCAAATATGTATAGAAACATCCCTTGAGGGTTGAATAGAAATCTAGGCAGTTGCATTGCTAGGATTATTCAGCTTTTTGTGCGCTGACTAAGGCCCAAATGCACTAAAGGGTTTAGATAATGTTACATTCTACCAGCGACAACGATGGTCGAAAGGTCTAAATTGTATGGGATTTATCATGGCCGTGACAATTCGGTAGCACTTGTCATTACCATAAATCTAAGACAATTTTTAACCGCCGACGGAAAATGAGGGGATATAGAGGGGATAAGTTTGACATGTATACCTCTGTGTATGTGTATTTGTGTATCTGTTGATGGCATCATAGCCCCTAAACGGATTAACCGATTTTGATATGGTTTTTTTTTATTGAAAGGTGACTTTATCTAGGTTGTTCATATCTATGGCTGTATAACGGCTAAACGTTAAAAAGTTATGGGCGTTTTACTGTCTGAATCGGAGTGTTTTCCTAATACGTGTAAATTTTCATAATTACGTATTCAATAGATTGTCGATCGAATCGTGTCTACTACTAGATAAATTATGTAGAATGAAATAAAAATGTATAGTGGTTTATTATGTTTTTTATTTTAATTGTCATTGCACGCTATCGTTGATAGAATGTTATTTTGTCTAGTCAAGAACCTCAAAATTACAAAATGCATTCAATGTTTAATGTATTTAAAACATTATTTTCTCATTGATTTTCTCTCTTTCATTTTCAAACACTCAGTTGACAGAAATGATAATTATTATAAATACGTTTTTAACCGACTTTCCAAAAAGGAGGAGGTTCTCAATTCGGATTTTCATGTATTTTTGTTTAATTATAATGTTTGGGGATAACTCCGTCATATACGTATGGATTTGCAAAATAATTTTTTTTCGAAAGAAGTTTTTCCGAAATATTCACATCTAAATTTGATAAAGATCTGATGAAGAACTTCGGACATATACAACAGACCTCTTCATTAAATAACGGCAAATCTGTCGGGATTTCTGCAATCGCATGTCTGTTTATTGTTTACTCCATTTCATAACATACCATCACGCCAGTATGCTCTAAACGGGTACGCAGTTCTATACAGTTAACTCTGATACACTCACATTCCACTGGTTATGTTTAAGTTAAATGTTATTCGGATAATTTATTCTGGCATCACTGTGTGCTTTAAGGGTACCTTACTAAAGAACTTGTCATTATGTACCAATAAAAAGTGAAAATAAAAACATTTTTATTAAAAAATACAACCGACTTCCAAAAAATAAAAACAATACAAAGTAAAAAATAACTTCAATTTTGGAAGGCGATGTCAAAAAATGAAGAAACAAAAACTGGAACACCAACTACCGAAATTGAAGTTATTTTTCACTTTGTAGTATTTTTACCCAACTGCCGAAGGAGGGTAATGTGTTTATCATTATTTTTTGTAAGTCTATTGTATTTTTTTGTAAAAAAAGTTTTTATCAAATCTGTTCAAAAAGAGCTAGTTTATTCTTCTTAAACAGGAACTGAAATAGCTCATTAATCCCTAGGGACTAAAAGTGATTTGAATTTGGAACGTCAAATTCGTTTACTCGTGGAAAACTCTAAGTAAAAATATGCCCATATGGCATTGTAAAGAGGTTAGTTCGAAAATCTAACTGGCTAAGTAGACTCTAGACTAGAAATAATTAAGAAAGGCGTGATTTCAAAGAATGTGAAACAAATATGATGTTTGGCAATGATGTTCCAGTAAACAGATATGTTATGAGCGCGCGCATTGTGAAGACTCGAATACGTCACAATTGTGTCTTTAGTTTATGTCACGCATGGCGAAAAGCGATACGCTTTGTTGAAACAAAAACAATATTAAAAAAATGCCATCGTTTGTATTTAGAAAGTGTACCAATTATGATACCAAAGTACATAAAACAGAAGGGTCTCATACCATATGTAAGTACGCAATACACTTCAATTGATTTATTTCAATTGTTTTTCATAATATTATGATATTTGGAGGTTAGAAAAAGAAAAAAACATTGGTGGTCAGAATAATGTTTGTTTACATTCACACGCAAGTGTCAAACACTAGCTGTCTCTTTTTTACTTCTTGGTTTTATCAAGCCATCCCTTTCGACTTGTAGTGAAATTTTAGATGAATGAAAAGTTTGTATGTGTGCTGCCACTGCTGCGCGGAACACTTTTTCGATTGTTTTGTGAGTTTATAACGTATCTGTTTATTAGAATATCATTGTGTTTGGTGCTGTGATTTTCAGTGAATTGTATTGCTATATTCGTGTCGACAAAAAATGTCGAGCGATAGTAATTCTACTTCAGAGTTTATTAAACAGGCGCTTTAGAGGTTATTAATAAACCTACTACCGGAAAAATCAAAACACAGATACGTAAATGCCTATGACGATTTTGTTCAATGGAGAACAGCAAAAGTAGAAGTTGAAATCCGTCCTTTTAGTTTATTTCCAACATATAGCAGAAAATCGAAAGTCAAGCAGCCTATGGTGCATTTATTCAATGCTCAGATCTACAATAAGCATCAAACACAATATTCAAACAGCAGCTTTTACTGTCTCGCAGAAGGTGTGAAAAGCAGTCTATGCCCCTCTGGGATAAAGCCTGTCTTCGTCTTGGGCAGCTTGAACCCCTCGTTTCGCTCAGGAGTTAACTCTAGGGTCCTGCGTTACGCTCAGGATTCATTAACCCGCCCGTGACGTAAGACACTGATTTATCCCTTTGGTGCATAATCTATTATTATCACAGAATGTATTTAAGTATTTTTTGTAGCGGGTCTCAGTCAAGCTCTATGAAAACAATTTTATATAGCCACTATCAAATTGTACTTATAGTGGCGTTCCGTTGTTTCTGCCTACCCTAAACTATTTTATACTAGTGTGCGCTTCATAGTTTTAAATGTTGCTTGAATAGTGTTCATGCCTGAAAATCTTTGTAACACCAACCAAGATTGTTAGCGCGAAACGTATTTCTGCACAAAACTACGCTAGTATTATATTATCTGTGACAAAACATTATTTTACATGAAAATTACCAAACATGATGTGTAACTCTAAACAGCTATGGGAGCTAAAATAATGAGGGAGCGGTTTTTATAGGTTGTATGTATACTTTTCTTTAAAATATATTTTTTACTAGCTTCTGCCAGTAGCTTCACACACGTGAAAAGTGTTTTATCATCCCAAGGGAACGTAACGAAATAATAAGTAGCCTTGGTGTTAAATTTCATCCAGATCCGGACCGCCGTTCTAGGGTGATTGAGTAACAAACATACATCTACACACACATCTATCCAAACTTTCACATTTATAATATTAGTATTATTTTTAATTCCATATATATTTTTTATTGTAGATAGGCACGCGCTTAACCACTATCTCACTTGATGGAAAGCGATGACGTGGTCGACGGTGAAGCAGGCTTGCCTAGATGTTACTTATTCACTGTTGACTTAAATACCCCTAGATTGCAGCTATTGGTCTTTTTAATGATTATTCAACGTACTGAACACTATAATTATTTAAAAAAGTAGAGGTCTGCCTTGTTGTTGCCACCCAATAATAAAAAAAAAACATTCTGCCCTAGCAACAAATTCACAAGTATTTCCAGCGAAGAGAAAAGGAAGCAATTAATCGCTCCTCTTAATCCCTGTTGACATACACTTATCGCACCTCAGCTTGATTAGAGCCGAGTCTAATGATGGAAACCCCCAGCTACACGTACAAACTATACACAAATACATCTCTCTGTGAAGGATTATATCCCTAATTAACTTAGCGATTAATAAACACATTAAACAACAAAAACTACTTTCAGAAACACACTATAATAATGTAATCCAAACCATAATAAGTGATTATGAGCACACATTAAAAATAATTAAAACAATTACATACCGCCCCCGCCTATTCTCTATGTCCTTTTAGAGACATAACCATAAAAACAATTATTTTGATACTGCTCATAACGGCTGCTCTAAAACAAAATTGCTCTGATAAGTAGAGTGATATAAGCGGCCTTAGCTTCGAACTTTATGGCCTTATGGCCGTAGTATTATTTGACGAAGCCGCTGAATCCACATCATATTTTAAAGAGATTAAATTCCGACTCGCATTGAGTGAAAACTGACCCCACGTAGCAGGGCAAGGGTTCGATGGCTGATGATTAGATGCCGGGAAGCCGGCCGATATATGAAGTCGGAATGGAACAGAGCTAGGCATTTATGATTTTGAAATGCCATGTTTTAAAACGCTCTTTAAATAAAGCCTTGTACTTTTTTCTCGGTATTATTCTGGCAGCTTAATTAAAATAAACTTTGAGACCTTTTATAAGTACTTTGTCAAAGATTTACTGAGAATGGCTTTTTAATTCGAATACCTCAGAAAAAATTGTTTTCCGTTGTTGTAGGTAATTTGTGAGACTTTTTTACAAGTTTTAAAAATACGAGTAATTAAGTAAGTACCATTGCCAGGCAGCACATTACTAGAGTCCTAGTTGGAAGTAAAACTAACTAAAATGTAACTCATAATTTAGGTACATGAATCATTTGTCCAGTACAGTACAGTATGTACACAAGCTATTGGGCTACAAACTATCGTTCCTCACAAAAGCACGGAAAGTGTTTTACCACAAACTGACAATACCAAATATTATGTAGTAAAATCCCAGTAAGTTCCCAAATGCATTGGATTGGAAATAGAATTCTAGAAATTTCTAGACTCCAAGTAGTACGAGACGAAGTGAAAACTCAGTTCGATGCATTCGAAATCGTCCAATCAAGTTCGGCTTATGGTGCGAGTTGAATACGGCGCCCAAGCCTGAACGCAGACTTATGCAGGCTCTAGAAAAACTTTTATTACACAGAGATTTTATTATCCTACATTTGAATAGATTGATGCCACATTACGTGTGATTAGGAATGTGAAAAGGGGCCAGGGATCTTCTAGGCTTTTATTACACCTGACATCATTTTCCGCTTTACCTTTATCATAAGGTTTGAACGTAATTTAAAGAGAATTTTACAGCAAATGTTATACAAGCAAACAAGAACATATTACAGTTTTTAAACCACTTACCAAAAAACTTACCGCACTTACCGTCAATTGTGGACCGATTTCTGACGATTTTTTGACCGTTTGAAAGAGTATGTTCCGAAATTGGTCCCATTTTAATTTGGCGAAGATCTGATGAAGAACTTCGAAGATAAACAATAGAACGCCTCAATAAATAACGGCAAATCTCTCGGGATTGCTGCAATCGCATGTATGTTTATTGTTTATACCATTTGATATCATAATATCACGCCAGTACGCTCTTAAGGGGTACGCAGATCTCTCATTTCTCCAGTTATGTTCAAGTTTCGTGATATTCAGGTTATCTATTCTGACGTTATGGGTAACTTACTAAACTTTTTTACAAAAATATACTACCGACTTCCAAGAAAACTACAAAGTGAAAAATTACTTTATTTTTGGAAGTCGGGGACATTATGGTCTCAAAATAAATGGTACCTACGAAAGACATGAGACACCTACTTTATATTCATCCCTTTCCTTAATCTTTCTACACATACCCTATTGCTATTGTATTTTGAAAACGGGTCTTATAATAATTACTATTTGTCTTGCGGGAAAATGTTTAGGATTGATTGCCTTTATTATAATGAGGATCGGAGTCGACGGAAACTGACAAAGTATAATGGATGGTTATAATTATTTCTGGCGAAAAACTTTCCTATGTGGCAGGCGACTTTATGTCACAACGCTTAGTTCAGATTTACAAGTAAGTGATAAATCAATTCAAGATAAAATCACTTTCAAATAAATCCAATTAGGCAATTACCTACTTGTAAAAAAGATATACAACGATTTATTTCACGTTACGTTAACAATAACTCAAAATCTGCCCGATTTAAGATCAAAGGACGAAAACATTTTTGGTTCAATGGGAACATTTGCCTTCAAGGAAAAGATGAGCCAAGAAAAATATTTAAGTATTTTTTCTTATTTCCATTTCTCTTTGTCCACTTTTTCGTTACAGGAAAGTTAATCTTATTAATCTAAATACTTTCGACCTCATGGATACCTCGTTAATTGTCATGGGAAATTATTGTTGTTAGGTATATAATAATATCTATTATAGAGTAAATTCTTTTATATTGGAAGGTGTATACAAGAAACTAGTTTCAAGGAAATTGTAGTCCACTAGTACTTGCTTGTTACTGGAAGTTGTGAGCAATCAACTACCAAGTTGGTCATTGTTGCACTGATTCAACTCAATTAATTATGGCCGCGCTGGGGTTTAGTTCAATCCCCATGTAACATAACATTATAATAGATAGCCAACTGGTTTCTAATAAAATAGGGTATACTTTGAAATTGGTCTGATATCTAAATTGTTGATCCGACATATGTAAGGGGTCAACTTGGCGTTTTGCCGTGGGCTGTGGGCTGTAATTTGCTCGCGGCGATCGCAAAATTATCAGTATTTCGCTCTGATAATAATTTATAATGAAACAAGAATTTGTTTTTATAAGCACACCTACGGATACAGGAAAACACGGCAAAGGGAAAAGTTCTAAAAGCGAAAACATTCACCCACACTGATTGAGTTATGATATTAGAAGTATATGTAGAAGTGGGATGTCGCTTAAAACATACAATCGTATAATTCACAAACGTAATTGAATGTCCAAAGGTTTATCCTCGTCGACACGTTTTCAAAAAATACACCTAAAAAGCTCATTTATAAAGGAGAAAAAGATGTTGCCGGATAAGAATCGAAGCGGAGGATTACATTTTGCTTTTTGTTACGGAACTGTTTTCGTTCGTCCCCTCCAAAAGTCAGTCTGACCCATTTGTTTTATAGCTTTATACCTACGTCCGCTCTTCGTATCATACATAATCATTAAATTAAGCCAGTAGGCCGGTAGCACAGAATGAGAGGTCTTTGTCAAAGATCTTAGGTCAGAGGGTGAAGCACCTTTAATAAAAAATGTTGGGCTACCATACTTTACGTGATAATCATTATTGAAGGTTTATTCCGCACTGGGTGGCTAGCAGCCACATATGCCTTGACTTGTGGTGGAATCATGATTTTGAAACTTTTTTTTTTCATCACTCTGTTATTATAAAGGCGAAAGTTTGTGAGTTTGTCTGTGTTTTTATGTTTGTTACTTCTTGACGCTCAAACGGCTGGACGGATCTAGATGAAATTTGGCACAGAGATAGATATAGTCAGGCATAGCACTTATGATACTTTTTGTCCCGTCCCTCGGGATAATTTTAGACTTTCGCGGGCGAAGCCGCTGCCAGAAACTAGTTTCTGATATAAATTGTGGTAAGTACCATAAGTATCAGAAATGTTACCGATCTTTTTACTTCCTTTTTCATAACTCAGTCGTAGCAATAAAAATAATATTTATAATGACTAGATACTTATTTAAAAGGTATTATGGCCATATTAATTAGTGGGTATGTTTATTTTCAGAATAATAATTAGCTAAAATAAGCTTATGGAAAATTTTGTTCACGTCTAGGTACAAACATGAACATTCTACCAAATACAACACTAAATACCTGTCCAACGAAAAGTTTATATTTGTAGGTTCTGTAAGTATTGTTGATTTATGCCAATATTATATAGAATATAAAATATAATTTGTTTTGGTTATAGACGATAGAAGAGCTCGTGGTTAAATAATAACAGCCACGCGGTTCGTCGATCATCAAGGTTTAAGCAACGCTTGACGAGGTCGGTCCGTGGATGGGTGATCATTTCAACATACCGAGTTTCCTCCGTGCCTCGAAAAGCACGTTAAGCCGTTGGTCCCGGCTGTCATTTGAAGATCTTTGACAGTCGTTACGGGTAGTCAGAAGCTTGAGATCTGACACCAGTCTAGCCAAGAGGTATCGTGTTTCCCCGTTACTGGGTTGTGGAGGTCAGATTGGCAGTCGCTCCATATAAAACACTGGTACTCAGCTGAATCCGGTAAGACTGGAAGCCGACCCCAATATAGTTGGGAAAAGGCAAGGAGATTGATTGTTTTGGTTATAGATGTTATATTTAACTTACCGACCGTCCCTTCTTTTCAGATCCAATCAGTCAAGTTTTGAGAACTCTCAAATTGGGTCTGGTGAACACTGATTAAAGCCCAAGTAATTTAATTCCATGGCACGTATCATCTCACTTGCAAGAACACGCTTTGCCGTACCAAAATAAGTACCTAATACAAGTAAAAAGCGACATCTCTTCGATTCCTTTACTTAAAAGCTCTTTTGTTGGAACTTTCTTTGATTTATAGCTTTTGACTCGTTAGAAAATGAACGTACGGATGTGGCTTACGAAATGTTGGAAATTCTAGACGGGTCGTCTCGTGCCTTGCTCACTTCATTTTTAACCGACTTACCAAAAATAAGGAGGTTCTACGTTCGACATTATGTTTTTTTTTTGTTTATGATGTTCACCGATATCTCCGTCAATTGTGGACCGATTTTGAAAATTTCGTTTTTTGTTTGAAAGGGTATGTTTCGAAATTGGTCCTATTTTTATTTGGTGAAGATCTGATGATGTATACAACAGAACTCTTCAATAAATAACGGTAAATCTCTCGGGATTGCTGCAATCACATGTCTGTTTATTGTTTATACCATTTTATACCGCCAGTACGCTCTAAAGGGGTACGCAGTTGTGTACAGTTCACCTTGGTACACTCTCATTTCACCGGTTATTTTCAGTTTCATGATATTCGGGTAATCTGATCTGGCATTATAGGTACCTTACTAAATTACTTGCGTATTAGATAGGTACAACTAAAAAGCGAAAAATAAAAATAAACTTTTTTTCAAAAAAAAGTTGTTTTGGAGCCTATTCGGTACAAACAAATAATGGAAATAAACAAAAAAATCTTTTCTCTTTATAACATTGGTATAGATTGATTCTGTAGGCTCTAGACAAGCAAATTTTTTCATTCCCACTTTGACAATTCAATAAATTGCCATCGCTAACAGAATGTCACTTTGACTAGGCCCTCTTGTTTCAAAATAAACGGTTAGCAACATACACCAAACGGACCTCTTCTTATAAAAAACTATAGATAATTCAACTCATCTGTGTGCGCGGTGTCATGTGTGCGTGCGCTTTTAACGATACATTATGCATTTGTGTGGCAGTGACGCGGCAATCGTCGTCAGAACAAACAAAAACCCACACATAGCGCCGCGCGCGAAGATGAGTTGAACTATCTGTAACTAACTAGTCGAAATTATAGAACCTTTTACCTACTACTTATAGGACAAACGGTATTATGCGTTTATCCACGTTCATTCGGTAATTCAGTCTCACTCTGTTAAAAGTTTCAAGCAAACATCCATCCACACACACTAACTTTCACATTACCTTCATATTACCTAACTGATTAAATTAACTCTTACCTGTATATAAAAACTAACTAATTAACTTTTTACTAACAACTTTTTAAGACATTATAGAAATACCTACGAACTCTCACTTTTAAAATACAAACACCTGAATTACAAAAGACATGTCCCACTTGTACCACAAAAAGTGCTGCCCTATAAATAAACCTCTAATCAGGGGATTTAAAGCCACACCAAAAGCTAGATATAAATAAAAGTATAATCTGTAATTAACAACACTCGAACGATGTAAATTTTCGCGGTTCGTGTTAATGGCGGCTATCTGAAATTGAATTTATGAAAGCCTTGTGTAATGCACACCACGTGAATACCGATATTCACTAATGTATTTAATTTTGTTAATAAGGGATGTTGGGTGAAAATAGTTGTTGATTTTACTAGACTGTGGGAGGGTAATGTTTTTTGAGCGTATGTAGGTTGTATGTATGTCCATTTCTATAACACACTCTACAGCCTAAACGGCTTGACGGATTATGACATATGAGGTGTCGTTTAATTCGTCTCAATTGTGGGAGTGACATAGGATAATTTTAATATACTCTCGCCAAAAAAAGAGGATGTTACAATTTTTTTTTTTGGTTTCAAAATAATATGAAAGCTACTAAATAGACCATTTCAATATATATATCGTAACAATTTTATGTTACCATTTTGGCACAAATTCAAGATTAGTGTAAGTTTGATAGTAAAATAAATCATCTTTTACCACGCATTTGGCACTGAGATAGTTTGAGACCTTGGGAAGGACATAGAATAGTTTGTATTCCTTTGGGATGATAAAACACTTTTTACACGGGCGAAGCCGCGGGCAGAAGCTAGTTTATTGAATTGTTTGTAAAACTAAACGCTGGAACTACCTATCCGATTATGAAAATTCTTTCACAGATAGATATCTACACAGTCACAGTTAAGCTTAACTGTGGCTGTGCAGACTCAGCTGAGTGTGATATGGATATGACTCTTTTATCCCGGCAAAAAACCACGGTCCCTGTGAGATACGCTAAGGTACACTCCCGTCCTGAGAGCTCCGACTGAATTTCCTTAGTAAAATGTCATATTTCGAGGTTTAGCTCTCGCCTATTTCCTCCTCCAATATTGGAACAATTTAAAAGATATTCCATAAAATGAAAATTAAAGATATATACTATGCCCCTATGTTTTCCTTTTGATGTTAGATAATCTTTAGAAGCACTAGAACTCTCAAAAAATATATCATACTTTTCCAGTTTATGGTATATCTTTTAAATTGGTCCAATATTGGAGGACGAAAAAGACGAGAGCCAAACCTCGAATTAAGACTTTTTACTAAAGAAATTCAGTCGACGCTCTCTGCCCATATTTCCTCTTAAGCATCTTCTCTATCAAATATTTGATCAAACTCAAAGCATCTATTTTCACAGGCATAAGTTCGTACAAGTGATCCATGACTTTTAAAGACAAGGCACATTAATCTTTCAAATCAACACTGGAAAAGTTGACTCAAGCAAAATTTCCCTTCAGATAAGAACTCCGTATCCGCGTAACTTACAGCTTGTCGAATTTTAAAACATCTTCATGAATTATACCAAACGTTTCGGAAACTCTGAATTTAGTTACGTGAAACTAAAATAAGTTATACTGGAAAATATGTATTATTTAAACTCCAGCTAGTCAAAGTTAACGCATATAATAGATAAAATTCTTTGGTTTTTGCTTGCGGAATTGATATTTTACCGAAAGGATCGGGTTCAATTCTCTGAACGAGAACTGCCCGTTTCAAATTACATACATTATACATGTTTTTTTTTTGTTTTGTACTTAATATTTGACATTGAATTGTATTTTTGTAGCTTTTTGCAAGGGATCAACAAGAATATAATTTTTTGTAAATTATTTTTTTATTTGGATTTACGTTCTAACTTCGATGATGGGTGAGGACCGAGGTTACTTGTGTTGTAATTGTTTATGTTCCTTCTTTTTATGCACCTACTACGCAAATATTTCGACACAAATGTAATTTTTGTTATGAAATAAATAACTACTAAAATTTGTTTTATTTTTTTGTTACCTGTAATTTTATATATTAACTGATATTATAATTATTATTTGTGATATAAAATATTGGATTCATATTGAATTGAATTTTCTTGAGACTATTGTTTTAACTTTGCAAAGTAATTCATGTTTGATAGGTATTTTTTAAATTAATGTTGTTCAATTTTTGTTTTTGGCATTTTAATTATGTAATGTTCGACACAATGTAAATTGTTTGAGAATAAATAAATGAAATGAAATGACTTGAACTTAATAGTCTCACCGTCAATCAATACAAAAAATCTTGTCATAATTTTTCTTCTAGATAAGCGTGTTACATCGTCGACCACATCATCGCTTACCATCAGGTGAGATAGTGGTCAAGCGCGAGCCTATCAAAATTAAAAAAGAATGTGGCACATTATTCTCTGATTTTAATTTCGTGGACTTACATGTCATTACAAAAAAAAATGTGTTGTATCCTGAGTGATCGTAAGTCTATCCGTCTTTCAGGAGGAGTCATGTCTAAGGTTTCTGGTTCTGGGTAAGGTTCCGTACCCGAACGGTTTAAACGGAGCCCTATTGCTTTCACTCACGTGTCCGTCTGTCTGTCTGTCGTCTGTCACACAGGTATTTAAGGAGGTCTCCCATACAGAAAAAATTGACCAGCCCCATCGGGTGGTATATCATTTTTTAGAGCTCGTTGAGTAGATAAATGTTGTAAAAAATATTGGAAAACAAAGAAATGATAAGCCACCAAAGTCAGCTATTTTGTACAAAATATTGTTTCAAAGACTTTTTATCTTCCCATGGACCTATGAACTTCAAATTTGATGATAATGTTTATTGTTACGTATATTTTACTAAATCAATAAAAAAACTGATTCATCAATTTATTGAAAAATCAGAGATTTTTTTGAAATTTCCTATTTTTTCTATTAAAACCAACTTGTTTTTCGGTTTGGTACGGAACCCTAAATGTGCAAAGTCCGACATGCACTAGGCCAGTTTTTTAGTTAACTAGCGCACGCAAGTCTTTTTTGATGATACATTATCTTTAGAAGCACTAGAACCCTCAAAAGATGCACAAAATTGCGCTGACAACAGAGGTGTAAAAATTTCACAACTATAAAAGAAAAACGGAAAACATAATATATATCATTATTTTTTCCGTTTATGGAATATTTTTTAATTTGGTCCATATTGGCGGAGTAATAAATAATATAACGAGACGAGAAATAAATATAATAGACGAGAGCGAAACCTTGATGCCCGCGGCCGTATTTCCTC
Source organism: Orthosia gothica (assembly GCA_949775005.1). NCBI lineage: Eukaryota > Metazoa > Arthropoda > Insecta > Lepidoptera > Noctuidae > Orthosia > Orthosia gothica. Next base: position 15,375,720 of record OX459042.1, read on the forward strand.
TTCAAGCACTGACATTCCAATGAATCTCACTGACCCGTAACTCATATTAGCCATAACTAATCTGAAGTATCGCAAAATATTGACAACAATAATATAATTAGAAAAAAACCCGCACACTCACAACACAAACAGTGGAGTTTGACATATCGGAGACCTTACGCTACACCAGCGCCTCTAGCGGCGAATTAATACACGGTAGGCCCCATTCGATGAATCACTGATGAATGAACCATACTACAACACTATGCTTCACGCTTGCAACATTAAAAAAGGGCCAATTCCAGCTGTAATTTTAGTCCACAAAATTAAAATCAGATTGTTTAGTGGTGTTTTTGACAGATTGAGAGTGAGTGACTTTCTCAAAAATACTGGCAATTTTATTTTCATTTCATATATTAAAACAATTTTTTTTTTGTATATTGTTTATCCAAAATAATATGGGGAAAATGCTTCGAAATTAATTCATAAGTAATAAACGCTAGGGATCTGTTTATACAGCAATGTTTGCTAAAGGGGAATAATGAGGACTCTGATGTTATTGCAATTGGTATAACTTAATAAGCGATAAGCCTTTGTCTGAAGACCTCCTTTTGGGACTGTGTTGAATTAATGGATTAGTGGGACAAACCACATAATATTATGATAGCAATAACAATCTCCTATGCATATGAAACAATGCATTTTATGACTAACATAAATCATCTAGCCAAAACATGAAACGAAGGATGTTAAAGGAATCCATGGTTACGAAATGAGAGAAGAACTGGCAAGAGAGGGCTCAGAAAATGATTTTGTGGGTCCATAACTAAATGTAGGCATTTCGATGTGTCTCGTGAAAACCAGATTCAGGGAGTTTGCAGACCAAAGTCAACAAACACATTGGCTGTCTATTACCGGTCTGGAACACTCCAAGAAATGCCTGGAGTCTATGTTCACTGCACGGATATGCATTTGGAATATGAGCAGGCGGCAAATTCGCTACATACTTGGAGCTTTAACTGACCACATTGGAACCAACGACATACTCATGAAGAGGGGTCTAACCGCGACACCCATGTGCAGGTTTTGCGGCGAACATGAGGGAACGCATGGAGCAATTTCTGTACACATGCGATGCACTGGCTAGTAAGCGAATGAGTCTTTTAGGGGTAGGATATCCAAAACTAGAAGACTACAGGCTCATTTCTCCTAAACTCGATGCAAAACTCATGAAGAAGGTTTTCAACGAGATTGGGGAGGAGTAAGTTTTCTAGTGGACTACAAAAGATACAAATGAGTCGAAGTGTCCGAGTCATATCTCGGCCTCTCCACAAGACCCACCTGACATCCGACCAGCACCACCGCGTCGCTCGGGGTCCACTCGTTTTCGACAGGTGGTCCGCAGTTGGTGCCACGTGTTTACCAGTAAACGACGCATAGTCAACGAGTGGACAATACGTTGTCCGCGAATAGATGAGTAGTTTGTCAGGAATCATCAATAGGTCTACATGTGTGTATCGTCATGTCAAACTTTAGACTATACTTAGAGTTACTAATATCGTAAAATAAATTATATTTCCGGCAAGCGTGCCAGCAACGGCCCACCGATGTCACCGAGTGCTCCACTCGCCGTTCGCGCTTGGTCAGCCCGCGGGACACCCATAGTACTTCTTACCGCTACTCTACACCACTAGTGGTGCTGGTCGGGTGTAGGGTGGCTTTGATGAACAAACCTTTAATATTCATAGGTACTTTGAGACCAGTGCAGCATAATTTCTTCCTAAGTTAGATACATCTTTCCATCTTCAGTCATTTATTTATCTAAATTAAGTACAGCCACAACACAAACATTATACATGTTACAAAGGAACAATCTTAATAACTAGACGATTAATGCACGTGACAATTAAGGCGCGGCGCAATCATTTCTGCATTCGCCTCTTTCAAGTCACGTCATGTTCCACACAACCCCAATCCACTCATCGTATCTCAAAACTTTCTTCATGACAGCCCTCATTCTTCCGCATCGCATGCCCATACCATGACAACCGATTTACACACAACTTCTCGGCTGCTGATGCTACTTTCAAACTTCCTCGTACTTATATATGGAACTTGGGAGATAACAATATTTGGTCTTAAAATAGCGTGGAGATGTCCCTTTAAGAAGCTTTGTTTTTCGGAGAAATTATAGCAAAATGAATGGGATAAAGTGTTAGATTGCTTTAATGAATTTTCAACAGACAATCGCATCACTGAACTTGCGTTAAATTTCTTTAAAAGAAATGTATAAAAGTCTACACCCAAGCGGTTCCAACAAAGCCACGAAATGGTTGAAATTAAAAACGCACACATTATTTGCGGTCAACAGTCAATTATTGATTATTCAATCATTTTACTTCACACTATCTAGATATTTTTAAATCGGTTTAATTCCATTCATCTGATAATGTTAAATCGTGCTGAAAGTATCCATAATATTGGCTAAATAATTAACATTAATTGCTGAATTAAAGAATTTGAAATACGCGTGTTGAAAATTGAAACAATGGAGGAACATTAGGTTTGTTTACATTTAGTGATGAAAATGTTTTGATTACATGGTTCAAACATACAACTAACAAATTTAATGTGGTGTAACCTAATAGTGTAAAATCACAATTTTGGTATTTCATTGCAAATTCATAATGATACCATTTCAATGTTTGATTTTAAAACAATAAATGTTTGCGTTTACCAAACATTAAATTGCTATTGAAACAAATTGTAAAATGATTTATAACAAAACATCGCTCTGGATAATCGCAAAGCAGCAAGTTCCCCATCATTAATCTAAGAATCTTATTCCTTTCTAAAAGTCCTTTTGTTTCTTCCAAATCCTCTTCGTTGTTACATTTCGTTTGCTTATTTCGGACACTCTTCAAGCATAATTTTATTTAAGTACCTTTTATTTTGTTATGGCACTTAACATTTCACTCGAGACAAAAATATCTGAATTTGATTGCAGAGCAATTTGCTCTCAAGTTTCTTTTATGGCTGTACCTTTTTGGGGTGCATTTAAATGTTACCTTCAGCGTAACAATCTACCCTGGACATTTAGGCCAACTTCCACCTTGCTTATAATTATTTTTACCTCAGATCGACATGATATCTTATAAATATATAGTAGATGCAGATGACGAGAAAAGACCACATAACCTGGCACTAGACATATTTAGATATATCGAGACATATCTTATTCTTTATTGCACACAAAACAAACATATACAAATACAGTAGGACAGCTTATGTACAAAAGGCGAGTTTAACCCATCATTGGGTTCTCTTACAGCATAATATATAACCTCAGTGTGTCATAGAGATTTTTTTAATTAAATGAGGACAGCATACTCAAGAGCACAATAAAACTTAACATTTAAATACTTACTTACTATATAAACTAAACAAATGCGTGTAGAGCACACAATGCGTAAACATAATACATACTATAACTAAAATCCAAAATTTATAAATACCATTTTGACAGGAAATGTTATTCTTATTCTTTATTGTACAAAAAAAAACATAAAACATACAAATACAATAGGACAATTTATGTACAAAGGCGAGCTTAACCCATAGTTGGGTTCTCTAACAGCAAACCTCAGTTTCGTAGAAATATGACATTAGAGGATAGAACATCCATGTGCACAACAAAATCTTGTTAAAAAATCTTAACAATATTAAATACTTACTCACTAAATAAACTAAACAAATACGTGTGCAACACACAATGCATAAACATAATAAATACCTACACAATATAAAACCAAAATATTACAATTGTAAATAAATAAATAAATGAGTCATGTTGACAGGAAATATTCCCTAATTCTTCTCCTGAAAACCTTGTTTCTTCCATGAAAATGCCCAACGAAGGTCTGTCCCGTATGGAGTGAGGGAGACTATTCCAGAAGCGGACAGCACGAACAGTGAATGATCCACCGTAACGACTTGATAAGTTGTCTAGTGCCAATTGGTACACCATATTACGACTATAGCTCCCGTCAATAGACCAGCAAAATCTATATACCACTTCTAACTGAATAGAAACCTTAATGCTTTAAGTTATAACTGGCATTCTGAGCCAGCATGCCAAATGATCCCACAATGGGTTGGAAAGTGAATACCTGTTAGCCACTAACAATTAGTCGTCAGTGTTTGGCCGACGTTGTACGTTGCAAATCGACCGTCATTGCGGTGGTTTAGTACAGTGGTAATTTACAACTAAAGCTCTATTATACCTTCCTAAAAGAAAGATTAACTGACCTATTTGAAAACATGCGTTTGCTAGAAAACACGAAGTGGTCAAGACAAATGTCTCTATGTCTCATAAATAATTATTCGTACGTCTTTTTTACCCGACTGCTGAAGGAGGGTAATATATGTACGTATGTTTTTTCCTATGTGGCGTTCTAAACACCAAACGCGTTGGCCGATTTTGATGATTCTTGCATTCGTCGATTCGTCTTAATCTTGCGAGTGTCACTGGTTTCAAATGGGAAAATATAATAATGCCGGGTTTTGGGCGCCATATTGTGGGGGCCCAATTTTTCATCGTGTGGTGTATCAAAATAAAGGGTTTTAAGAGATGATTTCAAAAATATATAACACTCATATGTAGAAATTTACATAATTCGAAAAAAAAGTATTAGAAAGTTATAAATAAAAAAAAAGTTAATTCAAAAAATCAAAAAACCCGACTGTTTAAGAAGCGAACTTTACTTTTAAGACTTAAACAAGAAGAAAATCATGCTGTGCAGTCGGAGGTTACATCTGGTTTTGGTCAGCCAGCTCGCGAATATTTAAGTATCCTCCGACTGCACAGCATGCTTTTCTTCTTGTTTACATCTTTTTAGTTCGCTTCTTAAGCAGTCGGGTTTGTTTTATTGTTCATCATTTCTCGTTTTAAGGTAATTCACTACGAAATGTAGATATTGAAGTACGCAGGCTTCACTAAAGTTAGGATGAATGTTCTCTGGAAAATATCACAGAAAACCAGACAAACCAGATAGTTTCCTACATTAAGCAAATATAGGTAGCTAAATCTTTTTATTAAAATAAACCCTCAACACCTCTCAACCTTTTTAAAAAGTAGGTTAAAATATCACTGCTTTAAAACATTAATCTCTGTCATTAACAAACTGATTAACCGCCCCTACGTCCATAATACAATTAATAATGGAACCTTTTCATACAGTGTTACCTAACCTGATTTTTTAATCGCGAATTAACACTTCGTATTCGTGACGTCATCCCGCTCAACCTTCGAGATAAAAGAAATCTCGGTTCGAGTAAGTATGGGTAGCAATTTCAGTCCCTGCTTGGCTGTAAAGAAAAATAACTAAGTAAAAGTTTATAAAAGTAACTGGTAAATACAACGTCATTCGTCTCAGTTGTTAAAGTCACTGTGTGTGTCATATAATATGCTGGTACACCGTACACCGACACGTACATAACTGCGCAAGTCGAGCGAAAATACGAAAACTTTCGTTGGGAGCGTTCCTAAGCGCCTGAAGCTTTTAACTTATATCGACCTACGTCACTCCACAGCTCAAGTGTTTGTTAACAAAGTTCGTTTTCGTTTTAAAATTAAGCGCCTTAAATTACTTTTGCATTGTATTTTTAATTTTAATTATCTGCTTAGTTTTTGTGGCATTTCTGTAAGCGCTCACAGCTCCACGCATAGCTAGCAGACTTCATTGTCTTTAGGATTCTCGGAGTTAGATTTACTGTCACTTAGCTGAAATTTAGTACTCACTTTTGTAATAGTTATACGCATGACATCAGGGAACAAGATACGTAAGTAGAAACAATTTACGTAAAGTGTTGGTGGCTCGGATGAAGACATTAATGAAGCAGCGAGGCCACGGGGGCATGTTGTGGCGCTCGCATGCAGAGTGCATTCATCGCGACGCAGGTGCTCCCTAGCGGCAAGTAGTTACAGCTAACTACCCTTCAGCCGTGTGGAAATCTTAACACAACCACTTGGCGAGACGTCTCGCTTTCACGGCTCCTACAAAACGTCGGCTATTTGCACACAAACACCGACCACACATAACTCGGTAGATACACATAAATCCACCTACTTTGGACTTGGTCAACGAGACTTCTTGTTGCCAACTAAACACATACTCGTTATTACCCGGTCTCACTTAGTAATTTATTTCTTGACCGTCATCTTCTCCACTTCTCGAAGAGTTAGGTAAATGTCTATTGTCGTACACACCCCATTAATTCACATATACACGTGGCTGTTTTGTTCCTTGTAAAAAAACTGCCTGCCCCTATTTATTCGTAAGCTTTGATACTTTCCAACTTAAATAAATTATAATAATATCGCGTATTCCCGTACAATTCTAAGCACTTACTCATCCAAAGGATCTGAGAGTATTTTAATTTCCCGAAAAGTTTTCCTTCTCCAAATTAATGAAAAAATATCTCCGGGGCTGGTCGACTGTCTGCGTTAATTCTTGGGAGTCTTTTCCTTATACAAAAGAGTTTTAATATTAATTAGGTTTGTTTTATTTTCTGTCGCGGGTAAGTGTTGGTAAATGAGAGTCATGTAGTTACACTACGTTGGAACTATGATCATTAATATTCATTCAGAGCTCGGCCTGTTTCAGACGTCTAGCTAGCATTGTTCGCGGAGTATAAATGAAATGAGATAATGACCGCGAGTGCCGTTTCAAACGATCCCTTCTACGCCGGGTGTCACGGACTTTGACTAAAATATGACCCTGCGGGGCGCACTGCCCGGATAAATAATACGGTATTAAGAGCTCTGAAAATATCAGACGACATTAACAAATTCAGCCGGCGTTTTCAGAGGTGGTTTTATTTCATCTGAGTAATAGAGGTATCAGGTATTGTTAGGTGTAGCATTGTTATGTTAATCGAAGGATTTTTAAGGTATTGCCTGCTTTGTCTTGTCTATCTTTTTCTTGGTTTAAATAATAGTTATTTTTAATATTATTATGAATAATAAGTATTATTGTATATTGGAAAACATCGTGAGGAAACCGGCATGTACCATAACCAAAAAATCGAAGACATGTGACATCCACCAACCCGTACTGGTCCCGTGTGGTGGATTACGGCCCATTCCCTCTCACAGAGAGGAGGCTTGTGTCCCAGCAGTGGCAACATTAATAGGCTGATGATGTGTGATTGTATATTAAAACACATTGTGAAAAAAATAAAGAAGAAAGAAAATACATTTATTTAGCACAGACTAAAATACACACACTGTCTTATTTATTTTATCTGATGTATATTATTATAAGTCAAGTACCTATTACTTGACTCATAATAATATACATCAGATAAAATAAAAAGTGTAAAGTCTGACGTAAGAAGTTAGCAGAAAAGTGTGCCTCACGGCTGTGCCAAAAAGGCCCAGTTCAGCAAAAATCTCAGACAACAAGTGCCTGACGCGCATGGTTTTCAACTGGACCTGATGTGTAAGGTGACGGATGTAAATCAGTTTTATACTGCAAGGTGACGTGTATAGTATACCTAAATAAAATTATTTATTTATTTACACTTTATTGTACACCAAGAGAAAATTATTCAAAAAGACAAAACAAGAATTAATTTGTGTTCGTTAAAAATAGTGAGGAATATGGGCATATATATGTACATAAACAGTGTGAAAATGAGCAGGTAACATTGCAAGAATAAAAATTACTAATTATGTGGGTAAAACAAATATATCATATGATTGAGACCTTTAGTGCGACCATATCTAGCCATTTCTCTTCCTTAGCGTTTCTACGAGATACTGGCGTAAGCGTCGTATAAAAACGTATACTGTGAATGTACGTATGTGTTGCCCATGTTTAGTAAATATTTAACATCTAACACCTTTTTAATTTATAAAGAATTGATGTAATACTAAAAACTTGACAAATTGAACTACTGTTCCACAATAAGCTCCTTTAACGACAAATACCTTCACTGACAACCGGTGAACTTAATTGTATTCCAAGTCCCGCATCCAACAAATAAATCACAGTGACTCCAGATAAAAGGACGAGGACGAAATTATGAAAGTTTACATCAGATTAAAGAAGACGGAACTGTGAAAATGACGTCACTCCAGAATTGCTTTGTTTTAACTCTATTCGTCCGGGACGAGGTAAACTACAACCACTTTTAGACCACTGAAATGTTAGTTGACAGTTGGAAATAACTTCTCAAAGACACAAGGAACCTCTCGCCAAGGACGGACGTGCGATTTTTCAAAGCTTTTAACTAAAATAACAGGCTGTGTCAACACTAAATTCAAATTATAACTTGACTCATCAATATGCATGAGCCGCCTTTTTTTAACTCGTTAGATATTCCTTCCCACGAAAGTCAAAATAGAAAAGAAGTGTTATTTTACATTGATAACCATACTAACTTCTGCAAAGTGCTTCCAAAGATAAGACGTAGTAAATTGTCGGGTTCATATATCGGTTCTCTGAAAATGTCTAACTTGTGCAAATACATAATATTCACAAACTGGTACATGTATTTTCCGGCGTAAAGGCCTTTGGTAAAATACTCAGTAACGTGCATTCAAATAGGACCCCAGGAACTAGCAGGTGGTTGACCGGCTTACTCACTCGTGTTGTTCACGCTACGCTATTACATATTACGAGTACGTAGACTGGATGCCAATATTCCAATAAATAAAACAGAATTTCATATTTCAAAGAACTTGCACTGTAACTTGTTAAGAGAAGAGAAATTGTGTTAATGAATGAAATACAGATGAATAAACAATTGATGGATACCTACTAGATTTTCTCAGAGAAAGCAAGACAAAATGTACATGCTTTTTACCAGTATAGATTACTTATGCCACGTTTTTTAAAAGCTTAAGTAGACTAAGGTCGTAACTCATTTACCTGAACCCGCTCCAACACCGCACCGCACTACAAAAGGAGTTGACTGCTCGCTGTCCATGCGCCGACAGCTAGCAGTCAACTGTCTGTCCACGCTTTCGCCTTCCTTTATCGACAAGCTAGCAACTGCAACGTGCTTCAAGCGATCAGCCTATGTGCGTACAGCGCGCGGGCCGCTCGCATGTGGTAAGCGACAGCTAAAGTAGACTAAGGTCGTAACTCATTTGCCCGAACCCGCTCCAACACCGCACCGCACTACAAAAGGAGATGACTGCTCGCTGTCCACGCGCCGACAGCTAGCAGGCATCCAGCTGTCCACGCGCTTACAGCTAGCAGCCAACTGTCTGTCCACGCTTTCGCCTTCCTTTATCGACAAGCTAGCAAATGCAACGTGCTTCAAGCCAACAGCCTATGTGCGTACAGCGCGCGGGCCGCTCGCGTGTGGTAAGCATGTGGTAAGCGACACGTCAACTATCGCGTGATACGATGGCGGTCTGCTAATTTGTGTCAATGTAAAGTATGTCTACAGACGACGCTCTGAAGATCACATTTCATTGAACATTATTTTGCCGGGTTGGACCGGTGTCTTATACGATCACAAAATTCAGAGACTTTTGGAGTGCCAAATTGAAGGGAAAAATTTAAAATAGGTCAATTATGAGAAATATACCTATTGGACATGGCTTAAGGCCGACCCGTGACTATAATGCCTTAAATCTAATGATGATGGTAAACAATGCTTGCTTAAAGGTTTAGTAGCCACTATACTTTGAATCACGAAGTTCTAAAGTCAGTTCCAAGGCTCAAACAAAAATTAAATAACTTACATACAAAAATAAAGGACAACAACAATTTAATTCGGGATCACTTCCGCCTAGGGATTACTAAAAGTGGGTTTTTATATCTACGGTAGCAATTAGCACCCGAGCCTCGCCGAAGCTTACCGCTTCCAGCGTCTTTTTGTTACTTTGCCTTTTGAAGTTTTAATCACAAAGAGCTAATTTACATTTGATTTTTAAAGGATAAACTGAATACTGTCTTCTCTTGTATTATTGCAACAAAGTTTATTCAAAAACTTCTTGATATTAAAAACACTTTAATTTATAACTAATCTGGATCAGACTTTGAACAACAAAAATGAATATGGACTGGCCACATGATGAGATCATGTATAGAGAAATGGGGTAAGGTGATGACTGATTGGTATCCAAGGGACAGTAAACACAACATGGGGAAACAGATAAGAAGATGGGAGGACGACCTGAAATAAAAGCGGGCCCAAACTGAAGGAGAGTGGCTCTGGATCATGCATTCTGCCTGCCAATCTATTATCAAGCCTTGAACCGGAAACCTTGGCAACTTTTTTTTTCCCTATTATAAATAACTATTAAACGTGATGAAAAAGTATTGCTTTAATTCAAATAAAGCAAAATACGCTAAACCAAAGAAATTGTTGTCTAATAATTATGCTGGTTCTCCTTCTCCTAATTAAGTAAGTACACAATCGCGAGTAGAAAAGGATTTTAGTGTGTCTATTTTACTTCTAAGAGTAGATACAATAGATAATTTTCGATCATCTTCGCACCCTCCACACCTTTAATAATAAAAATTTGTAGTACTTAATACTAAAAATATCAGAACATTTTTAAAACTATCTACCTTCATAAAACGCTTTACGATGCACTTAAATGACATAAATGCAATTGTTCATCATATACCATACAAATTTTAAATGATTCCATAACAATAATATCGAAAGACCAGCACTCGAACAAATACATGGATGCATAGAATATAGGAGCACCAAACAAATAGCAATTTAGAACTTTAAAGACAAGGGTCTATTAGTTCCTAAGAGCCATATTTTACAGACAGCCAAATACATACCTAATAACATTAAACAAAACTGGTTACGCAACATTCCATTAGAAGAAAATAATTTGGAAACTAATGCGAGCAGACATATAAAAATGGAAGAGCACGGATGATGAACCAAAACGTCCAACGGATCAGTGCCAAAAAACTTGAACACTGCAAAAAATTAACCAACAAACATTAAATGTCAAAACTTTTAGAAAAACTCATCACGATAAAATTCGAGATTACACTTTCTTTAATTGCTACACTTGAAATGTGATTTTTGATGGCCCTGTAACTAACTAGAATCACTTTTACACAACACGTTTTATAAAGAGTACGGTCGTCGAAATGTACGAGATTGACGTACGCTAAAGGTTTTACACGTGGTAAAGCCTAAACATTTTAACTTTCGAAAATAGTTATTGCTGATAGAGTATTCTTTGTCTAGATATCTCTTCTCTCCTACAAAAATAAAATATGTAAAATGAGATCTAGAATAGGTAGCTAATTTAAAATAAACTTAATTAAAACCCTCAAACAACAAATTGCAGCAAAATTTCCTTGCGAACAATAAGACCAGCTAGTCTTGAATAACCTCCTTGCAACAAACTTTATGATTGTAGCAACTTACCAGCAGAATTATGACACGATTAAAGCTCAACTATTTTTATATATCATCATCATGAAAGCCTTTTTAGAGTAACTATGAAAGTGTTTACAGCCCCTATTAGTACGGGTATAAACAAGAATAATAAAAATGAAGAAAAGTATGACATGAACGTTTGTGGTTGAAAATTCCAGAAAGAAAGAAGGAAACCGGGTATGGTTAAGAAGTATCGGGTGGAAGGTACATACGAAATAGGGACTGCAAATACAAGCAAGAATGGATCGGTAAGCGGCCTTGGTACACAAATAGGATTCAGTCAAGTACACATTTGGTCAGTGTGTTTGTCCGAAACGTACCGCGTGAGTGAGGTTTGTTTAAATACCGGCCAGACGTGTTTCCGATTAAAACCTAATGGTGAATAATACCAAATATTGACGAAGCTCAATATACCTACATGGAATTAACAGAACAATTGATTTAACGTTTTATATCTAGGATATTGTACCAACACTTATAGCTAACTTGCAACGAAGCAGAGCTCAGTCACGTTTAGCACTTCGAGCCATTGTTTCAGCTATACGTCCCTCATTTGGCACTAAACCAATTTAATTATTATTACAAAACAAACAAACAAACACAAAACACAAACACAAACTCTCTTTATATATTATTAATCTCTTGAAAAGGCAAGGATTACTACAACAATCCACTGTTGCATGAGGGAACCGAAAAAATACGAATCTTATTTGAATAGTATCCATTGTCGCTGAAAGAACAAACACAGCCGTAAAAGCATTCAAATAGTTTTCGTTTTGAATGAGAAGAGTTCTTTGTTGTTACAGTATCACAAACAATGAATTAAATCAAGTATTTCAAGGGTTCATATGAATTTCGTTAATTAATGTACGAATGCCTTGATTAGTCCTAATTAACACATGTCTCAGAATTTCCTCTGTAGGCTCCGAGATGTGAAATTGAGATAGCAATTTGAAAGACACGGTCCATTGAAATCCTCTGGAGAAATTAATTAACTTGTTAATTTGTATACAATTTGTCATTCTATACAGGTTCTTCGCCCTAAAATTACTGTCAGCGATGTTTGGTGAAATTATCTTGATATAAAGCTGCTACCAATTTAATAGATATGACAAGTAGGTGCCTTTGCCCTTACGTCAGTTGCTTCCCGTAATAAAATGTAAGCATGCGAGTATCGAGTATCGTAAAATCGAGTTCTTTTTACTTCAGAATAAAGTCAAAACATTTCTCTTATTCCTTTCCTTTGACGTTGATGTGTATTTATGTAATTTTCGTCGAGCTTTAAATATTTATACTGTATCATCTTGGCAGTTATCAATGACATTTTTATAACAAAAGAAATAAAAAGAGCTAATTGCCAGAACAATTATGAAAAAACAAAAGACCTCAACAGCGAAAGCCGTGAAAATTAAAATGAAAGCGCAGGTATTAAAAAATCAGGTCGTATAAATTGAGAACAATTTCGCTTACGAGCCCTCATATGCTGAGCTATGTTATTTTTTCCATGTTTGCAAAACCCCATAATAACAGCTGCAGGTTATATGGTGCTCACAGATGATAAATTCGTTTTATGTTGGTAGGTACAGAAAAATACAATTTGATTGCAAATTCACGCCTATTTACACGTGTAGACTCCTACTGTTACACACCATTTAAACGTGTAAATCTTAATGCCAAATAAATAAACTAAACTGCTAATGCATTAAGTAAATTTCTGAACCAACATCTTATAAAGGAATTTTTTTTTTATTAAAACCAGTCACTTAACCCACGCCATTTTATCTTAAATACCACTAATGATCCAACGAACGGTGATTTTTATTACAAATGCTAAGGGTCCTAAAACTTTAGGGTCAGTCTTGGCAAATGCCAAAATCGCCAATGACGAAGACACCTATGTTAATTTTAAAAGTACCTTTATACTAGGAAAAACTGAAATCAATAATCTCACATTACAATAACTTATCCCCGGACTTTCAAGCAATAGCAATCCCAAAGATAAAATCGTGATCAAATCTGAAAACTCTATTAACAACAACCAAATAGGGATTATCGCGCAAATCGTACACGTATTAGGTCGAAATGAAATCAAAATGGCACTCGGCATTGCAATTCTAATGTCTTTGTACTTGTTACGCACCATTATCTATAATGGCTTAACTTGTTCGCATACACAATAGTGCTGTTATATCTCTTCCACTAATAGGGATCCCAGAAATTGGCACAGAAACGATTCTCACGGCGGGAATCCGATGCCAAGTTCCATTTTACATACCTACGCCAAAAACTAAAACCGATAACGTCGAGCGAAGGAACTTTAGTACTTAAGTACCCGCATGGTTCAGAAAATTCATCCGTTCCTGTGAAAGTTTTCTCGAAGATAATTTTCGTGTAGTACCTAATATCGCGTGTGTTGACAAGATCAGCGCTAGGGTCGCGGATTTGATCTCGGCGCAGCCGGTTACGCAACCACCGCACTACATGCACTTGACACCGGGGCCCAATAACCGTTTGTTTATCTATTCGAGCCAATTTTCACGCTGGGCTGCACATTTTACGAAAACAAAAGTGCGAAAATTGCCTAGATACACTCTAGATTGTTAGACATAGACCGTATGTAGGTGTAGACAGTAACGTAATTTTCTCTTCAGTAAGATGAAATGATAAAATCACCCGATTTTTTGAAAATTATTTTATAATTTTTCTATAATGATTAATGACGAAAATTAATTAATAAAGATTTATTTCTAACTACGGAAAATTACTTACCTGAACTTTTAACATCCGAACTTTAAAACAAAACACAGAAAGTTGAGAAAATGTCACTGAAAAGTAATTTCAGTCCAAGTCCGATAAATTCCCACACGCACTTTTAACGGAAAGTTTATTTTATTGCATCGGCGCGGGTAGGCGAAAGTTGTGGTGGGCGGACGAGCGGGTGCAGGTGTCGCACGCCGCCCGAGAAGTGGCGGGCGAGGGTGTGGGCGGGGCGCGGGGCGGCGGGGAGGGAGGGGGCGGCCGGGCGCCTGCGCCTCGCCATCCGCGCCCGGACGCTGACGTCACGCGGGATCCGCCACACTGCCGCCCGACATCGCTCAGCCCCGACACCCCCGTTTCACAAGAATCGCACGCTCAGCTCTAACACTTGCTCCCGGGACTCACCGAACTACCCCAGACCGGTATTTCCCGGGTGTTTCGACTAGCCCCAGAAGGAAGCCCAACTCAGCTTCACTCATCACAACTATGAAACAACTCATGCAATACTTAGTACATTCTAATCAATAGCTAGCTATAGCAACTGTTAATAAGTTGAAAAAAAACTATATGTAAAATGTTTTGCGCACATTTTCGACAACAAACATATATTTTATCCGAATAAGATGTAACAAAGCAATGGACTTACTTTTGATATTTATAATGGACGCATTTGATATTGTAGACAAAAAAAATTGAATGTCTACATACCTACTTTATTTACAGTGGCACTTTCAGTAAAATTTCTTCATGGATATATTTACAAAGATACAAGTCTTTCCCAAGCATCGCAAACATTATTTTAAGCTGACATGTGAAGTTTGTTTTTTTTTGTTGCACTAAAATGTTTTTTTTAATTTTGGCTGAAATACATATTGTACATATTGTTATACATGTTTATATAAAATAAGAAAACCTGCGGTATATCTCATTAATGAAGTAGATTTCATATCTTAATCATTAAAACCCATGACCAGCTTGTGAATCTCTTCACACAACCTTGAGAAAAGTATAGAGCTTAGAACTAGCACGAATAAAACAGATATAAAACATGCTCCATTAGTTTTATATCTCTTTCATTTGCTCAGCAACATGACTTTATTTCCTCAAAGAAAATGCTATAACCCAGTCCCAAGTCACGCATAATTGACTCAGTACAAATTTTACTTTTTTGTTTGCAAATATTTGTCAACAAAAATTTCAAATTTAGAAAATAAACTTAGTTTTTAAATTATCATTATTTCTGAATCTTGCTTACGTTTTTTTGTAGCTGGCCAGTATTTGATTAGTTGAAATCTCCATGGCTAGCCAAACTTTTTTATTGCTTTTAATCTTCCGGCCAAGAATGGCGAAGGAACGAAGTCGTAAAGCAGTTTGCAGCGGTTAGATACTGAAATTAAATATAAATAATCCTTCGGTCTTTGGTCAGAAAAAAGAAGGATAATTAATTCGTTGTAAAAACGTGGTTCCCGAAATTGGTTAGGATATTATATTTTGCTTTTGGTGTACTGAATTGTTTTAGCGTTTTTAAAATGCTAATTAGCTTTTTTGTCGTATAGACGTATCATAATTAACTAACAACAAATTGTACCTCTCTCAATAACTAGAGAGGCTTAAAACAAATATACCTATCAAGGCAAAAACTATCATCGGAATTTATAAAATTGAAAGTATTAGAATCATATAAATAAATTAAGTGTACTAATGTCAAAAAAGCAGAAAACCTGGTAGCCACAAACAACAAAACCAAACCATCTCTTTACAATTGTAGAAATAGAGCAAACGACAGAAAGTGTTTACTATTTGTCTAACAGTTTCCATTAAGTTTGAGTAACACAAAGAAATCTTTCACAACACTTTTATCGCACAATTTCCTGTGGAAATCTAAAAATACCGAACTTCCCCATTACGGGGTGTCACATAAAGAACGTTGATATAAAAGAGATTTGTAAGAATGTAGAGGCAAGCAAGTTAATTCATGACCCATCCTAAGTATATTTTACTAAAGACATTCTAACACAATTAGATCGAATTTTGCTTACATATATATTTCCTGAGCAATACACATGCACAGACAGAGTGGCCACTACGAACAAAGTGTCATTTTGCACACACACTTTGACATTGCGGTTTTACAGGGGATATTGGGCAATATTGGACCGAGATCAGTCGCGGCTGTCATGAGTGCTTTGTGCGGGCGTTTGTCACGTCATTCATACATTAAGTACTGTAACGAGGTTGGTTGCATTGGATGGGTTACCTTTATTATTTGCTACAGACCAAATTTACTTTTTTGTTTTTAATTATTTCTTTCAATATCTTTTAAGTTATAAAGGTCATTAAATCTTTCAAGATGACAAATTAGAAATTCATTATCTAGGATTATAATAAATAATTTTAAGTCCATAGACGAAGTTGGGAACTTGTCATAATAATAAGGTTCAAGTCATACAGCTTACAAATATGTTTCCTCCAGCACAACATAATTTTCTATTATTTCTATTCACAGTTTAATTTTTTAAGATCGTCTTTGGTTTGTTGATTTTATTAGGTACCAGTTTTTTCACATTTATATTTTTGTCGCCCTCTAAGGCATGTAAGCATGATATGATGTATGTTTAGACGAATCGATGTATTTATGTTTGTAACTTGTTTAACCTACTTTTTTTTTAAATTCGGAATCAATATAGTAGCAACCTTAGATACAACAGTACAAGCTATAGATTTAGCCTTAAAATGAGCTTGATTGATCGAGCGAGATCGCTAATTGGCAGCCCCATGTAAATAATAAGGAAAAAGATTATTTTTTGTCTTTGTCACCATGGCCGGCTTTTGTTGTTTGTCAAACGCTAATATCATGGCAGGTTTGACAAACTAACTCGGTCGTGTTTGATTTTTTTGTGATTTCGCGGGATTAAGTATTTATTGAGACAGGGAATTGGGTTATTTATAGAAAATAAGTGTCAGTGCGATAGTGGATTGAAGTGTTCTAGGCTGTAAAAGCCAAAGTGCTATTGTTATTGTTGCTTCATGTGCGGCCACGCTCACATGGCTCCATCTATAGGTACTTTATCTAAGAGTAGAACCCTAGTGAATCTGTCAAGTTTAGCTGTCAATTTTCTAAACGGCGGGAGTGGCCCTTCTTAAACAGAACTCCAACTTACTATTTTGTGACACATGTTATCGATTTGATAAGAAAGTGACAATTAGTTTACCCGTCTCGCTGTCATTTTAATGACATATCTTCATTTTAATATCGACTTGACGTTTTATTATTTGGCATTTTTCTTTTAATTTAAAAATAAACTTATGTAATCGAAATAGTTCGCAAATTGTTTTAAATGAAATAAAATATTGTTCTCTACTTCTTTCTATAACCAAACAATTTTGTACGACATTATAGTACATGTTTTATCTTGATACGCCACCTAGAAGTCGAGTTACCTATAAAAGAGTATTTTGCTTGACTAGAGTATTTTGTTCAGTACGGGGAAATCGGAATCCAGAGATACCAGGAAACTGTCTGAAGAATCTTAGGTGCTTTGTTCTGAGAATAATTTCCCCATAGTCATATTTTTGGTCTAGCTTGAGTTGTCCATGAAAATTGCATTTTTTTACAGTTTACTACAATATTGTTCACATTGCGCGGCATTGATACAAGATGCCAAAAATGTTACAAAATTGCAAATATATCCGTATGTTTACCACATAAACTTATTATAATCATGGTATACCTTTGAGGAGCTAAGCAGTCAATTATCATAACATTCTAAGGCTGTCTATTTTTAACCCCTGACGGTAAAAGAGGGGTTTGTTTTGAGTTTGACGTGTGTTGCTGTGACCTATCTGTGGATCTGTGTGTATGTGTATCATAAATGTATATCATAGCTCCTAAATGGATAAACCGATAATTACTTCGTTTAATTTTGTTTGAAAGATGACTTTTTCGAGAGTGTTCCTAGCTATGTTTGATTAAAATCCGTTGAGCCGTTCAAAAGATATCCGCATTTTACTCTTTGAATCTGGGTTTTTTTCGCAAGATATCGTGTCGTAATTTCGTGTTTCGATAGATTGTCGATTGAAGCGTGTCTACTACTAGGTATAATATATTTAGTTTAAAAAGCATGAAATATATTTATTATAAAAAAAATACAAACAACCGCTTAGTGGACATAGGCCTCCCCCAGGCGTCGCCACATTGACGGATCCCGTGCGTCTCGCATCCAGCACCTTCCCGCAACCTTAACCAGTTCATCGGTCCACCTAGTGGGAGGCCTTCCAACGTATCGTCTTCCGGTTCGCGGTCGCCATTCCAGAACTTTTCGGCCCCATCGGCCATCCGTGCTGCGAGCAATGTGCCCTGCCCATTGCCACTTAAGTTTGGCAATTCTTCGGGCTATGTCGGTAACTTTGGTTCTCCTGCGGATATCATCATTTCTGACGTGATCACGCAAGGAAATGCCGAGCATAGCCCTCTCCATTGCCCATTGCGATCCATGCCCTCTCCATTGCGATCACTGGCAACACACACTGGTCATACACACACTTTTGTCTTGAGACACTGCGGTAAATTGGACGAGAAGATACCACGCAACTTCCCGAACGCCGCCCAGCCGAGTCGGATTCGACGGTTGACCTGTTTCTCGAAGTTGAACCTACCCAAGCGGACCGTTTGTCACAGGTAGACATAATCGTCTACAACTTCGAGTGTAGAGTCTCCGATCTGATAGGAGTGGGTTTGGGCATTCACCATGACCTTGGTTTTGTCCATGTTCATTTTAAGACCCACTCTTTCGGAAGCTTTACTGAGTTCATCAAGCATTTTACTGAGGCTCTCCATGGTCTCAGCCATAACCACTATTTCGTCGCCAAACCGAAGGTGAGTGATGTACTCGCCATTAACGTTGATGCCAAGCCCCTTCCAGTCCAGTACCTTGAAGACATCCTCCAGCGCAGATGTGAATAGTTTCGGAGAAATTACATCTCCCTGTCTTACGCCGCGCTGGAGAAGGATTGGTTTCGAGGTCTGATCCTGAAGACGGACTGACATGGTGGCGTTTTTGTACAAACATTTCAACACCTCAATGTACCGGTAGTCGATCTGGCACCGTTGCAGAGACTGCAGTCCAGCCCAAGTCTCGATCGAATCGAAGGCTTTCTCGTAGTCCACAAACGCTAAACAGAGAGGCAGGTTATACACTTCGGATTATGTGGATTATCCTATACTAATAAATACATAAACTTGAAAAATATGGTATCAGGGGAAATATACTTGATCTCATTCGATCTTACTTAACGGACAGAAAGCAATTTGTAGGAATCACACGAATATCCTCAATTACCAGTTACGAGAAAAAATATCGTTCCGAAAGCGAGGTAATTAAATACGACGTTCCGCAGGGTAGCGTGCTAGGCCCCCCCGTTTTTTGCTCTACATAAATGACCTTCCGAGGCAAAAAAAAAATAAACCACCCCATGGTATATATGGTACCATTCGCCGATTAAAGCACCGTTATCATTAAGTGTGATGAGCCCAATAGTTATGAAAATTAAATAAATATGACAATTGTACAAAACATCTTAAGAACACCATGAGTGGTATAACAAGAAAACTTAAAGTTTTGAAGTTTGCAAACGAATTATTAGCTTAATGGGTCATGAATCAACTTGCTTGACTGTACAGTAATCACATCAATTCCTAGCAATCTATTCAATTCACCTAAATTGCGTGTCGGTAATATTAGCAGACACTTAGTTACAAACAAAGCGATACACAAATTGCTAATTTACCTAATTTTTAGTACATCGTGACATTAAAACTTACTTTAACTTATAATTGCGTTGAAAGTTAATATTTCTTTCGACAGGAGCTGGTTGTCACGTTATTGCTGTGAAATACCTACTGAACTGAAAGGAAGTGTCTCTTCTGAAATAGATATATTTTTAAAGTAAATCAACTTTATCTTCTTTGCGTATTGATAAGACAGAAAAATTGTCCGACCAGAATGTAGCTATCTGGGTAGCTATGTCGTTGGTTCGTGAAAGGAACAGATGGTGGTGCATGGTGGGTAGAAAAGTACTTGATGAACATCCTATGAAGGGGCTCCCACTAGCGCTCTGTTTTAGAGCGTAATAAAACTAAAAGTGTAAGTAGAATCAATGATCGAGTCAACAAATCTTTTCGAAAAAACGCCTACTTGTCGGGGTGCGTCTGTTTCTGTGACTGATCAGCTCAAGCTCCTAGGCATGGAGTTGACATCCAGTCTCAACTTCAGCGCCTCCATTGAGTACAAAGCCCTAATTGCGGCCAAAAAACTGGGCATCCTAAATAAAGTGAAACGATACTTTACGCCTGGACAGCTTTTAACCCTATACAAAGCGCAGGTCCAATCCTGCATGGAGTACCTATTGCAGCCACCTTTGGGATGCTCAGCTAAGTATCAGCTTACCGCACTTGACTCGGTGGAACGCAGAGCCAAGAGGCTCATCGGCAACGTTGAACTGGTGGATGCCAAGCTTCACAGCTTGGCTCATCGCCGCAAGGTCGCTTGCTTGACGGTCTTCTACAGACTGTACTTTGGTGAGTGTGCTTAAGAACTCCACGACCTTATCCCACCGGGACCCCTTCTACCATCGGACATCTAGACGCACTGCAAGTTACCATCCTTACCTTGTTGCCATTCTACCAATTTGCACCAAGCGCTTCCAAACATCCTTCATAATGCGCACAGCGAATGAATGGAACTCACTACCTGCGTCTGTCTTTTCGAACGCATTCAATCTCTTAAAGTTAGAGTGAACAGGCTTATTCTGGGTAAGCTCACTAAATCGTTGACTCTTTCTCTGTCACCTATGACCTAGAGTAGAGTCAAGAGCAAACCATCTCAAGAAAAAAAAATAACATTAAATTAAGTACATAATGTTGTGCGAAAATCAGTAATATCTCACATTACCAACAATTTAAATATCCATTTGAAAAATAATCCAGAAGATTTCTTCTAATCTACAGACTTTCAAGACGTAAACTTCTCCGAAAATTAAAATACTACGCACGACTACCACTTTTCTTCAACAAAATCACCAGTAGACTGCTCGAATAATTTTGATTCCCTATGGCGCCACTAAAAGCCCCTGACTTCAGGCTCATGCTAAAAGTTTAACTTTCTGCACGTCACATTAGTGTTACAGTCAAAAGTACTAAATATGTCTGCTCTAGCAAAGTCTGCAACGAAGTCTTCAAAGATAATGCAACACTTCACGCTAGCTGTCTTCGAGAAACAGGTATGTGAAAATAAAAAGACATTCCCAGACTCTTCTGTAAGATGATCTTAAAATGAATTGGTGAATTTATTTTTCCTACCTACGAAAACAACATGACAAGAAAAGCCATACAAAAAGAATAATTTTATTCCGAAACTATTCCGGAAAAAATAAAGGCCTTTATTGCCGCTGCCCAAAGCAGTTTATAGGCAACTATGAAAACAAGATTAACTGAAATAAATTCTCTCACAGTACACAGTTGTGCCAAACTATGTATTTGCGGCGTGTGTGATTATTAGCAAGCTGAAGCGACATGAATTCATTTGCCCATCGGATTAACTCAGTGCACAATAAACGTACCATTGTTGAGCTTCCACTATACCAGGTCGCTTTGACATCAACCCACAACTTCCGACCGAAAGTGATTAAACTCGATAATTACCAAACTTCGCCTCCAATCGGTTTTGTCACGCTCCAATTGGTGTAAAAATAATTTATTTTACTCAGCGCGGCGAGGAAAAATACCTCTTTCGACTAGCTTTACTATTCCAGTAAAACTTACCAAGATTCCTCAATTTTCATCTTTGGTGACATGTTACTTTAAGTATATACTCACCTTTATTAATCCAGTAGATACTCACAGAGTGTGCTGATTAAAATTTCATGAAATGGAAGGTAGGTATCCGTGAAATGAAATCCTCGACAATTTGGTTTCAGCTACCTGCTTTTGGCGTGCGAAAAAATCTTCTAAAGTCAACGTTTGCGGCTATTCGCTGTTTATCTTTTCATATCATAACACGCTTTGGTAGCTTTTATAATAAGAAACCGTTTTGCTACATAAGCGTTTAGATAATCATATTTGTTCTAGATACAAAACTGTCATCTTTTTGGTAATAAACTTTATTTACTAGATTTAAGTATAAAATTTGGTATTAAATTTCCAAAATGATTGCTTTCATTTACCGACCAGCTGACTTTCCAATTTCAGAATGCAGAAAATGTGCGGCTACAGGCAGGTGTTTTGGATCATCTAATCTGGAATCCAAAGCCAGAGATTCCTGTTTGTAGATATTTATATCAGAGGGTAAATATTTTTGGGGTAAACAACAATAAATTTAATCTAGAACAGTCTTTAGACTGTGGCCTCATTAGTGCTTTGTGTTGCGTCGTCGTAGCGTCAACGTTGCGTCATTTTACATATATTTTTTAGTGTCATGTCACGTTATGCGTTGCATCGTCGCACGCAACGTTTCAACGGATCGACGGACGAGACATGAAGCAGGGAGAGGGTGATGCGCTGCGCTATCGGAGCTCCAGTGCGATGACGGACAGTGTTTGTTCCGATCCATTTTCGAATTTCAAATCCACACTGAGACGCTGCGCTGTGACGACGTACGTCGCGCTCTTACATTGCGACGTCGTGTGTCGTCGCAACGCATGTGTGGCATACAATGCGTTGATCCGTTGCGACAACGCAACGCAACGCATAAATGAGGCCTCAGCCTTAACAATCTTTGATAAGTATTTTAGGGTCCCTCTACGACAAACATAAAGTTACATATTATAAACTAGCTGTGCCCGCGACTTCGTTCGCGTGGTTGTCGAGAGCAAAACAACGTCGTTTAGATAAGAGTATATCACCTTTTTGATGATTTAGATAAGAGTCCTGACTTTGGTATAGTTGATTACGTTAATGCTTCTCTATATACTATGTTAGCGGTGGAATTACCCGGAGCATATACAAAAAGGTTGTTTGGGTTGCTAACACGTGATAGAGAAACATAGAGTTGGCCGTGTGAAAAACAATCAAAAGTAAGGTCTACACCCGCAACGGATAACGTCTGGCCTTGGGCTTTATTAATAGTCATAGCGTAACAGAGGCTTACAGGAAATTGCACACGTTTGAAAGTAAACGGAAAATTATTGGGGATAATGGGTATCCTGGGAATGAAAACAACATCACCGGAGCCGCAACCTGTTAAGATTTCGGCTTCGATGACATTTCGTTGGAGATTTGTTACTCTCAACCGAGTTCCATTGCATAGTTTTGGTGGGCTTAAATTTCTGAGTAGAATGATTGGTACTCCGACTTTTAAATAAATTTTGTGTGCTGGAAGACCTGGTGTATTTAGAGAGTCTAAAAACTCTACTGGATAGTGGGTGGCATCTCCTTCTTCTAAAACCGTGTTAATAGATAAATATTCCCTACTTTCTCCAGAAACATGTACCAATATTTGAGAATTTATTGCTGCTGCTTGGTCGTTGCGAGGTGCCAAAATAGCTCGTTGGCATAGCCAAGCAGCGTCATGGTTCGAGATCTCTGATGGATCTCCGTATACAGAGGAAATGAGTTCCTGCTGTGAGGCAACAGAAGAACACAGGCTTTCGACTAAAGTTACTTTACCTCCTTCTTGAGTCGGGTATGTGCCGTTACCAATTTGAAGTAGTAAATTTGAGAAAACCTGCGCGTTTGCGTCACCTCCCAAATATGCTCGCATATTAAAGCTCAAATTAGTTAATATGACACTACGCCATAAAATAGAGCTCTTTAAACAGGCACCTATTTCATCGGCCCTCGTTCCTCTGGGTATTATAGGGAGTGTCTGCCTGAAGTCTCCACAGAATAGCACCGTTAAGCCTCCCATCGGTCGGTCATTTTGTCTTATATCTCGCAACGTTCTATCTACAGCTTCCACAGCTTTACGATTTGCCATCGTACACTCGTCCCAAACGATAAGGGCGCAATCGCGTAAAACCCTTGCTTTATCACTATTGCGAGACACGTTGCAAACAGGGTTTTCTGTGCGGTCCAAGTCGATTGGTATTTTAAATGTTGTATGTGCAGTTTTTCCTCCTGGTAATAAAGTGGCAGCTATTCCTGAGGAAGCGACGGCAAGGGCAATTTTGTTTTGGCTCCTTATTTGAGCCAAGATAACTTTAGTGAGGAAAGTTTTACCTGTTCCACCAGGTGCATCTAAAAACAGCATTTCTCCTAATGAATGTTCTACACTACAGCATACTCTATCAAAGATTTGACGTTGTTCTGACGTCAAATTTGAACAGCCATTTCGCAATATTTCTGCTAACTCTTCGGGGTTGTAATTTATTTCAGATGTATACTCCCTATTAATTCGTTCCCCACCAACTGTCGGTGTCGGCAAGCCGTATTGACTGAGGGGGTTCCCTCCTATACTTGTAACTATATCTTGTATAGCCAGCAAAGCCCTATTATGGCAGCTTTCACGTACTTGGTCAGAAGTTTCACTATTTATATTTTGCTGTCTCAAAAAATCTTCGGCAAACGCGTCTTTATATTTTTGCCACAACTGCCCAGCGTCCGATAGGCCACAAAATGTCAACAAAATGGCAAATAAATGGCGCAAACGATGTGGACTATCACTGACGCATGCTTCGGCTAAAGCATCATCCCAATGCTGATCGCCATCTAATAAATGCCGTGCGCGGCAAGCAGCTTGAAATGTGGGATATTCTATATCGTCCACTTTGCGGAGCTCAGCAAAAGAAGTAGGTCCTCGCACTGTGTGAAGAAGAAGGCGTAAATAATAACACTCTGCATTATTTGGGTGCACCGTGTATACTCTTCCAATCACGTGTTCTTTAAAAATGCCGGACTCGCCTTCTACAGCAGTTCCACGTCTCCTGCGATTAAAAACACCTTGCTGCTTGTTATAAGTATAATAATGTGGCACTTCATTGTACAACAGAGACTTAGCGAAATTGTCTCTTTCGCAAAGGCGAAAGAATGCGAGCAAGGTGGTTTGTCTTGGGTTGTTCATTCTTTCTGCCACATTTTCTGGCTGAAAGTAAACTCGCTGCCCGCCTTCCAGGTGCACGTCAAGATGGATGACTGGCGGATACCTTTCATGAATAGGGAAACTCAAAATGCGCCAAACTGCCTCCGAAGAGCTTATGTATCGGCCAGATTGATACCTTGTCACTTCATCAAATTGGTTGTTATTTCTTAGTGCTATCATGGCTTGATCACTACCTTTATTAACATATTTACATATATATTTTATAGATTCGACGCTATTACAAATTTCAACATTAATGTGTGCTTGAAAAGCGTTTGACAAAACTGGAGAATACGGTACCACCCAACTATTATTTAGAATTATTTCTTGTCCACGGAATCTGACAGTAGCTGTGAAACCACCTTGTGACGGTGATCTTCGCCGGTATTGCGGATACCCATTTTCCCCAGCCATAGTTAGTTCTTTCAGTGCTCTGGGGTATTTTTTTGAGCATTGACCATCTTTCATGCACGGTGATTCCCTGTTTAAGAGGCCACATGGCCCGTGAACCATATGTGTTTTTACTATGTCATGCAAAATCGGATCTGCATTATAGTCCGGAAATTCTGCACTTATGACACTGTCTATAGCATCGGGACGAATTTTTTCTTCCAGCCACAGAAGAATGTGCGCGTGGGGTAAACCACGCTTTTGCCACTCGACGCTATACATAAAACAAAGAGTTGAACCGAAAACTTTCTCCTTTGTAAGTAGATTAATCAAGACTTTGAGTTTTAAATGAAAAATCCTAGCAATAATGTCATGTCTGTCGTATGACGCCTGTCCTGTGAGAAGTGCCTGGCAAATCTCCGTCCACTTTGGATTTGTTGTAAATGTTATAAAAAGGTCCGGCCGGCCGTATTTACGGACGTAACAAAAAGCATCTTGCGTTCGTTCGTGCATATACCGCGGACCGCCTGTGAAACTGGATGGCAAAATAACCAATCGACCCAAGTTTTCGACGTTATTATCTGATTGCATGGCGTCCCGCAAGTGCACGTATTCTTCAGCGCGTAACCGTCGCTGGTTAGTGCGAATATACACTAAACGTTCAGTTTCTATTTTTGCGTACATGTCCACAATAAATTGGCTGAACAAACCACGAAATCGTTGCAAATATACGAAACTGTTTTGCCTTATTTGTAAAAGGTAGGAATAGTATTGTTGAGCAGATATTTTTTTTTGATAATTAGTGACTCTCGTAGTAGGGTTCACTTGGTACAGCCCAAAATTGTACCCATCTTCACCATGACAATAGATTAGTGGATATTGCAGGGCGTCGTAAGCTCGGTGGGTTTCCAAAATGCGTTGAAGGCGATCGTCGCGTGTACGCAACACGATATCACGTCTCTCACACTCCTGGTCGACTAAAACAACTGCAACTTCATCTGCGACGGGTGCATTGTGTCTTCCACGGTGTTCACCCACAGGACGTCTATCGGCACTTATAACAATTTTGAAATCATTGCTGCCTTGTGGAATTGACTCCAATGCAGCTTTGAATTCACGAACGTACTGGTTAACGCGATGCAGCAATTCTTGAAGTTGACCCAAAAGCTCAGCATTGAGCTGGGGAAAATTGTGATTTCTAACATTGAGCTGTTGCGTGTAATCGGATACAAAATAAATTTGGAGAAATTTGGGTTCATTTTCTGGCAGCAAAGATCCAATAAGGTGATAAACTTGACCTTGTACTTTGAAGGTTGGCATGAACGGTCCTTCCGTTATTTGTTTTGCCCCAAAGGAAGTCATTTGGAAAGCACTGTTATATAAACGAATATTATCCAAAAAACGGTTCGACTGGGGATGATCGCCATTCAGGAGACTTATAAGTAAGTGTGGTGGATCTTGGAAATTTGGAAGAACAATTTTTCCATTTGAGCAGCACATTCCATCTGTCTCTTTCCTCCATTTCAAAGCATGACAAAAATTACAAATTTCTCTCATGTCACCCACGAAAGTAAAGCCAGCATAATTAATTCTAGACGAATATGTGAACCCTGATTTTTCCCTATTGTCCCAAGGTAATAAAATATTTGCATCGTCATTTTCCATGGACTCATCAGCTCCGCTATTTGTTTCTCTATTCATATGGTATCGAGCTCGTTCTATTTCTAGGCGAGATTGACGTTGTTCTGCTGTTTCTGCTCGTCTTAGTTCATCTATTCTTTCCCTTTCAGATGCAAGATAACTTTCATTGTTTCTTTGTACACCTACATAGTTATGTCTAGCTATTTCTAATCGTTCTTCTCTTTGGGAGAGAGATTCAGACTCGCGCGAGAGAGCGTGTCGCTCTCGGTCAGATGACAGACGTGCTTGGCGTTCCTCGATACTCTCTTGAGAACGCAAAGTCGCGGTCCGAGTTCTTTGCGAACTTAAGCGCGACTCCCTTTCTGTGAAAGTCTCTGACTCGCGTGAGAGAGACTGGCGCTCCCGATCAGCAGACAGCCGAACTTCGCGTTCCTGGATATTCTCTTGAGAACGCAAAGTCGCGGTCCGAGTTCTTTGCGAACTTAAGCGCGACTCCCTTTCTGTGAATGTCTCTGACTCACGTGAGAGAGAGTGGCGCTCCCGATCAGCAGACAGCCGAACTTCGCGTTCCTGGATATTCTCTTGAGAACGCAAAGTCGCGGTCCGAGTTCTTTGCGAACTTAAGCGCGACTCCCTTTCTGTGAATGTCTCTGACTCACGTGAGAGAGAGTGGCGCTCCCGATCAGCAGACAGCCGGTCTTCGCGTTCCTGGATACTCTCTTGAGACCGCAAAGTCGCGGTCCGTGTTCTTTGTGAACTTAAACGTGACTCCCTTTCGGTGAACGTTTCCGATTCACGTGAAAGAGCGATGTGCTCTCGGTTAGCAGATAACCGTGCTTCACGATCTTCTTCCGATTCCTGAGACCTACAAAGTCTCATCCTTTTCGCATTTCGGCTACGCAGCGAAAGGTTAGTTTTTTTTCTTTGAGGCATTTTCAAGGAAAATTAAAGCAATAAACAAAACTAACAACACTTATGACTGAATAGCCTACAAACTTAAAAGAACGGTGCGTCGAACAGTCTAGTGTGACAACGTATCGTCTGTTCGTGGTCGTGACTCAACGAATTGGCAACACTAACTTACTGTATAACGATTGGCACTATTGGATTCAAACTACGAAGTAAATCAAATACAATCTTAACTTCGTACTTCAAACCAATGACCAAAGTTGACCAAACGAAACCAATAAGATAAGCAAATACTTTTTTTTCGACCAATTTAGAAAATCGATAAACCAAGCAACCAAAGAACTTTTACGACACACGCAAGAACTTTTAAGACACCTAACGAAACCCAATTTGCCTAGTAAACACGGTGGACGTCATCCTCGCGCGGAAAATCTTAACACCGCGATTCAGAAAATGACGTCATTTGCACAACGCCATCTATCGGATTTAGATTTCAACTATCAACATTAGTTCTATTTTTAGTCTTAAGATGTCGTTGCAAGTACTATACTTAATTGCGTAACGTAATATTTTACTTCTTGAACTCACTAAATTAATCATATCTTTTGATAGCGTGAACCGATTTCGATGAAACAAAAACTAAGTTAAACCTCAAGTTGCGTATAATTTTTGTATATAAACATTGTCAGCATTGAATTCGTAGATTTTACGTGATGTGCGCACAAACAAACAGACAAACAGACAAACAGACAAACAGACAAAAATTTCAAAAATGATGGAAATGGGTTCTGTTACTTATCTTTTCACACGCTGGCTATTTTTTGTTTCAATTTCTTCAATGTACAAAAATGACTTTTCTACAGATTTATTATATGTATAGATATAGATATAGATATACAACCGACATGGTAACAAGTAGCTGTACAAATGGCCCTGTTATGTTGTATAAGTACATACCTGGCTATAACTCCAGTCCCTACGTATAACTCCAAAGATATATTAAGCCGCACCACCCGGCGGTCTTTATGGTCTATTAAGTCTCTGATAACTTTGGCGCAAAACGTTTACCGAGATGAAGACAGCCTACAGCGTACAGCCATCCCATACCTTTCCTGAAAAGGCTGAAATAAACCCTGAAGAACGTTTACTGGGAAGGTAAAGCATGCAAGACAGGCGAATTTTCATCCTTACTGAAATACAATAAAGTCACTGAACCCCCATTCTGGAGAACGTACCTGTAAGTCTTTGATAGTGAGCGTGAATGCGTCTCGTAAAAGTTTTAAAGGAATTCCTCCGTCGAACTTGATACCTCCATATGATCGATCAGGAACTTGAAGTCGCTTTGCTAGAAGAATTCCTGACTTTTTGCCTGTTCCTACATAATGTATGTCGAAACATTGTAGCATTGTTTACTAAACTTTACGTGTCGTGGTTTACCTTATATGTAATGTATTATTTAATGTAACATGCCCTTGGCAAGGTTTTCTGTAAATAAATTATAACAAATATTGCTTGCGAGTTTCTGAAAGTTTTGCTTGTGATATTATAATGTGGAACCTTTGCTAACAGACTAGGGAAGGTTGTTGTGATTGTTCTTTATCAAAAATGTTCTTCTGATTCGTAGGTACCATTTTCGAATTTTTACCTGCTACAATAAAAGAGGTTAGGAGATTAGCACTGATTTCAAAATTGGACAAAGTTAAATAGTTTCATGCACGTGCCAACCGACAATAGTAGCAAAACAAAACACTTTTAGCAAGAAAAAACAGGCATAAAGCAAATGAGCTAAAATTAAAACTTTGAAAAAAACTGCCATTATACGAAAAACCCAAAAAAACTTTCCTATCTATATGCTAATAAGATAAAGACAAGAACAATTTTCAATTCGATTCATTCAAATGAACTTACCAACAAACAAAACATCTCTGCTATGAAGTTCTTGATAGTTTTATTGTATACCTATATTTATAACTAGCGTTTTGTGTTGTATGGTCGCATCATCGACCCGCGCTTGAATTTATTTTCACACACGTTTTTTTTCTATTTACGGTAACTCCTAAGATATTAATTTAAATTATATAGTGTAAAGGATTATCATAATGTGCTTGAAATTCTATGTGAGTGTCTGTCTATTGGTAGAAAACCGCATGAAAATCCGTTCAGTAGTTTTTGAATTTATCGCGAACACGGGGGTAACCACAAGCTCTTAGAGTAAGGTTATTTTGAGATCGAGTAAGGGACAGATGTATCTGACTTGTATACATCTGTCACTTACTCGATCTCAAAATAACCTTACTCTAAGAGCTTGTGGTTACCCCCCAGATAGGAGACTTTTATAATGTGTAGTGATAGTGATAATCTCAGAACATTAAATGCCACTTACTAAATTTTCAACTTTAGCATATTTCATACTAATTTAATTTTTGAGTGACCATTTGTATTAAAATGGTCCAACAATTTTTTGGTTACACTGGAATTGAAATTTGTACTTTGACTTTATAACATTGAGTTTGTAATCCCATAACTTCATAATTATCTGGGATTCTAAATTCAAATAACAATAACATTGAGTTAGGTACACTAGCACTAAACCAAACAACGTAATTGCTCACACGCAACAGCATTTTTTAACGCTACTCAATATGTTTCATCGACATTGCAAGGCCACATCTAAAAACTGATACCTATTCAAATCTATTTGCCCGTATCGGACCACAGATTTTCCAAAAAAAAACATACGGTGCTTCCTACATTAAAAATTATCACAACCAATCACAGTACCTAATGCAAGTTTGTCAATTTTTGTATTAATGTTGCGATCATTTTCGTTTCAGAATCTATCCAGAGAGACCTCACAAATTCTTACAAGTTTTATTTTCCTGATTATCTTCAGAGGAAAGTGCTTCCTACTCGGAATTGGAAACAAAGTTATGAAGGTACCACACAATTACAAGAACATATTATCTATTCCTGGGGAGCGCAATAGCAATACAATCAAATCGTAGTCTGATTACTCGAATCTAATCAAGTAATCACGTGAATTATTAACAACGCATTAGCTGAAGCAGTGAATTCGTTACTTTATATATCTCACCCGTATTACAAGCGCAAATGTTTGAAATGTACACATATATACGAGTATCATGATTTTCATACCCGATCCCAAAGCTCATATATTCTATGTTAGAAATAATAACTAAGACCATAACTTCCTACATGATTGTGAAACTTTCATCCACTGTTTACCTACATAACCACTGCTTAGAAACATAGTAAATAATAATATATACTGCACATGTATAAAAAACGACTAGGTAGTCGTGTACAAAAAATCCTTTTGTTCCAATCAAACTCGCTCTCCATGTGACAAACAACACGGTGTTTGAACTAAAACCTCTTTTTTAGACCAATTCCAATCACGTTACGAACTTGATATATAGAACCATGTCGAACGACACGTCCTCTACATTTAACGTGTACAAAGATCTTGTGAATTGTGTGCTGTTGTTTCAAACCGCGAACCAAGGAAAGTAATCAATTGCAAGCTACGACTACAGATGGCGCTGGTTGAGTATTCAAGATATGGATATCGGTAAAACTTTACCTATGCTAAAGATATTTTTCTAGATTTTACGATGGTTCATATATGGATCCTAAACTGCATGTTTTATTTAAGTTCGGGGTTTTGAAAGATATTGGAAAATAACTTCGGATATTTGACAGAAAATTCAATCCTCATTGCTGTCTCATTTCAATATTAAAGTTAAAGAAGAAAGGTACGAATGATAATAATCCTGAGTAAAAAATGTGTCCCATTAATTCAATGTCACGGCCACGAAGTTTTGAGAAGGGAGCATTTCAAATATAAAGCGAACCTAATTTTATTATCTTAAAAAAGGGAGATATTCACGGTCTGAGTACCGTTTAGTTCTACAAATCATTTTGCTGACTGGACATTAAATTAAGACCGTAATTTCTTGTGGTGTGCATTTACATGCTAAAGTAGTCTGTGTTTTATCGGCTTTTAACTCGCTTGATTTATGCCGAGCTTGGCTTTAGAGTGTTCTAGCTCTCATTTAGTTTTGCTTAAGCTTAACCCGTTGGGATCCCAAGCGTGATTAATGTTATAAATATACGAGAACTTTATGATAATTAATAGTTTGTCTACTGTCTTATGTAATTACAGCATTGGTAATTAATCGCCGCCAATTTAGTGGTTTTTTTTCGATTACATTTCAGAGAGTGTGCGATAGAACTGCACAATTTGATTCTGCCTAGCCTTTTCCATCATCGGACAACAAAACGTACGGCAATACGCCACTGGTATATGGTGGACATCCCACCCATACGTACAAAGCGTTTTGCGAATACTTTCATTGTGCGCACAGCTAAGGAGTGGAATTCCCTGCCGGAGTCTTTGTTTCCTGATAGCTACAACCTAGGGGTCTTTAAGTTAAGAGTAAAAAGGTTACTTCTAGACAAGCGTGCTTCACCGTTAACCACATCATCGCTTACCATCAGGCGAGATAGTGGTCAAACGAAAGCCTATCGAAAAATAAAAAATATTGACTACCGTGACAGCGACATTTACAAAAACCACTACACTCTATAAACAATCGATTTTGATCACGCCCCATAGAGCTGGCTGGTAATCAGAGAATACCTGTTTCTAAAATATTTAATAACGTCACTATTAACACATACATAACTAAGATTATACGTGTGTATAAAATTGGAAAGAAACTTATACCCCCGCGACCTTGCCGTTCACTACATGTTCTTAAGATAGGTATTCGACGGATCTCGTGTTGTTCGATTCGACTCCGGTTACAGCCAAATGCCAATATCACTCACACAATACTGTTCCAGGAATCTTTTCAAATATGTATTTGTGAAATAATACTAGGAAAAACCATATTCGTCTGCAGTCAAATGGGTACTGTAAAAAGACATATTGCGGTAACGGTAAAAGCACTAAATTGATTTTGCCAAACATTAAATTATCTAGATTTAATAATTATGTAAATATTTGTGTGACTAATAGCCATGGAGCATTCATAATCACTTCATTATTTAGCAGTTCAGGGCTATGAATATTCATGCAACTAATACGAGTGGATTATTAAAGTTCGTTAAAACTATTTTTAGTTTTACGATTCAACGCTAATTTGATGATAAAAGAAAAGCGTGGGATGTTTTGACCACTTAAAGTTGTCGTAAAAATCGTCTGAGAAAAATATTTCACCAAATAAATTCCAAAGTTATCAATATTAAAACAGTTGCTTGACAGCTTGAGAAGTAGAACTGGACAAAATTGAGAAAACCTGTCTCTAGATAGTCCAGTTCTCACAGTTTTGTCACTTTTACTTAAAATCAAGACATTATTTCGACCAATTTTGAACTGTGCCAAAAATAATTTTCAAAAGGTAAGGTCTAGCAATTTCTAAGTTCATTCTATGTTTCAGACTTACCTGCAACATAATAAAAATCAGCCACGCTCTATTGTAGAAAACAAAAAAATAAACAATGTCATGGCTACGACATGTACAAAAGAATAATTTATACTTATGGTTTTTTTTTTTTTTATAGGTAATAGATTTTTTCAGTGTATTCGATTATGAATGATGAAGCAAATAACTACTCGTAAAAGATAGAAAAAATAATTTGCATTAAGCATTTCCATGAAATAGAGGATACTTATCTATCTACATATATAAAAGCGAAAGGTCACGAAACACGAAATATCGAAAACTGCTAGACGTATAAAGATGAAATTTGGCAGAGAGGTTGCTCAAGTGACGTAAGTGCGCACTAAGGATTTATGGAAAATTCACCCCTGAGGGGGTAAAACGGGGGTTGAAAGTTCTTATGAAATTTCTACAGTTTGTAAGATGGAAATTTTAGATTTACGCTGTTGGTTTAAAAAAAGAGTTTATGTATTTATTGGTTTTTGGAAATTCCACCCGTAAGTGGATAAAAGGGGGTTGAAATTTTGTATGAACTTTCTACAGTTTGTAAATTAGACACGTGAAATTTAAGAATTACGCTGCTGGTTGACAAAAAGAATTTATGTATTTATGAGTTTTTGGCAATGCCACCCTAAAGGGGTAAAAAAGGGTTGAAAGTTTGTATGACTTTTTTACAGTTTGTAAATTGGACACATGAAATTTTACATTTACGCTTTTAGTTGATAAAAAGATTTCATGTATTTATTGGTTTTTAGAAATTCTACCCCTAAGGAGATAAAAAGTTGAAAATTTGTTGGGCTTATATATTTGAAACTTGGCATAAATTCTGACCTAAGTAAATAGTAAAGACGATTTAGGGGATTTTAAAGATATTTGCAGGATTTTACTATACAGGGCTTCTTTTTATGATGTAGGGGTGCACTGAGAAGGTATCTTTGGAAATTCAACCTTTAAGGGTGTGAAACTAAAAAAGTCACCTGTAGGATAAAATATGGATAAAGACAAGTAAGAAATGGTTTCAAAAGAAACAGTTTTGCATCGAAACAAGAATACGTAATAGCTTATATGTAAAACAGATGCTTTATATGCACGCCTTGATATTAAAATCGTGCTAAATATTTTTGGAAATATTTCATAGGTCAACATTCTCTTAGATGCAACATAACTGAACTTGACGACACGGTAGGCGCAGTGGTTATGCGATCGGCTGCTGCGCTGTGTGCCGCGGGTTCTATTCCCACACGCAACAAATATTTGTATGGCATTCAGATAGTTGTTCCGGTCTGCTTGTTTGTTTGTGTATGTGCGTTTATAATTATGTTTGTGAATGCACTCACAATACAGGCAAAATTCCTAGTCTGGAGCAACGTTTTAAAAATAAAATAACTACAATGACAAAATCGCACGAAATCGACTTGGGTTTTTAAAAGGTTTTCTTAAAATCGCAACGAGAAACGGAAAGAAGAAAATGAATATGGAGGAGACCATAACTCAGTGGGGTCGCGAAGATTGTTATAGAAAAGGTTTCGTCACTCGGAAATATCCGTTGAGCTTACAAACCTCTTCCGTTTTCCCCATATATATGTATAAATACTAGCTGTGCCCGCGACTTCGTTCGCGTGGTTGTCGAGAGCAAAACAACGTCGTTTAGATAAGAGTATATCACCTTTTTGATGATTTAGATAAGAGTCCTGACTTTGGTATAGTTGATTACGTTAATGCTTCTCTATATACTATGTTAGCGGTGGAATTACCCGGAGCATATACAAAAAGGTTGTTTGGGTTGCTAACACGTGATAGAGAAACATAGAGTTGGCCGTGTGAAAAACAATCAAAAGTAAGGTCTACACCCGCAACGGATAACGTCTGGCCTTGGGCTTTATTAATAGTCATAGCGTAACAGAGGCTTACAGGAAATTGCACACGTTTGAAAGTAAACGGAAAATTATTGGGGATAATGGGTATCCTGGGAATGAAAACAACATCACCGGAGCCGCAACCTGTTAAGATTTCGGCTTCGATGACATTTCGTTGGAGATTTGTTACTCTCAACCGAGTTCCATTGCATAGTTTTGGTGGGCTTAAATTTCTGAGTAGAATGATTGGTACTCCGACTTTTAAATAAATTTTGTGTGCTGGAAGACCTGGTGTATTTAGAGAGTCTAAAAACTCTACTGGATAGTGGGTGGCATCTCCTTCTTCTAAAACCGTGTTAATAGATAAATATTCCCTACTTTCTCCAGAAACATGTACCAATATTTGAGAATTTATTGCTGCTGCTTGGTCGTTGCGAGGTGCCAAAATAGCTCGTTGGCATAGCCAAGCAGCGTCATGGTTCGAGATCTCTGATGGATCTCCGTATACAGAGGAAATGAGTTCCTGCTGTGAGGCAACAGAAGAACACAGGCTTTCGACTAAAGTTACTTTACCTCCTTCTTGAGTCGGGTATGTGCCGTTACCAATTTGAAGTAGTAAATTTGAGAAAACCTGCGCGTTTGCGTCACCTCCCAAATATGCTCGCATATTAAAGCTCAAATTAGTTAATATGACACTACGCCATAAAATAGAGCTCTTTAAACAGGCACCTATTTCATCGGCCCTCGTTCCTCTGGGTATTATAGGGAGTGTCTGCCTGAAGTCTCCACAGAATAGCACCGTTAAGCCTCCCATCGGTCGGTCATTTTGTCTTATATCTCGCAACGTTCTATCTACAGCTTCCACAGCTTTACGATTTGCCATCGTACACTCGTCCCAAACGATAAGGGCGCAATCGCGTAAAACCCTTGCTTTATCACTATTGCGAGACACGTTGCAAACAGGGTTTTCTGTGCGGTCCAAGTCGATTGGTATTTTAAATGTTGTATGTGCAGTTTTTCCTCCTGGTAATAAAGTGGCAGCTATTCCTGAGGAAGCGACGGCAAGGGCAATTTTGTTTTGGCTCCTTATTTGAGCCAAGATAACTTTAGTGAGGAAAGTTTTACCTGTTCCACCAGGTGCATCTAAAAACAGCATTTCTCCTAATGAATGTTCTACACTACAGCATACTCTATCAAAGATTTGACGTTGTTCTGACGTCAAATTTGAACAGCCATTTCGCAATATTTCTGCTAACTCTTCGGGGTTGTAATTTATTTCAGATGTATACTCCCTATTAATTCGTTCCCCACCAACTGTCGGTGTCGGCAAGCCGTATTGACTGAGGGGGTTCCCTCCTATACTTGTAACTATATCTTGTATAGCCAGCAAAGCCCTATTATGGCAGCTTTCACGTACTTGGTCAGAAGTTTCACTATTTATATTTTGCTGTCTCAAAAAATCTTCGGCAAACGCGTCTTTATATTTTTGCCACAACTGCCCAGCGTCCGATAGGCCACAAAATGTCAACAAAATGGCAAATAAATGGCGCAAACGATGTGGACTATCACTGACGCATGCTTCGGCTAAAGCATCATCCCAATGCTGATCGCCATCTAATAAATGCCGTGCGCGGCAAGCAGCTTGAAATGTGGGATATTCTATATCGTCCACTTTGCGGAGCTCAGCAAAAGAAGTAGGTCCTCGCACTGTGTGAAGAAGAAGGCGTAAATAATAACACTCTGCATTATTTGGGTGCACCGTGTATACTCTTCCAATCACGTGTTCTTTAAAAATGCCGGACTCGCCTTCTACAGCAGTTCCACGTCTCCTGCGATTAAAAACACCTTGCTGCTTGTTATAAGTATAATAATGTGGCACTTCATTGTACAACAGAGACTTAGCGAAATTGTCTCTTTCGCAAAGGCGAAAGAATGCGAGCAAGGTGGTTTGTCTTGGGTTGTTCATTCTTTCTGCCACATTTTCTGGCTGAAAGTAAACTCGCTGCCCGCCTTCCAGGTGCACGTCAAGATGGATGACTGGCGGATACCTTTCATGAATAGGGAAACTCAAAATGCGCCAAACTGCCTCCGAAGAGCTTATGTATCGGCCAGATTGATACCTTGTCACTTCATCAAATTGGTTGTTATTTCTTAGTGCTATCATGGCTTGATCACTACCTTTATTAACATATTTACATATATATTTTATAGATTCGACGCTATTACAAATTTCAACATTAATGTGTGCTTGAAAAGCGTTTGACAAAACTGGAGAATACGGTACCACCCAACTATTATTTAGAATTATTTCTTGTCCACGGAATCTGACAGTAGCTGTGAAACCACCTTGTGACGGTGATCTTCGCCGGTATTGCGGATACCCATTTTCCCCAGCCATAGTTAGTTCTTTCAGTGCTCTGGGGTATTTTTTTGAGCATTGACCATCTTTCATGCACGGTGATTCCCTGTTTAAGAGGCCACATGGCCCGTGAACCATATGTGTTTTTACTATGTCATGCAAAATCGGATCTGCATTATAGTCCGGAAATTCTGCACTTATGACACTGTCTATAGCATCGGGACGAATTTTTTCTTCCAGCCACAGAAGAATGTGCGCGTGGGGTAAACCACGCTTTTGCCACTCGACGCTATACATAAAACAAAGAGTTGAACCGAAAACTTTCTCCTTTGTAAGTAGATTAATCAAGACTTTGAGTTTTAAATGAAAAATCCTAGCAATAATGTCATGTCTGTCGTATGACGCCTGTCCTGTGAGAAGTGCCTGGCAAATCTCCGTCCACTTTGGATTTGTTGTAAATGTTATAAAAAGGTCCGGCCGGCCGTATTTACGGACGTAACAAAAAGCATCTTGCGTTCGTTCGTGCATATACCGCGGACCGCCTGTGAAACTGGATGGCAAAATAACCAATCGACCCAAGTTTTCGACGTTATTATCTGATTGCATGGCGTCCCGCAAGTGCACGTATTCTTCAGCGCGTAACCGTCGCTGGTTAGTGCGAATATACACTAAACGTTCAGTTTCTATTTTTGCGTACATGTCCACAATAAATTGGCTGAACAAACCACGAAATCGTTGCAAATATACGAAACTGTTTTGCCTTATTTGTAAAAGGTAGGAATAGTATTGTTGAGCAGATATTTTTTTTTGATAATTAGTGACTCTCGTAGTAGGGTTCACTTGGTACAGCCCAAAATTGTACCCATCTTCACCATGACAATAGATTAGTGGATATTGCAGGGCGTCGTAAGCTCGGTGGGTTTCCAAAATGCGTTGAAGGCGATCGTCGCGTGTACGCAACACGATATCACGTCTCTCACACTCCTGGTCGACTAAAACAACTGCAACTTCATCTGCGACGGGTGCATTGTGTCTTCCACGGTGTTCACCCACAGGACGTCTATCGGCACTTATAACAATTTTGAAATCATTGCTGCCTTGTGGAATTGACTCCAATGCAGCTTTGAATTCACGAACGTACTGGTTAACGCGATGCAGCAATTCTTGAAGTTGACCCAAAAGCTCAGCATTGAGCTGGGGAAAATTGTGATTTCTAACATTGAGCTGTTGCGTGTAATCGGATACAAAATAAATTTGGAGAAATTTGGGTTCATTTTCTGGCAGCAAAGATCCAATAAGGTGATAAACTTGACCTTGTACTTTGAAGGTTGGCATGAACGGTCCTTCCGTTATTTGTTTTGCCCCAAAGGAAGTCATTTGGAAAGCACTGTTATATAAACGAATATTATCCAAAAAACGGTTCGACTGGGGATGATCGCCATTCAGGAGACTTATAAGTAAGTGTGGTGGATCTTGGAAATTTGGAAGAACAATTTTTCCATTTGAGCAGCACATTCCATCTGTCTCTTTCCTCCATTTCAAAGCATGACAAAAATTACAAATTTCTCTCATGTCACCCACGAAAGTAAAGCCAGCATAATTAATTCTAGACGAATATGTGAACCCTGATTTTTCCCTATTGTCCCAAGGTAATAAAATATTTGCATCGTCATTTTCCATGGACTCATCAGCTCCGCTATTTGTTTCTCTATTCATATGGTATCGAGCTCGTTCTATTTCTAGGCGAGATTGACGTTGTTCTGCTGTTTCTGCTCGTCTTAGTTCATCTATTCTTTCCCTTTCAGATGCAAGATAACTTTCATTGTTTCTTTGTACACCTACATAGTTATGTCTAGCTATTTCTAATCGTTCTTCTCTTTGGGAGAGAGATTCAGACTCGCGCGAGAGAGCGTGTCGCTCTCGGTCAGATGACAGACGTGCTTGGCGTTCCTCGATACTCTCTTGAGAACGCAAAGTCGCGGTCCGAGTTCTTTGCGAACTTAAGCGCGACTCCCTTTCTGTGAAAGTCTCTGACTCGCGTGAGAGAGACTGGCGCTCCCGATCAGCAGACAGCCGAACTTCGCGTTCCTGGATATTCTCTTGAGAACGCAAAGTCGCGGTCCGAGTTCTTTGCGAACTTAAGCGCGACTCCCTTTCTGTGAATGTCTCTGACTCACGTGAGAGAGAGTGGCGCTCCCGATCAGCAGACAGCCGAACTTCGCGTTCCTGGATATTCTCTTGAGAACGCAAAGTCGCGGTCCGAGTTCTTTGCGAACTTAAGCGCGACTCCCTTTCTGTGAATGTCTCTGACTCACGTGAGAGAGAGTGGCGCTCCCGATCAGCAGACAGCCGGTCTTCGCGTTCCTGGATACTCTCTTGAGACCGCAAAGTCGCGGTCCGTGTTCTTTGTGAACTTAAACGTGACTCCCTTTCGGTGAACGTTTCCGATTCACGTGAAAGAGCGATGTGCTCTCGGTTAGCAGATAACCGTGCTTCACGATCTTCTTCCGATTCCTGAGACCTACAAAGTCTCATCCTTTTCGCATTTCGGCTACGCAGCGAAAGGTTAGTTTTTTTTCTTTGAGGCATTTTCAAGGAAAATTAAAGCAATAAACAAAACTAACAACACTTATGACTGAATAGCCTACAAACTTAAAAGAACGGTGCGTCGAACAGTCTAGTGTGACAACGTATCGTCTGTTCGTGGTCGTGACTCAACGAATTGGCAACACTAACTTACTGTATAACGATTGGCACTATTGGATTCAAACTACGAAGTAAATCAAATACAATCTTAACTTCGTACTTCAAACCAATGACCAAAGTTGACCAAACGAAACCAATAAGATAAGCAAATACTTTTTTTTCGACCAATTTAGAAAATCGATAAACCAAGCAACCAAAGAACTTTTACGACACACGCAAGAACTTTTAAGACACCTAACGAAACCCAATTTGCCTAGTAAACACGGTGGACGTCATCCTCGCGCGGAAAATCTTAACACCGCGATTCAGAAAATGACGTCATTTGCACAACGCCATCTATCGGATTTAGATTTCAACTATCAACATTAGTTCTATTTTTAGTCTTAAGATGTCGTTGCAAGTACTATACTTAATTGCGTAACGTAATATTTTACTTCTTGAACTCACTAAATTAATCATATCTTTTGATAGAGTGAACCGATTTCGATGAAACAAAAACTAAGTTAAACCTCAAGTTGCGTATAATTTTTGTATATAAACATTGTCAGCATTGAATTCGTAGATTTTACGTGATGTGCGCACAAACAAACAGACAAACAGACAAACAGACAAACAGACAAAAATTTCAAAAATGATGGAAATGGGTTCTGTTACTTATCTTTTCACACGCTGGCTATTTTTTGTTTCAATTTCTTCAATGTACAAAAATGACTTTTCTACAGATTTATTATATGTATAGATTATACGTATTTTTATATAAGGGTCATAGCTAGAGTCGTTTTGTAGATTCTGTCTACCCCCATGGAAAATAGATGTAAGTTTATATATACAATGTGTATTATTTTGGACCAACTTCTCAAAATTGACGAGGTCCGACTGTATTTTTTGGCTGGTTTTTGAAAGCTGGAGTTTGTGTTATCATGTGATCCCATTTAAATGTCACCAAGATCTGATGAAGAACTTCGGAGTTACACATTAGAACTCTTTAATAAATGACGGCAAATCACTCGGGATAGCTGCAATAGCATGTTACAACATTTCATAACTTGAAATGTTGTAACATGCTATTGTCACATTGGTACGCTGTAAAGGGGTACGCAGGTGTGACCAGTTCACCCTGGTATAGGTACTCTCATTTCACCGGTTTTGTTTAAGTTTCATGTTATTAAGTTAATCTATTCTGGCATCACTTTGGGCATTATAGGTACCTAACTAACAGAACTGTTGCATTATGTACCACAACTAAAAAGTGAAAATAAAAAACTTTTTTACAAAAAATAAAACCAGCTTCCAAATAAAAACACTACAAAGTGAAAAATAACCTCTTTTTCGGAAGTCGCTGTCAAAAAACGAAGAAACGAAATCAAGAACACCGGCTTCCGAAATCGAAGTTATTTTTCACTTTGTAGTGTTTTTATTTGGGAGTTGGTTGTATTTTTAACCCCCGCCGGAAAAAGAAGGGGTGTTATAAGTTTCACGTGTGTTGCTGTGTATCTGTGTATCTGTGTGTCTGTCTGTGGCACCATAGCGCCTAAACGGATTAACCGATTTCGATTTAGTTTTTTTTGTTTGAAAGGTAATTTTGTCGAGAGTGTTCTTAGCTATGTTTGAATAAAATTGGTTCAGCCGTTCAAAAGTTATGGGCATTTTACTGTTTGAATCGGGGTGTTTTCGCAAGTTAAATGCGTCGGGGGTTTTTTAAATTGTGAAATTTTACTTGTTATTAAAATAGTACTCAGTTTACCTACTCCACAAAGGGCTTCAAACAGCCTCTGGACCGAATTGAAATTTCGTTGGGCAGGAAAAGTAATATTCACCCAGGCCAGGTAGTGTTTTCACTCTGGCAGCTATAGAGTACCGAAAATGCACGTTGTCGAGGCTTTAGAAATTCGGACTTGCTCGTGATAAAAGGTTCTACGTAAGAAAATTCGATTTATGGTCTTTCGACTTTAATATATTTTCGATTCGTGTTATAGTGGCTCACATGGATGCAATTTGAGTATGTTGGTTTTTCTGGTGAAGTTATTCGAATTCTATTTTGATCAACTTACTTTGTGCTTTGCTCTTGATTTACTATTTTTATTCTTCATATTCATATTACGTACATTACTCGTATATTGCGAAATATTTGGAACGGATAACTACTAAATTAATGAAAACTTGTCTTTATTTATTTTTTGTTTAAAGCTCCATATTTATTGAGATACAAATATGCATCAATTAATTTGAAGCGACTTCTTCTTTGGCATGATTTTCTTGAGGTTTTGCGTCCGATAAAAAAACAAAAAAAAACTGCCACTAAATTATAATCATACCAGTTTTTATTCACAATTTTCATCAAACATTCAAAACAAAACAAACAAAATTCGTAGGTAGATAAAAATAAATACCTAGACAAAAGACGCGGACTGCATAGTTATTCAATTAACACTGGCCGTTAATAATATGCACAGCCAATTAGAATAATCACCGGACTGATGCAATACAAAATTAAATAGCTCGATTTATTGCTCCGAATGCTCACATTGCCTTCCCCCGGGCAATATGCTGCAACGACAGAGATGAGCCTTGTCTACACTAATATTATAAAAAGGAAATATTTGTTTCAAGTTTGTTTCTAATAGTCAAACTCAAACCCTCTTAATATTAAACACAGAATAAAGTTACACCAAGTTTCAACCTATGAATATGTATGGTTGATATTAATCTCTACTACCAATATGATTATGCTTGTTAGTTAATTTCACAAAGAACACATCACTTTTTCTCTTCATCTGTGCGTAATGTAATAATAGAAATAATAGATTTATTTATTGTCTTAGGCAAAGGTTCACAATGTAAATCATTTGTGTGTCTGTCTGTGTGCAATCGATTTGTATGCGATTTTCACCATCATTTACAGATTTATTCCGGAAGGTTTATGTATATAGTATGAAAATGCCGCATAATAAAGAAATCTCGGTCCTTTCTCAAGTCATAAAAACCGTGCAAAGATGTGGCACGTCGCTAGTCGAACAATACGTTTGAGATTATTGCATTGGATTTTTTGCGAATAATCTTTCTTATATCCGCTATCATGATTAATATTTCATCTTATATATTTTTTTCTTCCCCTTCACGTTTTTACACATTCTCATCTTTCATACTGGACTGACGCCAAAATCTGATCTCTGACAATGACTCGTCTCGAAACGAATTGAGTTCGATTCTTTCCTATCGTATAATCATGTGGGTCTTTCATACACAAAAAGCGGAATAACTTGCTGAAATATTCAGAAGTGAATGGAGTCTGGATGAATTCAAAAGAAAGAAAGAAAGAAATCATTTATTTGCTGATAATGTAATAATAAGAAGAATAAAAAAAAGAAGATAAGAAGAATATGAAGATAAGATCTTATCTGAGAAATAAAACTTTTTAAAACTAAATACTAAAAACTGTTTTTTTTAAAAGAGTAAGTATGGAGTTTCTTGTGCGTTCTTCTGATTTAAAACTAAATACTAAAAACTTTTTTTTTTAAAGAGTAAGTATGGAGTTTCTTGTGCGTTCTTCTCCATAACAAGCTACATATCCGAATGCACGGTAGAATCAATTTTTATTACTTGTAAATTTTAACGTTCAAAAGTTGAATGGCATACTTGAAATAAACACATTTGACTTTGACTTTGAGAGGTATTGTGTAGTTTGTATCACGATTAATTAGAGCTAGGCAAATTCATACGGGACACTCCCATGGTCCGCGGACGCAGGGGACGAAAGGCAGCGGGGGTGGTAAAACGTGGGCGCGGGACGGGGGTCACCTGATGGGAGCGTCGTCACATCATCGCACCGTCATGTCATTGGGTAGTAAAGTCCCCCGCCACCCGCGTGGACTATGGGAGTGTCACGTACGAATTTGCCAAGCTATAGTTTTTCTGAAACACCTGAATGTTTTTTTTGGTTCCATGTAAAAACCACGGCAGGTGGGCAGGGTGGCAGGCAGTTGCATTGCAGAGTGGACGGTAACAGGCCACGCGGGAGATCACCGATGAGGTGGACTGATCAAATTAAGTCCGTGCGCCAAACTTTCATGTAACCGGGCCAAATGGAGAGAGATCGTGCGACGAGTTACCACACCAGCGATTGGACAAAATTAATCGTGACCACGACCGCTCTGTCAAGAGCGAAACCAAGAAGAAGA
The DNA here is from genome assembly GCA_949775005.1 of Orthosia gothica. NCBI lineage: Eukaryota > Metazoa > Arthropoda > Insecta > Lepidoptera > Noctuidae > Orthosia > Orthosia gothica. The sequence continues at coordinate 15,420,471 of OX459042.1, forward strand.
AGAAAACCCAGAGAACAATGCAATTAGCTATTCATAATATCTGCCTAGCCTGTTCACTATGTTGGAGTTAGCTTCCAGTTTAATCGGATGCTGCTGAATACCAGTTTTAACAAGGAGCTACTGCTTATTTATCTGACCTTCTACTTATCCTAATATCAAATGTTCTCATGGCTTATTCGGCCAGTGTGTGTGTTTGCATGTTTGTTACTTTATGGATATGGATGAAATTTGGCACAGAAATAGATTATAGACTGGAATAGAACATAGGGAACTTTTAATCCAGGGAATATGTTCCCTTGAAATAATTTTTGAAATTCACGCGGGTGAAGCCACTGGCAGAAGCTAGTATTTTTATATTTCTCGCCAAGCTATAAGTATGGTTATTTCCACATCATCATAATTTCAGCCGAAAGACGTCCACTGCTGGACGTAGGCCTCCCCCAGGCGTCGCCACATTTACCGATGTCGTAAAAATCGTCTGAGATTTTTTTTTCTCCAAATAAATTCCAAAGTTATCAATAATAAAACAGTAGCTTAACAGCTTCAGAAGTAGAACTGGACAAAATTGAGAAAACCTGTCTCTAGATAGTCCAGTTCTCACAGTTATGTGACTTTTACTTGAAATCAAGACATTATTTCGACCAATTTTAAACTGTGCCAAAAATAATTTTCAAAAGGTAAGGTACTAGCAATTTCTAAGTTCATTCTATGTTTCAGACTTGCCTGCAACATAATAAAAATCAGCCACGCTCTATTGTAGAAAACAAAAAAATAAACAATGTCATGGCTACGACATGTACAAAAGAATAATTTATACTTATGGTTTTTTTGATGATTTGGTAATAGTTTTTTTCAGTGTATTCGATTTTGAATGATGAAGCAAATAACTACTCGTAAAAGATAGAAAAATTAATTTGCATTAAGCATTTCCATGAAATAGAGGATACTTATCTATCTACATAATTATATAAAAGCAAAAGGTCACTAAACACGAAATATCGAAAACTGCTTGACGTATAAAGATGAAATTTGGCAGAGAGGTTGCTCAAGTGACGTAAGTGCGCACTAAGGATTTATGGAAAATTCACCCCTGAGGGGGTAAAACGGGGGTTGAAAGTTGTTATGAAATTTCTACAGTTTGTAAGATGGAAATTTTAGATTTACGCTGTTGGTTTAAAAAAAGAGTTTATGTATTTATTGGTTTTTGGAAATTCCACCCGTAAGTGGATAAAAGGGGGTTGAAATTTTGTATGAACTTTCTACAGTTTGTAAATTAGACACGTGTAATTTTAGAATTACGCTGCTGGTTGACAAAAAGAATTTATGTATTTATTAGTTTTTGGCAATGCCACCCTAAAGGGGTAAAAAAGGGTTGAAAGTTTGTGTGAATTTTTTACAGTTTGTGAATTGGACACATGAAATTTTAGATTTACGCTTTTAGTTGATAAAAAGAATTCGTGTATTTATTGGTTTTTAGAAATTCTACCCCTAAGGAGATAAAAAGTTGAAAATTTGTTGGGCTTATATATTTGAAACTTGGCATAAATTCTAACCTAAGTAAATAGTAAAGACGATTTAGGGGATTTTAAAGATATTTGCAGGATTTTACTGTACAGGGCTTCTTTTTATGATGTAGGGGTGCACTGAGAAGGTATCTTTGGAAATACAACCTTTAAGGGTGTGAAACTAAAAAAGTCACCTGTAGGATAAAATATGGATAAAGACAAGTAAGAAATGGTTTCAAAAGAAACAGTTTTGCATCGAAACAAGAATACGTAATAGCTTATATGTAAAACAGATGCTTTATATGCACGCCTTGATATTAAAATCGTACTAAATATTTTTGGAAATATTTCATAGGTCAACATTCTCTTAGATGCAACATAACTGAACTTGACGACACGGTAGGCGCAGTGGTTATGCGATCGGCTGCTGCGCTGTATGCCGCGGGTTCTATTCCCACACGCAACAAATATTTGTATGGCATTCAGATAGTTGTTCCGGTCTGCTTGTTTGTTTGTGTATGTGCGTTTATAATTATGTTTGTGAATGCACTCACAATACAGGCAAAATTCCTAGTCTGGAGCAACGTTTTAAAAATAAAATAACTACAATGACAAAATCGCACGAAAACGACTTGTGTTTTAGACAGGTTTTCTTAAAATCACAACGAGAAACGGAAAGAAGAAAATGAATATGGAGGAGACCATAACTCAGTGGGGTCGCGAAGATTGTTATAGAAAAGGTTTCGTCACTCGGAAATATCCGTTGAGCTTACAAACCCCTTCCGTTTGCCCAAAATTTTTATATAAGGGTCATAGCTAGAGTCGTTTTGTAGATTCTACCTACCCCCATGGGAAATAGACGTAAGTTTATGAATATATGTGTATTATTTTTATTAAAAAATAAAATAAAAAAGAGTTTTTTGACAAAGATAAATTCTTTGTCTTTTGACTATATTGTATGCACGAACAATTTGCACGCTTATAATGTTAAGCAAAAACATGTATGCGCTGTATTTAATTTTGTACCATCTTTTATACCATGTTTTCATGCAAATAAATGTTATTTTATTCTATTCTATTCTAAAACAGTTTTCAGTTTGCTACCTACTCTACAAAGGGTTTCAAACAGCCTCTGGACCGAATTTAAATTTCGTTGGGCAGGAAAAGTAATATTCACCCAGGCCAGGCAGTGTTTTCACTCTGGCAGCAATAGTGTACCGAAAATGCACGTTATCGAGGCTTTAGAAATTCGGACTTGCTCGTGATATAAGGTTCTACGAAAGAAAATTCGATTTATGGTCTTTCGACTTTAATATATTTTCGATTCGTGTTAAAGTGGCTCACATTTTCAGTTTCTGGTGAAGTTATTCGAATTCTATTTTGATCAACTTACTTTGTGCTTTGCTCTTGATTTACTATCTTTTCAATCTTCATATTCATATTACGTACATTTTATTGCGATATATTTGGAACAAATACTAAATTAATTGAAAACGTTTATTTTTTGGTGTATTGCTACATATTTATTGAGTTACAAATATGCATCAATTCATTTGAAGTGACTTCTTCTTTGGAATGTTTTGCTTGAGGTTTTGCGTCCGATAAAAAAACAAAAAAAAACTACCACTAAATTATAATCGTACCAGTTTCATCAAACATTTCAAAACAAAACAAACAAAATTCGTAGGTAGATAAAAATAAATACCTAGACAAAAGACGCGGACTGTATAGATATTCAATTAACACTGGCCGTTAATAATATGCACTGATGCAATACAAAATTAAATAGCTCGATTTATTGCTCCGAATGCTCACATTGCCTTCCCCCGGGCAATATGCTGCAACGACAGAGATGAGCCTTGTCTACTTTAATATTATAAAAAGGAAATATTTGTTTCAAGTTTGTTTCTAATAGTCAAACTCAAACCCTCTTAATATTAAACACAGAATAAAGTTATGCCAAATTTCAACCTATGAAAATGTATGGTTGATATTAATCTCTACTACCAATATGATTATGCTTATTAGTTAATTTCACGTACGCAAAATACGCGCTTTTTCGTGGAGTTGCGGAAACCAGCCCGTTTTAACCTAACCTAGCCTAGTTAATTTCACAAAGAATCACTTTTTCTCTTCATCTGTGCGTAATGTATTAATAGAAATAATAGATTTATTTATTGTCTTAGGCAAAGGTTCACAATGTAAATCATTTGTGTGTCTGTCTGTGTGCAATCAAATTTTATGCGATTTTCATCATCATTTACAGATTTATTCCGGAAGGTTTATGTATATAGTATGAAAATGCCGCATAATAAAGAAATCTCGGTCCTTTGTCAAGTCGTAAAAAGCGTGCAAAGCTGTGGCACGTCGCTAGTCGAACAATACGTTTGAGATTACTGCATTGGATTTTTTGCGAAGAATCTTTCTTATATCCGCTGTCATGTTTAATATTTCATCTTATATATTTTTTTCTTCCCCTTCACGTTTTTACACATTCTCATCTTTCATACTGGACTGACGCCAAAATCTGATCTCTGACAATGACTCGTCTCGAAACGAATTGAGTTCGATTCTTTCCTATCGTATAATCATGTGGGTCTTTCATACACAAAAAGCGGAATAACTTGCTGAAATATTCAGAAGTGAATGGAGTCTGGATGAATTCAAAAGAAAGAAATATAGAAATCATTTATTTGCTGATAATGTAATAATGAGAAGAATAAAAAAAAAAGAAGATAAGAAGAATATGAAGATAAGATCGTATCTGAGAAATAAAACTTTTGAAAACTAAATACTAAAAACTTTTTTTTAAAAGAGTAAGTATGGAGTTTCTTGTGCGTTCTTCTCCATAACAAGCTACATATCCGAATGCACAGTAGAATCAATTTTTATTACTTGTACATTTTACCGTTCAAAAGTTGAATGGCATACTTGAAATAAACTCATTTGACTTTGACTTTGAGAGCTATTGTGTAGTTTGTATCACCATTAATTAGAGCTAGGCAAATTCATACGGGACACTCCCATGGTCAGCGGACGCAGGGGACGAAAGGCAGCGGGGGTGGTAAAACGTGGGCGCGGGACGGGGGTCACCTGATGGGAGCGTCGTTACATCATCGCGCCGTCATCTCATTGGGTAGTAACAACGTCCCCCGCCACCCGCGCGGACAATGAGGGTGTCACGTACGAATTTGCCAAACTATAGATTTTCTGAAACACCTGAATATGTTTTTGCCTTCCATGTAAAAACCAGAGTACAATGCAATATGCCATTCATAATATCTGCCTAGCCCGTTCACTATGTTGGTGTTAGCTTCTAGTTACCAGTATTTTACAAGGAGCTACTGCCCATTTATCTAACCGTCTACTTATTCTAATATCAAATTATTTTTTCTCATGGCTTATTCGGCCAGTGTGTGTGAATGTATGTGTGTTACTCTTTCACGCAACAACTACTTAACGGATCTGGATGAAATTTTGCACAGATATAGATTAGTCTGCAATACAACATAGGATATCTTACTATTCCGGGCATATGTTCCTTTGGGATAATTTTATTTAGATATTTCTCGCCAAGTTATAAGTATGGTTATTTCCACATAACTACAGTATATTTTATGTAAATAGAGTAAAGCTGCTCCGCACTTTTTTAAGGTAAATAATTACTGATTATGACTTTCATGACTTGTCGAATGTGTGCCTCTGCAAGATATTTAAATTGTATGGCCATATTTCCCGCAAAATTAGTGATAAATTAAATATAATTGTCACTGACAAAGTCGAAGGTGAACGGCCTAGAGATAGAAGTCCTTTAAGCTGGTCAAAGCCTCAGAAGCCGTGCATGTTGCTGAGAATACGAGCAAGTGGAGAATCATCATCAAAGATAAAATTTTGAAACCATGATGTGGTCACGAGCGCCAGCATTGCGGTATCAATGCAAGGAGGAGGATCATGGCTTTATATTCCTATACAAAATTAAAAATGTCTCGGTTTAGTGGCTGCCTACCTCGTTAAAGAAAACTCTGCTACGTACAATATTAGATTTAAGTTCATAGCATATTTTTTGCCAAATTGTAATTATTATTAATTAACACATCTACCTAAAATTGAACCCATTTTCAATTGAACTTTGAAAATCTATCATCTTTAAATATTTTCGTAGCCATCGTAGAGGGGTCTACGAAGAGCTTACGAAGATACAAATCCCTTTCTATAACTTTTCTATTAGGTACTGCTATTAATCAACAAAAATATACTTCTAGCATTATTTTTATGTTGTTAAACATAGTTACAAAAGGTCACGTCAAGTTTCGTAACAAATAAAATTACAACAAAAAATACTGTAAGGCGTTGATTGATGTATTGCCATTTCTTACTATTAAATCGGTATACATACGTGTTTTATGACTCATTAAGCAACTGACACTCTATTCTATACGAACTACATCGTGAGGTTAACTCGCACTTGACCGATTTAATTCTTAGTTAAAAGCCACCCACCTAAAGCTAGTCTACTCAAGTGTGCCTTAATAGGTGCAAGGTCTATTGATTTATTAGCTGACAGATATTTATTACAGCTATCTATTGTAATAAGTATCAATTTAATTCAATTACCCAAATATATTCAAGCATTACCATATTTATCTCATACCTACTTTCCTGCGGAGAAATAACAGGATGTTATGACATTCGCTATTTGATTTCTACAATCTTTTTATAAACATTTCCAGTCTTATTTACAATTATCTCTTATTTACGTTCAAGTCTATAAAGTCTGTTAAAAGATTGTGAATCAGGAATCTGCTTAAAAGATGCTGATCTGTTTACAATCACAATCTAGATACCTATTTTGTAAAACTAAAATTGAAATTATTTTGCCGAGATTTATCCAATCCAATCAATCTGCCTAGCCTTTTCCCAACTATATTGGGGTAGGTTTCCAGTTTTACTGGATTCAGCTGAGTACCAGTGTTTGTTTGTTACATGGAGCGACTGCCTATCTGACCTCCACAACCCAGTAACTGGGTAACACAGTACCCCTTGACAAGACTGGTGTCAGATCTCAAGCTTCCGACTAATCGTAACGAGTGTCAAAGAACTTCAGATGACAGCCGGGACCAACGGATTCACGAGCTTTCCGAGGCACGGAGAAAACTCGGTATGTTGAAATGGTCACCCATCCAGGGACCAACCTCATCAAGCGTTGCTTTACCTTGATGATCGACCAGTGCGAGCTCCTCCTCCTCCGAAGATTTATCCAATCCATAACAGCTTAATGTATATTCAAAATACTGCCAAAAAAACCTTCCAAATACCAAATGAATTAATAGGACGCATCAGTAAGGAGTTGTCAAGATTGTGTCCAATGAAAATTGCAATTTATTTGCCCATCTAGATATTATTAGTGTAAGGTATACAATAACAACTAATTTAATAATTGGTTTTCAAATCCTGGTAAAAACTTTAAAATACCAAATCAATTAAGAAGACGAATCAATAAGGAATTGTTAAGATTTTGACAAATGAAAACTGCAATTTATTTGCCAAGCTAGATTAAATTTATCAATAAATACAACAAAGATATAAATTATAATATTTCTGTCAAAAAACTTTAAAATACCAAATCAATTAAGACGGTGCGTCAGTAAGAAAATATCAAGTTCATTGATTTATTGTAAGCAAATTTATAGGATATTTATAATGGCGGCATATTGACAAATTTTGCAATACCCTACTGTATAATATAAGTATTTTCCGCCTCAGAAGAACATAATTGATTATCCTTCAGGTCAAGCGAAAGAATCCCGTCATATAAATCGGTTTACCTCGACAGTAAATGGGCTTGGCGTCAAATTCTATAAAGCGAAATATTTTCAATAAGCAGAACTAATGATGAATTGTCATTGTCTCTAACGGCAAAAATATTAATTACCATGTTTCTGTATTATTGTCTACGTTTCCTATTATTAATAAATATATAGGTATCTACATAATTATTATAAAATAATGTTGTTTTTCGTATATGTCTGTGTGACCGGAATTGTCTTCTAAACCACGCAAGGAATTTGATTGTGGTTTTCAGCAATCTGAAAGTTGTAACACTGAATGTTGTATAATAGGTTGACGTCATCATCATAGCAGCTGAAATATGTCCACTGGTGGACTTAGGCCTCCCCCAAATGTTGCACATGTCATCTATATATTCGGTCCACCTTGTAGGAGGCATTCCAATGCTGTGTTGCCAGGTACCTACGCAATCGCCACTCCAGAACCCATAATGCATATATATCGAACTTGCATATAACAGAAATCTCTAGAGTTATCGGATCATTGCTAGTTTAATAAATGTATAAATATCAGATACAGGTGCAAAGATATAGCATTGACCTTTATCGTGTCATGAGTTTGTCTATGACTAAACCGTTTATGGCCAAACTTCGGTTGATCTTACCAAATGTCAGGAACTCTGACTAATGTGGTATATTGCGCAGTGACACGTCTATGACGTTGACTAAATAACATATTATAACTATACTTCGACTTTCTTAACGACCATGATCTCACCACGGCAATGAACGAAAATGATTTGTCTTATAATGCTGTCGTTAAAAATAATAATAATGTAGCCGACTTATTAATTATCTGGTTGCTATTTAAAACGTGAGTTTGTAATTCATTGTAACTATGAGAGCTATTGTAAGTGCATTCCAAGCGTACGTAATCGTGAAGGACTTAAATCGAATTGGCTGACTTCCGCTTGTCATGTCTTAGAATGTTATAAACCCCAGACAAAAAAAAATGCTTATAAACTATTTAAACATATTTAGACAAAAAAGATTAAGTCTTAATTTATAAATACAACGACACGTCCTATGACTAGTCAAATAACCCGCCCCTAACGGTTCTCAGCACAAATGTGCCCATAACGTTTGCAGCATTGCCGCGTTGGATTGTAATGGCTAACCTTTGCACCAAGAACGAGCTGGAGTGGGGGGGTCACCCGTTTTGTCACGGAGTTTGTGCTTGTGTGTGTTATCTCGCTGATGAGCTTCTTGGCCTCAGTGTCCCAACCACCCATGGTCTTAACGGCAATGGGTACAAAATGGTAACGGTTTAGCAACAGTGCGTACTTCACCCTCTTCCCCTCAGCGGCATCTTCTGCTGCTGCTGACGGCGAGAGGACGGTGCGATCAAGGTGGCTTGCGGCAACAGTGCTGACGCAAGTTTTTTTTTTTAAGTCTTACTTGAAAAAAAAGGCTTTAATCGCGAAGCGACTATGCCAGCCTCGTAGGTATACAAAGTTAATAATAATAAATAATAACTAAGATTTTAAATTAATTTAACAATCCCTATGTTCTAAAGCCTGCTTTGGCTAGCTTATACAAAGCTCTTGCCTCCCTTGACAAAGGTGACGCAAGAACACTGTTGCATCTTCATACATCTAGTGACTTAGGTAGGATTGAAATTCTTTCGGCCTCGTTCTGGACGCATTCCATCAGTATATGGTAAGTGTCTTCCACTGACGCAAGTTGCATGGGACGACTTCAGCGACTTCAGCGCGCGTGGGACGACGTTACGTCTAGGTTGATCCAGGAACGGATGTTGATACACTGAAAAAAATAAGCGGTAAAAACAATCGAAAAAACATTGAACTGTACTGCTTTAAACAGTAAAATATGAGCCTAACGTTCAAAGCAGTAACTTTTAATGAGCCGAAAACAGTAAAAGCTTGACAATAAATTTTAATGTTTCAAACATTAAAAAAAAAATTAATGTTTAAGACAGTAATTTTTTTAAATGTTTTAAAACATTAAAAAAAACTAATGTTTTAAACATTAAAAAAAAATTAATGTTTAAGACAGTAATTTTTTTTAATGTTTGAAACATTTAAAAAAAATAATGTTTTAAACATTAAAAAAACTTTAATGTTTTAATACTCTTTAAAACAGTAAAAAATAATGTGCGTACACAGTAGCGGGTACTGTAAGTGCACAGTTACAGGTAACGTTTAGGATAGTACTTTTTAATGTGCGTGCACAGTATCGAGTAATGAATTTCACAGTTGCATTTAACGAGAAGGATAGTACTTTCTAATGTGCATGCACAATAGCTGGTAATGAGCTTCACAGTTACATTTAATGAGAAGGGTAGTACTTTTTAATGTGCATGCACAGTAGCGGGTAATGCATTTCACAGTTGAAGGTAACGGAAAGGGTAGTACTTTTTAATGTGCGTGCACAGTAGCGGGTAATGAGTTTCACAGTTGCACCTAACGAGAAGGATAGTACTTTCTAATGTGCATGCACAATAGCTGATAATGAGCTTCACAGATACATTTAACGAGAAGGGTAGTACTTTTTAATGTGCATGCTCAGTAGCGGGTAATGAGTTTCACAGTTGCATTTAATAAGAAGGATAGTACTTTCTAATGTGCATGCACAATAGCTGGTAATGAGCTTCACAGATACATTTAACGAGAAGGGTAGTACTTTTTAATGTGCGTGCACAGTAGCTGATAATGAGTTTCACAGTTTCATTTAACGAGAATGATAGTACTTTTTAATGTGCATGCACAATAGCTGGTAATGAGCTTCACAGCTACATTTAACGAGAAGCGTAGTACTTTTTAATGTGCGTGCACAGTAGCGAATAATGAGTTTCACAGTTGCACCTAACGAGAAGGATAGTACTTTTTAATGCGCATGCACAGTAGCTGGTAATGAGTTTCACAATTGCACCTAACGAGAAGGATAGTACTTTTTAATGTGCATTCACAGTAGCGGGTAATGAATTGCACAGTTAAAAGTAACGAGAAGGATAGTACTTTTTAATGTGCATGCACAGTAGCGGATAATGAGTTTCACAGTTGCACCTAACGAGAAGGATAGTACTTTTTAATACGCATGCACAGTAGCTGGTAATGAGTTTCACAATTGCACCTAACGAGAAGGATAGTACTTTTTAATGTGCATTCACAGTAGCGGGTAATGAATTGCACAGTTAAAAGTAACGAGAAGGATAGTACTTTTTAATGTGCATGCACAGTAGCGGGTAATGAGTTATACAGTTACAGGTAACGTGAAGGATAGTACTTTTTAATATGCATGCACATTAAAAAGTACTATTATTCACGTTACTTGTAACTGGGCACTAACCGTACCCGCAACTGCATACACATAAAAATATTATCCTTCACATTACCTGTAACTGAGCAAGTACAGTAGCGAGTACTGCACGTGTACAGTAGCAGGTATCGTGAAATAAAAAAAAATGTTCTTTAGGACATTTATTTTAAAATAATCACACGTATTAAAGTAGTAAAATTCTTATATTTACTACAAAATAAATGGAAAACCAACCAACATATTTAAACTTAGATAATTTAAAGATAATTATTATTAAAGGTCTATCTATTCATGATACACGAAATCTCTTAAGGGGTCATTGTACTCATCATTATGAACAGCTTTTATTACTATGGGACAAAACCCTGAATCGCGAAAAAAAAAACGGCTATTCCATACATTTTGACGAGTTATTGCGAACATATTGTAGAGAACAGCTGATTTTTTTTTCGTGATTCAGGGTTTGGTCTTGTAGTAAAAGTTGTTCGTAACGATGAGTACAATGACCTATTAAGAGATTTCGTGTATGAACAGATAGACCTTATATGCACATAGTCATTTCAGTCCAAAATGTAAGTACAATATTTATAATTAAGTAAAATACCAAAACAATATTATATCGAATATATTTAGAATTAAGTAAATTGAAACAAGGTTCTATAGTCTTAAGGGTAATTGCTACTGAACTTAGTCTGAAAATAATCATACATATTAAACTTGTAAAATTCTTATATTTACCACAAAAAAAATGGAAAACAAACCCAAATATTTACACATAAATAACTTAAACATAATATGTTGTATACACATCGTCAATTGTCAACGAGTGTTGTTGTGTTTTTAATACGTTGATCTTTATACCTAAAATTTAATTTAAAACTTGTTGTAATCACAATAGTCCAAAATTTAAGTACAAATATTATAATTAAGTAAAATACCCAAACAATATAATATCCAAAATATTTAGAATTAAGTAAATTATAACAAGGTTCGAGTCAAGGGTAACTGCTACTAAACTTAGTCTGAAAAAAATCTTATATTTACCACATAATAAATGGAAAACAAGCCAAAATATTTACACTTAGATAATTTAAAGATACATAAATTATATAAGGTCTATCTATTCATACACGAAATTTCTTAATGCTCATTGTACTTACTCATCATTAAGAACAACTTTTACTATTGGACCAAACCCAGAATCGCGATAAAAAAAATTAGGTGTTCCCTACAATATTATGTTCGCATTAACTCGTCAAAATGTATGGAACAGCTGATTTGATGATGATTTTTCGCCATTCAGGGTTTGGTCCCATAGTAAAAGTTGTTCGTAATGATGAGTACAATGATCCCTTAAGAAATTTCGTGTATGAACAGATAGACCTTATACAGGGTGGCCGGAACATTGACGTCCAAAAATTAAATTTCGGTCCCTCGTATTGTGGGGTATGGAATTAAAGAGGTGATACGACCGGAAACAATTGCCTTCTACGCAGTGATATTGTTCAAACCTGTGGTGCTGATGAAAAACTTGGAAATGCACTTTTAACGCTCGTACGTTTATGACAACAGTATTACAAATAAAACAGGTAACCATTTTTACTCAGCAGACATACTACAATCACTCAATAAACTTAGGACAGACGATGAAACTCTGTTTTTTGAAATAACATTTGCAGAAAACTTGTAAATGGCCCTTTCTAGGAATTGCCAGATCAGTAAACATTCACTAGGATACTCTAAATTAAAAGCCCATATAATTTTAAAACATGTATCCACTGTTTTGCAGATGTTTGGCAATTCGTAGAGAATATCATCAACAACAACGTAACGTGCTATTATATTTTTCAACGGACCTGCAACTATCATATAAGGTTGGATGGTCAATCCCAAAGACTTGTACCTGTCGTGTCGCTTCAATCGCTCTTCCAAGACTTGTCTTTGCTCTTCAACATGCAATATAAAGCTTTGACGCACTTCTGCAGCGGAGATTCTCTTCTTTTTTAAGTGAACAGGTCCAATTATGTGGGGAATAAGGAGTAATACAGCGAGAACGCTCGTTTCAGGATCTTGATCTGTCAAGCAACAAGAACAAAAATTAGTTACTGTTATTTTTAATAATCATTTTTAGTAATCCATGAATTTCACTGATATTTTTAAGTGTCTGGAAATGAATGTTAAATCTACCTACATTACACTATAACATCTACTGTAAACCCATGAAAATCAATAAATATATTGAATTGAATTGATTATTTTGACTTTGAAATTGGCAGGGCTCCGACCAACCAAAATTTTATCTAGACTAGAATGATTCATTTAATTGAAGCATGGTATTGAAAGAGGTGTATATAACTCTTTTGGGTGGCTAGGCAGTTAGTTATACGACGGTATTTATTAAGCGGCTAGAAATAGTCCAGCCAAATAAATGATTGACACGTTACTTTATTTGGTGGAACTATACTACGAGTATAGCAAACTCACCTTGCACTAGTTTCTTAAGTTCCTCTTCAAATGGTGATCGTCTTGATAAGGTTTTAGATATATTGAGTAATTTGCTCTTTAGTAACGGTAGTTTATCATCTAATGAATGTTCATTTTCAGGATACCAGTGATTGAAGTCAGCAGTGAGCTGAAATAAATTGATGTAGTTTGAGAAACCTTAAAAGTTTACGACTAAAGTAATACATTAAGAACTCATAGTAGGTAGTGAAAAAATTTACCAATTCATGTCCCCAAGAGCGCTTCAAACATGGGAATTCTTGGATATAAGACTCTTTTTCATTTGAGAGAACACGTTGCTTCCGATACAGGTTGGTGCTTTGCCACTTTTCTGCACACAAGGCATAATTATCAGAAGAGCAACGTAACCACTCCAGGCACTCCTCTTCCTCTTGCGTGATGGATATTTTATTACTATGTAAACTAACACTGTTACATGTAGATGTAGACTGTTCTGGAGTTAACGTCTTCTCTAGAGAGCGTCGTGCTCGCGGTTGATACACTTTTTGTCTTCGGTACTTGGCTTTTAAATTTACCACTGCGTCGTAGAGCCGGCCGTGAGCTCGTTGTATTCCAGCTTTTGGTTTGGTATAATAACAATGTAGATTTTCTGAAGGAAATAACCGTTCTGAAAAGAAAAACAACAACAAAATATAAAAACATAAGACACCAAAAGAAGTATAATCCATTAAAAGTGAAAGTGAAGCTTACTTACTTATCTCGCTAAGCCAACTTAAATATATATCAGCAGTTACATTTGACCTGGGGTCATGTCTAAGAATTTCCTTTGAAATTACTTGTACTAATATTTTTCTAAATTGTTCTCCCAATGACTTTTCTTGATCATGTTGAAGTAGCAGTTGACCATCTGGAGTAGTTGCCAAGAGCAAAGCAAGATCCTAAAAATAAAAACATGTCACCAATCGTCTTATATAGTTTTATACAGGATGTTTAGAAGCTAGGTATAACGCTCATAATGCTCCAAATGGTGTCAACTATCACACCTGGCTTTGCACCCAGCTTCCAAACATCCTGTATTATTGTATAAGCATAAATTAACTAAAAAGTTTAGTGTGTATCTTCAAATTCTACCTAACTTAGAAAAAAATTAGATACTGGAAAGATGTGTTACTCAAAAATGCACAGTGTGGTATTATAAATAAGTAATAGAAATCTATTTTCGTTTGTGTACATTATCCAGGATCTCAATGTATTACATACTTACAAGTCGAATAGCTAATCTCCTTTTTTGGAGTTGGTTAAAAATAGGGGATGGTGAGTTGATATTACCATGTGTACCGACCAGGCGACTGGTTGTGGTGATTTTGCAGTACAAATAAAACTACTTACAAAATTGGCATGTGAAGACACAGAAGATCGTGATGAGATGCTAGGTGACGCTGGAAGGGATTTGATTGGACTCGTGAAACTCTGCGTCAGTCCGTCTAAAGAGTCTCCATACTTTGAAATTATTTGGTCTAAATCGTCATCACTCTGTAATAAACACTTGTAAATAACTATGCAGGTATGTTTTCCTGACCTTTAACATAGAGCTTAGTAAAGGTAAAAACTCAGAAAATATTATCATTAGACTTATTGAGACTGTGTCTTAAATTACCTTCTCAAGCGACACCTTCCACTCTGACAGAACTTTTTTAAATTTTGCTTGCGGTCCTATTGCAGGAAATAATGCCCTCACTTGCGCATCATCTAATAATTTTAAAGCTAACGCGTCTACTTCGTTTTCTGAAAACAGTAAGATAAAAAACTTACAACAATACACATTCTTTATACTCCTTAACACATACACCCTTAAATCATTTAAGTGTGTCAATAGTAGCATGCTTTTGTACTGGAGGTTTAAATTGAATGTATTTTTTAATGATGTATTATTATGACTGAACGTTCTATGTGCATGCATAGCTTAACTCCGCCCCTAATGCCGGGAATATACGTCAGTTTTTTTCATCACAGTCTGATCTGGCCTCATCTGACCGGAAACAAAATCTGACGTGTATTTCCAGCCCATTTTGAACTGTCTGACCTTGATTTACAGTATTTTTATTATTTTTATTCTTATTCGAAGCAAAGACACTATAACCACAACACAATGATCACTACTTATTAGAAAACTAAGTCCTCCGCCGCGTCTGTCTGTCTTTTCGCGATAAACCAAGAATAATAAACGATTTTCATGCTGTATTCACCAATGGATAGAGTGATTCTCGAGGAAGGTTTTAGTATATAATGTTAAGCGGGCGGGCGGGCCCCGGGCATCAGCTAGTATTGAATAAAGTACCTCCTGTTTTACACTCCGTCGATAAAACGCCACAGTTTTGCACTAATTGGTTTCGCATCAAGTCACACTAGTCATGAAAAAGAAATTCAATTAAATTATTACATAATGAAGGGTGAACAGTTTTTTAACGATACCTACCTAGTACGCGGAAAGCGCCGTAACCTTCGGGTAACTTCGTATTCTCAATGGCGAGCGGTCGAGCGCGAGCGTTAGAGTCCGTCCAACGAAAGAAGTCGCATAAGCCGCATCGCGAAGGCGCTAGTTTCTATGCGACCTCTAACAAATCTTGTTAGTTCCATGTATTTCCGCGGGACTTTTTTCGTTGAACGCATTCTATGAACTACTGGGCCGCCGCACCCGCCGCACTGGGTATGACGTCATACCCGATGTAAATACGATTTAAGTTCGGCGCGTAGCTCGACATTATTATACCTATCGGGTACGGACCGGGTCTCAGCTGTACATACGCGGTCTGCGTACTGGTAAATTCATACTGGGTTTTTATACCTGTACCAGTAAATACGCATCATCCCTAGCCAAAACCTTGCCAAGTTACGTGCCGATAACTATAATGAATGTCACATTTATATTTAACGAGAAGGCTAGTACATTTTAATGTCCTTTTTTTCAAGATGGCTACGATTACACAATAATTATGTAGTACCTACAATCATGATTTATCTCAATATTAAACACATATTACATCTGTCATTAGCAATGCCACACAAACTAACAATATAGAGGTAAACTATTTAATTAACCAAAACCGTTTTTCCTTAAAATTTTCAAATGGAACTTCTTTGAATGTTCAAGTTTTTGTGTGGCTAGGTTTATTATAGAATATACCTAGCCACACAAAAACTTGAACAAATCATTCAAAATTACTTATATGAATAGTCATATTTAAGTAATTTAGAATGAGCTGTCCTTTCGTAAGTATTTCCATTTCAGTAACATAACGGTCTTATTTATGAAATGATTTAAGTATTCCTAGATAAACCTATTTAAGTAGGTAACATAGTTCATAAAATGGCTTACCTCTAAATACATCAATGTATTTTTGAAATCCCCATTCCCTGAGGAGCTTCGCTGTGGTCTCAATCTCGTCACCCATGATAGATTCTTCAATTTAATCAAATATACGAATACACTGCAGCCACAACCATTTTTTTTTCTGTGCACGTATGTACGCGTAGCTGTCACAAGATTCAAATGAAAGAAATAAATATATTGGCGCCGGCGGCCGGCGGGGAACGTTAACGGTGTTGCCAACAGTTAGGGCGTTTGTGCACTACAAGGAATTTTACTGTCCGGCAGTCCGATTATTTACGATCGATCGATTTATTTTCTCATCATCCTTGTACTGTACTCAAAATTGGTATTTTATTTTAACTTCCTTTACTAACATAATTTAAGTACTTACTAATACTACCGATGGGTTTAATTTAAGGAAAAATCAAAAAATTGTATGTCGTTTTTGTGGCGAATAAACACTTTTTCTTTCTTTCTTTCTTCTTTCTTATTAAATAATGCATTTTTTAAAGTACTGACATCCGTATACGGGGCAGTACCAATCGATAAACAGGTAAATCTGTTCATAGTGTCCATGATGTCTTCGAATTCGTCGGACGATGAGTTTTTTCTCCTCGAAAGGGTTCATTAAAAAAAAAGGACAATAAACAAAGACATAAAAATAAAACATCTAAAGACACAGATTACACATACATACAAAGTTCAACACACACACAACACATACACACAAAGAAAACACAAACATAAAAAGTTCGATGAATCCATGATTATATAGTTATTATATAATATTAGTTACTAATCTCCTCCCAATATTTGTCAATCATATTTTTGTTGCTGTATAATTTGTGTCTTTTGTCCCACAATGGTGGCTTAGCAAAAACCAATGCTATTAAAACTTCGCAATCCAAATCACCAAACACCACCAGAAAACCACTAACGAAAAACTGCCCTACTCTCATAGTTGCAAAATTTACCACTAAACAATTTTTAGTTATTATGAAAGAAAACAATAAGTAGAAATAATCATTGGTTTCTTTTATGATTACGTAATACTAACAATCAATAAATCAATATTATTATTTTAACTACTAAAACCCCGGATCGAAACCACCAGTTTTAGTGGAAAATCCACTAGGTTGGCAACACAAATTGCCGAAACAGACGTGATCACGTGACGTTTACCCAAGAAAGAAGCGAGTTTCGACTTGTTCTATTTTGGTCATTGAGATAGGAAATATATGGAGGCGCCGCGATGTTCTATACATACATTAGCTTATACAAATATGAGTGAAATACGATACAGAATGTGAAACATCGTTTTGTTTCATTCTTTCTAATGTAGTAAACGTATTTGATGAAAGAGACAACAATATTTCAGTGGTTGCTCATTATGGCAACATTTTGTTATGACTTAGTGACGGTTGTAGGTACGTGCCATATTCGCCATTTTATGAGACGAATTTTGTGGTTGTGTTCGTGGTAGTCCTGCTGTCAAATGGTTGTTTACATATTGTATTATTGAGATTTGTAAGTGTGTGTGTGTTGCTTGATTGACACAACCTTAGAATCGGCGGCTATTTTATGAGACATTTTGAGGTTTAGGTAGGCACGTTTTTTTCGTAGGTATTTCCAGTCCATATTATTTAGTATGTCTATGATTTTGGTTCAATCAAGCAGTTCTTTTTAATGTCAAGACAGTAATTTTAATCGTTTGAAATTCATCGTTAGGTATAAACAATCAGTTTTCAATTTACATATTTAACTCGTTGCCAACAAATCGAAGTTAGGTTCAAATTCAATCTATTTAACTCGTTGCCAACAAATCGAAGTTAGGTTCAAATTCAATCAGTTCAGTCGCATTATCATCTCAGCGACAATCAATGTCAAAAATGTATAACAATTGATTGTATTTAAGTACTTACCTACTTAGTTGGTAACGAAAGTGAAAGAAGTCTTTTTTTAGGGTTCCGTAGCCAAATGGTTACTATGGAATCTTTATAGATCCGTCCATGATCAGTTAGTTTTATTTTGTTATCTTTTATCTCTTATTACAGAGATAGATACGATTAATGCGTTATCCTTTGCAAAGTTTTGTTAAAGGCCTACAGTTACTTTCACTACACTCCGATATATATTCGATCTGGTTTTAAATCCCTATGTAGGTACTTTATAATTGCTGTAAATCCTAAAATAATATTAATGTGGACACTCTACAAGGAATTCATTCAGAATTATTATTGCAAAGAAAGTGAAACTTATTACGAGATTTTAAAAATTAAGAAATAATGAAAACTGGGGATAATGCGATTTCTTTTGATGCACGATTCACCTTACTTCGATTCATGATATTCATAAATAACTTCGATAGCCAGAAGCAGATATAAATGACACACGAAAAAACTACCTAAGTAGGCATAGGTGTAAATTAATTAACCGTTAATAACTAACACCATTGGCCATAGGTTTAACAGTACGGAATAAAATACTTTCTCACATAACATTGATTACTGATAACCTTGACCTTACACTGCACACATTCTTCATACAAGCAAGAGGTCAACTCTAAGTGGTTGACACGTTAGGCGCAGGTCACACTGTGAGCTTAGCTAACTTTGCAAAGCCTAGCTTATTTTAGAGTCAGCCAGGAGCTAACATAACAACATGTGAAATGCCAACAGTGATGTTAACTTACGAGTTCCAATTAATTTTGTTTTGGTCTTCGTTATCAAAACAAAACTGTCTAGCCTCTTTACACGCAGGTCGGGAAGAGGAGCTTCATTAGAATTCAATGTTGGAAACTAGAGTTTACTATGTTATACTACTTGTAGGTTGACCTGCGGGGCGAGCATGGCCTACTGTACCATGCTTGAGTCACACATTTTTATCACAGTTTGGGAGCAAAAACCGTGACAAAATGCGTGTCTCCAGCCTATCACAGAGGTCGTGCTCGACCGCGATGTGATGGTTGCGGGGCTCCGCTGGATGCGGGACTGATCAATGCTTGGTGGAGGTCCATGTCCAGCAGTGGACGTCTTTCGGCTAATATGATGATGACGATTAGTTTTAACGATCAAACCATTACAATTTACTGCCACATCACGTTAACTTTTTGTCAAACCATGATCAGTTAGTTTTAATGTGCTATCTGTTAAATGAAATGTTTTATTCGATTTGTTTTAACGATCAAGCCATTACAATTTACTGCCACATCACGTTAACTTTTTGTCAAACCATGATCAGTTAGTTTTAATGTGCTATCTGTTAAATGAAATGTTTTATTCGATTAGTTTTAACGATCAAACCATTACAATTTACTGCCACATCACGTTAACTTTTTGTCGAACCATGATCAGTTAGTTTTAATGTGCTATCTGTTAAATGAAATGTTTTATTTGATTAGTTTTAATGATCAAACCATTACAATTTACTGCCACATCACGTAAATTTTTGTCGAACCATGATCAGTTAGTTTTAATGTGCTATCTGTTAAATGAAATGTTTTATTCGATTAGTTTTAACGATCAAACCATTACAATTTACTGCCACATAACGTTAACTTTTGTCGAACCATGATCAGTTAGTTTTAATGTGCTATCTGTTAAATGAAATGTTTTATTCGATTATTTTTAACGATCAAACCATTACAATTTACTGCCAAATAACGTTAACTTTTGTCGAACCATGATCAGTTAGTTTTAATACGCTATCTGTTAAATTAAATGTTTTATTCGATTAGTTTCAACGATCAAACCATTAAAATTTTCTGCCACATAACGTTAACTGTTTCTCGAATCATGATCAGTCAGTTTTAACGTTCAATCATTAAACGTTACTGTTTTGCTTTTTAATGTTTTACAAACATTCATTTTTACTGTAAAAAGTCAGTAAATCTTAATGTTATAGCTTTAATGTGCGGTAGTAACATTTTATTTTTTTCAGTGTAGGTTTCCTGTTTCACCTGCGGTTCCATTGCGGAGGCCGATGGCCATCATGCTTTGAGTTGTTGTCATTGCTCGGTAAGGTTCCCATGTCACCATGCGCTCAATGATATTGTGCGAAGGGCATTGGTGTCAGCAGATGTCCCCTGCGTGCTGGAGTCTCCGGGTCTGTGTAGGACTGACGGCAGGAGGCCAGACGGGCTGACCCTGGTGCCTTGGAAGAATGGCAAGTGCTTAATATGGGACGTAACTTGAATTTTACAGTAACCTTTTGTCATAAAATAAATAAATGACTTTTGGCTTGGTCCCTAGGTAGCAGTGTATGCCTTTCGAAAAAGATGATGATAATAATCTATCTGCATTAGCACCCAAGTTGTAGCTTCTACCTACAAATATTTATCACCCCACATTATTGGGAAAAAGCAAAGTATCACTACACTTATTTCTCATACACTTATTCAATAGAATGTCAGTTCCCGCGGTAAATGCTGGCACTTGGTTGCACCGCGGCGTGCACGCGTCACGGCGCTCGGCGGTAGTTCGTGCTGTGGCTGGCAGGTGGCGCAACCCACCGTATCATGGCGCCACACACCTACGGAATTTATTATTAACTTGTGGGCTTCCTCACGAACCGAGAACACTGCGATGTATATTCTAGCTAATGCCCAGGACAGAAACACAAGAACGAAGGATAGGCACAATAAAAGAGAGGCCTGTGCTCAGCAGTGCGTGAGTTGGGCTGTGGATAGAGTTACCATTTCGAAAAAAGAAAAGTCCTGAGAAAAAGCCGGACTTTTGAAAAAATCTCCGGGCATATTTGTTACGAAAAATTCAAAAAACCCAACTAGACAAAGTTCGGACAGAAAAACAAATGTCCGGACATGTCCAGATAAAGTTGGGCGTATGGTAACCCTAGCTGTGGATTATGATATGTTCCCGCGTCTATGTTCTTCTCTAAAATCCAATCTATCTCTAAACTAAAATCCTTCAAAATTATTTTAGCGGTTTAGGCGTGATACCGTAACAGACAAACAGATTTATTTTCGCATTTATAATATCAGTAATGATTTAAATACCTATCTACCTTAATAATAAATATCTAGAAAACTTCGCTACACAAGAAATTGCAACAACAGAGCTCTTATAATCTCAATTGTTTCCAGTTATTAATTAAATCGATAGCCATGTCCACTTACGAAACAATAATTACACGAATAATAAGTGATACCTATATAACAATCAGGAAGGCGTAAGTCACATAAAAACTGGCAGTACGCAGACAGGAAGCCCATTGAACGCTATTCGTAACAGTGGCGTGGACGGGGAATGAAAACTTAATTTTGTATGTCACTGTTGCTACCTGACGGTTTACTATTAGACTAGATATTTGGTCGAAATTGTGATTTAATATGTTAAAAAATAACAAAAAGAAATACTTTCTGCTTTGAGGTGAAAATAAAAACAATTTCACAAGTCTCGAAGAAAATCTTGCAAAAAAGAAAAAAATCGCAGACATCTTTAGCAAAACGCAACGTAACCGTTTTTTCAGTCTAGCCGCTTTTAACCAATTTGCCAATCCCCCACTGTTTGTTGACAGCTCCGAAAGAAATATAAATCACTGGCCAATCACATCGCCGGATTCAATATCCGAACGTTCGAAAAGCGAGATCATATTTTCAAGACGCGACCCTTGTGAGCTGTCAGCGGTGTCACTATAGAAATGCTCTTAGTATACGTTGGAGCAGTTTTCGTGACAAGCTCTTAGCTCAAGTGGTTCTTATACATTATCATGCCGTAATATCATTCTCGTCTATATTCATACATAATTTTAAGCTTATAATCTTCAAGAGGATAAGTAGGGTAACAGTGATAAACTACTTGAACTACGATTGCCTTACAATAATGTTTGGTAGTCTTCTATTCTGAGTCTTCTATATTCATAATTTCCTTATTGGCTTATGGCATATAGATTATAGGACTCACTAAAAAAGCTTAAAACGACACATAAAATATAGTGCGACACTCCCTCCAGTCATTATAATTTAAGATATGAAAATTGGTGTTTTTAGGTAGTCAATAAAAATAGCCTGCATTTTCCTTTTACATCGTGATTAGATTGGGCGGCCATTCTTCACATGACTTTATGAAACCCAATTTTTTGCCGCATATATTTTTTGTGCCATTCATACTAATCATAGGTACAGCTACTGATAAATGTTAGCAACTAAACAACATAGCACCAAATAGATTTATTAATAGTAACCTACCTTGATATCCTGTTCTCTCGGCGCCAATCTGAACTTATGACATTCCTTTTATCAGATTGCACTTGCCTCAAAATATTTTATTTAGGACGAACAATTACGAAAGTAGATCAAAAGTTCTGGTCACGTATTATGCGATAGGTATTTAGTGAAATTTCAAATCAGACTCATATATCTAGTGGGTTTGTTAATCAATGCGGGCGTATCAACTGTATCAGATTATTCGGTTGCGTGCGAGGCCGCGGCAGGCACGACCGCGCCAGGCTCCACTCCATCACCTCATAGAGAGATCTATGACATAGACAATACGATTGATGCAAACCCTTGAGCACAACTTGCAACACCAATTCTTTAGCATTTTGGCGCTAAACACAACTTATTAGCTAACTCAGCAATTTGATTAACCTCGCCAGGAGGTAAATGTGTCAACGTTAATGCACTTTGACTTATTCATTACACACTCACGCTTCGCCGGTATCGTGCCATATTATGCTAAAGGAGATCTTACATCTCGTTCCTCCTCATATAGATTCAATTTTTTTAAAGCTTTTCAAACATTATCATGTCATTTTTACTGTTCCTAAAATATTTTTGGCACACTGGCAACACGCACAGATGTTTCATGTTTAAAATAGGTTATATGCGTAGGGATTAGGTGGAACAAAATATACCACGCTACAAAATCCAGGCATTTATATGGGACACACGTTTTACTACCCTAAAGTGTGTTTGCCGATCTGTTGCATTTTATGAATACACGTAACACACAAAATGATACACTCAAATCTGGTTGGTAACACCTTTCGGATCAAGGTTTATTAAACACTTGATATTGATATTTCAATTCACGTGACATTGCTCACGCATGCAAATGAGATCAATCCAGTCTCTAAAGCTAATGAATTTGTCTGCATCACTACTATTATTGTGAATGCAAATATTAACCGTGCAAATAAATAGTAAATGAAAATTCTATTGGTTGTTAGGTCTGCTTCATAGTAATTAACAAATTCCATGCAACAATTACGGTGTTTGACGCCCTGGTAATCATCACTTTTCCGTCCATTCCGTTGGCTCGCCACGCAAGGAAATAAGGCAATGCTTACCTAAAATTTCAATGAACCGTGACCATTACTTTGCATAGCAATAATTTAATCTTGCACAAATATTCTTATGTATTCCTAGGCGCATGTAAATATAAATTTTCCAAATGGTGTATCAGAGAGGAGGAGAGAGACCTCTGTTTTTCTCTTTCGTGGTCGTGTAAAGAGTGAAACGGGTGGCGCGACGGTCGCAAGGTCCCCGAGCGGCGCGGGCGCGCTGGAGGCGCAGGCGCAAGCACGCCGCAAGTCTCGCAAGTAAAAGTAACTTTTAACAATACCTTGGCGGCGCTTGCGCGCTGCGTACGTCAGTTTTGCCAACTCCAACCGCGCGCCACCGCATATCGCTCTTTTACTCTTTCGGAAATCGAACCCAACGCCAGTGGCAGTTTGTAGACTACTAAAAAAGTTTTCCGCTACGTGTCGCGTTCAAAAATTCTCGGTGCTTCTTATTGAAAAATTTTGTGTGATTTGCTAAAAACTTTCGTGGATTATTTTATGACGTTGCAAAAGTTCAATAACGTTAATGAGAATTTGAATATTTTGTAGTTGTTGTACTTGCCGGCAATATTGGATGTTACGCTCACTTGAACGTAAGTATTTTTTTATTTGTTTGGTATTTTATTGTAACCTTCTACCTAAGTTTTATCTTTAGTTCCGTTTATTTCATATGAACATTTTCCCGTATGTATTCACGTATTTGTACACACGCCTTCATTTATATAGCGAGTTGTTGAACGATATCTTATATATTATTAATGAGGTGATGAAAGTGGTCGTGCGTTTCCCGCCAGTGACTGCTATGTGGTCACCCGGCCAGTCGGTGAGCGAGTGATTAAATCAACTTGCAATCGGATCATAGAACTGGTTTCAAAGTTCTTGTAGACACGTGTCCCGTACTTAGTTCTGAGACACTCGATGTATATGGAACAGTTTATAAACAGATAGATTTAGACGAAAAAAAGGTTTGTGCTCCTATTAATTTGTTAGTTAATTAAAAATATCATAGGCTGGTCGACAAAGCCTAGCCGATAAATCAAGTTTTCTCGAATATTTCTTGGAAACTGTGGTAGGTAACAGGTTCTATATAAATAAGCATTACGTTCTCTATTGATATTTGTTACCTAATAATGTTTGCTCTAGCGGTGACAACAGCTACCAACTTAGTTATTCATAAAAACGGTTTTCGCATTCATCAGGTTAACATAACTGGCGAATTTATCACAGCGAGGCATGCAAGGGTTACGTATCAATCAAGATGCATTTGTGTCAACGAATATGCGAATATATCCACATTTTTGCCGTGAAATTATGCGTATAATGCTTATGCAATTTTTCAAGCTTATGGCCATTTATTTACCTAAAGCTTAGTGCACATTGGTAGAGTAAATACCTGGCAAGTGGGGTCCGGTAGACAAAAATCTTATTGATATCTCTACTAGCATCGTCTTCACTGGGCTAGACCTTTGACATTGGTTCATTCAGTAAACAATTCACAATCAATAAACATGAGAATCTGTACTCTTTTAGTACCTTATTTAGGTATGCCTAAGTGAGATCCTTAAATCTTCTGGTTTCAATATCATCAGAGGGATATTTGTCATCTCACTCGCAATCTGCTGAAAACACCACAATTTTTTCTACATTTGAAAAGATTTTGTCATTGCGATTTGAATACGATCAATTTTGACTCGTAGTTTTCAAATCTCAGCTCAAGTGATACATCATCATCATCATCATCATCAGCTTTTTAACATTCCCACTGCTGGGACACAGGCCTCCTCTCTGCAAGAGAGGGTATGGGCCATGATCCACCACGCGGGCCCAGTGCGGGTTTGTAGATGTCACATGTCTTCGAATTTTTGGTTCTGGGACATGCCGGTTTCCTCACGATGTTTTCCTTCACCGTTTTGAGAGCAGTGGTGATGAAATAATTTACACAAAGTAATGCGCCTACCTGGGTTTGAACCCACGACCTACAACCCGTAAGTCAAGGCCGTTACCACTGGGCCACCATAGAAAAAAAAGTGATACATTGGTTGTTGTTATTTTGATAAAACAATTTGACTCTTACTAACTGAGATTTGCAGAAACTTTTACTGCTGCCAGAGGCTTTGTACTTACTTAGAACTCTGCCAATGCGACTTGAACTTGAAAAACAGTCGTAATCTTTTTGGCAAGATAGTCATTGAAGTCAGTTCTCATTAGTCTACGCATAGGATCCTTCAAGACACATCGAAAGGCAGACCATAATAGTCTAATGCATATTTCACTCACGAATATCTATAGGTACATGCTCGATTATTTTGCTTTCCCCTGTCTACTGATTTGCAATGCAATAGGATACAATAACGCTACATTTAACTGCGAGTCGGTTTTTTGAATCGTTTTCCCTTCATAAATATACAATCGCGCTATTGTAAGCTATAAAAGCTCAGTCTCAATTGCTGAATTAATAAAAAAAACTAGATTGTTTTTACCTCTAACATTTCCTTGTTAAGAGCATCCGCATAGATCTTATAAACACGGTGATTACCACCGATCAATGCTACTTATAATTGGTGCTCGTAGATGGGAATGTCTGCTTCTCCTCCGTTTGGCAGTTCAGTCACGTAGCAGAACAAAACCATTTAGATTTTATACGCAATACCCACATTCCTCACCATTTGCATTCGCAAGATCCTTCGAAGTCATAAAACAATATTGCTCGCATTTAAAGTCTTGCATTCACGTTCTAAAATATTAAGTATGTATATGTCGTTTCATATGAAACATTAAGTTCTCGATAAAAGCAAATAGACTGCGATTGATCTCAAGTTAGCAACTGGAGCGTTTCAAAACATTGGAGCTCTAAATATCTTATGAAATTGCATTAATATCGATGTGAGGAAATTGCCTGTTAACCGCCATTTGCAAATTGGACCGGTCGGTTCGGTACTTTAATTGATATCATTG
This sequence comes from Orthosia gothica, assembly GCA_949775005.1. Classification (NCBI taxonomy): domain Eukaryota; kingdom Metazoa; phylum Arthropoda; class Insecta; order Lepidoptera; family Noctuidae; genus Orthosia; species Orthosia gothica. The sequence continues at coordinate 15,447,191 of OX459042.1, forward strand.
ATTCTGTTAATCGTCATAAAGAAGTTAAAAGTAATAATAAACTAATTGAAATTAAGGCAATCAATCTTGTCGGTTAGCGGTGACCTCTAAGGCGTGGCGTAACTAATAAATGCGCGCTCCCGCGTCTCGCTTCACTGAACACTTTCCACGACCCCAACGCGTACAGAAAACTGGAAAATATTAAACTGAAAATTTCAAAAAACAACCTTGATTACACTGTCTGTAATAACTGAAAGCTAGAGTCTTAGCTAATGATAAATAAAATAATAAATCAGCAACTACTTTTTATTAAGTTGCTAAGTTATAAACAAGCATTGTTATTGCATCTAAACACAATACAATATGGTACAACATAATAAATTCTTGTACGTAACACGACAATACGTCTTTCGTCCAGTAGTAGTGCAATATGTGTTTCTGTCAGCAACATTGGATAACGAGGTGTTTCGACAGGTGTTTAGCATGCGGCCAACACGCCGACCATTGCCGACCGGAGCCGACCACTGCCGACCAGCGACCTCGGCACGGCTCTCTAATGTCTGATCAGTGATGACTTTGACTCATCACGGCCTTCACTTTTTTGTAATCATAAATTGCTTTCCGAACTTTTTTGTCTTAAAATGGCGTGCCAAATTTTTCGATTAAAGTATTTTAATTAATAACACTCATTAGATTGATAAATTAATTTCCAATGACGATTCAATTAATTAAAGCAAAAAGTTATAACCAATTAAAATGTTAACAAGTGTTTTTTTATGGGAAAATGACTGTCATCATCACCATAAAAACTTAAATGGGAAAATAAAAACTCAGAACACAATTTTAACGGCTGACTCTGCAAACTGTCTCTGTATCCTGATGTAATTTCTTTGTCACGAACATCTGACATCACAGACTTCTTTCTCTTAGCCGAAAGATAAAGATTTGATAGTTCGTGCTTAGTTTGGTGGGTCGTGAAGGTCGGCGGGTCGCGGAAGCCACCCCGCACAGCGCGGGCGCCTCGTGCCCGCTGACGCAAGCGCAGTGAAGCAACTGCAACGTTACGTGCAAGTACGTGCCACCGCACTCGAAGACGACCCATTTAACACCACAACCCGTTTCTGAACAGTATCTTGATGTAGATGTGAGCCTTGGCCTTTTTATAAAGGGACAAAAACTTGCCTTATTATAATATAATCGGTGATGCGAAAAGAAACTGGCCACGAGTATGAAGTTCCAGCCTCAATGACGAAACACCTGAAACATATTTTTTTTTATTGGTGTATTATTATTATGTTCACTTGCCATTTATTGACATCGTCAAAGAACTTCCTTGTTTTCGTTTCGTCAATATCGAGGAAATCGTAAAACTTTAGCAGAGCTAAACAACCAAAACTAAATAACATTGTCCGCATTATTAGTTAAGACTTAACGTGTTCTGGGATCATAAAATTATTTTACATAATTCGTCTGAAAAATAACACGTAATCTTATGTAAAAAAAAACTAATTTTCGAACAATGCGGTTGATTACTGTAACATATTATCAAAACGGATCACAGATCGAGATTGTACACTAAGAGCAGACTAAGAGATTACAAAGATCCTCTATTATAGAGTTGCTTCTTTCTGCTCGAGAATTGCTGTCCTATTTTTGATGGCACAACACTCAGCCCGAGTGGCTGGCTGTAATTACACTGGAAATGAAACCACGAGGAATTGCTACCGATCTTGTCTCCACTATTATTTCTAGCAGTAAAAACTAATTGTTATTGTTTTAACATTCCCTCATGCTCCAACGCTTCGACATACTTTCAGTATATCTGTACCATAGAATTATGTAGAGTAGCTTTCAGGAAAACATTTATTAGTATCTAGAGGTGTGCAATCTGTTCGCTCGAACTGCATATCTGTGTATAGGTAGACATGTTGGGAACAAAAATAAAATCTTAACTAATCATTAACCCCCGCCGGAAAAAGAGGGGTGCTATAAGTTTCACGTGTGTTGCTGTGTATCTGTGTATCTGTGTGTCTGTCTGTGGCATCATAGCGCCTAAACGGATGAACCTATTTCAATTTAGTTTTTTTTGTTTGAAAGGAAATTTTGTCGAGAGTGTTCTTAGCTATGTTTGAATAAAATCGGTTCAGCCGTTCAAAAGTTATGGCCATTTTACTCTTTGAATCGGGGTGTAAGATAAATGTGTCGGAGGTTTTTTAAAATGTGAAATTTTGCTTGTTTTAAGATACTACCCTGCCAACAACCGTTGAACCCATCATCAGCGGAACCCATCACTGCGGGGTTTCGCTAACTAATTTTATTTGACCCTGTACAATAAATCAATAGGTATTCGACTCTTATTGTTGTGATATAGGAGCAGTAGTGTGTATTTATTGAAGTTATTATAATTAGCTATTAATAACGGACGATATGCAATCACGGGGCTGTTGCTCACGCGACGGAGATGCGCGGGTCGTCGACCCACACCGTGTGTAAATACTCCAGCGGTGACGCCGCCGCATCGCGAGCCACCTCCATGCAAGCCATTGTAATTGAAAACCAATGTCGTTACAAATAAGTTCATTTTAGTTAATCAACGACGCTGTGTCTCGCTTTATTTGCAAACTTGTCGCCTCCTGCGTCGCAAGCATAACTTTTACTCTTTATTGCAGTCCAACTTTAGCACCATAGATCTCGCATGGTCGTACTGTCTCGTCAGTTCTCACTATAGAAACGTTTCTCATTTTTAGATGCACGTTTTATAAATGAATAGTGAAAGTGAACGCTTTGCAATTTTTGCGCCTACATAGTTTTTGCGTCACTTTTTTTTGCAAATACCTACAGTTGTTAGTCGTGCCCACCCACGGGTAAAGAAAGATATCGCAGGCGCCTGACCTCTAAGGCCGCTTGCTTGCTTTATAATACACTTATAAAAGGTTTATCTTCGATTGTTTTCTTTATAAGCCCAATTTCTTTACACAAGTTCGCAAAGGAACTTTAAATGCGGAATCTGGCACGAGTATAAAGCTTGATTGTATGGTGAATAGGACGTACTGAGTGTTGCACTCTACGTCATGCGCCATGATCGCGCAGCAAGAGTTGCGCAGGCGGCTAATTGTTCAAGTGTCCACGTGATAAGTTATCGCCATCGTCTTTAGTCACGACTGCGGCCCATTATTCCCATCCCTAGCTTTCTATCATCAACTGCCACAATTACATTTGCAAACCAGCTAATCAATTGCCATTCGTCTGCAGACGGCCTTCTTGACAAAAATGTAATAATAGCCCCGAGCACCAGCATTACGAGCTAAGCTATAAATAACAACATAATTACGAGTGTCGATAAAGTCGATCGTTCCCGGGTGATTTACTGCAATAAAACAAATAAATTATCGGCGATATTGTGGGCAAGTGTTAGCAATTGTTGTTGCAAGAGAATTATTAACGCAGACGTATTAGAACGGATATCTTGCTTGACACAACTGTCTGTCGATGCTGGTTGCACCTTTGACCTTGCACGTGCTCCTTTCAAAATAGCACCGCATTCCACAGAGTAACGCCGCGGTGTTCACGCAACCCACCGCAGCTCTATTGTTCCTCCATTTAAACTTTACACATCGGAATTCTTGACATATTTACTCATTCGCCTTCCGCTGCACCTCGCGGCTGATCTCCTGATATTCACCTATAATACCAAACTGCATACTGCAACTTAGAGGAGATCTCACTGCGGCATTTCATTGTTAAAACGAGAACATTTAGGATTACGTAGTTGAAAGTTTTAATTGACCAAAGTAAATTAGAACTGGTAGCTGAGTGAAGTGCGTTGATACTCTGCGGGATCCAAAACCAAGCCAAGTGGCTCTCGAAACTTGAACAAGCCAATGATAATGTACAATAAACGTCCGTGTCCGTACCGGCTCAGTACAGGTAGGCGTAGCTAAAATGTTATTCAACTTGACGCAATAATAGACTGCCGGATTTAATAGCTGTATCGTGACGGTAGGCTTCCGCCAGGTGTCACAAAAAGTAAAAATTCAGTGGCAAACAGAAGTTGAAAGAAGTCGTGACTAGTTTCTAGTGAAATTCGTAGCAAGCTCGACACAAACCTGATGACTATTTTTAAAACTTACTGCATTGTCTGTGTCATTTAGTCTACTATTTTTTTGTCTTAGACCACTACACAAGACCCGGGGACGTGTCCGCTCAATTTATTAATGTTGCGTATTTTTAACACGATGAATAAGTAATTTTATGTGACTGAATGAATAACTTTTTAAATACTTGACCTTTGTAGAAACGATTCACATCGACCTTTAAAAATGATGAAGACAAAATAAATAGCTATGGGCAAAATTTGATTGTCGCACAGGTGGATAGGTGTTTCGCAAAACGAGTGAATCGACCAAAACCCGATTTACCCACTATTTGGCTCGCTTCGAAAACAAATGATGAAATCGTATTAATATGGCAAACATTAAAAATGTACCATTGTATCGGAGGTTTTCTGGTTTTAATAGCTTCACGCTTTTGCTGCGAAATAATTGAACAATAACGTAACTGTTTATCGGGAAAACTGTAACTGAACAAAACTGCAATTAGCACATAACCATTTTAGTGAACTACAAGAAGTTTCATAAAAAACATAATGAAATAACAGCGATCAAGGCGGGGTGTAGCAAATGTACAGAAAACTGTTGCGTGCCGGCGTCAAGTAATTGCACCGAAGCTTGTAATTTACTGATAATGTTTACATTTTGCAACGGATTTTACTCAACACCATATCAGAAACATATAAAGTTCCGGCAAACCTTAATAAAATTAAACTATTAAGTCTCTAACTCCTCTAATTTCGAATGCATTTTATTGATGGATGGTTAGCAGTCGTAGCATCAACAAAATTATAGAGACAAATGAATCACGACTGCAGTGTTGTACGCAAGAAGTTCGAAGAACTTTAATTGCATTTTTACGTTGAGAAATCAGTTTTAGTAACTTTATACAATTTCCTTTGCTTCGGCATCATTGCATATTTTAATGAACCTGTAGCCGTTGTCAATTACATGTTAACTTGTTAATCTGATCTTGTGATATTGCGAAAGTTGTCGACAGATCCACGAATCTCCCAAACAAGAAATTAAATAGAAGTATATAGATATTTTCTGTTATCTCAATATACACAATTATCTTCTTCATTAATTTATCTAATTCCTTATACATGTATCATTTATGTTCAAGCTCAATCTCAAGATACTAGAAACTAAATTATTAAAATGCCTTAAGCGTGCATAACGCCTGTTATCCTGTTATCACATATTTTTTCGTTCAAAGGAGCTGCCAGACAGATATCACGCTTCTTCCTCGTAGTCAAACTTTTTAGTCCAACTGGTTTGACCACGAGGAGTCAAATTTCCTCGTGGTCAAACTATTCGATCATTACAAAGTCTTCTAGGAACTAGTGATTCAAATAAATAAAGATCATGCTACATATATGAGTACGGAGATCTTTTACACGGTAAAACTGCTTCCCAGAGTAAAAAATCAATTTTCCCTAAAATATATAATATAATATTTTATAACAAAATATTTTTTTGCGCTTGAAATATTTTAATACAACATCCAAAATTGTAGACAACCCATCTTAATTATGCTCTACCATAAGAAAACTTATTCATAATCATAAATTTCATTTAAGCAAAAAGATGTTACTGAACGTAGGCCTCCCTCAAGAGTCACCATTTATTTGGCTTCATCTAATTTAAATTACTCTAAAGTGACGTCAGATTTAACGTAGTAGCCAATAGTTCAATGAATGAACATCAAAAACTTGTTAATGGCTTACCTTTCTATTTACATAAAGTAGGATATTACTTAGCACATATCAAGCACATTCCATCAACCGACCGCCGTCATTTCGCAAGCCGAGCGAAGCATTACAAACTGCCGCATAAGTTGTTAACTTTACGCATTTTGTAACTTCACTAGTAAAAATATTTTCAACTATTACAAATTATGTTTGACATTATCTTGACGTGACCGTGACAATAGAGGCGAGGAGACGAGCCACTGTTTTACGGAGACCTACTTTGTAGACTCGCTATTCAAGCAATCGTGTACGACGACGTCGAACAAGCTACCGGACTATTAGTGAATACGGTGATTGTTATTTTAAGTCACATTTACAATCGTTAGCTTGTTAACCCTTTGTAAGCTTAACGATCTCATATTATTTACCCTGCATTGTTCATTAGTTACGAAAAGTAAAATAAATCGGTAAAGTTTCCAAGGAGCATTCAGGAGAACAAATAGTTGGACGCTGTAAAGAAATACTTTTCTTCTGAAACTAGCTGTTCAATTTGTGAAACATGAAAATAACAAATGACTGCCGTATCATTTATAACATTTGATAATTAGGTACTTGTGCAATGACTAAGCAGATATATTTCACAGGGTAGAGACTTAAATGTGAAACCATTAAATACGAATATATTAATGATGGGTGCCCTTAAGAGGTGTCTCCGCGCAGCGTGTCGTTAGGTAACCGAAGATGTTCGGTCGCGCTCGCCGCTAAATGTCAGCTCCTTTCCCACGGTCAGCATTCTGTGCCCATTGTATGTCTAGTTCAATAATTAAGTCCGGTATTTACAGCAGATGTGCACGCATACTTTGTTACAAGTTGTACGTCATCATGTATTTCCATATCAATATGTCTGTCTGTCTAGATTTTTTTCATTAAGAGTTAATAGTTAGTTGACATATTCTCTGGTGCTTGCTCTTTTAAAATCTTTCGAGTATTGATTTCAAATAAATACCAAACACTTAACTATAGCCTACACATAACCTTTCAAAACCTTATATTTTAGACATAAATAAAAGTTTGCAGTCGGAGAATACATCTGGTTTTTGTCAGCCATCTCTCGAATATATATCCTCCGACTGCACAGCATGATTTTCTTGTTGTTTACGCCTTTGTAGTTCGCTTCTTAAGAGGAAACGGGGGCAGAGAGCGCCGACTGAATTTCCTAAGTAAAAATTCATAATTCGAGGTTTGGCTCTCGCCTATTTTCTTCTCCAACATTGGACCAATTCCTTTTTGATGATACATTATCTTTAGAAGCACTAAAACCCTCAAAAATGCTCAAAATTGCGCTGTCAACAGGGGCTTAGTGTACAAATTTGACAAATATAAATGAAAAAAGGAAAACATAGGGGCATAGTATATATTTTATTTTATCAGTTTATGGAATATCTTTTAAATTGGTCCAATATTGGAGGAGGAAATAGACGAGAGCCAAACCTCGAATTATGACTTTTTACTAAGGAAATTCAGTCGGCGCTCTCTGCCCATACTTCCTCTTAAGCTATTGGGTTTTTTGATTTTTTTAATTAACTTCTTTTATTTATAACTTTTTAGTTACTTTTTATATTTTTATTGCAGAATTCGGTACGAGTACATTTAAACATATAAGTGTTATATAATTTTTAAATCACCTCTTCAAACCCTTATTTTGGGGTTTTACACCATGGGTTTCGAAGAAAAAGAATTTAGGCCCCCACAATATGACGCTCGTGGCTAAATACTAACAGCCGCATGGGTCGATCTCAAGGTTAAGCAACGCTTGACGAGGTCAGTCCGTGGATGGGTGACCAAAATACCGAGATTCCTCCGTGCCTCGGAAAGCACGTTAAGCCGTTGGTTTCTGCTGTCATTTGAAGATCTTTGACAGTCGTTACGGGTAGTCAGAAGCTTGAGATCTGACACCAGTCTTGCCAAGGGGTATAGTGTTACCAAGTTACTGGGTTATGGAGGTCAGATAGGCAGTCACTCCATGTAAAACTCTGGTACTCAGCTGAATCCGTAAGACTGAAAGCCGACCCGAACATAAAGGCTAGGCAGATTGATTGACAATATGACGCCCAAAACCCACCATTTTTCTATTTCTCAATTTTAATGAAGCCAGACGAATCGATTGACGTAAGAATCATCAAAATCGGCCAACGCGTTTGGTATCTAACATACATACATACACTGATAAACACATTACCCTCCTTCGTCTGTCGGGTAAAAAACTAGGGTAAGATTTTTCCTTTCTACCGAAAATGTTCATTCCTGCACGAAAAACTGTTTTCATTGCCACCTAATTATTTGGCATCCACATTTTTTCGCAGCCAGTGTTACATTCGTCGACATTACGATTCGTGACATCGTGTTGGTGTGTGTGCACTCAGCATAATGTATTGTTCAATAAAACGATGACGATTAAGCAATGCGTGCATCGCCTAACGAAGCCGCATTTAAGTGAAAACGGCGCCTGCTTGCCGGTGTAGGAATTCCTCCAAAGAAAATTATCGCACCAGGAAAACTGCAAAAATAATGACTGCACAACTCTGATCAAATAAGCTAACGACAAACACGTTATCCTTATAACCTGTTTGAATAAAAAATGAACAAACAATTTTTATTTTAGCCGTGCCTTGCAGTGCTATCTACCACTCGAAAATGCTATTGTTTGATTTTGAAATGCGGAAACTCGATGATTGTAACGCACCTACCGAATTGTGCAAAGAATAGCCTTAATCTTGTTTCGTCAAGGTTTGAAGGCCCGACAATGAGGATGAAACGTGCAAATAACATGAATTACGATTCGTTTCACTAATGGAGTGCACACATATCTAGAATTAGCAATCGTAAGTTGGCACATAATCCACTTGAACTACCGACCAAGTCTTTAAACCCGGTGCAAGGTAACTACAAACAATCCGATTTACTTATGCTAAATCGTATTAGTTAACAAAACATATCGGAACTTTAATAACTACGAAGCGTGTTTTTTGTAAGTTAAACACGAGGTCTCCTTATTGAGACGTTAAAATATCTTCAACAAAACTAATATGATTAATTGAAACAATGTGCCCCAGTTATGTAGAGTACGTATTGAATGAAATCAAACAATACTTCATTACTCTCGACCTACCGTTAACACTTTTTGCTATTGTGATTTAGACATGTTATCTATGGGCGTCTATGGCATGTCTGTGGCACACCGCGTGGTAAGTGATCCAAGGTAACTTTCCTAGTGATGTTTACTCATTGTGTGTAAGCTGCTCACGGTGGGTGAACAATTATAGCAGGCCATGATTGGTTATTATTTGGCAGGCGAGGCCGGGGCGTGCGGCGCACGACCCCGCGGCATGCCTTGAAACACGGGCTTTTTGTACCACCAAACAATAGCCTGGTCACCCAGAAATTAGTCTCGCTTTCATGTATATCTATAAGATCAATGATCCTATATGATATAGATCTATTAATTATGACCTCGTTGCCTTGTCTGTACCTGTTACCTATTGACACATTGACGACTTTCACGATATCTAGCCGCCCACTCACCTACAGCCACTCAGTCGCCTAGAAACTAATTTAAAGGATAAAAAGAATAATTTGTGAGCAACTTATATCAAGTTCCGTGCGTGTACAAGTCGCAGCCGACATCGGCTCAACCGGTCGGGTGGCATTCGACGAGTTATCAACTTTAACATTCACAATCCTCTTAATGAGATGACCCAACCTCTTTCGCCATCGCCCATTAAGAAAAACCTGATTTTCGCAAATTATTTGTCCCCATAGATATTTCGACTATTTGGCATTTCCCGTGCGCCTATCAAAAAGTCGGCTAGGCAGACCTATTACGTAAGTCGCGTGACCTTTGAAAGGATTTCATCGTCTCAAACGTCGTTTATTTAAGATAGAATAGTACGATGTCTGTGCGTTAAGAATATTGCCATTCGGTACTTATGAACGGCAGGCATATCTGATTGCCATTGTCCGCTGTCACCGATAACATTAGAGGTATAATTTATAATGATTCCGAGTTATGTAAAAGTCATCAGATAATAGGCAACAATCAGTGAATAGATTTGACAGGTTGAGCATTGTAGTCTCGACAAGTGACCCCCATTGAGGCCAAAGGTAACGACTCCGTGACCTACAAAGTCATGATTATGCTATAAATACCTATCAGTAGCCAATCATTGAGCTACTGACTAGTAATAAAAAATGTAGGCATTTAATTGGAGGCAGGTGCACAAAATGTCTTTCAAAACTTAGTTATTTTTATTTTCTAGACTCTATGCGAAATTCTGCCATAATTTGAAACTTTTAAACCAAAACCAAATTATTTTATAAACTTAAAGTATAGTCCAGTAAAGTTGAATCAAGTTTCTAATCATTTTACTTAAATACAAATATAAGCATTCATTTGAAGTCATTTGAAGATCTTTGACAAGGTTACGGGTAGTCGGAAGCTTGAGATCTGACACCAGTCTTGCCAAGAGGTATAGTGTTACCCAGTTGCTGGGTTGTGGAGGTCGGATAGGCAGTCGCTCCATGTAAAACAAGGGTACTTAGCTGATCCGGTAAGACTGGAAGCCGACCCCAATGTAGTTGGCAAAAGGCTAGGCAGATTGACAAATATAAGCACATACATATATAGATAGTTTTTGTTTATTAAGTAAAGTATCTATGTAAATAAATATTATACAAATATGATGTCAAATAAAAAAGTAAGCAAAGCAAGTAAGTATTAAATAAGTGATATTAGGATCAATTATTTGGCTACTTTATTAAAGTTTATGCTAATTAAATAGAACATTGGCGTAGTACTTCATAGCACAGTAGCACCGTAGCGTCACTATCACGACTCTACTAGGGGTTCGATTTTTTTAGATAAAATATAACATAATTATTAAGTATCTGATTTTATTATTTTATAGAATAATTGAAGGTTACGATATTAAAACTACGACTTATAAAAAAGAGAACATTTTATTGATATTTTCAAAACAGATCTTTTTGCGAAACAGAAGCAATTTTCTAGACATCAATTTCAATGAAGCCCTGTTTTTCACTTTCCATCGATTTGCAATTATAACCGCAAAGACGAAAACTCTTTTCGTGAAATGACCGGTATTCATTTAGGTAAGGAGAAATGAGACAGAAGAGTATTTTAGCGTTCTCTATTACTTTTTATAGATTATAAAGTACGCTTATACGAAATTGAGTTCAATATCAACTCTGTATTAGAGTACCGTTGGCAACCCTAACTCGACAACAGATTATATCAAGTTATAGCCAATCCTATCGATTTCTCGTTGCATTCCAATCTAATAACCTAATTGACAAGAATGACATTTAAATCAGAATCACCAGTCACAGGTGATTCTGATTAAAATGACATTTAGTCAGAACTTTATTGAACTAATTACATCAATTTATTTTATGTTTCAAATTCCAATCGATTCGTTAGACCAGCAATTAATCATGATTGGTTCTGATTAATCTCTTATTAAAACATTCAGAACACTTAAGCACAGTATATCAATACTCTAAACGAAAACATTGAGGAAGGCTCAGATCAAATAAAAAGTCAAGATGGAACGTTGCAAACAACAAAGTGATGCCGGTTCAAACTATGCCTTGCCGTACAAATACACAATTACACGCACTCATGTACAACGAAATTACACCTTAGCTTGTCATTCGAGCTCACAGATGAAATAATATAGCTCGACTGACAAGCTAAGGGTTAGTTTCGTTGTACGTGTGCGCGTGTAATTGTGTATTTATACGGCGAGGCATAGTTTGAACCGGCTTCACTTTGTTCTTTGCAACGTTCCATCTTGATTTTTTATTTGATCTGAGGAGGAAGGTAAAATGTAGCTGGTAAATCGAAACAATCAAAGCAGGCTGACGGCATTAAATGTCTACATTCGTTGTTCTTTTTCCTGACAAGTGCCATACAGCACTGATAAGGACGAGGTCCATACGACTAAAACAACATCTGTATACTATGATACACCCTGTATGTGTGGCAACGCTTTGTGCTTGTGCCCTGTGGGTAGCGACGATATAGAGACCATCTTTTTCTCGTCCAGTATTTTTGCCGTAGTAGCAATCTTCTCTCGTGAGTGAGTATAACTCCTGTGGTGAACATATTAGCCGGTCAATAAGGTTGTTAGAAGGACTGACTTTCCAGAGAGCGCCGGATATAATAAAGTGCCGTCTTTCGAGGCGTTTCTCTATGGGCACCCAACTGTGGGACCACCGGACATATTATTACTAATGGGTTTAGAAGTTTTAGATGAAACTCATAAGCCAGGATTAAGAAGATAGACGTTTTTCAAAGGCACTAACACGCTCAAATAGAATTAGAAGAAACATAGGTATGAAGTTTATCCTCACCGCATAAGAAGGTATTTCACACAAGATCATAATGCAGAAAATTAACAGGTTTTGTCTAGTAGTGACAAAAAAAATAACATCCGCGTATCGAAATTCCGCGAAGTCCTAAATGACCCAACATTTCCTTATTATTTATATTCCTTTTAGTTAAAAAATAAAAGGAAATATCAGTGTTGACGTCAATAATAATTTTCCAATAAACTTGTTTCAACTTTTATGCATTTTCCGACGTTTCGTCCACTATAGCTCACGGTCGCAGGGTGACTGCCCTGTACGTAAAACTAGTTTATTTTCAATACAACTTTTGGTCACTATACCTTTGTTTAGTGTATATAAAAGTTTATATAAAAGCCAATTTTATCGTTTCCCAATACTGGAGCGTCTAGGATAAGATAGATAAACCCCTTGTGCCGAACCTTGACTTCAATTTGGTCCGTGTGCGTGCAGGCCTCCTCTCTGTGAGAGGGTATGGGAAGTAATCCACCACGCAGGCCCAGTGCAGTTTGGTGGATGAAACATGTCTTCGAATTTTTGGTCCTAAGACATGCCGGTTTCCTCACGATGTTTTCCTTCACGATTTTTAAGAGCAGTGGTAATGAAATAATTTAAACTAAATAAAGCGCCTGCCGAGGTTCGAACCCACGACCCTCTTGTAAGTCGGGGCCGTTGCCACTGGGCGACGACTGCTCTATTGGAGCGTCTATAAGATTAACTATCTACATCTAATGAAAAACTCTTTCTTTACTCCTTACACGATGTTCCGTTCGTAAACCGTAGTGCTTAGGAAATTATCCCAATTATAAACGTCCTTTTGTGCCTATTGGCCTAGTTCTATTGTCGCTGTCATGATATGGTGGGCAGTGGATAGGTTAGGATAGATGGACCCCTTTGCTGCACTCAGACTTCCATTTGGTCCATTATGCGTGCAAGCCTCTTCTCTTTGAGTGGGAATGGGCCGTAATCCACCACGCGAGCCCAGTGCGGATTGGTGGCTGTAACATGTCTTCGATTTTTTGATCCTAAGACATGCCAGTTTCCTCACGATGTTTTCCTTCACGATTTTTAAGAGCAGTGGTCATGAAATAATTTACACAAAATAAAGCGTCTGCCTAGGTTCGAACCCACGACCTACATCTTGTAAGTCGCGGCCGTTACCACTGGGCCACGATTGCTCAACTGGAACGTCTATAAAATTTACTAAGATTCAAACGCTTCTATAACCATTTTCCGATTGCAGTTTTAACTTCTCATTTGAAATTCTGCACGATAACAATACCACTTCAGGATTTCGAAAACCGCATTTCATTTTCTTTCACTGAGATATGTTTTTGGCTCTGTTGCTAAGTATTTGTAATATACGTGAAAAAAAAATAATACCTTAGAAGCAAACTTAAATCAAGTAAACAAGAAGAAAATCATGCTGTGCAGTCGGAGGATACATATTCGCAAGCTGGCTGACCACCTGATCCTCCGACTGCACAGCATGATTTTCTTCTTGTTTTAGTTCGCTTCTTTAACAGTCGGGTTTTTGATTTGAACTTAGCTTCTTTTATTTGCAACTCTTCAATTATCTTTTTTCTCGAATTATTTTTAAACATAGAAGTGGTATATCATTTTTAGGGTTCCGTAGCCAAATGGCAAAAAACGGAACCCTTATAGATTCGTCATGTCTGTCTGTCTGTCTGTCTGTCTGTCTGTCTGTCTGTCTGTCCGTCCGTATGTCACAGCCACTTTATTCGGAAACTATAAGAACTATGCTGTTGAAACTTGGTAAGTAGATGTATTCTGTGAACCGCATTAAGATTTTCACACAAAAATAAAAATAAAACAATAAATTTTGGGGGTTCCCATACTTGAAACTAAAACTAAAAATAGTTTTTTTCATCAAACCCATACGTGTGGGGTATCTATGGATAGGTCTTCAAAAATGATATTGAGGTTTCTAATATCATTTTTTTCTAAACTGAATAGTTTGCGCGAGAGACTCTTCCAAAGTGGTAAAATGTGTGTGTCCCCCCCTGTAACTTCTAAAATAAGAGAATGATAAAACTTAAAAAAATATATGATGTACATTACCATGTAAACTACCAGCGAAAATTGGTTTGAACGAGATCTAGTAAGTAGTTTTTTTTTAATACGTCATAAATCGTAAACCGCAATTTACCTATTACGGAACCCTTCGTGCGCGAGTCCGACTCGCACTTGGCCGATTTTTATAACAACCTCTTAAAACACTTCATTTTGATTTCCCACTCGAAGGGTTTGGAAGAAATTAAAAAAAAATTAGACTCCCACAATATGGCGCCCAAAATCCGCCATGCTTGTTTTTAGCGGTTTGCAGAAATAACAAAACATTACATACAAGATACGCGCTTAAAACATATATTTTACCCTTTCTTTGCAGTTGGTTAAAAAGATGTAATTTTTTTAGTTACATTGCATTTTTGGTAACATGCATCGCTTGTTCTTTGATCACCAATAAGCAAAATTCAAGTGAGTTACCCAAAGAGTCAAGATAGGTACACCCAGGATCTCGCTTCTGATGTGGAATCACTGGCATACCTTGACTACTTGGGAAACTGTCCTTCATATTGTTTCTTGTAAATTTTCGGAATGCAGCTAAGTAATCGTCGACGTGGTGGCAACCACAGTTACGAAATGTACGTTGTTTTCCAGTATGTCTCGCTGAGTCCACAGATGTTTATACCGCATCTGTCAACTTCTCTTTCCACGATGGTGAGTTTGCCGGGCCTTTATTGTATTTATTAACTTTATACATTGTGTTCCAGGACATGATTCGCCGGGAGTATCGGTGTCGCGCGGTCCCGCTATGACGTGAACCTCCAACATGCGGGCGAGCTCTCGACTGGTCTCTGACTAGCCACACGGCCTCATTGCGCTTTTTGTTATACTGAGGTAAGATTATACAACACCTATATCTTCATCAGTTTTAGCATTTTCTCAAAAACATGTATTTGAAGACTTGGGCCAAAATGCCAGGACCGTCTGAACGAATTTTACTCAACTCTATCGATTGACCTAGATTGATGTCAAATTATAGCAAGCTACAAACAGTCAGTTTTATTATTCAAGATGGAGACGAGTGAGTCTAAAGACTTAGAATATCTTCGTTAGTCCTTTTGAAGGAAACTTCCTCAATTCCAATCGATTCAAACGAAAAAAACCTTCAATTAATGTCAATAAGTAATAATTTAAAATTACTGTCAATTTTATTGAGTCAAGTGGAGGAAATGACTTAGAATATTTGTTTTAGGTCTTATATTTTTCACTATGCCCTCTACTATTGTAATATTATCGTGCTTTGTATTATAACCGTAGATCACAGTTGGCTGCTATGAATACCAAAGCGTGGCTTAGGAACTAAAGCACTTACTCGGGCCACTGTATACCGTTAGAGCTCGTCGGATATTTCACAAGTATTGAAATATAAACCTATATTGTCAAATCTTTGCTCGTCGATGTTTGCGGTTCCTTACTGTCGTGTATTAATCGTGGATCATAGAGTGTCATCTCTTACATCTCTGTATAGATCCATCTCTTCATGGTTTGTTCGTTTAATAAGTCATAATAGTCTCTCCACATAATAGCTTGCTTTCGAGTTCTCGCCGACTAGCCACACGGCCTCATTGCGCTTTTTGTCTGCCTGAGCTGAGTCAACATATATCTACCTATCAAATAGAAATGAGGCTAGGATTATGAAAGTCACATGTTATTGGTTTTGTTCGCTGAGAGCCAAGGCATTGTTATAATAGCAACCGGCAATTAACGTGTCAGTATCCGTCTAAGTTTACAAGCAATTATTTTATATATAGTGCTTTGATTCTACCAACTACTTGCTAACTAATTACGCCATACTTATACCGTCAGTCGCCAAATAAGCACACACCCGCCCATTTGTTTTAGCAAGTTATATTGACAAATCACAGTCGTTCAAAGCAGCATTGTAAACAAACTGTTCTAGGTGAGCAGACATTGCGAAAAACTTCGCACAGACGGTTTAATGAGCGGCTCGGTGGAACATTACGTTGACGCGTCTCGACGCTGCAACTAGGATTTCCCGGACGATTCATGCTGTCATCTTAAGTTGCAAACAAAACGTTCTGCCCCCATTTTGTCTAGAGAAACTCTAATACGTTAGTGTGCCAAGGCCACCCAACAAATTGATATTACATCTAGAGAGAGTTTGCCGCACCGAACTGCGCTTACAAATTCGAAGTTTGTCTCGTTTTTTATGCGACTGCAGCGCACCGATATCAAGTATTTCTTACGAGTGGACGCTTTCAGCCGATTCATTATAACAGCGTTTCAAAATATGTTTCAGGCGAAGCAGGAAATATTAATACTGAATGTGCAATAGTGTCCGACTTCTAATTACATTGAAATCCAATATTACGAATGAATAGCTCAGTTGCAAGTTGATAGGTCAACGAGCCGGCCGCGCCGTCGCCGTCGCCGAGCTAAAATTAGCTCCATTTACTAATGTCTTGTGATAAGAGCGCCATTTCACAGTAAATGATCTGCAGCGCGAGCGTCTATCATATGTGCAATTAATTAAAGCGGAGTCATTGCACGCATGCAGACGCCATGATACCCCGCAAAGCTGCACCACGAACATGCGGCCGTACTTCCACTCACACTGAATTGAATCGTTACGGACTAATGTCACAACACAGCACGTAACGTTTTGTGAGATTATAAAACCGTATTCAATACAATATTATGATATTATTATTGTATGAGCTGCTCATTGACCCCTTTACGTGTCACGTATTAAGCACACATTGTAGCTAGAGTATCCATTTAATAAGCTTCTTACTGCTAACTACAGCTTGTTATGAGCACAATTGCTTAGCTTTTTAGTACATAACAAGTATAAATATATGATGCAAGACGCGACTGCTGGTAATTACTTTAACTGTTCTATCGGCGCTACAGTATCTGTGTGAGCTGCATCAGTAGAGAATGCATTTACTGTAGAACGAACCGCCTGGCTGTATCAATGTTAAATGATTTTTATTTACTGCAACAGTGTTACAAACTTTAGATTTAACATTTTGTAACCGCCTCACAGTTACGCTTCGCTTGAACTTATTAAATGTTCATACAACTTTACAAAACAATAATTCTATTCTATTGCAAGTGATTGCGATATTATTACGATCAATACTCATCAAAGTCATCAATCATGGCCGGCTGTACGAATGATCGCTAATGACTCCCCGCGAATGGTAACATCAGACATTCAAAACCATATTGTCACGACCTACTTTACAGGCAGAATGTAATGTTAGTAAAATACTGGCGCCGTCGCAGGAATTCGTAATTCGATTGTCAATTTGTTCCGCTTCCAAAACCAACGCGCTCGTCTAAAACCACACCGTGATCGTTTCAAAAGTCGTTATGACAAACTCTGCTTCAAATAGAAACTGCGTTTTTTACTTCAAACCAACACCGTCGAACTAATATTCAGGTAACACCGTCAGGTACTAAACTTTCACGAAACTATCCGAAATAGTTATTTCCTACTCTATTAATTATCATCAAAAGAGCAACTTGCGTAATTTAATGGATGTTTTCAACGTTTATTAAAATCTTTTGTATGAAAGTGGACACTAAAACTAAATGTAACGAAAGAGCATAAAGTAATTAAATTTTGTTTGGCGCCTAATAAATTCTGTCAGCTAAATTAAGTTGAGATCAGAAATAAAATGGAATTGTTATCTTAAAAAATATCTTACTTTATGTCCGGCTAAGTTGTTCAACTTAGCACCTGTCGTATAACCAGATTTAAGTGTAGTTAATTAGCACAAGGCTGTCGGCTCACTTACACACTTACCTGATGCTTTCACTGCAGACTGAAAGTGCGGATAACCGAGTTTTTGCGACATTTACCGGTTACATTTCGGGGAGTGTGCGACGGAACTGGACAATTTGATTCCACCTACCCCTTTCTATCTAGACTACAAGACATACGACAATACGCTATCGGTACATGGTAGACATCCCACCCATACGCACAAACCGTTTTGCTAATACTTTCATTGTGCGCACAGCTAATGAGTGGCATTCCCTGTCTGAGTTTTTGTTTCCTGATAGCTACATCCTGGGGGTCTTTAAGTCAAGAGTGAATAGGTTACTTCTAGGCAAGCATGCTTCACCGTAGACACACACACATCATCGCTTACCATCAGGTGAAATAGTGGTCAACCGCGAGCCCAACAGTTAAAATAAAAAAATTTGTTAAACAAGACCACTCTCGAAATTGGAAAGACTAATCACTATGGTTACAAAAAACACATCGTTATTTTTTTTTATACAAGCCCAACAGTAAATAAACCGTAATTGGAACATAAATATAAGTTTACGTATATTATGTGTGGCAACAGCGAAACCAATTGTAAACAATCATTTTTTGTAAGGACAAAAACCGTAGGCATATGAGGCAAGCAATCGCTATCAATTTTATTTTAATCTAACAAGGTTTATTTTTGTTCACGCTGTTTTTCTTCTAACGTTGGCCTTATTTTAAGACATTAATGATTTATTGATGGTAGATTGTGTAATACAAAGAAATTGTATTACTATTAATCCAGCAGATAACTCCTAGCTCTTAGATCTATGTCTTAGAGCTAGGAGTTATCTGCCATATCAATGGAACATTTCTTTTTAATAATTTGCAATTGAAGTAAGTAAATAATAATAAATAATTTATTTGTAACATTAAAATTAACGATTGTCTCTTAATCAAAATTTATTTTTTCATTAATAAGGCATTCCACCAACCTATTCGCAATTACATTTCATGGACTGAAAAATAGATATTCCTGTGCAAACAGGTCAGATAAAGGAATACACATACCTTACAGATCTAAAATATTAAAATTTGAATTAGATCACAATTGAATGAATATAAACTAAAATTAAATCACGATTGAAATAAAATCAAATTACAAATAAACATAAAAAGTACTATTATGACACAAATCACAATGCAAATTATCATTTTTTGTCAACAAAACAGGTAAACTTGAGCAATAACAATGATATTAGTACCTACTTAGAGATCACGTTGACGACTGTACTAGTATAAACTGTGTCTCAGTCGAAGTAGAATTAGTAAAGCTTGTTGCTAGTGGGAAAAACGGTGGTCATGGTGACCACTGCCCTCAGAACCCTCAGAAGCGCCGAAGACAGAGTTGCGTGGCAGCAGCTCGTCAGTGACTCCGTCAAAGCGTTCTAAAGACGGCACGACCTTCATAAATGAATACAACGAATAAGAAGACAGTGGAAAAAGTCTTCTATAGGGACATACTACCACCAATATATAGTGCGATTGTTGTTTGCATTGTTATCACGTGATTTTTTTTTAATTCGTCTCACCAGTTGGCAAGGAATCAGTAAAGACCATTCCACAGTGTCGAAGCTTGTTTACCAACCTTTTAAATGAAAATTATGAAAAACAAAACATTGTTCTATTACACAATTGTTTATTAATGTACGCACTAACGCATAAGGTGCATTGCTTTGGTCTCTATACATATTATTGAACTATCAGTAAGGAAAATAACTGCAATCAATAATACGATGCATAATAGACTACTAATGACAAAAAAACAAACAAAAATATTCTGTAGGTTATCATCTGTGGTGTTACACTGGTTACACGCATAGTACAGTTGAACTATTTTGTTAATACCCCTCGGCAATCATCGCATTTCTGAATACAAACGAATGCTAATTTTCATTTGCATCAATTATTAGATTAATCGTGTATAATTTTTTGAATTGAGAACTAAGTACTTTATTGTTGTTTTGTTTTGATTTCCGTGTGTACAGTACAAACATTTTCTTAATATCCCTCGGAAAGCTTCGTGTTTCGTCAGTCGTCGCGGTCGGTTTTCTATCAGTTGCCCTTTGCACTCGGTGCAGACCGGACACTCTCAATCAACTTGGAAGTATATAGAGTTGTTAATACTCTCTTAACATAATGTAATTTATTTATAAAATGGGAGGACAGTTCTCAATTCACAAAATTATACACGATAAATCTAATAATTGATGGATATGGAAATTAGCATTCGTTTGTATTCGGAAATGCGATTATTGCCGAGGGACAATAAGAAAATAGTTGTACTGTACTGTACATAAAATGAACATAACGGTCGAAATGTGGGTGTACTATACAGGATGGGCAAAAAATTGTGGATCAAACGAAACAAGGTGATAGTTGGTACTACGTGAAGTAAAAAAAAAATTGGTACTGTAGGACCCCAAATAACCCCAACTATCGCCCTGTTTCGTTTGATCCCCTTTTTTTTTGCCCAGCAGACGTAATGTGTTATATTATTACATAAAGTGATTTAGTATTAGCATTGCTATGGTGGGCCTTGTCCTTGCCCAATAAAATTATCTCTTCGTTAAACTTAAAATATAAATCACGTTTCGTTATTCGCAGAAAGATTTTATGAAGATCATTATTAATGTCGATTCAAGAAGGTTTTATCTATCTGCATTTCATTTTTTTAACTAAGAATATCAATAAATCTTGGTGTACAATGGCCACAAATTGCTGTGCTAAATGGTAACAGTTATAGTAAGGTATCTTGAAAACGCATGAAGGGTTCCTGAAAGCCCGACCAAGTCTTTAATCAGTCAATTGATGTCAAATCTCGTGTTAGCTGTGATTGGCCGAGATAACAAAAACCAATCACATTATTTGACATGAGCTTTGCCAACATAAATTGATTTGACTTTCAAAAGCCAGTGTAGACCCAAAGCATTGTCGGAAACTCAGAAAGTTCAGGGATTAATTTCCAAGTAGGTAACTGAGGGTGATGCTAGCCCATTACAAGATATAAATGTTCATTATACAATATGTATGTACTATGAGCGGGACCTATGTAGTGTCTGTTGACTGTTCTAGAAAAAAAAAATAAGCATGCTCGTGAAAACATACTGCATTTTTGAAACCCCAAAAAGCTCCAAACTCAACTAATCCTAAAAACTACTGCCCAAAACATGCAAGGGAAACAAACATTTGACTTCCAACGCGTTGTTCCAACGCAACGCTACGTCGCGTTGTTCAAACGCAAAGGTGTGAGTACTTTGAGTAGTGATTGACAGGCAACAAAACACCGCGAGTGGCGCCGACCTTGTGTGCTCGATTGTACCAGCGGCTACCGGAACTCACATACCGGTACAGCACCGCTGTCCTTAATATTACACTATCGTTTATCTATCTGTATAAAGCACGTGTATTTATATACTTAGTAACGATTAACTTTTTTACTTCCAAATAATTAATTGGGTTCTACAGAATGGATAAAGAATCATGGCATCGGTAAAAGTAAATCTAAAAACAAGAACTGTCCATATATTGAATGTCATTGTAAACTTTTCCAGCTTTGAAGTTGCGTAGACTTCGCTCAGATGTTGCATAGACGCTGCGTAGGCTCGTCGTAGGCTCTGCGTAGCTTTCACGTATCAACACGTAGGCACCGTGTAGATGCTGTATAAACGTGACGTAGCTTTAAGGCGCCGTTTCCCTTGAGTAGCTGATTTTAAAATGAGAATCACGTCTAAACGGCTAGTCGTAATTTTTTGGAAAAAATATATGTTATATTAGACCATTTTTTTAATAATTTCATCTGAGCAGAATTTGAGTTTTATTCGTATAACATAGTGTAATTAATTTATAAAGTTATGTCTAAAACGGACAAAAACACGACAATCGCACCAAAACCGCTGGGCGTATTTTAATGAAATCGACACCATCTCAAAGACAATTTAAGTATCTACATTTTGATCTGAAGCTTTTTTTTAATGTCTTAGAATAATAAGGAAAGTACAAAAAACTACTAAATTTTGGGTCGCGCGGGTGTGTAACAAGTGCGCATTTTGTTCCCTCAAGGTCGTTGGCGTTAGTCGTCGTCTTAAGAGTATTCATACTCGACTACTCAATACGGTACAGCAGCTTATTGAGACTGGAAGATCCTATGTCAAGCAGAGGTTACTGGGGTTTAATGAGATTATAAAATCTACATGAAACGACTAAGCACTTAGCAGTAAAGGTGCTTGTGAAAGACACTTTTTAATAACAGTTTCGAAAATGTAGAAGTTAAAGCAAATTGAAATATTGCCAAATAATCAACTTTGTTTCGCGATATGATTCCTTTGGAAGAATTGTTGCAAACTTGCACTTTCCAATAACCTTGAAGCTAAAAATGTTAATTTCACGCTGTGCCCATAAAATGTAGCTATAACAAGTAAGCCTTATTTAGATTAAAAACTATAAAATCTTAGAATATTTACCAGAATCTAGAAACCTTGCTGCATCGTAAAACTGCACCAAAACCCGTTCACTCAGTCTAGTACTTGAGTAAATATAAAAGGAAAAAATCTAGACACAACGTAGGTCAAACAGAGACCTAACAGCCATTATCTACCAGTCATCAGAAAAAATAAATATTCTCTTGAGCGTGAATAATTAGTAACTATTTGAGTCTAAATGTATTCGTTTAGATATTTAGAAGATTATATATATTATTAAGGCATTTAGTTAAAGGTCTGTTGTCTATGCCGCGACCGGAGAAGTGTAACGAAATGTCAAGGGCGAAGCGGCGACGACCGAGCAGTGTTTGTTCTGCTGAAGAAATGTTCGTTTACTTATTACGTATAATTTATGTCTGCAGGTAGCAAAATTGATTAATTTTATTTTTATTTTTTCATTGCCTTCTGGTACAGACAAACTTAGAGCTCGTGGATAAATAATAACAGTCGCACTGGTCGATCATCAAGGTTAAGCAACGCTTGACGAGGTCGGTCCATGGATGGGTGACCATTTCAACATACCGAGTTTTGTCCATGCCTCGGAAAGCACGTTAAGCCCTTGGTCCTGGCTGTCATTTGAATTTCTTTGACAGTCGTTACGGGTAGTCAGAAGCTTGAGATCTGACACCAGTCTTGCCAAGGTGTACCGTGTTACCCAGTTACTGGGTTGTGGAGGTCAGATAGGCAGTCGCTCCATGTAAAACACTGGTACTCAGCTGAATCCGGTAAGACTGGAAGCCGACCCCAATTTAGTTGGGAAAAGGCTAGGCAGGTTGATTTGATATAGACAAACTTAATTAAATAATTTTCAACTATTGGTCCTGCCTGGGCACAGATATAAATCTAACTAGATGACGCGATTGTATGTACTTCGCGTGTCGAAAACGTAGTAAAAGTACGATCAATTATCGCACTTTGAGCTTTTCATTTAGCATTATCGGCACCGGAAATACACAGAAATCTAGAAAAAAAACCAATTTATGCCATATTGAGCAGTAAAAACTGTACAGAAAAAGTTGGCTGAGGCATTGAAAATGTTTTCGTTCATTGGTAAGAAAATTTGTTTTAAAATTTTGTGTGAAAAAGTGGCACGCTTGGTTTTCATACGGAGGGACTTGCGTTATCTAGTTATATTTATATCTGTGGTCCTGTGGTCACGTACAAAGTGACATTCTAACAACTGTTATGATTTTCGAAAAGTCAAAAAGGACCACATGAAATATTATTAGCGCATGTCAATTCTATTCACTCTGGATTTTTTGAAAATCGGTGTCGCTGATAGAATGCCTTTTTGCCTAAAACCTCTTGGCTAAAACAGCTTTTCGCAAACAACAAACATACATTTCCAGAAGGTTGTCTTCCTTGATATTTTTTCGATGATTGCTTTAATTTGAAATCCATTAGGACTACTGAAACAACCCCTGAAAATAACATTCACACTCATAAAGAGAGTTGCAATTTACTTTAATTCATCTTCCACTCAAAATATTAACGCTTTCCGCAGCCGTATATTCCATATCCATTAAAACGATCCCGGCGTGAATTTTAAAGAGCCTTGTACCACAAACCCTTATGAGGCAGCGAAGTGGGTTGTGTTATGATAACCGGCTGCTGAGTGACGTCAACATACTTATGTTAAAATTATCACCATGCGGGCCTAACGACTACCTAATTACTATTATGGCTGCATAGTTGCCGCGACACAAGACATAATCGATCACAAAACTACGGTTCAAATATCAGGGCCAATGTCAACCATGCAGTGGCATTCAATCGACGGGCCGAGACTTAACTTTAAACTGTGTTATTCAAATCAAAACTGTTGTTGTGAGAAAAACGTTTGTTTTTATTTGTTATTCCGCGTCACGATGAAAGTAAAAGTAGCGTTGTCTTGCATAAGTACCCTCGCGCTATCCGAGCAGATCTACTAGTGCAAATATTTTAATCTTTAGTTTTCACTTACGTGGAAACAATAGGATATGTTTAATTGTTTCTAATTTACAAATATGGGCTCTATATCAGCAATCGCAAAAGGATTGATGGATGGTCCACGCAAAATTTTACTGGAATTTCACAAACGTTTCAGGAATTTAGGGCTATCACAATATATCGATACATGATACTCGTGTGATAATTCCTTAATGTTATGCAACCCTGAAAGGAATATTGCTCAATTCTAAGATGTATCATTACCGAACACAACTGTTATTATTGTTTTAATGACTGGCTGTGTTGCTCTATAATTATTAGACGTCTACGCACATCTACAATGCGATGTACAATTTCACAACCAATATATCTGCACTTGTATCAGATATTGTGAACCGCTAATTAAATAACAATCATTTTATCAGAATTTCTATAGAGCGATGTAGCAACGATTCATTGCGAGCGCATACCAGTGGTAGTAGGTACGTGAATACAATTTTTGATACAATTTTACGTAATTGACGCGTTCCATGTAAACGAGCGGCGAGTAAAAGCGGGTTGAGTGCGTTGTTTGTTGCGCAACGTTGCGCCTGCGCCGCCGTCATGCGCCTGCGCGATGCGTCGCGACGCCCTGCCGCGCCAGACGTGCCAGCAGATCAGTCTTCGGCATTTGGAGCCTGTTAGGCATCACTCTTGCCCAAAAATTAAATTAGGGCCCGTATTATACTATTGCATCATTGCACAAACGCACAAGAAAGACCACCAATAAATAGCTCCCCCAAAAATGAAAAATAAGACTGTGGTCACTAGTGAATACGAGTGAAAAAAAAATTGAATCCTCAAATAAGTGCTAGACTTGTTACACAAACACCCCTTATACCCCGGACTATCCTAGAATAGTTGAACTCAAACAAACAGTGTTTGGATGAGTGTAAAATTCACACAGGCTAGATTTTGTGCGGTAGCCTTTGTAACTTCTACGATGATAACGTCGAAGGGTCATCGGACGTATCATCACTCAAAATATTCACTTACTTATGTGATAACTTATTTCAAGCCAAACATTTTTCTCATAGAAGCCGTTTTAGCAATAAAATTACAAAGTAAATTAACAAACATCAGATTTTAAATTAACACTTACCATTGTACGTAGATTAGCATGTACATGGGTAATCTTCATCTTCACACTTGACGGGCCCATCCATCTACACATAGACAATTTATCTGTCAATCTACGCATATATATGATGTAAAACGACCTTGAAGGTTACAATAAGACATAGAATACTGTGCCCTTGGTGAGCCACAATGATTTGCAGTCGATGCGCGCGTACGTACGGCACCCACCCACTACTTCGAACCACGAACCCGCATCCTATGAATGAATCATAGGAATTCCATTGATGTACACATGAAAGCGCTTTATTTCAGAATTCAAGGTTTATTGTCATTTTATGGGTAGTACCGCTGAAGGTTTATTCGATGTGGTCCTTTCGCCGCTTCAGTACACTTCATGTGGCTTGAATAATTACTTAGTGGAATTGGCTGTGTATTGATGTTTATGAATCAAAGACCCAAGCTTTTACGGTGTGAATTGACAGATCAAGCTTTCTCAATAGTATCCTTATGTGAAAATACTAAAATTGAAATTCAGTCTTTCATGCGTCGAAATGTACGAAGAAATTTTGGTCAAGATATTCAAAACTGAAATCTGTTGTTTCATTTGCTGTCTCTACTTTGGAAGTAGAGGTTTATCTGTTACTGAAAAATTTAAAAAATCTTGTAGGTAGTTAGCTTCACATCACACATCACATCATATCATCAGCCTATTAATTTTCCCACTGCTGGGACACAGGCCTCCTCTCTGTGAGAGGGAATGGGCTGTAATCCACCACGCGGGCCCAGTGCGGGTTGGTGGATGTCACATGTTTTCGAATTTTTGGTTCTAGAACATTCCGAACAGGCCGGTTTCCTTACGATGTTTTCCTTCACCGTTTTGTGTAGTTAGTTTAATGTTATCCAAATTCAATTTACCCAACTAAGATTTTCACATTTTACTCACCAAACACTTAGTGTAAGCGAGCTTTCCTAGACGTAAATGGCCTTTACATACCGTACTAATTATACTTTCATCTAATTACTGGTTAATAACTGGCAAATTAATGGTAGCAACCAGGAACTAACCGATATAATAATTGTATGCATATATTTGTTCGTGATTACAATTAGAAACCGAATTTGATATGACAATGAGAGTGATTACACTGTCTAACTTCTATGTTTGTTTGTTGTGTCTATGTTCTCAACCAGATGATTTCGATTGATGCTCTGCTTTCTCCATTGTTTGTGTCGCCGCCACCGACAGACTAGCCACGCCCCACATATCGTCACACATTGTCTCTTGAGATTTGACAACTCAAATAGTACCTCCCATCCTAAATAATATTATACGAGTAAAGCAAAACTAATTCTGTCTGTCTGTCTGTTAACTTTTCACGCTTAAGGTTACACTAGTCGAAAATTCTTCCATACAAACGTAGTCTAGAGATTACTCCACTGTTTGACGATGTTACGTTCAAAATAAAAAATGATATCAATTTGTCTCATCATTATCTAGTCCTGTTTGGAAAAAAAATGTAAAAAAATAATATATTTTAAAATTATGAGCGTCGAAAGTTAACGCATCTTTGGGCGGAAATAAATACCATAAGAAGAAGGAAAATTGCAAAACGGCCTCCATACAGGGATAGTTTAGTAATTCAACAATGCAAATAATTTTATTTTGAAAATATACATTAAGTAGTTTTTTCATGATATCTAGACTTCCAAAGGTCTGTACATAAAATTTCGCGCGCTCGTTTCCGTCCTAAATCATCATCCATTTCGCTACAAATTTTCAAAAGTGCTAATTCGTACGAGAACTAGCTTCTTACTGCTCATCACAGTATCAATCTCTTTCGCACGTGTTGTCGGATGAGACAGCATGCATTTTAACCCCGCACATAAAATAGTTCGTGCCGTTGACTAGGGGCATCTTAAACCGCTGAACCGATTCAGATGAAATTTTGTATGAATGTAGTTTGAAATCCTGGAAAGGACATAGGATAGTTTTTATCCTGGAAATCATCTTTAAAAGGGTGGAAAGGAGGTTGGAAGTTTGTATGGAAAACCTACAATATTATTGCGCTATATAAAAAATAGGCTATTGGAAGTACTAATGCTACGCTGACGAATTTGCGGGCAACAGCTAGTGTTATATATAAATCAGCGAAACAATAATACCATAAACATAGGAATAATGTCTAGCCTCGGACGTTTTCTGTTCAGTTTCATACTTTTCCGAAGTAATAGGATCGTAATTTCTCTTCAATTTGAACATTTTCCGCTTTTCTTACGCACATTTATGTTAGTATTGCTTTCCATTACATGTTTCCTGTGTGCCAAATGTGTTTGCCGACTAAATACATAACTAGCAGTCACTTCCCAAACAGAGATGTTTTAAGTGAGGAAAATTTTCTTCAAATCTGATACCCATCTAGTTCTGTTACAGCTTTGTAATGAAATGAAGAAGCTGTATCATGAGTCAGATACAGTAATGTTTAGTTTCCCTTTCATGTGTGCACTCATTCACGTTTTGGTTGCATGCAATGTGAGGCATGTTGCTGCAATTTGCGCGTCACCCCTTGTCGATGAGATCGTGTGCTGCGCTCTCACCGGCGCTGGCGCAGTGTCGAGCGCGGAAGTCGTGGTGGGTCTACCATCACGTAGCGTGCGCGCGCTGTGTGCTCGCCCGTGAAGTTTCCTACAACACAAATTGTAAAACACTAATTATATCATATTACGTCTTTTTATTGCATTCTCACTTTTTGTACGTGCGCGACAATCACATTCTGTTGGTGATATGTTTTTCTTTTTATTTAAATGAAGCATGAAATGGTGCAAGCTTTTCATATACTTACAGTGGGTTCGCTAGCTTTGCAGCACATGGGACCAAAGGTCGTAGTAATTACAATGACCTACAAATCTTCTCCGAGCCCTATTAATTCATGTTTTTCCTCAATTACGGTTAAAACTTGCGTGAATCTGTTAGAAGTTGCGCAAAGCGAGAATCAACTAAGTTAGGTTTGTACACGAATTTCTCACATTCACAGATCGACATGAAATGATATCTTTATTTATATTTATTGAGAAATTTTCCGTGACATAGGTGACCTCCCCTTCCACAACAAATAAATTAATTTAATGTACAAAGTTATTACTTATTAGATACTGACGACTTAACCTGTCAGCTGAATATCAAACAAGTAAATTATGGCGCTAGATACATTAACGATAAAATGTAGTTCTGTATATATTTGTTGTCTGCGGTTGTGATCTAATAAACTGTCTAAATTATAACTTAAGACCTCGCCAGGTCAATGTTCTTAGGTTACTTGAAGGGCGTTAAACCAAGCGCGATTTTTATCAATTCGTATCACATTTTAATATATTTTTAATTAAATAATCTCTTAATAATAATCTGCATACAAAATTGTTACAAAACAGGATATATATTAAATCATATACATTTATCAAATTTGAAACACAAATTAACAAGTGTTTGATCTATTTGCAGAAGCTCAGTAAATGATATTTAATAAGTACATATGTACGTAAACCGAAGGCAAGTGGCTGACTCGTAAATAAAAAAGATTAGCGTATGGCCACGAAACAAAAGGTCATGGGAACTATTTCCGCTGAGGAGCGAACATCACGCGGAGGATTGAATGACAAAACTTTTAATTACTACCTAGTAGTTATAAATCTGCTTCGGTATGCAGACATAGTTTGTAACTAATTCACAAATACCCGCAAGGGCTTTATTCCACTAGTATTAGCAATTTTGATTAATTAAGAGGAATGCGAGTAGAGGGCTCCGACTGAATTTCCTTAGTAAAAAGTCATAATTCCAGGTTTGGCTCTCGTCTATCCTCCTCCAGATATTCCCTTATTAAATTGAATAAACAAGATATATGTTGTACTTCTATGTTTTTCATTTAATTTGTCTTTGTACACTAGATCTCTGTTGACAGCGCAAATGTATCATGAAAAATAAAAACGAAGGGGCACAGTACATATCTTTCTTTTTAAGTTTATGGATTATCTTTTAAATTGGTCCAATATTGGAGGAGGAAACAGGCGAGAGCTAAATCTCGAATTATGACTCTTTACTTAGGATATTCAGTCGGATGTCTGCGACCGCATTACCGGACGAAAAAAAGGGAAATCCAATACATATATATATATACATATAATACATAAATTTATATTTCTGAAATATCTGTCGATAACAAAACATGCAACTTTCTATGTCACATTCATGTGTTCACTTCACACATATGTCATACAGACTTGTACGTAGTTTTTAGAAATCAGTCGCGATTGCTATTCAGATTTACGACTAGATGTAATACTTACTTTAAATCTCCCACAAGAAATGAAGAAACTGAGAACAAGGATATAGACAGAATACAATAAGCGTGCTATACACCCAGACACAAAAACTTCTACGAACAAACACTTTGAGTTCTTCATACTTTCATACCACTTGTGGTACATCAAAACTTACAACGACGCAAAAAATATTTAAAGAAACAAAGCAAAAAAACATCAATTCTAGAGATGAAACTTAGACAAAACCGACGAAGAATACCGCAAGTTACGTAAGAACCGCGGACCCTCCAAATGAATGACGAAATTCAAAACAATTTCTATGATTCCACTTCATTATAGTGATTTCGAGAATTAATAAAATATATGATGACAGCTATACAGTAGTCAGTAGGTTACTTAGTTACTATTCATCTTAAATTAAGCAACATTCTTTATATCCTTCGCTGGATTTGCTTTGCTGATAGGTATAATTCATTAAGCAGATTACATCAAAGAAACAGTTGACTATAACACTCTATTAACATTTAGAGATAATGATAATAAACGTTTAGTTTATTGTTAAAGTAAATGACAAGGCTTAGAAGTCGCCACTCCATCTACGTGCTATAAATCTGGGACAGATAAAAATATCGTTATCCATAAAAGGTGTGACATAATGAAGACCTGTCACCCAATTCAAAACTCGAGAGCTATTTATGACGTCTTTAACCTCACTTAATTCAAAAATGTTTACATAGATTTGGAAGAGATAAACAAATATGTCGCAGACAGTGTGCTATGCTATACAGCTAGAGATAGTAACGCAGTGACATACGTGTGTACCGTAAGTGCAACACGTCTCGGTATTGCTCAGTGAGGTCAAATGTCTGACGCGGTCTTCTTCTAAAATATTATATAACCGTAAGCAGACGCATGGGAACTTTTCTGTCGAAACTGCTACTAGAATCTAAATGCCAGCAGTGAAACATGTACGAAACAACTAAGTATATTAAGTATAATAATTGTAAATTATGCGTGAAGATGATCCGAGCAGCAATGAAGTAACTACAACTCAGTTGATATTTAATTATGAGAGTACATTCGCTTGCACTCTCATCCGTTTTCGAAGTCACTATTTGTCATCAGACAAATAGAACAATATAATGACGACGTGACTGCAATTATTCAATGAAGATTTTTTTATCCATCATTGCAAATTGAGGAATCAAGAATAAACAAACAAAAAAACTTGTGAATGACAGAGGAAACGTCGAGGAATGCGACGGAGGCGGCACAATGGAGACGATCTTAGTGCACACGATTGGCGTTTTTTTTTAGATTAAATATCAACTGAATACATGGTATAATTTTTATATTTCTTTAGGAATAATTAGGTATATAATTTTCGTTCTTTACAAAATAAAATTATTCATTATAATTTTTTTGTAAAACAAGCTTTTTTCGTATTCTTCTCAGCAAACCCTTTCATTTTATACCCATATCATGGCAGTGCACAAAAAATAACTAGTCCGCCATCTTGGGCTGTCCGCCATATTGGATTTAGAATGACGTCACTTATGCAATGCAATTTTCATCCAAACTAAACGTGTATGCAAAATTTCATCTTAATCGGTGGAAAATAACTGCTTTAAAATTCAGTTGCAAGATTTGACCCGAACACACTTACATACATACATATATTGCAAGTTAAATAAATGCTTGTAAAATATGTATGTTCGTTGCAATATATGCAAGTAATAAAGTAGCTTCATATACCTTTTAACCTCTGAATTCTTACAAATAATGTTTCCGGTTAATTGTCCACATTTATCTCATTGAACATAAAAAATAGATAAGATTTAAAAAAAACAAGTGTCAATTGAATTAGTTTATTCAGTCCCGCTACCGCTCATCAGTGTGCTCGTCGTGTTAACTCTCGGTACCCACACACCGTCTGCCGATCCCGTCCCGCGTGCGTGTTTCTCCGAACTTCATCTCGCATTCTTCCATGTAGCTACCCAGTCATCCAGGATACGCACTATTTGCTTATTCGCTGGCGGACAACGACCTCTGCTAGTTGACTCTTAGACAATCACCTTTTTTTTTACAATACAATTCAGTCCTGTGAATAGGATTTTTTATATATTTGTTTCGACATCTCGTATATCTTATCTACTTATCGCCAGTACATTTGTAGTTCTCAATCTTAGGGAAATTATAAATGCAGGAATATGTAAGGCATGCTGTTCTACTTTCATTTCCACGTCTGCTTGTTATGAATAATTAATTTTCATGAGATGTACTTATAGGACCTTGCGCAACAATAAATATGGTACTTACTTATCACAAAATCATTGCTAAGTACCTATTCAGCTGCGGTATATATAAATTGTTACATATCCTGTGAATATGAGTTTGGTGCGTATTAAGTGAGTCACTGTCAATCAGCTTTGGTGACCCAACTGCCTAGTACTGCTATAAGTATATAAACAATCCTGCCACGTGTTTAGTATTGTCACTAACCTTAATAGGACAGACGTTCTCGTTCTATATTATTGTGCAGTGCCTCTCGGAGCTCCGTCACAACACATTTCAACTACGCTAGATCTGTCAGGTACGTTGAGAGCTTTTACTCGTACCCTGATACAATTTCAGAAACTCCGAGCTTAAAGATACGTTACAAAACCTCAACAGATGTGATTTAAGACGAGTTAACAATGAAAATATCTTACCAAAAACGTACAACAATTGGGCATACGAGTGGTGTAGGCGAGAACGCGTCTCTGTAATTGATAAGGATAATCGCGTCGTGAATCAGGCCCGGGATTAAGTACACAACCGGTAGTTAAACGGTCCTAATACGGCACAGGTAATATTCGCCACATCGCCACGCGTGTCGACATAGGTCACAATTATTAACTTAATTGTCTTCAGCGAGTAGGCGACCCATTGTTTGTGCTTTTGTTACTATCGCATGCTCTATCTAAGACCTGACTTATTCACGCTTATTCCTTAAACAAATTATCATGTCGTAAGATTACGAGACCTCAATTGTAATACCAAAAAAACTGGACCACTGAGTACGTTTTGACATGCCAATGTGGTCAAAACATATCGTCGATCAAAGGCCTCTCTTATTGTTATGCAATGTTCCTTTTATCATATTTTCCCCGTCACGATTGTCTTCCTGAACATCATTGTATTTATCGGCCCCAAATACGATACGATATATTGATGTAACATTATCATATTGAAAGGATCTTGTGGGTCAGAATCAAAGTGGTTTCGTGAGTGTCCGTCACCGATTGTCAGTACTCGGTAGGCGGTGTCATTTGTTACGAGAAAGGCGAGACGTGACATCTCAATCCGCGAGGATACTATACCCGTCTGTGGGTTTATTAGTCTACAAACATTATATAAGTCTATTGCGGTTAAACTGATTATGTAGGCAAAGCAATTGAAGACGAACGAGTTTGTTATAATAGATCATATATTTCTCATAAATGGCAGAATTGAATATTAATTGGGTCTATCGAGTACCGTAATATAGTACTTGATGAAGCGTGATGCGTGTAGTATGAAGTAGTGACCGCCATTCTGTCGGCTACCAGGTGCTTCGGACGCTGCTCTCAACATACTTGATGACGTAACGGAGTGCGGACGACTCGGGCGGCGCGGGCCCGTTACATCGCTGCACCGTTCATGCGTAGCTTTTTGTTGTGTCTCGACGTAACATAATACCATTCCTAATAGACATAGGGCATTGT
Source organism: Orthosia gothica (assembly GCA_949775005.1). Lineage (NCBI taxonomy): Eukaryota > Metazoa > Arthropoda > Insecta > Lepidoptera > Noctuidae > Orthosia > Orthosia gothica. The sequence continues at coordinate 15,480,863 of OX459042.1, forward strand.
GCAAACTTACAAGATTAAGTCACGACCAATAGACGCCCGTTAATCAATCTCGGTCACATCCATTTAAATAAAGCTAAATTGCTAATCAAATGATCGGCGATAAACTCGGAATGGGATACGACCTTCAATGTGGAATTCTCTTTCAAAATATTCGTAAGGTTGGTTTGATTCATATGTTTAGGTGTCACCGACGAAATTAAATCAGCAACTGTTCTATAAGATAATTCGTCTTCGTTTTCGGTTGTAGCATCAAAAAACGCTACGTTTAACGCCAGTTACCGTTAAAATTCTAATTTGTTCCCTCTTTAGTGAAGCTCACCGTATTTTGACCTCTTGCAAGTCAAATTAGCCACACCAGTTGACATAGCGGTGATAGTCTATACTTTGGCATGAATGCTAATAGAAACGTATAGATTATGTACGTAGTCACGTCTCAATTTAAATTAAATTGTACGTGGATTAAGAAACGATTATCGATTTGTTTCCGTCGGCAATATAGTTACATAAACGATATTGCGATAATAATTCGATCCCGATATACGTAAGTAGAATAACGATATCAAAATGTTGACAAGCTATACTTAGGTGTCTACTTGAATCAAATTAATTAACAGAACAATGGCCGTAATTGCCTAATTACTCTTTATTGGTCGCAATAGTGAACCACTGCTTCCTCGTTCGAAGTGTTTGATACTTTCATCACGTGTATTATTAATAGTCATTGTTGAAGAAAGTGCTTTTAATTAAAACTTCGTTTATAATTTTTCGATCTATATTAATTTCAATTATGTATATACCATGGTGCACGCAATTCATAAAGTGAAGAAAAATGTACATTAATGATGGAGTGAGTAATTTTCTTGAGTTATAATAACTAAATATTTTATCTAGCCTAATGTTAGCGTACTTTACTGGACTACCTTAGTTTTAAAAGTACCAAACATAATGTTAGTTTCTGAATTGATAATTTGTGGATATTCCTGTAACTAGAAATTATTGTGAATTCTGAAATTATGTGTTCTTGAAACTGTAAGTACCACTTACATATTCTTACAACAAGCTTCCTAAAAGGGCCTAAAAGGACATTTCAAAAACTAGATTCTGTTGCACACAGTTAAAGAAAATAAATTATTAATTAAATTATAACTTGACTGCTAAGGTGCACTCCACAAGAAGTAAACATCCTAGATAATCTACCCGTTGATATATAAGTACCTATTAATATACCATTCCAAGCTTCCGACCTCAAGTGAGAAACTGACCTCAAAGTGCAATACACCTCGTGGTTGAAATCATTACAAATTGACCACAGCCCCATTTGCTGATATAAACAATGTAATAGGTAGATAGGTATGTAGGTAGTAAGCAAGATTATTACAAATATTGAACCCTGAGGAACAAACATGGTCGTATACATGGCTGCGTAAGTAAAAAGTTCTGAATGTCTGAGAATATACCTGTCCTAAGGCGTATTGATTTGAAGTGAAGAAGAAGGTAATATTCAAAATTCCTCGAAATTATAGCAGTGACATGTAAAGGGGGTAGAATTCAGCTCTCTGAGTAACCAATACAAACTTTATAAGGAAAATTATGAATATAGGTGACAATGCTTGTGGCAAGTGAGTATGCCTAATGTATCCTCTTTGTACGCTTTTTGAAGTTTAAATAAATTAATAGATATGGACCACAGCATTGTGATTTTGACAAAACTAAAGAGCGAATAATTTTCGAACGATTTTCGACCATTGCAATTTCGATCATTCAAGCAATACTGAGCGAAAATTATCGAAGTTCCAGCTTTGGCATGAGGACATCGTTCCACTAGGTACCTACTCCTAAAGTTAAAAGACTGCGCATATTATAATCAGTACAGTCACGGACACAACAATTACCAGTTCAAATTAATTACTATACGATCTCAACTGCGTTTAACAATAATAAAAGCCATTATATCTTTTCAACAGATTGTTTCTCTAATTGTACTCACGATATACGGTATAGATAAACTATCAGCAATTTGCTTCAATTGTTTTTATAAAAGTTCTCGCCATATATCATTCTTGGCTTGCGTAATGTTATGTTATGGTAGCTTCCTGATTTCCTTTACAGACATGGAATGGTCTAGGTGGAATCGAGGTGGCGCCATTATGCAAGTCATCTTTTTGTTCCACATACTTGTGAAGCTCCTACCCATATGCACACAACGTTTTGGAGACACTTTTATTATGCGTACAGCTAAGGAGTAGAATCCCCTGCTGGAGTCTGTGTTTCTCGACAGCTACAATCTAGGAGTCTTTAAGTCAAGTGTGAATAGTTTTTTTCTAGGCTAGCGTGCTTCACCGTCGACCACATCATCGCTTACCATCAGGTGAGATAGTGGTCAATCGCAAGTCTAAATAATATTAAAAAAGCTGTAACTTACATTTAAAATCTCTGGTAGGGAGAACAATAAAAAATTACTAAAATGTTGCAAACAATAATACTTCAGTCAGTTAGGTATTAACGCCGGAGTCCCTCAGGGGTCGGTGTTATCGGCAACACTGTTTTTGCAGCACATTAATGACTTGCTAAAACTCGGAACCTTTCAGTACGCAGACATCAACACGGTTACTGAGAGATACGTGTCCAGCGCATGGGCCTTAGATCCGGTCTCTCCGTCAGAGCATGGTTGAGAGCTGTCTTTGGACACCGAATGGGGCGATGCCAAACTGGTCAGTTTCTGCTAAGATCCAGGCTTGTCTTTTTACCGCAAAAAAGAATCTATTCCACCCGGCTCGATATTTTCATGGTGTACCTTGCCGATAACGAACCATCTCGACCTTCTTGGTGTTAAATTGACATCGACGCTCAATTTTTGTCCATTCATTGAGGCAAAGGTTCAGAAGGCTACAAAAAAATTGGGGATCCTTTCAAAGGTCAGACGGTACTTCACGTCTGAACAGCTGCTCAACTTGTATAAAGCGCAAGTTCAGAAATGCATGGAGTACTGCTCTTACTTCTGGGATGGATCTGCCAAATACCAACTTGATGCACTTGAGTCGATTGACAAACGGGCCAAGAGGCTTATCGGCAACGATGCACTGGACGCCTCAAAGCTCCAGAGCCTTGAACATCGACGCCGAGTTACCAGCCTGCCGGTTTTTTATCGGTTTCATTTCGGGGAGTGTGAGATGGAACTGCACAATTTGATTCCGCCTAGCCGTTTTCATCATCGGACAACAAGACGTACGGCACCGGTACATGGTGGACAGCAGACTTTGTACCCATACGTAGAATGCGTTTTGCGAATACTTTAATTGTGCGCACAGCTAAGGAGTGGAATGCCCTGCGAGAGTGTTTGTTTTCTGATAGCTACAACCTTGGGGTAGAAGTTAACCTATTCAAGGTTAACTTCTAGGACGTGCTTCACCGTCGACCACATTATCGCTTACCATCTTGCGAGATAATGGTCAAACAACTTTTAGTTGTTTTTTGCGGTCAGGTTTTTCATATTTCCAACGCTTTTATTTCTTACATTTTAGTGAGTTAAATTTTTAGAGTCAACTAACAAAGCAAAACAGTCCAACAACAACGTCATGTCGGAAAAAAAAGGTAAATCTTTCAGCTAATTTTAGATCTTGAACCCATACTCTACTATCATATCTAATAAACCTCACCTATTCCTACGGACGACTAGATACCTTGAATTTGTCAATTATAATTCGCCTCTCAATTTTAAATCACCTATGGGTATGGCTTTCCTTAAAATTTACGCAATTTCTGTGTACTTTAAAGTGCAATATTGTGCCACTGTTCCACACTTTATCGACAATAAAACTCTATCATAGTTTGCGTATGGCTCGGGGCTCACCGCATTTAGGGCGCATATAGGCACAAAAGGAAATAACAACGACTGGTACAAGCGCACTAAATAGATACATTTTCATGGCATTACGCAAAAGCTATGTTACAGTTGAGTCGTTAATACCTTCGTCAGTTTCCTAATTCTTAGGTACGTTTTTCAAGCCAGGACATTGACCATTTGAAGCTACGGCATTGAGTAGACTACTGATTAGAAAACTATATTTAATTACTTGAAAACAACGGTTAAAATTTGGGTAAACATTCTACCAATCAGTTTAGTTTGATTTAATTGTCAGTGTTACACTTCAATACTGAGTTGACAGAGATTTTATCGTGAACGGAGCATATAAAAACAAACCTTAAGATGACGAAACTATTTTTACTGTAACTGTAGATAAAAGACCTATAGAGTACCATTTAACTGTGTTCCTTTCTATGGCACCAAGTACATGCGTCCTTTCATACATTCTCGAGCAATTTAATTAATGGTATCAGATTACGACATGTCAAATTGCCATCATTACTAAACACCTCGTGCTTGGATCATAATGGTTATAAGCCTAATTTTACTTCCGGTTTAGCCATTACAACGCCATTAGGAACACATAACATCTGTCAAGCATTCTTTACGAGTTCATAAAACTAGTTTTGTAGACAGATCAGTCTGTCTGTGAGTTATGATTTTGTGAAAATATTGTGGCGACTCGTTTTAGGTGAGGCACAGATGGCTAAAAATAAAATAAAATTCTAAAAGACATACATTGCTTTGATTTCACAAGTGTATCCTGAAGATCTTGAATAACAATTGCCATGAAACAGAAAAGGTCATGCAGAATGTTATGAAATAATTTAGGCGACCGAAAAAATAATAAAGCCGACCGAAACATATTTTCAGCATACTTTTCCTTATTTGGTAGCGGTCGTTACGTGTTCAGTTTACAAACGTTCAATTCACAGCTGTGTCCTAAACGCACATCGTCATCTGCACAGTGCACATAGCCTTAGTGTTAACTTAGTGTCGTTCGCAGTGCTCCAGTTTCGTGTCGGTACACCGGCCGACGGTCTTACTGCTTACATCAAGGAAACCACGCCCTAGGACAAACTGACACAACTGGCCATTGCAACAGCTTTCACGGTATCGAATAACGTTCAACGCTATTATATGTCGCAGACACCAGTGAGCAAATCACTGGTTTCGATAAATATTTTATTATAGGAATAGAGACTGCCCCGAGAATCACGCGGCGATTTGTTTCCACGCAAATACTGACATTATCTGTCACTACCAGAACAACATTTCATAGCAATATTCTAGTCCGCTTCAAATGCCTATATTTGCTGTACTTATAGGGTTAGAATTATTCATACAATAATGTTACGACTTCTTCTTAGCGTGTCGAAGGCAATCTAAATTGAATCGGCCCTGAATAGGATTTTTTTAGAACTTACCTAAGTACAGCGTTATTCTATAGCAGGGGTCACCAATTACTTTCATTTATGGTCCGTTTTTACCCTTTGGGTACGGCCAAAGGGTAAAAACGGAACCCTATTGAAACAAATTGACATTTTCACAGATGATGTATTTCTGTTGCCGCTATAACCACAAATACTAAAACAGAATATTTAAGTGAGGCTCCCATACAACAAACATGTTCTTATTTAGTTTTTGTGATAATGGTACGGAACTTCGTGCGCGAGTCCGACTCGCACTTGGCCAGTTTTTTTAAATAAGAAGACAGTCGCGATCCGTAAGGTATAAAAACTACCAAAGACACCTAAATACTTATAATTTAAAGATTTTTTCTTATACTGATGTGCATAAATCATTTTTGCCTTGAACTATGCGTCCAAAGTGTGGACAAAGTTGGTGCAGGCTATTGTGATTAAATCTTGGACATGTACGTCGGTAAGTTTACTCTAAAACGTAATTTTCTGCCGCGAAGCCTGACAATCTCGCGCTTCCCGCTCGTCTGTTTTCGAATCGACGGCGATGAAGACGAAGCGCGAGTTAAATGATTAAATTACTATATTAGTTTTTAAACTGTTATATACATAAACTGAACTTGTTCGTTTTTTTGCACTCAGTTCCGTGATCATCATACTCAGTATCGTTTATCCGTGACCATGGTGCTGGCAACAGCACCGAAATATCGGAAACTTGCAACAAACAGTAAACATGGTAAATATCCCGCTTCTAATGTTAATGTTAGGATTTAATTACATACTCAAGTACCATAAGTAAATTTAAATTGTACTTTTTACTTAAGAAGGTCCACACAAAATTGGTCGACGTTCCACCATTTGGTGACCCCTCCTCTAGAGGCCAACTTAACTTTGCTCTATTGAACATGATTAACGTAATACAAAAACACAAGGACCCTTAACTTCGAGTTACCTTAACCAAATTCTCAATAGTGATTCCGATACAAAGGTAAATAAGTGGTTTTTACGCTGAATCACAAAACTCGTGACAGAATCTAAGATCAAGTCAAAATTCCCAACCTAATTCTTATTAACGGTGACAAATAATAAAAAAGCTCTAGAATCAAAAGATCTAGATTCCGAATAAAATCATCCGATCCGATTTCGTAATCGTTTCGTAATGATTATACCATATCTTTATTTAAAAAGAACGCAGTCTTGATACCCATACCTTGTTATAAAGTAATGTATCGGTTTGCTACGAATTAAATGGGCGTTACATCACAATAATCGCCTTGTTAATGGTTTTATTAGTAAAAAGGGATTAATAAATGTCGGACATACTTTCTATTATGTTCGATCAATGTGCACGTTTCGTGTATTAAGAGCAGGTACGTACATAATTATTTGGAGTAGAAAGGCGCTCATGTAATAACTAAACAAATGAGCTGCCAGATCTCACGTTCTGGGCTATAAAACTTTTAGTCACGGTAAACTTGCCTTTATTAAAAACTTAAAACTTTGAAATCTTGTTCATTAAAAATCCTTAACCTTAACTATCTATATATTTTTTTGTAAATCCACCACATCCTCCTATAGAATATTCGCCATAAATTGTGTCGCATTCCTAAACATGTTTTCTTCAACATTGACAATTGGAAGACCTTGACATTTGGTCACATTTTTTATGTCCATGTCACTTTTTCTCATCGATATAAATGTTATGAGCAAAGTATACCTACTCAGGCTTGTCAAGACCCGGAAATTAATATGTTATGATATGTTCAATTTAATTTAAATAGACTTTGGAATGACTTCAGCACTTATTTCTATTGTACATTTGAACACCCTTGATTTCTCCCAGTCAGTCACCTATACTTATACATGTGGATATTACAGAAGTTTTTCTAGACTTTCAAAGTCAGGTTCTACTTCAACAGGATGTCGTTGATTAACATCAGTCAGATACAGAAATAGGTCGTTTTGTAGATGAGCCATCATCCTAAAGTTATGACTGAGATGGACGTCATTTTTTTCCGGTTTTATTTTATTTTATTAGTTTATCCTCGCACTGGAACGCCTTGCAGCAATTACACCAATGCAGCACAATCTTATAATAAACTCACTAAAGTCCAGCAGCCTAATTGTGTAAGTGAATTCGGCAAAGGAAACAATCTGGTTCTTACCCAAAAACACACACATACACAAACTTTTTTGTGTATGTGTGTGTTTTTGGGAAAGAACCAGATTGTTTCCGTTGCCGAATTTACTTACGCAATTAGGCTGCAGGTTTCCTCACGATGTTTTCCTTCACCGTTGTCAACGATGTCCAACATTAACTTAGAAAGTACATATGAATTGAAACATACACATTGGTTTCGAACCCACGACCTCAAGCACGAGAGGCGAGGTGTTAGCCACTGGGCCATGATTATGACCTGATTATTATAAGAGTTATTCTAGACTTTTCCAAAGTCAAGGTCTCGTAGGTCAGGGTCTACTTGAACAGGATGCCATTAATAAATAAGATTAACGTCAGAGTTAGGATACAGGAATAGGTCGTTTAGTAGATGAGCCATCATCCTAGTCATCATTGAGGTGGCTCGGTTTTTCTTATCAAAGTATGACATGATTATTTTACAAGTACATTGTAATTAGTCAATTTACAACATAACAATTAGGCTAATTTTAGAGTCACGCTGAACAACGCTCACCGTTGGCGCTGACTGACGTCGCGACCTCGTCATTGGACGAGTAGCTCGGTCAGCGCTGACGGCTGTCAGATTCGACCAATGATGAGCTCACGGCGACCGTCAGCGCCGACGATCAGCATCGGCTAGTGCGACCACAGTATAAATATGGACCAGTACGGAGACTACTTACAAAGGCTCGAAATGGCACACTCAGACAAACATGAGCATCGACGAGACCCCTATGCGGTTGGCGCGGTGCTGTCAATAGTGCGTGCCGCTTTGTAGGTAGTTGCTGTACTGGTACATATTTATACTGTGGCGTGACTTAAAAAAATCAGTCTTAGGCAGAGGTGTACCTCTAGTATACCCACCAGTCATGTTGAAGACTCGCCAGATATGTTGAAGTCCCATGTAATAGGGGCAGAGCTTATTGCCATGAACCGCGCGGGCACAAAGCCAGATTACGGGCGACTGAAGAATTCCAGATGGAAAACCTCAATAGTCAGTTTGTAATGAAAGATGTTCAATAGGTACTCGATAGTACAAGAACAATTTAGAAAACTAGATCATTGTTATGCATCGAAGTATGTAATTATAAAGTTATGTAAGTTTAGATGAGGCATATCGGAACAGTTGACTGTGGATGGCTAATTGTAGGTGTCGCAAGGCGATTGTTCCGTGGATGCGCGATGCGCGTGCGAACACCGCGACCTACCTATTTTCTGTCTTTGTTTTGTTTTGTTTACACCTCCGCTTATGTATTTACAAGGAGTAAAGATTGATTTCCGTTAAAAGGCTTCTGGAATTACTACAATTATTGGACGGATTTTCCTCCATAAAGTGAAAATTTATTAGGCTGTACGCAGACCAAGTCAAGTTTGTACCGACGCCAATTATTAAGAAGCACCTGAATGTCCAAATCAGGTTATTTAAAAGATAATTGACTTTTTGTCCCTTATAGAACCAGATTTTCACAGTTCGTTCCGTATTGTAGTAGAGACTGACGCCCGTGTCGTCTGGATCAGTCTAACCGTACTTGATCCAGGATAAGTGTTCAGACATTTCAACTTCTAATCAATCGCACTTGTGATGTTATCTGTCTCAGCTAGCCCGATCAACTAGACGACTATCGACTTCTTTGCCACCAAGTTACTCATTTACTGTAGATGCATATTTAATTCTGTTGTTTTTCCGTTTATTGATATAATTTCCGGTTGATTTCAGATGCGGCGGCAGGCTCGGATTTCAGGCGGCGGCGCGCTTGTTGTGCGCACCGCCTCTGCCTTACAAGGTTCGATACTTTTTATATCTAAATTAAATATATCATTAGATAGCTAATATCCTTCAGAGTGGCCATGTGCGTATTTACTCATAACCGGCGTGCGTGTATGAATAGATATATCAGACAAGATCTTCTTCCATTCGTCCGCGAACATATCACAATCGGGCTTAGCATCCAAGAGAGCGTTGAACGCGGAGAGTGTACGAGGGATGGGTGACTGGGCTCGAGCGACTATTCGACTTCCCGGTATGGCAAAAATCTGTTTCAAAAATCTGTTATCTCCTATTACGTCTATAATTGACCGGGGCTAAAAGATGGGACAGTTCGTCGTGTAGTTCAGGAGCTAGCACGATCAGTGAACTCAGAAAACTAAAGTCATTATGATGGCCACAAAGCATCAAAGCTTGATTAAAAATTGCGCTGGAGTATATCGAGTGACTACCATCACGTAGTATATATCTGTTTTGTCATAGTCAGTCGTAGCTTGTGAATTGGATAATGAATTTCCTTACTACTTAATTATCAAACACAAGTTATCAATTGGTTATTTGTTTAAAGACGGTGTCACTGATAGTGTCATTAAAATCATGTACAAAATCAAGATAAAAAACATTTCTTCTCACACAATTTACCCTAATGGTAATTTTCACCTGAAACTTCCAGTTCTCATAGAACGGTCATAAGCGTAAAGCATTAAAGTTGTGACTTTTATAACCAACTCTTTTCCTACATTCTAGAGTAATGTTGTAGAAATCAAGCTCACTGCTCAATATTCTAAGACTGTACTAAGTTTCTAGTGAAGATACCTTCAAGACATGTTAATAAGACTTTTACTTATCATAATTCTCGTTCATTTATCACGACTAAAGTTCTTACTATAAACTGTTAAAGGTTAATTGTATACTGAAATGTTATGCTTCTTTGACATTTTAATTCTTTTATAGGATCTAAGATTTATTTGTAGTTATTAACGAAAGATTTCTATGTACATGTTGGACAGCAAATATTACCGACCCAAAAACTAATGATTAAATAAATCATTAGTTTTTGGGTCGGTAATACCACCAATAGATAAGTGTGATTTAGAAACTTCCCTGTGACGTAGTGTTACTAATAGGACTAAGTTTGTTGAGAAGTTTTGTAAGAGAATAGATGATAATATTGGATTATGTTTCTGTTCCAGTTTGGCTGTGGTTGCTGATATTCATATTCCAGAACGAGTTTCGAATATCCAGGTCAATTCAACCAGGTGTGAGTATTTTGTACAATAAAAAAAAATCCTTGAACCTATACCAAGACTTCAATCATTCCTATTATTATTAATACACTAGCTGACCCGGCAAACTTTGTTTTGCCATAAAAAGACCAAACATTTATCTACCCTACCTACCCTACCTTATACTACCTACCCTACCCTACCCTACACTACCCTACACTACCCTACACTACCCTACACTACCCTACACTACCCTACTCTACCCAACCCTACCCTACCCGACCCTACACTACCCTACATTACCCTACCCTACCCTATCCTACCCGACCCTACACTACCCTACATTACCCTACCCTACCCTACCCTACCCTACCCGACCCTACACTACCCTACACTATCCTACTCTACACTACCCTACCCTACACTACCCTACCCTACCCTACCCTACCCTACCCTACCCTACACTACCCTACACTACCCTACCCTACCCAACCCTACCCTACCCGACCCTACCCTACCCTACCCGACCCTACACTACCCTACACCATCCTACTCTACACTACCCTACCCTACACTACCCTACCCTACCCTACCCTACCCTACCCTACCCTACCCTACCCTATGTCCTTCTCCTGGCTCTAAACTACCTCCCTGCCAATTTTCAGCTAAATCGGTTCAGCCGTTCTTGAGTTATAAGTGAAGTAACTAACACGACTTTCTTTTATATATATAGATAATGAAAATTCAATACCGATAGAAAAGCAACATAGTTATAAATGTATTAAAGTTGCAAATAACATAATGATTTTCTGCAATTGACAAAAAACTTCACTCAAACAAACTTGAACCCACTCCATTGTTGCCAATACACTGAACAGAACATGCCCCACAAATTTTTTGTTCAAATATTTTCTGTATACTTTTCAGTACTTGGACTTTGACAACTTGCCCGAGACGAACTTCACGTGCACGGGCAAGGTTATCGGCGGGTATTATGCGGACCTGGAGACCTCGTGCCAAATGTTCCACGTCTGCACAGTGGGCCAGAATGACGAGCCCATGGACATCAAGTTCCTTTGCCTTAATGGCACCGTCTTTGATCAGGTGAGTTGATAAGTACGTGAATTGTTCAGTTAATTATAATGGCGTTTGGAAGGTCTGCAACTAATTTAACTGATGTTCATTCTGTCAGTTTTGTTGTGTTTAAAAGTTTGTTCACCGAAAGTAGTATCTACCTGAGTTTTCTGATTAACTACAGATGTGAGCAACGTGTTGCAAGCTTACGTAGTTCGAAAAGTGTGACATCATGCTGACCATTTCCGATGTTACCTACATTTCATTTTGCAACTATGTTAAATATACTGCACGCAAACCAGTTGCAGCAGCATTTGATAAAACTGGCCGTAAAGTTCATTAGAGTTATTTATATTCATGCATACATTCCAAATGCCGTTATTAATAATATTATTTCTCATTTCAGGAGACAAGAGTGTGTGAGAGAGTAGACGAAGTAGATTGTACAAAGTCTGAAAAGTGGTACGGTTTAAATTTAGAATTATATGGCAGCACTTTGCCTCCCATCATACAGCCAGACCAACAGAAACCTCAAGCAGAACCAACTGAACAGTCACAACAACATACGAAACCAAACCAAGAAGCCGACCCGTCAATAGATGATAGTCCAACGACATCACAAGTGCAAAACCAGGGACATTCGACAGACCCCACAGACTCAACGGAAGATCCAATTCAGGACATAAAGAGAGATGAGCCAAAAATCCCACAAACTAAACCTACACACCCGCCTTTACCATTTTCAGAAAATGAGGAACTTACTGAAGGTATGAATTGTTAAGATATTATCTAGACATCAAATTCTTGAATAAACTCTAATATGATCTATAACTTTGGATGCAGTCTAAGCCTGCTTAGGATATTTCAAAAGATTTTGTGGTAAAATTACTTGAAACAAATACTTATAAAATAAAATACTTAGTTGGATAATAATGATTTCAGAGTACCAAGAAGAAGACGAAGACACTGACTACGAAGATTATGCACATCACCCGACGACGACGACGACGCAGCCCACCACCACGTCGACCCCGACCACCACCACTACCACCACGACCACCACGCCCAGGCCGCCAACCACCACGATACTACCGTCTACATCTTCTCGCCACCCGTCTCCAATACCACATTACATCTCTTCTCCCTCCCCCATTCTATCCTCGTTATCTCCTCCATCGCCTTCATATCCTCCATCCGCTCCCTCAGCTCCATCCGGCCTGTCCGCCCCATCCGCACCCTCTGCTCCATCCGCGCCCTCCGCGCCATCCCTACCAACACTAGACCCTTCCCTACTCTCCCCACAAGAATTTATATACCGTCACCGAGGACCAGGATCCGAAGCTATCTCCTTTCAGCGCCAAAGCTTTCGGCCTGCTGATGGAGTTTATATAACGCACGCACCGCCGCAGCAGTTCGACCACTTCCAGTATGAGTCGTCTAGAACCGCCCCGCGGCCAACACCACAACGACCTGCTCCTTTTGTGCAACGACCTCAGCCAGCACCGTTCCGACCGACCACACTTGATCCACGAGATCAATTGCTACGTCCCGGACCTACTTCTCAACCCTCCGAGCGACATGAAACATCTGTCAAGCAAAATAGACCTCAGAATTATCCGCAGTCATTACCTCAACGTCCTTTGCCTTTCAATCCTTTCTACTATGATCGCAAACGGAGTGATGACGCGGTACCAGAAACAGAATCTTCGTTATCAGCACGATCTGTTGCTCCACCAAATGTGACTGAGAAACCGAAGATCAAACTAAAAAGCCCCCCGCGTGTCATTGTTACGGCTAGTGCGTCAGTCAGTGATAGCAATGGTAAAAGACTAAACTATACGGTTGGTAACGTTGTCAGCGCGGTGAAACCAATAGTGCCGATAAACTACGACGACTATAAAGAATCTGATCTTATATTTGATCCATTCTTTCTCGATGTGCCAAAACTACAAAAAAGACGAAAAACTAGATCTAATAAAATAAGAAATATATTTACAGTTCCGTCCACAGCTACTGTGGCAACCGAATTATTGCCTGAAAAAACGACAATTACAACTTCGCCAGTGACGTCTCGAGCGACGACCATAAGGATCGCGGCCAGTGAGGCCTCGCTGGCGACCACCACCGCAGTGTGGAGCCCCAACGACTACGTGGATGACAACTACGAGCCGCACGCGTACATGCCGCCCGCGCCGCCTGCGCACCCCGCACCCCCCCTCGCGGTGCTGGTGCCGCACGAGCTCAACAAGTATCAGAAACACGATAGACTGTCGAACATCGATTTAATTGAGCAGAAGACTCACAGAGATCACAAAACCAATGCTGGTAATATCGACGGACCCGCGCCGACGTCGGCGTCTGCGCTGCAGACAACCTCTAGTCATGTGGAGCGGGCGCCCGCCGCCTCGCCAACCGCGCCCCCCCCGCTCCGCGAGGGCCCCGCGCCCACCTGCGCCTCCTCGCGCTCTACTCACTGTCGGACTCGTGCCTAATTAAATTAGCTCACTTTAAACAATAAATAGATAAATGCCTAGTTTCATATTTAGATAGGTAGTAAATTTTTAACAATTTTTCAGGCGCACTGTTAAAGTCACTAAGTGAAAGGATTTATTTGAAAAATAAATCAAAATTGAGAATTCGTATTCGTGAAGGTTTTGTGTCCTTATAAGGAAATCGTTTTTAAGCTCCCTCCGAATAGGTGCCGAAAATATCATAAAACCTCCGCTTGGATCAAAAGGTCCATTTGTAAACTAATTAAAAAAACAAACACAAATAATTATCTCGTTCGTGAGACCAGTTCAGAGGGAGCTTTAGTATTTATATTATGTTTTCTAATTATTATAAACATTGTAAATATGTACGAGTTTTGATTTATTGATATCATTATATTTTTAAATTTTTCATATCTTTTTATAAGTACCTATGGATATTTATGAAGGAAACCTTGTAAATATCGTAAAATATACTTGATGTTTCTATAGCTTTTTATTTAATTTCCTTCAAGCATTCGTTAACAAGCATGGGGTAGAACAAAATCGACCAATCTTCAACGAGCGTGTTAATGCTGGTGCCTTTTCTGTATGAAAGCCGGCCTTTTCCAATGCTCTCCAGGACAGTTTCTGGCTAAACTTACTTCTACTACTAATTAGTAATATAGTAAACGTGCAATATTGTGTGGATGGATGGATGTTTTTTACTCTTTCACGCAAAAACTACTGAACGGATTTTGATGAAACTTTACAGCTGAAATACAGCTCACACATCAGAAAAACGCATACGCTATAATTTATAAAGATATAGGGAGAAGTACTAATACCACGCGGGTAGAGCCGCAGGCGGCAGCTGGTATTATTATAATTACCATTGGTATTTCAGCCCAATCCCAGGCTGGTCAACCAATTAATCAAGATTAATTGATTTTTATATGGTCGGAGTATTTGCTATACATCCATCATTCGATTAAATAAAATAATTGCGTGTATTAAATGGAATTAAATAAAATAAGCCTTTATTAATACTATAATTAGTTTTAGTGAGATTTATATCGTGTTCCCATAGGAAAAAATTGGAATTAGTATTACTTAATTATTATTCTAATAAATTGACTCCGTTGATCTAGTAGCGGGTTGATATAATTGAGATGGCACGCTTTGACTCTTATGGCTCAGGCATAATTTGTACTGAATAGCATCAGGAAGCGAGCTGGCAACGTGTGGACGTGGGAGTTGTGAATCTGTCGGTGGTCACCTATTAACAGATACATCACGTAAAAAATGCTAAAAATGAAAAATAACGTCCTGTGGCTAAACTACTAGATATATTCGTTTGCATTTTTATGTGTAGACTGGGAATATCAAGACTTATACGGAGTTTAATTTACTGTCATATCTACCATATAATAGTCAGGTGTTTATCAGACAGTAATCAAACTAAGAAGCCAAGAACCCAATTATGGGCTCGAGCTCGCATTTGTACATTAACTGTCCTATTACATTTGTATGTTTATATATTTTGTGTACAATTTCACGTGAAAAGTGTTTTAAAATTAATTGTTAGAATTATACCAATATAGAAGATTAAAGTCCTGCTGATTTTATATGATAAAACTAATCTTCACAGAAGGTCAAAATAGTGACAACCCTAACAAATAAGTTTGAAAATCATTTTCTCAAAACCTAGGCCCAAGTTACAAGTAATATTTTATGGATGAAAAACCTTAGTATAAGAAATATGTTTGTACCAGACAAAGGTTCAACTTCGAGCTAGAAAATAAATTAAAAATAAATACTGATTTCGGTAAAACATTTTTTTTTGCGAGTTCTATTATCGTTTTTGATTACTTAAAAACGGCATCATTTTCTCCTTGACTTGTTTCATAAAACTGCAATACGAACAAAGCTCAATTATGTACAGTTTTTTTATACGATGTCTTTTTATATTGTTTTTATCTTGGTGTACAATAAAGTATAAATACATAAATAAATAATCGGTCCAGTCCCCAAACTTTCAAAGGTAGAGCAATTTTAGTATCTGACTTACTTATGATGATATCTACATATTCTAACGACCATAACTTTGGATGTAGGTCCCACAGAGGCATGTATTTTTATGTTATTTTATGGCCACAAAGAAAAAAAAACCGGCCAAGTGCGAGTCGGACTCGCGCACGAAGGGTTCCGTACTTGGTAAATTGCGGTTTACGATTTATGACGTATTAAAAAAAAACTACTTACTAGATCTCGTTCAAACCAATTTTCGGTGGTAGTTTACATGGTAATGTACATCATATTATTTTTTTTAGTTTTATCATTTTCTAATTTTAGAAGTTACGGGGGGGGGGACACACATTTTATCACTTTGGATGTGTCTCTCGCGCAAACTATTCAGTTTAGAAAAAAAATATATTAGAAACCTCAATATCATTTTTGAAGACCTATCCATAGATGACACGTATGGATTTGATGGAAAAAAAAAAATAGTTTCAGTTTCAAGTATGCGGACCCCCAAAATTTATTGTTTTTTTTTCTATTTTAGAGTGAAAATCTTAATGCAGTTCACAGAATACATCTACTTACCAAGTTTCAACAGCATAGTTCTTATAGTTTCGGAAAAAAGTGGTTGTGACATACGGACGGACAGACAGGCAGACAGACAGACAGACATGACGAATCTATAAGGGTTCCGTTTTTTGCCATTTGGCTACGGAACCCTAAAAACAACTAACACATAAAATAAAAAATATTTTTGCATTTAGCCATAATAGCCCATTTTTAAACAAAATTTCACAAGCTTTAATTGTTTTTTTTTTTATTTCTGAAAAGTTTTTACGGATTAACTCTGATTTTTATGGGTTTTTTATTATTAATTTTTGAGTTATTTTTTAGAGCAATATAAAAATTACAGTGGTACATACAATATTTTTTAACCGACTTATTGAAATTATTGTTGTCTAAAGTCACCCTTTGCGAGGGTAAACTTTCGAAATTTAACAAATATTACTATAGCGAAATTTTAATAAAACAACGCAAAAGTCAGATACTAAAATTGCTCTATTTTTGAAAGTATGGGGATTGGCTACTTTATGTAGGCTGTCTTTATCGTAGTAAGTGTATTTAAATGTCTTAAAATTGTATCACTACAAAATCGGATACATTGTTAAAATAATACAGTCCAATTGTCAACGGATAATAGTTGACGGACTCGGGAACTTGATGTGGTCTCTTCCGGTGTGGACTCTAAAAACTAACCCAACGTGAAATTATTTACTTAACCAGCTGAAGAAGCACGATTTGTCGATTTTGAAGCCGGAGTCTGTGTTTCCCGATAGCTACAATCTAGGGGTATTTAAGTCAAGAGTGAATAGGTTATTTCTAGGCAAGCGTGTTTCACCGTCGACCACATCATCGCTTACCATCAGGTGAGATTGTGGTCAAGCGCGAGCCTATAGGTTATAAAAAAAAAATTAAAAAAAAAGATTTGGCACCTTTTCTCATTAAAAAACACTCATATACACACTTTTGGACACAAACAAACCGGAGCGGTATATCATTATTGCCTACGATGACGACACATCATTGCTATTTTCTGCTAATAAGAAAGAAATAAAAAAAGAAAGACAGAAAAAATAAATCTAGGTTATTTGGCACACACAGATACACACAATGTAGGTACAAATAAATGGTAACTTAATTTTAAAACAATTACAAAGTGTGCCTCGCGGCTTTGCCAAATAGGTCCAATTCAGCAAATGCAGCCTGACGCTGGTTTTCAACTAAACCTAACGTTAAAATGAACGGATGAGAATCAATTTTTACGGTGTTACATGTACAGGTAAATAGATATGATATGTTAGTCTGTTATAAAGGATATATATGTATAATAATTTGGTGTGAACCACTATGCCATGAGCAGCTGAGCGAAATAGACGGATTGCAAGTAGTGTTTAATATTAAAAAGTTTTTTTTAAATATTCGGATAGTGTTTTTTTGTTCTATATTAATAAAAACTAAAGTTATAATAATAAATTACAACAATCCAGCCTTAATAGACTAATAAACAATTTAACTCTTACTTATTATTATATTAGTAGTGTCAATTTGCAATTTTATACAGTTCGGCAGCCTAATTGTGTAAGTAAATTCGGCAAACGAAACAATCTGTTTCTTTCCCAAAAACACACACATACACAAAAAAGTTCAATCTTTATTCAACTTTTTTGTGTATGTGTGTGTTTTTCCCCTGACGCCAAATTGATGGTTCGGAATATAGTCTATTTCTTCTATGACTAGTTTTAGCCGTTTTAATAAGAGCTTTTCAAATAGTTTCGATAATACTGGCAATAGGGAAATGGGTCTATAAGATGATGCTTCATGGGGTGGTTTTCCAGGCTTCGCAATCATAATGACTTCAGCAACTTTCCATGGCTCAGGTAAATGTTTTAGCATAAATGCAGCGTTAATAAGTCTGGTCAGCTTAACTATAATAATAAGCTATGCGCGGGAGGTGTTTTAGAATTTCTCCTGTTATGAGGTCATAACCCAGGGATTTCTTCAAGCTTATGTTGTTTTTATTCCTCTCACAACTTCTTTAGAAGTTGCAAGCCAAGTGGTTTTGTGATAAATTTGCACTCTCAGATATTTCTATGGAACTTTTATTGGGTTGAAAAGTATCTTCTAAATATTGGGCAAATCTCACCGCTTTTTGTTCATTGCTTATGGCTCATTTTCCTTTTTCGTTGTTTCTGATTGGAGGTATTTGCATAATCGTCCTTTTTAGTTTTCTTGTAGCTTTCCAAAGAGAGTAAGTATTCCATTGATTGGTCGTTGGTTAGCTGCACGAGGTTGGAGTTCAAAATTTCATCCTCAAATTGTATAATTTTTCTCTTTAATTGTTTAGTTAGGTTATTGAATAGTGTTTATCCCGCGGGCACCTTGTTGGCGCTTTCTTTGTTTTCTTTTCTCTGATAGTAAATTCACAATATCCTTGGAATAGATTGGAATAGATATGCCCCTTATATTTCAGTTTCAATTTTGTGGAGTGTTGTTCTACGCACATTGTTATTTATTTATATATGCTTTATAAAACTATAATACATACAATGGGCGGCCTTATGTTAACGACACATTTGTTTACTTCTGAGTCAAGCTGATCCTGATTTTTTAATGGAGTTTTTAGGTCGATTATATTATCTATATCAAGCGGAAAGCTGTCCCAGTCTGTAGACTTGTTAACCAGTATTCTCTTAGTATAATTTTTTGACTTAGTCTTAGTATAATAGAGGAGTGATCCGAAGTCATACGAAACTCTTCTTCCTAACTAACATAATTGGTGGATATGTTTTTACATATGAAAAATTCTATGAGATCCGGTATTTTCTGATGATCAGGTGGCCAGTATGTTGGTTTGCTAGTGCTCATAAATTCACAATATGTGTCTCTAACTGCGTTTAAGAGCTGTTTTTCCTTTGTTGTAATTATTTAAAATTCTCATTTTTTCCCATGCTCCATATATCAACTTGACCCCCCCCTGGTCCATCGGCTGATGACGCCCTAGTTACACCCACTCCTATCAAGGTCGGAGACTACAATCGAAGTTGTGGATGACTATGTCTACCTGGGACAAACGATCCAGTTGGCCCTTTTTTTTTTTTTTTTTGATAAGGCTGGAAAAAAATGCATTACGCATACTCGCCCATCGGGGGAATGGACGGGCTATGTGGGACTCCCCGGGCAAGCCCGGTATACCCACTAAAATAAACCAGCGCACTCCCGCATCGTCTGTGTGGAGGAGGACTGGGAAACCGGCACAGCCTTTACGCCCAGTCCTCCGCCGACGACTGCCCACCATAATGGCGGGCCCCGCACGCCCCTCCGTCAGTGGAGGGGCCCGGGAATGACCGTGAGTGATCGGCCATTCCCGCCCGACGAGGGTGGTGATTGTGCAATGCAGACGACAGGCGCCCCCGCACCTGCCGCCCGCTAATCACCACCAGGGGGTGGGCGCAGGCGATTGTACAACCGCCCTCTCCCACCCCCACCGCTGCCTCCTTTTGCGACATGGCGTCCTCGCAAAAGGAGGCAACCGCCGCCCAGGCCTCCCCGCTCCCCAGCATGGAATTCACCACACCGGGAAGCGAGAGGACCTGCCAAACACCTCCTCAGGGCATGGCGCAGCTACGCCCCCGCTGGGCACACCTAGACGGTGTGCCGCGCCATGCTCCTCACCGCGCTGGACCTTAACAGTCCCCTCCTATGCAGCATCTGGCCAGAATCCGCGAAGGCCAGATGCCGCCCTCCGCGTGTGCGGCGAAGCGTCGGGACCGACGCTCCGCCGCCTCCTCCTACCATCGACTTGTCCCTGCCGACCATCCCACGTCAAAGGAGGGTCGGCAACGACAAGTCGTCCTCCTCGTGGGCCCACTTCCCGCCCCCGAGCCGCGGCCACCCCCACCCACAGGAGAGATTCCGGGCTGCAGAGCCAGGTGCAGAGCGGGCAAAGCCCGGATGCAGAGCCGGGCAAAGCAGGGTGCAGAGCTGGTCAGTGCACTCGGTGAGCTCAAACCGCACGAGCGCCGAGTGCAAAGCCAGGTGCAGAGCGGGCAGAGCCGGTCACTGCAGAGCCGGGCAGTGCAGGGTGCAGAGCTGGGGTGCCCCGGGCGTTCCCCCCCGCAGGAGAAGGCGGCCCGCCCAGAGGACAAGAAGTGAGCCCCACCGCTGACCTACCGCTACCTACCCCGCCTACCCCTGCGTCGCGTCTGGAGTGTCCCCTGCTAATCAGGGGAACACCCAGAGCGACGAGTCCCCCCCCTCCCCCCCCCGTCAGGTATTCGCCACCGCCAACAAGAACCCACGAATGGGAAGTTATTGACGGTGCCCAGGGTGCACCAGCCCAGCGGGTTGCTCTTCCCCCCGGACGTATCCGAAAGAGACCAGCAACCAACTAGGCCAACGTGGAGGTTACCTGACCCGCACCCCGATCCAGTTGGCCCTTTTTTTTTTTTTTTTTTTGATAACGCTGGAAAAAAATGCATTACGCATACCCGCCCATCGGGGGAATGGACGGGCTATGTGGGACTCCCCGGGCAAGCCCGGTATACCCACTAAAATAAACCAGCGCACTCCCGCATCGTCTGTGTGGAGGAGGACTGGGAAACCGGCACAGCCTTTACGCCCAGTCCTCCGCCGACGAATGCCCACCATAATGGCGGGCCCCGCACGCCCCTCCCTCAGTGGAGGGGCCCGGGAATGACCGTGAGTGATCGGCCATTCCCGCCCGACGAGGGTGGTGATTGTGCAATGCAGACGACAGGCGCCCCCGCACCCGCCGCCCGCTAATCACCACCAGGGGGTGGGCGCAGGCGATCGTACAACCGCCCTCTCCCACCCCCACCGCTGCCTCCTTTTGTGACATGGCGTCCTCGCAAAAGAAGGCAACCGCCGCCCAGGCCTCCCCGCTCCCCAGCATGGATTTACCACACCGGGAAGCGAGAGGACCTGCCACACAACCTCCTCAGGGGACGGCGCAGCTACGCCCCCGCTGGGCACACCTAGACGGTGTGCCGCGCCGTGCCCCCCACCGCAATGGACCTTTACGGTCCCCGCCATTGCAGCATCTGGCCCGCGAAGGCCAGACGCCGCCCTCCGCGTGTGCGGCGAAGCGTCGAGACCGACGCTCCGCCGCCTCCTCCTACCACTGACTTGTCCCTGCCGACCATCCCACGTCAAAGGAGGGTCGGCAACGACAAGTCACCACCTCCTCTTGGGCCCACTTCCCGCCCCCGAGCCGCGGCCACCCCCACCCGCAGGAGAGATTCCGGGCTGCAGAGCCAGGTGCAGAGCGGGCAAAGCCCGGATGCAGAGCCGGGCAAAGCAGGGTGCAGAGCTGGTCAGTGCACTCGGGGAGCTCAAACCGCACGAGCGCCGAGTGCAAAGCCAGGTGCAGAGCGGGCAGAGCCGGTCACTGCAGAGCCGGGCAGTGCAGGGTGCAGAGCTGGGGTGCCCCGGGCGTTCCCCCCCACAGGGAAAGGCGGCCCGCCCAGAGGCCAAGAAGTGAGCCCCACCGCTTTCCTAACCACCTAACCTACCTACCCAGACTACCCCTTCGTCGCATCTGGAGTGTCCCCTGCTAATCAGGGGAACACCCAGAGCGACGCCTCCCCCCCACCCCCCTCCGTCAGATATTCGCCACCGCCAACAAGAACCCACGAATGGGAAGTTATTGACGGTGCCCAGGGTGCACCAGCCCAACGGGTTGCTCTTCCCCCCGGACGTATCCGAAAGAGACCAACAACCAACAAGGCCAACGTGGAGGTTACCTGACCCGCACCCCATCCAGTTGGCCCTACGCCAACTTCGAGAAAGAGGTCATCCGTCGAATCCGACTCGGCTGGGCGGCGTTCGGGAAGTTGCGCGGTATCTTCTCGTCAAACTTACCACAGTGTCTCAAGACAAAAGTCTATGACCAGTGTGTGTTGCCAGTTATGATCGACCTATGGCTCTGAGACGTGGTCGCTCAAAATGGGCCTCATCAGAAAGCTTACAGTCACCCAAAAGGTAATGGAGAGGGCCGGGCTCGGAGTTTCCTTTCTTGATCGAATCAGAAATGTAGAGATTCGCAAGAGAACCAGGGTTACCGACATAGCCCGAAAAATAACCAAACTGAAGTGGCAGTAGACAGGCCACATTGTCGCAGAACAGAGAGACGACGGACGGAAGACGTTGCGTTGGAAGGCCTCCCACCAGGTGGACCAATGACCTGGTGAAGGTTGTGGGGATCCGGTGGATGCGGGACGCACAGGGCCGTTCAATGTGGCGACGCTTGGGGAAGGCCTATGTCCAGCAGTCGACGTCTTTCGTCTAATATGATGATGATGATGATAAACAGAAAGAACATGAGTGAAACTCTTGTCTTTCATAAACCTTCCTATACATTCTTCAACTTGTGTATTGTTGATTTTTTTGCCCGTCCGCCCCTTGTGCCCCTCCCAGAAAAAAATCCTGGATCCGCCCTTGGCTCCGACAGCATTGAAGCTGTTGTGGCAAACAGACTAGACAGCACATTGATGGTACTATGGTATTGAGTGGTACTGGATGACGACTCATAGAGCGTTTTTCAAATATGTTAATTTTTTTTTTTTTTTTTTCGTGTTCTTTCGCAATTGTACGAGTATGTGTATGTTGTAGTTGCTTTGTTCTTTTTAAATTACACGTTAATTTTAGTATGGACTCTGGTCTGAAAATTTAATTTATTATATAAACTCTCTTAACACAAGCACATAACACACTTAACACAAGCAAACAAAACATAACGCACACTCAACACTCGCTTAGTTTGTCTTAAAATGTTATGTTGCTCTAGAGTAATATTGTAATATATAAACGTTACCACTGTTATTATTGCCCATAATGTCTGGGAGGTGAACTGCGTCCTGAAATACAGGGTTGTGCATATTTTATTCTTGTGCATTACATCACATCACATCATCACCCTATTAATGTTCCCCCTGCTGGGACACAGGCCTCCTCTCTGTGAGAGGGAATGGGCCGTAATCCACCACGCGGGCCCAGTGCGGGTTGGTGGATGTCACATGTCTTCGAATTTATGGTTCTAGGACACGTCGGTTTCCTCACGATGTTTTCCTTCACCGTTTTGAGAGCAGTGGTGAAGAAATAATTTACACAAAGTAAAGCGCCTGTCTGGGCTCGAACCCACGAACTAAAACTTGTAAGTCGCGGCCGATACCACTGGGCCACCACTGCTCTGTTGTGCATAAATATGTTTAATAGCTTTAACTAATTATAATGTTCGAATTATAATATTTTTATGGATGGAATTCGAAGGTATTTATTTTTTTACTGAGTGTATCAGAATCTCCTTGGTAAGCTATTAGGCTTCTAAAAAGGTTACTACACCTTCTTGAAAAGTTTAAATAAAACGTTTTGTTTTTATTTTCTGTGACAGTTTTTTTCTATAGCAAGACCATCTAGATCTTATCAATTTTAGATTGAAATATTGAAAGCGATTGAAATAATTTTGAAATATATATTTCCTTTTTAATTGATTTAATCATACATAAATACATTAATCACGTCTGATTTCATAATGTCTTCTGCAAATGCTCCAACGCCTGATATAATGAATGTTAGAGAAATAATTGAATATGCTTTCGGCGATTTCGAGGTAACTTATTCTTGTGTAAATTAAAACCAACCATTTTGTAGAGTAGTAGTAAATATGAATACTTATCTGTTTGCCTTGTTTAAGGACAACACCGTGAATTTTAAACTAGTGCAAACTGTACTTTTCCTTATCGCTAGACAATTGAGATTACTAGAGAGACGTGTAGAAATTGACTTGGGTTCTATAGCCCTATTACCGTCTGAAACTACTCTGTCTGTAACTGAAGTCAAAATACATGCAATGCAAAAGAAAAAAAAGAAAGGAGCACCAGCAAAGCCTGGTGTGACTGGAGCAAAAGCTGGTGAAGCTGGTAAAAAACCTGGTATGACAGGTGCAAAACCTGGTATGAAAGGCGCAAAACCTGGTGTGTCAGGCGCAAAATTTGGTGAAGCTAGTGCAAAACCTGGTGTGACTGGTGCAAAACCTGGTGTAACTGGCGCTAAACCTGGTGTGGCTGTCGCTAAACCTGGTGTGGCTGTCGCAAAACCTGGTGTGGCTGTCGCAAAACCTGGTGAAGCTAGTGGGAAACATGGTATAGGTGGAGCTAAAGCTGGCGACGGCGGTAGCCCCAGAGAAAAGAAAACAGGTCAAGGCACAAAACCTGGTTCTACAGATAAAAGTTCTTCAGATAAAACTTCCACCGATAAATCATCTACTGGCAAAACGGCAACTTCAGGTGAAAAGACTTCCCCTGATATAACCTTTTCTACCGACAAAACAACTTCGTTAGGTGATAAGACTACCACTGATATAACAACTTCCCCCGACCAAACAACTTCGTCAGGTAAAAAGACTTCAACTGACATAACAACTTCCGGAGAGAAAACAACTTCGTCAGGTGAAAAGACTTCCACTGATAAAACACGTTCCGGAGAGAAAACAACTTCGTCAGGTGAAAAGACTTCCACTGACATAACAACTACCGGAAAGAAAACAACTTCGTCAGGTGAAAAGACTTCCACTGATAAAACAAGTTCCGGAGAGAAAACAACTTCGTCAGGTGAAAGGACTTCCACTGACATAACAACTTCCGGAGAGAAAACAACTTCGTCGGGTGAAAAGACGTCCACTGATAGATCAACTTCCGGCAAAAAAACAACTTCGTCCGGTGAAAAGACTTCCACTGATAGAACAACTTCCGGCGAAAAAACAACTTCATCTGGTGAAAAGACTTCCACTGATAAAACAACGAGCGGGAAAATCACATCCTCAGATAAAACAGCTACGGACAAAACTTCATCTTCAAGATTTACATCATCAAGTAAAGATTCTGGCAAAACGCAAAAGGTAACTTTGTATATTTAGTTTGCTTTTTAAACTCTTCGGTTAAAGTAAAGAATAGACTTATGTAGTACTTCTGTGTGTGTTCTGTTTGTGTCATGTAAAAAAGTTACAGCTTAATGAGTGTTTGCAGCCAATCAAAGATTATGATAACCTGAACTCTTGGGAGGTACTGAGGGAGCGGGAACTTCGTGTTATTCATCAGGTGCAATTAAACTCATCGTTAAAAAAAATACTACGTTCTTGTTTTTCTTTTTAATTTTGTTATAGCAATGGAGCAGATTTTTTTCAGTATGAATTCTGGTAAGTAATGAATAAATTATAAATCGGATGTATTTTAAACGTTATTTTAAAATACATACACATAATAAATTTACCACGCACATACGATTTTATTGATGTTATTGCCTAAAGGTTACTGGGTAACTTAATTCCTCCTATGAAGCAGAAATGTAACACGGACGCCTTCCAGAAGTTTTGGGTAGTATTTCAAGGGTAGAACAAAGGTGTATAATTACACCCATATCTTAGCATATTTTTTTTTATTTTGTAAATATTTCATGTCATTTTAGAGAGCCGATTCTTTCGATGAAGGAGCAAAGTCACCTACGCCAATGGCTTCGGTTAGTGCTGTGCGTGAGTAAAAGTTAATTTATGAAGTTCTTACTGTATTCATTACGTAATTAAAAATTTAATTAACGATTATGTCTTTTGCAGCAGAAGCACAGTACGAAAAATTACTTGTCGGTAGGTTTCCGAAATCTATTTTACATGAGATGCCTTTCTTCAGAAATAATCAAATTCTAAACGTAAGTTATTAATTTCCAGTTAAAAAAGTGCCCAGTAAAGAAGCAAGAGCAGCAGGTAATATTTTTGAAAACGCTTTTCAAAAAAATTACCCTTTTTTTTAGCCACTAGAATTTCTTATAAAAATTTTGCAACCCTTTTTTAAGCCACTAGAATTTCTTACTAACATTTTGCATTTTTCTAAACCAGAAAGTGTGCATGGACAAAAACGCACTCCTCAGATATCCGTGGTAACGCAAGAACAATTTGAGCAAATGGCAGATGCGGTTCGTAAGCTTGAAAAGAAACTTCTACCTGTTGGCACGCCTGGCTTTCCAGAACATGCTGAGCTTATGGAAAAACTTCGGCAAGGTGCTTCTCTTACTGATGCTATGGCAGCATTACAACTCTCTGCTCGGCTTGAGGCCACGGAAAAAGTTCTTGGTCAAATGATGCCAATGGTCACTGAGTTAGCTTTACAAACTCCAGGTGTGGAATTAGATGTAAGTAAAAATAATTTATTATGATATGGATTAGACCATACTTACATACATTTAAAAATACAGAAGATAGTTATTGAACATCAAGTGCAGGATCAGGGCAGGATTGCATCGGCAAGATACGACATTTTCTCGTAATTTTTTACGATGTAAATGTAGAATGTACATCACAGATTTATTGGTTTGACACTAAGACATAAAACTGGGCAACTAGAAAAACCAAGTTTCTTGCTCGGATTAACATCATAAAACAATTACATTTATCTAAAAGGGTTTTTAAAAAGCGTGGTTGTTTTGATCCCAATTACAGAGTAACACAAGGGCTTACTTAGGTATAACTGGACCGACTGGGAGTGGACAAAGAGGAGTTGACGCTTCCTCTGAACGTGGTACCTCTGAACGTGGCAAAGGTGCAAAGGCAAAGGAAGGTAAAGGCATTGGTGCCCCGTCCAGGTCAACAGCATTCAAGACATCGGAGACAGTTGATGCTTCTAGAACTGAAACACAAGCACCCGGCTCGCAAGCAACGAATGTTGCGCCAGAGGGAGCAGATGGTCCTCCTGGCGATTATGTCACTTACCTAGATTTACAGTAAGTCATCATGTTTTAATCTTGGTACATAGCTTTCCTTCTTTAATAAAAGGCTTCTTAGTAATACCTGCAGCCCAATTGTGTAAGTGAATTCGACAAGGCAAAGGGTTTGAACGCCATCAATCAACCAGAAAGACGAAATGAAAGACGCGATGTCGATTTCCGTCTATGAATTCGATTACGCAATTATGCTGCTGTAGTATTATTTATTCGGTGATAATACCGCTACGCAGTAACACATACTACATTGCGCGAAAAGTCTATCATAATTGAATAAACGTCCATGAAGATCTGAGAGAAAGATATAGGTACAAGGCGTGCTTAGTACGTAGGTACCTTAAGGAATCCGCGCGATGAAGATCGATGTAGCTATTGGTACCATAGCATAGAGATCTGTGATTGATATTAATAGAGTATTCACACGTAAAAGATCAATACTGTAGGGTAACTAGGTCTTTCAGTAGAGGAAAACCGCCTATTACAAACATATGATCAATCAAATGAAACTAAGTAGATATAATTAGTTAAGTGTTAACTTGTTATTCAGAAAGGCCGGATGCGCAGTACTCATAACCGGCGCACAGTGAAACGAAAATTAAGCTCCATAAACTTAGCGTCTTTTAAATGACGTGCTTGCCTAAAATATTTTTTCTAGTTATTTTTAAAGTTGAAAATGTCAATTTTTCGAAGGTTGCCGAGATTCAAGCTTTATTTATTTATTTATTTATTTATTTCAACCTTATTACATAAATCTTTCTAGGATTACACCCAATACGATTAATGCGCTAAACTACAGTAAACCATTTTACATAACAGTAGTATCTAAACAAATTTTAGGTTAACTTAATTACATAACAAATTTTATCTATAACTAATTTTAAACAATGCACTCTTTGTGAATTCACCCAGAGTACAGTAGAATAGGTCCGTCTCAATAGTCACAAGGTTGAGCGTGCGGACATCTATACCATCTATACCAATATTATAAAGACGAAAGATTTTTTTGTTTGTTTGTTTGTTTGTACGGAATAGGCTCCGAAACTACTGGACCGATTTAACAAATTCTTTCACCAATAGAAAGCTACATTATTCCTGAGTGACATAGGCTATTTTTTAATCCCGAAAACGGGTCCTGTGGGGTGGTCCACGGGAGCGAAGCCGTGGGGAACAGCTAGTAGCTTATATGATGCATTTTATGATACGGAAACTTACATCCTATTAGGAAAAAAAAAAAAGGGTTTAGCTCCATACAATAAAAAAGAAATCGTAAATAATTTATTAAATAGTACCTTCATCAAAAAAGTTCCACTACATAAAATAGTGCTAGTCAGTAAAGGAATAACCTTTTTTTTTTTAGCGTGGAGAAATGCTCATGCATACTGAGCTACCACGGGGAGATAGCGCAGTTATGTGTTAGGAATAACCTGGCATGTCTTTTTTTCAAAATTCGGTACTTGATTTTTGAGCGACGTACGTGTATGACTAGATGTATGTAAAGATCGTAGCAGGTGGCGTTCTGTAGTTTCTGCCTACCCCCATAGGAAAAAGGAGTGAATTTATGTGTGTAAACTTGTAACTTTAGTTCGTGTTTATTATAAAGGGATTATTTTAGTTATTTAGCCGATGCGGTCAAATTAAATAATTACCTGGATATAGTCAAACTCACGTCATTCGTACTTGTCAAATTGGATATACACAGCGCTTTTATAATGTAACAGTAAGTAGTCTTCAAATGCTAGCATTGACATGACGGACAGTTGATTGTACCGTGTCATCATCATCATCATTTCAGCCGAAATACGTCCAATACTGAATATAAGCCTCCTCCAAGCTCGCTACATTGTCCGGTCCCGTGCGTCTCGCATCCAGCGGATAACCGCAACCCTCCTTATTGCGTAATGAATTCGACAAGGCAAAGAGAAAATAGTATAGGAGCGTCATCACTGGGAGCATTCAAGCAATCGTAGACGAGCAACAAATAATTCCCAGCGAGCCCAGCATTCACTTGCGAGCAAAACTATGAACGTTCGAGTCGAACATTCCCTTGCAAGCTTGGAGCATTCGAATACGATCTCGTTAAATGTCATTCATTCGATAATACGATTGACCAAGAAGGTCACAAACACTAAAGATCAAGAAACTGTTGTCATATTCAGTCATTTCATTAACTGAGTACTCGCTTTCGAGCGTTTTATTTGCGTGAACATTCGAATGCGAGCCGTTTCCGCGAAAATCGTTTCGACGACGTCCACACCGGCTGAAGTCTGCGCTTGCGTGTAAGCTTTGTAACGCTCGGCTCAACGTCCACACCACTCGAATATTCGACGTCGAATGCTTATTATACGTGAATGCTCTCAGTGAGGACTTATGAAACATCGACCAATCGCATGCGAGATGAAAGATGCGTTGTGGATTTCCGTCTATGTGATTGGTCGATTTTTCATACTCTTGCCCTTTGCCTTGCCGAATTAATTACGCAATAAGGCTGCGGGGGTCGGTAGGCCTTCTAATGCAGCGTCTTCCGGTTCGCGGTCGCCACTCGAGAACTTTTCGGCCCCATCGACCATCCGTTCTGCGAGCAATGTGTGCCCACTGCACCAGCTGTACCGTGTAGTCTGAAATGATTACAAAATTCAAAACAAGAACGATGATATTTTTTTTTAATCTATTTCAGCTCTGCAGTTAGAGAATTACATGATGATTTAGTAAAAAAACTGAAAAGCCTAACATCAAAAATTAGCGCCACCGCCGAAAACGCGTACAAGTTGTCATCGAAGTTAGGTAAATTGGCAGTTGTTTTCAAATATATTTTTATCAAAGAACCTTTATACGATTTCGTAACTAAAGTACAGTAATTTAATTAACAGAAGCAAAACTCAACACTACGGAAAACCTTTCTTCGCGTATGGTTGATTTGGAAAATGCAGTTAAACTGTATGCAGACCAAATAAATGCACTCGACACTGGCCTATCCTCTCAGGTAAATAAAAGACGCTATTTTCTATTAAAATACGTGTAATAATAGTTAAATACTGCGTTCCATATTAACTGATTTTAGATGACGAACTACCAAGAACAATTGACGCAAATGCAACATGATTTAGAAGTTGGATTGGATAATATGGCTGAAGTGTTTGGTAACACTGGCGGCGACATCGAGGGTATGAAGAATTCGTATTCGAATAAAAGGAGCCTAACGCTTGACACAAAATACAATTGTGGTATTATAAGAGTTTTTTTCTAATTTACAGCGATTACTGAGCTGCATTTACATTTCACAAGTCTTCAGGTGGAGTTAGACTCTATGGCGTTCCGACAAAAGGAATTAAAAGATGCTCAAAATTCAACAGCTTATGATCTCGAAGTTAGTACCTACCTAGATATAATAACTACGTACCTAATAATATTTTTTTGATTAAACACAAATACGTATAATTGTTATGATCGTCATCAGAATTTATGGAAAGAGATAGAAATGTTAAGAGATACGAAATCGGATCGAGAAGAAGTTGCAGATGCTCTTCGCGACAAGGCTGGTATTGGTGAACTCAACGGACTGGTTTCGTTACAACAATTTGACTCCGTAGGAGGTGACTTTGAAAGGCGTATAGGAGAAGCCTATGATACATTTAACAATCAGGAATATGTCTGGCAGGTCAGTTATTTGATATTTACAGAAGGACATTTTGATATACTACTTAAACCTTTTCTAAACTCAGTGCATAAATGAAGATTTAATGTCCGTATACTCTTTCAGAAAGCCATAGAAGACATGTTGAAACTGCTTTACGATAAAGCCGATTCGATTCAAGTAATCTCTTTGAAAGACGACATTGAAAAATATATTAACAAAATGAGTGACCGCATACAAAAAATAGCAGACATTGTTGGGGAACCAAAGAGTGCAATGCTCTCCAAGAAAGTATTCCGAGACACTTTATGTCTTGCTTGCGGTGCGCCAGCAAAAATGGACATGGAAGTACAGGACAAGGTACCAGCCCTGCCAAAGTTTCCTTCGGCCAGAGAACCGGCTGAAGGGGCTGAAGCGGAATCAAAAACAACAGGATGTGGAGATAATAGACCTTGTTATCCGGATCTTCCAATACCGCACCCAAGGGATCCGAGGTATGGTATAGGAACATAAAATCAGAATCTTCTTTCCTCAATAAGTAATTGGGTAAAATATTAGCCAGTCTGGAGGTGGGTACGTAGGTATAGCGGGACTGGTAATTCCGACGAACGCATGACCAAACCAAGCGTTAGTCGTCACTTCTTGATCTTGGGGCTTATTTATAGGCACCTCCAAACTATTCGAATACAAAAACAAAAAAATAAACATAAAAACTAAATTGTATTCAATACTGGTATATTCAACAGATCTCATATTTGTAAGCGATACTGCGGCGGTTCACACACTACGTTAACGGAGGGATTAAACCGGGCTCCACAAAGCTTGGTGGTACAAGCCCAAAAACCCTTCAATGCTGCACCTGGAACTGATGGAAAGGTTTGAAAACTTCCTCTTATACTATTAATCGGCCTGCTGCTCTTATCCTATATTTACAACTTATCTTCTTTTTCAATATTTATCTAAGCTATGTAATTAATAGAGGCAGTTTGAAAGTGGCGCTAATGACAGAAAAGTTGAAAGGAAACCGTTTGTCCTGGTATGGTCATGTGATGAGAAGAAACGCATGTTTCTAAAAGCGTTATGAATATAAATGTGGATGGATGGAGAGGGAGGGAACGGCCAAAGAAAAGATGGATGGACTGTGTGAGGAGTGAATAATAAATATGAAAGAAAAGGGAGTTAGTGATGGCGTGACGGGGAACACGAGTCTGGACGGTATTGAAGAAGAAAACGTGTTGCGCCGACCTCAAGTAACAAGGGATAAGGGCAGGAAGATGATGATAATTAACTTCTTCATCTCTTACTTTTCGTCTTCTTTCTTCATCTTTATTAATATTTATTTTTATTAGATACTATTTCCAATAAAATCATTAAATAAATAATAATCATTCTAGTTGTATATGGTGGATGAGGGAGCTACTAAGATACCGTGCTTGCCATGCAATTTTATTCCACAACCGACACCTGTTAATCCGAAGCCGGAGCCTCAAAATAAAGGTACCTAATAAGTTATTTCACTTTTTTTAATCCGACGAAAAAAAGGAGGAGGTTCTCAATTCGACATGTATATTTTTTACTCCTCACAAGGTTCACAGTACTGTGGGTAATCTATATATCGGTTATCCTAATATCCTTATTGCTGCCAGATCAAAATCAATAATGACCAACTACAGTAGAATTTTATTAACAAACATCTAGTTATGTATTATGGTGTGGTCTCTGATAACAAATATAGGCATAGGGTAGGGCTGCAATGTATGGGACATTGCAGACTGGCCCATGAGGCAAGACCACTATTAAGGCGTGATTAAGGTCTATCCACACATATCAGGGCCGTGCCCGGAACGTGACAGGGCCGGGCCCAGGCCACGGTAAAGTGATATCTTTACCGTGCCCAGGCATTGAAAATTCGTCACAGGTCCGTGCACGGACGTGTGTGAACGAGTTCATATAAAATGTACACAGCGATATTTTTCTGAGCCCCTGACGGGGCACGGTCCCTCCACGACCCGGGCACGGCCCTGATATGTGCGGATAGTCCTTTAGATTTATATTAGGTACGGCGCTTATTAATTTACCAAAATGAAAAATACATTTACTTATATAACTTGTAGTATATAAGATGTTAATAATACACTCTTATAAATAAAAAAAAACCCATGAGGCTTGCAATAAATTATCTATTTATTAAAAAACTGCAGTGAAACTAGAAAACACAAAAATCTGAGTTTTTCCCTAGTAATTTGCCCACCGATGGTTTAGCTCTCGCCAAACTTCTAGGCCACCCTGAAGTTGGCTACAATGGCTGCGCAGTAGTAAATCTCATATTAAAACATTACCAATCCGTGCCTTGTGCATCGGAATGCCAACTTCAGGGCGGCCAAGAAGTTTGTCGAGAAACTTTTAAGATTCTAGATCATAATTGTACTTTTTGTTTTCTCAACAGCTCCAATTGACAGTATTGATGCGGATTATTCTTTGACTCCAGCTGCTCATGAATTTTCGTACTAAGTGATTTGCTTGGCCAATTTTATGATTATAATGCTGTCTAAATGATTAAACTGGGATCATCATAAACACGTTTTTGTTTATTAAACAGCTGCAAGTGTCGGTTGCTATAACAAACTCCAACTTTTTAGAACATCTTAGTACACGTTTGAATGAATATTAATACTTACTGGTAATCTGGTATTCCGCTGCAAACGCAAAGTGCGCTGATGAGTGAACGGGGTCGAGTTGTACCGGGCATGAGTGCCGGAAGGCGGGCGCGTGGAGGTAGGTACCTACACTTACACACCCCTGGCTTTTAATTTAATATACAAAAACATTCAAAGATACTGCATCTAATATTTATTTAAATAAACCCTCATTAGGTTTCCGTACTGTAACTCACAGGGCCATCTTTACACGTGGGTTCAAGGGGTGTGGTGCACCCGCAGCCTAATTGTGTAAGTAAATTCGGCAAAGGAAACAATCTGTTTCTTTCCCAAAAACACACACATACACAAAAAAGTTGAATAAAGATTCAACTTTTTTGAACCAGATTGTTTCCTTTGCCGAATTCACTTACACAATTAGGCTGCCGGGCACAGAGTCCTAGAAGGCGCAAGCCGACCGCGATAAATTTCGATAGGTACCTACTACACTGAGGCCACGAGAACGTGTCATACCGTTTGCGATGTGCAAATCAATTTAACTCTTATTACTTCACGACTTCTAATACTTCGTCGACGTCTTAAATTCTTACCCTCTTACAAATAAACGCAGAATAAAGTTATACCAGGTATAACTAAGGTATACCCATACATTGTCATAGGTTTATACCTGGTATAACTTTATTCTGCGTTTATTTGTAAGAGGGTAAGAATTTAAATTCATTTAAGACGGTACCCTGACCAAAAAATCGGCATGAGATATGAGCGTTCCTATTGGTCTAGCGGCACTGGTGGCGCATGAATTACAGTAGTGAATATGCCCAGATTTTAGAATAAAATCTTTATAAAATCGAATTTTGGTCTTTTGAAAAAAAAAAACTACAAAAATGTTCGTTATTAAATTGTCTATCCATTAGTGTTAGTACAAAAAATAATCAATGAACACTTTACGAGGAGATGCATAATATCAATAATTATTTCTCATTTTTATGTTTTTTTGGAAGTAGATTAGTGAAATATATACAACATTTAAAATAAAACTAAATCTACCATTTTAGAATCAGTAGAAATTTAATTTTATTAATTGCTATTTCTTTTTAAATATCGAGTAGATAGCTCCTAAAAACAGCACAAAAAACGGCTTGCGCGGCGTTTTGCTCGGGGTACCGCCTTAACACGTGCGCTGCAAAATTACCAGTACAAAGAGTGCCCTTTGACTAGCACTTGAAGCGAAATGTCTTCTAAAGGTGCGTTTTTACCACGCAACAACGACTCAAGACCGCGACACGCGACCGAAGCAGGAGACGCGCGATGCCACTTATCCTTAGGCTTTTGTATAGGAGAGAGTTTGCGCGCGAGACCGTGACGCGTGACAGAAGACCGCTAGCCGTCTCGCTTAAGGACGAGTGGTGACGCGTGTCACACAATAAAAAAACTGCCAACTCAAACCCCGAAAAATTTATTTCGATGTATATTTATTATACAAGTATACAACTAGTTCCTGCCAGCGGCTTCGCCCGCGTGAATGTGGAATGTGGATTTTGGGTTTGACCCCATAATCGTTATTAGTGACCCCGAAAACTATGAAAACGACACCCATGACGAAAATTTGGCAAATTTGGTAAATTTTCGTCGGTGCCATCTTGAATTTTGGTTTATCCCCATAATCGTTAGCAGCGATCTCGAAAACCCATGAAAACGACATCCATCCAAAAATCGACCTCGGTAAGTGTTGCTTAACCTGGGAACTTCACCAACCCATCCGCTCAAAGTCAAACACTGACCCATCTAAAAACGACCTTGGGAAATGTTGCTTCACAACATTACCACCTGTACTTCGCGAATTCGGGTTTTCGCTTAGAGCATTAGGTTAAATGCTCTAGGGTTTTGGTCACAATATGTTGGCGCTCAGAAGTCCGAGAACGCGTTCTGGCTTTACTGCACTGCCAGAACGCATTGTGGCCGGTTTTCAAAGTGCGTTGTGGCAACTTTGCGTTGTTTCAAAAAAAAAACCGATGCACCCGCCTAGTTCGCCTAGTTATTTTGGGGCCGACTTGTGCCTATGGACAGTATAATTATTTAATAATTCCTACCGCTACGAAGCGTGCCTAGTAGGCTGACTTTTGAATGTGTTACATCCACATTCTAATTCAAAAAGTTTTTTGTTTAAAACTGGCTAAAGACGCGACCTAAAAACCCTTGTAGCCAGATCATAAATATACCAAAAAAACAATGCATAAAGTGATAACGTCAGTTGTTCGTCCTTGGCAATGAGGTAGGATAACTATGGAGACGGCATATTCTACTATATGAAGAATAGTTATACAAATATCTATCATATCGACACACACATGTCAAAAAGCGTTTTGTCTCTTTTTAACTAACCAAGAGCTGCATATGAAAAGAGAGACATCTGAATGTTTGTCAAGGACTAAATTTGGCAACACTTTTGTGTGACGTCAACATCATGCCTATGCGTGACCGGCCGCCATTTTATGCGCCAAAAGTACTCTTTGTTTTTGTGGTAGTTGTGCTGTCAAACAGTTGCTTGTTCAGAATACTTTTGTTGTTTTACAACGAAATACGTCTAGAAACTAGTTATTTTGGTGTTCTGAGTGTGGACATTAATAGGAAAATCATGCCCTCGTATTGTTTAAAACAGTCTGGTATGAGAAAAAACAAAAATCAGCCTAAATTGACTCTGCACAGGTTAGTAACTAGTTTTCACTAATCCGGTCGAATTTTGTGTTAAATATTGTTACAAGATGGTATTTTTGAATATTATTCGAACCTGTGTCATGTTTGTATGGCATAAAACGTTAATATTTTCTATATTTCTTTGCATTGTTTACATACAATTATTATTGACAAGTAAGGTTAGTGATGATCGATGTTTGCATACGATAAGTATCGATAAAATTTATAGTATGTAAAATACATTGCAATGATATTTTAATCCACAGATTTCCTGGAAACGAAATTTTAAAGAAGAAATGGATAGAAGCTATTGGTTTTGAAAATACAAACCCTAGACATAAAATGTGGCATATCTGCTCCATGCACTTTGAGGAATCTTGTTTTAACAGAACCCTCGATGTGATAAGGTTACCTGATGGCGTAGTGCCCACATCGACTTTACTGGTATGTTTTTAAACAAAAGTTGCAAAATACAGTAATTTCAACACATCTTGTTACATACTTTTTTATTGACAGTATTTCTTTAAATTAATTAAATATGTAAATAAGTAATAGAATTATGCGACTTTCTTTTTCAGCCTAGGCAAATATGTTCCTCACAACAACCTACTTATATATATATGTTTATCTCACTAAGAAATGGGCTTTACTAAATCAAAAAGTGAGAACTTTAAATGAAAAGGTCCGGAGATGTGATGGAAAGATTTCTAATATTATTCAAGACCTTAAGAAACTTAAATATATCAATTATGAAGGAAGTTTAATTCTAAATAAAAAATTAAGAATATGCAGAAGGATTTCGTAAAAAGCAAATTGCCAAATCTAAAGGCCTACTTTAGAAAAAAGTATTCTGAAGAATTAAGAAAATTTGCCCTTACGCTTCAATTTGTTTTAGCCGAAAGCGTATGATTTTATAAGTAATACCGACAACACTTGTTTGAAAGACTCGCACTTTGAGCATAAGGTACCAACATGTTAATGCCGAACCTGGCTTTATAGAAATAAATAAAATAGTGAATTTCAATAAGTTAATTTTGTTCAAAAATGAATAAATGTCTTTTTTACATAAAATATTGTTATTATTTTACATAAATTAAGTTGTTCGAAAAGTAGGAAGATATCAAAATATTATTATTTATTTACTATAAGAAGATGCATTTACCCTGCAGTGGGACAGTTACAGGCTGGTATTATTTATTATTACTACCCCTTTGGCCTATGT
Source organism: Orthosia gothica (assembly GCA_949775005.1). Lineage (NCBI taxonomy): Eukaryota > Metazoa > Arthropoda > Insecta > Lepidoptera > Noctuidae > Orthosia > Orthosia gothica. The sequence continues at coordinate 15,518,433 of OX459042.1, forward strand.
CTAGTGGTTTGGGATAGGCTGATTTGACTTGATATAAAACAAAATACATTTTAGTTTTTAATGGGTTAGGTATAGGGACGGCCAAAAATCGTGAATCTAACGAAACAGGCCGATATGTGGGGCTTTTTCTAGCAGGTCAAAGAAAAACATCTCCAAAAATCGCTATTTCGTATGATCCACGATATATTTTTTGCCCACCCTTTATATTACCAGTCATACAATACTCTATACCCTTAGCTACTTCGGTTTCTATGGGCCTGGTTTGTTCATATTATATTGTTATTACATTATTATATCGTAGAACAACAACGTAAACAATTTCATGAAGGTCGATATTTACATCGATATCAGCTGCGCATGTTTCTCGCAGTTACTACCCTACAAGGCAGCCATTTTATGCGCCCGATTTTTGTAGGTATGCACGCTAATTTCGTAGGTATGGCAAGTCCATAGGTTTTTTAAGTCAGTGGTCCTTGGCTGTCATGGCTGTCATTTTGTTTGACGTGACGTGACTTACGGTGACTTATCCGCCTGACGTAAATTGCTATAGGATTGTGGAATTTTGTAAGGTTAAATATACTATGAAAACTATACAAAAACTGTTTTGATTATAACTATTGCCTCATTAAATAGGTAAACTAAATCCACATTAACTTAATTAAAACGTAATTTTCTAGTCTATGTTAAACAGCTGGGTATTAAAAGTGGTATGTAAACTTCTTCTATTTCAGCAAGATTGAACGTTAGTAAGAATGCATAAAATACTCGAGTTTCAAGCTGTTGTATTAGCAGCAGGAAGAGGCTCCCGATTGCCTGATGTTGGTGGTTCTGTCTCCAAGTGTCTCCTACCTGTGGGGCCTTACCCTGTGTTGTGGTACTCATTGAACTTGCTTGAGAAAATCGGGTTTCAAGGTATGTTTTTATGCTTATTTGCTATGGGTCTTTTATATTCTGCGGTTTATTGAGTCTAACGATGTCTGTTACGCAGTTAACATAATAACTAAACAATAATATCAAGCTTATGTTTTCAAATCCTAATGACTTCAAATTACTTTTTCAGAAACCCTTGTGGTTGTGCTGGATGAAGATAAGTCTAACATTTTGAATGCTCTAGAAAAATGTCCTTTGAAAATAAAATATGAATTAATAGTAATACCTTCGGATGAAGACTGGGGCACAGCAAACTCACTGAAACACATCAGTAGTAGAGTCACCACTGACCTTCTAGTGATCTCCGGAGACCTCATCACTAACATCAATCTCAATGAAGTATTGAATGTTCATAGAAAGTATGATGCCGCACTCACTACATTATTCTTTAACAATGGCCCAGAAGAATGGATTGAACTCCCAGGACCTAAAACTAAGGCTAAACCAGACAGAGACCTTGTTTGCATTGATAAAGAAACACAAAGGCTTGTCTTTTTGGCCAGTGCTAGTGACTTTGAGGAGAATATGACTATACCCAGAATGCTAGTGAAGAAGTTTGATGCTATAAGTATGTACAGCCGTCTTTTAGATGCTCATGTATACGTGATGAAGCACTGGGTCATGAACTATCTTGTAGAATCTGATAGATTCACATCCATCAAAGGAGAACTTATCCCTCACATAGTGAAAAAGCAACTGTCAAAGCCTAAAAACCTTGCAGAGACAAAAGGCATTTCTGAGAAAAATGTAGAAGTTACAAAAGATATATTTGATTTTGCAGTAGAAAATGGATATGAAAGTAAAATAAGAGAATTGACGGCATACAATGATCATAAACTGGGAAGCAAGGGGATCTTCTACAATGACTTGTTGAGGTGTTATGCCCATATACCTAATAAGAACACATTTGGTATAAGAGTAAATACACTTTCATCTTTTTACCTATCAAATAATAAGGTAAGGAATTTATGGTTATTGTATTCTTTTACAGTCACTCTCAGACAAAAATTTATAAATCTGCCGTGGTAAAACTAAAATTATCTAAAGTTATCTCTCCACCACCCTTGGTTGACTGGTAGAGAATGCCTCAGGCATTAAGTCCGCCTATGTACCTGTATGTTGCATGAAGTTTTAATAAATAATAAATAAATAAAATACCATTATCCAACATCGTTGATTTTTAACTTTTGAGGCTATACTAATGAGAAAAAAATATCTATAGATCTGTGTTTGCGAATTTCCAAAACTATTCAAGGTATTGAAAATTCGCATACACAGATCAATTGATAATTTTTGTTTCTTATTAATATAGCATCAAAAGTTAGAAATCAACCAGATGTCAAATAATGGCATTTTAGTTATACCACAGCAGAAATGTCACTTAGCAAATGCTTGGTTAAGTTATTTCTCGGCCCCTCCACAAGATAGCAAATGCTTTCTTCTGTCTGTATCTGCACTTTTTGTTGACAGGTTGCCATAATGGTGTCAATAATAATGCTTGACTAAATTTTGTACTAAAGTTACCACCAGATAACAAAAAAAATAAAAGTTGTTAACACCTGTCTACCAATGTATACCAATATTTTAAAATGATACGAAAAAAATGTGTAAAGGTAGTGTCGCTAACATGATCAACACAAATTTATCGCGGTCAGGGGTGTCTGTGACCCTATCACTTGGCATTCAGTAATGAGTTAATAAATCATAAATGTGTAGACCGATTAACATGGTTTAAACGGATAAAATGGTTCTACAACTATACCTTTTATTTGAGACCAAAATTATCAAAATATCTCAATAAGCAACTTGAAAACATGATTTTATGTTTTTAAGTTGGTTGATCCGACGTTACAAGATGACTTTTTTTTTATGTCTTGTCCTTTAGCAATGCTTATCAATCTTCTCTGTCTAACTCAACTTTAACCATAATAATAAAATTCATGCATGGCATGCACAATGATTTGTATAATATTCCTTTAAAATGTTTACTACTTTCTGATGATCAACAGTATATTTTCTTAAATTCCAGATACTTTCTAAATGGGAAGAATTAACAGGAACACCCATAACTGATAGATTCCATCCTGACAGTGAAGTGAAAACAAAGCAAATAGATGAGTCAAGTACAGTCGGAGAGAAAAGTCTTGTCAGTGAGAAGACTTCCATCAAAAATACTTTCATTGGAGCCAATTGTACTGTTGAGAACAAAGTTAGATTGAGCAACTGTATATTGATGAACAATGTGACTATCAAAGAAGGGTAAGCTTTATATCTTTGTTAAACTATTGATAATAATAATTTGATGAACTCATCATCATCTTCCTTTCATTATCCCATATTACTTGGGGTCGGCGCAACACGTTTTCTTCTTCCACACCGTCCTGTCCCCCGTCACGCTATCACTGACTCCCGTTTCTTTCATATCACTCCTCACTCAGTCCATCCATCTTTTCTTTGGCCTTCCCCTGCCTCTCCATCCATCCACACTTATATTCATAACTCTTTTAGTAACATGTGTTTCATCCCTCCTCATCACATGAGCATACCATTACCAGGACAAACGATAATAAATAATATGATGAGCTATAAAAAATAATAATTATATGTAATTGCATTAGCTGAAAGTACAAGAGGTTCTTCCCCTTCAAATTAAAAGCCACAAGGTCGAAACAATGCTGTCTGTCTAATTCACAAGTTTAAAACTAGATGTCGTTAGTTGGCGGCTTACATGGTTGTGGTTGTTTTCTAAAATGTTTCTAATATTTCCTTTACAACAACAAATGAATTTAGTCTCAACCAATTAATACAATTTGTTTCAAATAATGGATTATAACGCAAGTTTGGTGATCAAAGCATGTTTTTAGGGCTCCATACTCGGAAGGCTCCAAAAGGAGCCCTATTGCTGTAACTTACGTGCCCGGCTGTCTCTCTCTCCGTCATCAGACAATTTGGTTCTGAAGAGTTTTTTAACTTTTCATATTTTTTCTTTATTTTTTTTTTGTTATAAAAAAAATGTTGGCCCACACTAGGAATTTCTTCCTGTATCGTGGGTGCGTTTACAAACATATAAACTCACATACACAACACCCAGAGCCGGAACAACTATCTGCAGGTCATACAAATATTTGTTCCTTGCGGGAATCGAACCCGCGACACGCAGCGCAGCAGTCAATCGCTCAACCACTGCGCCAACCGTGAACCGTGAAATTGACCTATGAACTTGAAATTTGGTGATAATGTTTATTATTTCGTATATTTTACTAACAAATACCAATATATTGATAAATCAGATTTTTACTTTGGTACGGAGTCCTAAATGTGCGAAGTCCGACACGCACCTGGCCGTTTTTTTTTAGATAATGTTTATGGGCAAATACTTGCATGATCATCTAGGGAATACCCGATCAGTTTTGCTGCCGTTAAAATAATAGGCACAGTAGAAATGTGTCGAAAGACCGTCGAAAATCATTTTCCATTTTGAGCTTGATATACGAGGAGGATCAAAAAGTAGTGAGAATGAGATAGAATATAATGACTATTGATAACTTAATCATTTATTTTTCTCCATAGTTTCCGAGACTCTCTACTCACCGAGTCCAGCGCTTTTCCAAGGCTTCAATCCCTTTCACAAAAAAAGTTTTGTCTTGGTCCTGCAAAAAGCTCTCCACGGCATCCATCACCTCGTTATCGTCTTCGTACCTGTTTCCCCTTAAGTATTTTTTCAATTTGGGGAACAGATAAAAATCGCTAGCCGCCAGATCTGGTGAATAAGAGGGGTGGTCAACCAATTCGAAGCCAGCTTGCTGAATGGCAGCCATCGCAACTGCCGACCTGTGCGCGGGTGCTTTGTCGTGATGAAACAGCACGCCCCTTCGAAGTTGCCCTCTCCTTTTCTCTTTATGGCATTCCTCAACTTGGGAATTAAAGCTGCATAATATTGGCCTGTAATAGTGGTTCCACGCTCCAGGTAATCATTCAACAATATCCCTTCTGAGTCCCAAAATATTGAGGCCATAACCTTGCCAGCCGATGCCACGACACGAAACTTCTTCGGGGTCGGTGATGCTGGCCGTTTCCATTGCGAAGATTGCTGTTTTGTCTCGGGATCAAAATGGACCCATGTTTCATCCATTGTTACGAAACGAGACAAAATGTTTTCAGAATCTTCTTGAAATTGTCCAACAATATCTTCGAAATGTCAAGTCGATTTTGTTTTTGACTGTCGGATAACATTCTCGGCACCCATCTTGCTGAGACTTTTCTCATATTCAAAGATTGTTTCAATATGGATTGAATACTTCCTTATATGAAATGCCCGTTTCTTGAATTAAGTATCGGATGGTAACTCTTTGATCGCTCAATACAATTGTCTCGACTTTCGCAACATTTTTTTAGGTGACTGACGTCGATGGGCGGCCGCAACGATGTTCGTCTTCCGTGCTCGTTCTCCCTACTCGAAATTAAGAAGCCCATCTTGCGACAGTGGAATACGGCGGAGCAGACTCTCCTAATGTTGCCTCCAAATCGCAATGAATCTCTTGCGTCGTTAACTTTTTTAAACAGAGGTATTTAATAACGGCTCGCACTTAGTTTTTCTCCATTTTCGAGAACACGTTCCGACACGAAGCAAACAAATGACTACATTCAGAAAAAAACAAAAGAATATCGAAGATTTTTTTCATTATTAATATCTACATCGCTCAGATACATATTGTATCTGAGCTATGCCTGCCAGTATTTTTTTTTCTTACCAAGGAGTATGTCGTTCTCACTACTGTTGATCCCTCCTAGTATTATTATATAACTATAAACTTGGAAACTAGTGCTATCATCTGGAATTCTTATGAAATGAAATATTATCAGATGGTGGAAAAGATGCAGAACAAATTTACACGGTACTTATACATGAGGCAATTTGGCGTCTATCCGTTTTACCCGCTTATGTACCCAACTCTCTTTGTAATAGGGATGGTTGGGTACTATAGGTTGGAGGTGAGGCGCAATCTTGCTCTGGTAAAATATGTTTTTATGGTTTTTCGGGGGATGCTAAACAATCCACAAATCTTAGAATCGTTGGGATTACTCGTTCCTAACAGTAGGCTAAGGTTGGGGCCGAGGGAGAGTCTGTTCGAAACTCCGGTAGCCCGTACAAACCTATTAAAGTTTGCACCAGTGTGTCGGGCTGTTACGATTCTTAATAGCATCTCTCAGCGCTTGGACATTTTTACCTGCTCTTTGGCGGAATTCCAGAGGGTGACAATTACTGTGTTGTCCTCTAGTTAACTTGTGAGGACGCCCGGAGCCGTTACTTGGGACTGTTCAATCATGGACGTGAGTAGGTGTGTGATCAGTTTTACGGGGCGTCTCTGAGTGTCGTATTGTATGACTACTTTTGTTACCTTGAGTTCTACCTGTAATAAAAATTGTATGTGTAAATGAATAAATAAATAAATAAATTATTTAAAGTCCAAGCCGTTTTTTATCAACCTGTATGGTCCCACCACTAGTCCAAGGTCTCCCCCATAGCTTGCCATTCTTCTACCATTCGTCTGCCAAATATATATTGAAATTATCTATCAAGTCATCACGCCAGTTTTCCAAAGCCCCACTCGGCAATGCCGCCCGTCTTCTTTTCATCTTGATGCATTTTAGAAACATGGACCGCCCAGACCCACTTCAGTCTAGCATACTTATTGCCCACCCATTTACTTACTCTTTTTTTGTCCTCAGTTGCGTCCTGCAAGACTGCGTGGTATACACGGGAGCGACGGTAGACTCGGGTTGCAACCTTCAGTACTGTCTCGTAGGACCACACCACGAGGTCCCCGCGACCACCTCGAGCAACCACCAGCTGCATGCCGAGACCACCGACAATATGATCACCCTTGGGTGAAATTATCTTCTAATTTATTGTACAAAATAAAAGTTTTTTTTATAAAGTTAGCCATATTTATTTTTGGACAATCGTTATCATCAGCCTTTTAATGTTCCCACTGCTGGGACTCAGGCCTCATCACTGTGATTGGCAATGGGCCGTAATCCACCACGCAAGCACCATGCAGGTTGTTGAATGTCACATGTCTTCGAAGTTTTGGTTGGTCCTGTGGGAAAAGCCAATGACTGATAGGATACTTGACCATTGAACAAGTAAAGGAGAGGTTGGATGCGAATGGATTAATCTTAGTCACGGTACAGATATCTATACAGTATTCTATCTTCATACAAACGGTCGGAACGCGAGTCATGACCACGTGACTCGAGCTCAGCACGCACTCAATATACTACCAGTCGCGCATAGGGATGTCGGAAATGCAATAAATTATCCCTTTGTTCGCATTAGGACAGATTCGCTTTAAGACAGATTCTCTTTACGACAGATTCGCTTTATGACAGATTCTCTTTACGGCAGAAATTGTACAGTCGTGTTGAAAATATCAAATCATTATACCAAATTTAAAAACTAGAAATGCTATAACGGCGACGGTACATTCAAAGTTGTTTCCAGGATCTTTTTATCAAATAATTCACGTTACATATTAATGCTTCACAAAACGATGATAACGTATATTTTGTACCCTTAATTTATATACTCGTACCTACCTAATAAAGCACAAGCTACTTAAGAATGATTCTGGGCTTCAGATTCGGTCTCTCCGGGAGGCCATGTTTAAACGCTTGAACCTGTCCTTGAAGGCGGTCTCCAAATGGGATGATGCCAATCTGGTCAGTTTCAATGCTGCTAAGACCCAAGCGTGTCTTTTTTCCGCTAAAAAGAGCCAATTCCACCCGGCTCCATCTTTCCGTGGTGTAACCGTGCCGTTAATGGACCATCTCGAACTTCTTGGTGTTACGTTGACATCGACCCTCAACTTCAGTCCAATCATTGAGGCGAAAGCTCAGTTAGCTGCAAAAAGTTGGGCAAAGGTGAGACGGTACTTCACGCCTGGACTCAACTTGTATAAAGCGCAAGTTCGGTCACGCATGGAGTACTGCTCTCGCCTCTGGGATGGATCAGCCAAATTGGTATTTGGCTGATCCATCCCAGAGGCGAGAGCAGTTCTTGAATCGATTGATAGACGGGCCAAGAGGCTTATTGGCAACGATGCACTGGTCGCGTCAAAGCGCCAGAGCCTTGAACATCGACGCCGAGTTGCCAGCCAGTCGGTTTTTTATCGGTTACATTTCGGGGAGTGTGCGACGGAACTGCACCATTTGATTCCGCCTAGCCCTTTCCATCATCGGCCTACTAGACGTAAGGCCATGCGCCATCGGTACATGATGGATATCCCTCCCATAAGCACAAAGCGTTTTGCTAATATTTTCATTGTGCGCACAGTTAAGGACCGGAACTCCCTTCCGGAGTCTTTGTGATAGCTACAACCTTGGGGTTTTTAAGTCAAGAGTGAATATGTTTCTTCGAGGCAAGCGTGCTTCACCGTAGACCACATCATCACTTACCATCAGGCGAGATAGTGGGCAAACGCGAGCCTATAGATTAAAATAAAAACTACTATATTGCGTGATAATTTGTTATTAAATATAGATGTGATTAAGAGTTAGCAGAAACTAAAGAGTTAAAGCCGTAGGTATATCTCAATGCCAAAGTTACCGATTGCTTCTACCACTTTTGGAAAGCGCTCTCATAAAAAGCTAAAAATAGGTCTGAAAAAGTCGATGGTGGAGAACGTAACTTATTACGGAAATGTATATGTAATTGGCATTGTTACCACAAATTTTGATCCCTGAAGGTATCTTTACGAATCTGAAGAATATTCTCATTCAGGGACTATTTCTTAAAGCAATGTATGGGATTAATTACTAATACATTTAGTTGCTACAAAGAAGTATTCAGAACGAATAACCCAGATAAATATATAAAAATTGACATGAAATCAAATTTCAGCTCTGGAATGTGTGCACCTACGTTTCGAAAAATTTCATTTTTGTTACTTGTTTTATTAATAAGTTTTACAGATATAGGTATATCGAGTTCACTGTACTTCTGCCGTAAAGCGAATCTGTCATAAAGCGAATCTGTCTTAAAGCGAATCTGTCCTAATGCGAACAAAGGAAATTATCGATATATATCGTATCGATGTTTTTTGAAAATATCGATATTGATATTTTTATTAAAAAATATCGATATATCGGTATGATTTGTTAGAGAATATTCTTGCTCTAAAAATTAATTTATTTGGTCTAATCTAATTCAATCATCTTACATTTCTAGATAAATATTAATTAATATAGGTACATAATTTTTAATAAATCAAACAACTTTTTTCTTTTCTTTTTTTATAAATGTTTATTGGTCTGAAAAAAAATATCGGTTTTTATACCTTTTCGATACTTAGAATTTTATATCGATACATCGATATATCGAACTATTAAATATCGCTCAAAAATATCGATATATTGAAAAAATAATATCGATGTATTGATATTTTTCAACAAGCCTAGTCGCGCAGTCGGGTGACCATTCGCAGCAGTCCATAGCCAATGGAACTCCTCAGCCTTATTGCGTAATGAATTCGGCAAGGCTAAAGGCAAAGAGTATGAAAAATCACATTGACGGAAATCCACATCGCGTCTTTCATCTCGCATGTGATTGGAATTGGAATAAGGCTGCTGTAGCGCCTGTAGCACTCCTGCCGCAGCTTTGCGGAAAAAGCTAATAGCAAGTTTTCTAACCCATAGTCTGAGCTGGTTTACGAAGGGCGTTGTAAGTGGCCTGGGGCCGTATTATGAAGCATGAGCCCAGTTCGAAACTGAGACAGTTAGTGCCATCGATATGGGCTCTTCGTTTATCAACTGGAAACTGGTCTCTTTAAAATAACTCATCATGTACAAAGTCTGAATACTGGGCTGAGTTCTTAATTAATTACATAAAACGAGTTTTAGAAGTCACTTGTTACAATGGTCAGCGTCTGGAAAATGCCTAAGTGTGACAAGAAATGCATTAATCTACGTAGCCGTGTTACCTAACTAATTAATAAAATTTCACGTCAAACAACACCGACTAACCCGATAGAGGTCTAGCGATAAGGGCGTTTGTACACTTATTGTTAGGCTTCTTACACTCGACAGGATAGGATAGATGGTCCCCTTTTCGGCACTTAGACTTTTTCAACGGACCAAATGGGTCCGTTGTGCATGCAGTTCTCCTCCCTGTGAGAGGGAATGGGCCATAATCCACCACGCGGGCCCAGTGCGGGTTGTTCGATGTCACATGTCTTCGATTTTTTGGTACTAAGACATGCCGGTTTCCTCACGATGTATTCCTTCATCGTTTTGGAAGCAGCGGTGATGAAATAATTTGCACAAAGTAAAGCTCCTGCCTATGTTCGAAACCACGGCATACAACTTGTAAGTCGCGGCCGTTACCATTGACTTACACTCGACAACTGCCTTTAGGCCATATACAAATATTTGGTCCGTGCGGGACTCGAACCCACGACACGCAGTGCAGCAGTCAATCGCTCAACCATTGCGGCAACCGTGCCATCATCAAGTTAGCCTTATTATTTATTTATTATTTAAAATAAAACTTGCTGTTACGTGTATGGCAAAGATTCCGACAACTGAGACCGGTTATTAAAATAATAATAATGTTTACGTTGACCTGGACCTGTCGTAATAGTCAGCAATCATCGCCACTTTCTTCCTTGAACAGATTTCTAGTGTTTATACCATGTTTAAACACATGAAGTCTAGGTTTACAGACCATTCAAATACCTACAAATTATTGTGAGAGATGTGCAAAATGGTTTATGAAAAGTACCTATTTAAAAGTAAAAAATGCAAATGCTATTCTGATAAACTATTTTCAAATACAAAATAGTTTGGCTTTTTGTACTTTAAAAGGTACTAAATGAAATAAAAATATTTTCCAATATACTTAATTTAAATAAATACCTACTTTTTGATGATTTACTTTATTTAAAAAAACTTAATTCAAAAAATCAAAAAACCCGACTGCTTCAAAAGCGAACTAAAAAGTCGTAAACAAGGAAAAAATCATGCTGTGCAGTCGGAGGATACATATTCGCGGGCTGGCTGACCAAAATCTGGTGTATCCTCCGACCGCTTGCATTTTTTTTATTTATAACGTTTTAGTTAGTTTTTTTCGAATTACATACATTTAAACATATAAGTGTTATATATTTTTGAAATCACCTCTTAAAACCCTTTATTTTGATACCCCACACGATGGGTTTGGAAGATAAAAATAATTTGGGCCCCCACAATATGGCACCCAAAATCCGCCATTTTTCTATTATCCAATTTTAATGTAGCCTATGACACTCGCAGGGTTAAGACGCATCGATTGACGTATGAATCATCAAAAATCGGCCAACGCGTTTGGTCTCTGGAACGCCATATAGGAACAAACATACATACATACTTACATACATACATACATAGACTGTTAAACACATTACCCTCCTTCGGCAGTCGGGTAATAAAAAAAATAACATGTTGTTCAGAAACACTGCCACTCATCTTCCTCCTGTCTAGTCACTTTTAATTATACCGCTAAAACATACTAACAAGAAGCAAATAATTTTCAATAAATTTAAATTAAGAATAGTGTGATTGTATTGGCAGTATGGTAGTACTATTTGCACTATTAGATACCACTATTAGTAACCAGTAGTTACTGAGGAGTCAGAATTCAGAAACATGCAGTAGAACTCATTTTTTATTTTTGATGACTGGGGTCCACTTCAAGTGTTCATGGTTTATTATCCACACTTCTGCAGTAAATAACAGCACATGCTCCTTATTAGTCTTTGGCACCCACTTTAACTTGAAGAATACTTTTGCCGGTCTAGGGTCTTCTAATTTATATATTTCAAACCGGTTTTGAATACTTTGTATTTCGATTAACATGCACAATGCGGGTGTTAATAAACCAATTGAGTCCATTTTTAGGGTTCCGTACCTCGAAAGGAAAAAACGGAACCCTTATAGGATCACTTTGTTGTCCGTCCGTCCGTCTGTCTGTCTGTCAAGACTCTTTTTCTCAGGAACGCATGGAGGTATCAAGCTGAATTTTATATACAAATACTCAAGGCTACTGTCCCTTAGAGCTGTGAAAAATCAAACTTCTAAGCTAACGCAAACAAAAGATACAGCAGTTTATGCCGCAAATTGCCGCAAATTTTCGACACTCGCAAGGGAATCAAAACCTACAGGGTACCTACTTGCCGTGAACTCAGATTCTTGAAATTTGGTACGAAGCAACGTTTTATAGCACAGATAAAGGAATGATTGCGGCAACCGTATTTTTTTTGTTACATCATATAATAAAAATATTCTTAATAATTTTAAACTTACTACTTCCTCGTGAACGCTTAGAGGTATTAAATTGAAATTCATATCAAATACGAGGTTTGTACGGAACCCTCGGTGGACGAATCCGTCTCGCACTTGGCCGGTTTTGTTTACATCGTATTTAATTCTGTTTGCAGGCATCTATAAATTAATGTTCTCTAGTAACCTTCTACAAGCTCCTGATGGATTCAGCAATTAGCCTTAAAGTCTTAACATATTCAACCAGTATCTAAATGAAATTTTACGTATATTTTTGGGAAAACTTAATCGTAAAGTATTTTTCATTTTGCAAATAGAAAATATGTCTCGAAAAGTATTACTACAACACAAACTACAACAAATAAAACTACAAGTACTGCATTTTAAATAGATACAAGTATTTCAAATAAGTCACATCTCTGGTAAAATGAAGGAAGATAAGACTTTTATTTTGCAAAAACTGTTAGGCAAGCTATGCTTTGAAACTTTTTAGGGTTCCGTAGTAAATCAACAAGGAATCCCTAGACTACGCACGCATTGCGGTTTTTAGCCGCGCGAATTATATTCGCGTGTTTTTAATCCGCATACTGAATAATAACTAAAACGCACGGCGGATAAAATTCCGCGTGCTCTTTGTCTCTATCGTCCTGTTCATAGAGCAGAAAATATTGGCGCGAATGGTGCGGTGGATTCTGTGGAAAGACACAGACTCCACGCAGATTTTTGCCGCGTGATTTATTACCGTTAGTGCGAGCAGCTTCATACAATTCCATAATGACGCAGAATCAGCGGCAAATATTCGCGCGGCTAAAAACCTCAGTGTGTGCTAAGCCTAATAGTTTCGCCAAGTCCGTCCGTCCATGGTTCAACTCAGAGCTACCTGCTCTAAAAAGATGTAAATTGGCATTAATAACGGGTTCAAAGTTGTGAAACAAAAATCTTGAAACATCTATATTATTTTTGTATGTCATTTTCAAGGTTAGGTGCGAATAACTAGGTACGGAACCCGTGGCCCGGCACACTTGGCCGGGTTTTTTAAATTGATGATTAAGTAAGTACCTACATACTGACATAGCAGTAGGCAGGTAGTACCTAATTAAGTCCACCCTAATTATTTTGTAAAACAAACATATTAACAAATTCGTTATACTTAATAGAAAATTATATTAGCTAGTATTTTGATATCGTACCAGTATTTTGACCAAATTACCTACATTGCTTGTTACAATCTACTTACATATTTTGGCATTTACTTGGGTCCCTGCACTGACAACCACGGAATTATTAGCACTAAGTACTAACTATGTACTGAAGTAGGTAGAGTCGCCACCACGGATAAATAAATAAAATAATTAAATTGATTATGAGCGTCAAAATTTACAAAAAAAATATACCTAAATTCCATTTTCTTTAATTAAAAGTATTTTAGCCCAGCTAAAGAAGAAGTTGCGATTACATAAAGTCAACACTTGGATAAAAGCTTCTAGTTAAATTCGCTGGCATTCGACTCTCCCACAGCACGGGGTCTCATTGCTAAGAAACAAAATTTGGTTCAAATAAAACTCACTAGATGGCGCGACATGTACACACAATTCAAGAAATTGTGTGTAAAATTATCATTTTCTGGAATTGAACATAAACATGTTCTTGTTTAATCAACTCGCCTAAGTACAAAATTATGGAATATTGGGCTCGTAATTCACATTTCAAAGATTATTTGAACGGATCATTTAAAATCGATGCCATAGATGGCGCATTTTTAAATTACTGAGGTATTCAACTCGATTGTTAAAATTTGCATTTTAACACATTTTGGAGCAAAAATACTGTAACAACGTACACAAAAAAATACTATAAAACGAACCTTCACTATATTTAAAGAAAAAAATATTCACGAACCTAGTAAACCCTTTTACTTGCAAGGCGTTGCTAACACCATCTATTGCCGTGAAACGGGATCGAACGCGATTGATGTACTCACAAAAATAACAAGATTAATCAGATGAAAAACAACAATGACGTAACTACGTCGGCACCGTTTCTTTGTATGGGATGAGGCATCTGTATGCTAGTATTTTATTATCTGTGCCCACAGCAAGAAACAACCGCTCTTCCATCCATGCAGTCTTAATTGGCAACAGGTATCAATTACATATGCATATTATCGTCTAGATAAATCAAAGAGCCAAATGGACGCAAATTGTAGGCAGGTGCCGTAATTGTAACGCTACCATTAATGCTAACTTATGTAACTTATCCACCGGTATCTACAGACTTGTGGAAAAACAGAAGACCTAGTTTTAAGTTATAGAAATACATTAACTACGGGGTCAATGTGTTATTAGAGCATACTAAATTAATTTGGATAAATATCAATATTATAATTCTTAAAGACCAAATATTTGATTGTTTGTAAGTTTGTCTGTAACACGTATGGCGATTTTTATTCGCGCGAATTTTTCGTACTTCAGTACGGGAACAAAAATTCATCAGATTCATCTAACTAACATGTATTTTGTATCTTTTTCTACCTGTTAATAGAGTTCAAAATGTCCGCGCGAATTTAATCCGCACCGCGGTGCGGTGGATCCTGTGGCAAAACACGGTTTGATTGCGGTATTATTTACGCGTGATTTTTTAACCGCAACGCGAGCAGCTTCATACAATTCCATAGGTCACAGAATAGGCGGAAAAAAATCGCGCGAATAAAAATCGCAGTGCGTGCTAAGCCTAATGGATAAACTCAAAAACTACTTAACCGATTTTAGACATTCTTTCACCTATGGAAAGGTTTTTACATTATTTCGGAGTGAAAAAGGTTATTGTGGATAAACCAGACTGCCCTTCCCTGGGTTACTGGACGGACCCGCTTGCAAAGCGGCGGCTCTAGTGCAACGGCAAATAGGTATATGAACTGATTGGACTATTTTTTTTTATTTTTTATTATTTGGATGGATTATTGTTTTTATTAGGATGACATTATTTAATCATGTAAATGTACTGTAGTCATAAGTGTATTACTAAAAAAATATGGATCATGGTCCAAAATAAATGATTGAAATGAATAGGCTTTTTTTTATCATGAGAACGGGTCCTTCAGGGTGCACCACGAGAACGGGAGTGAAGCTGCGCAGAAAATTTTGTCATAAATATAAAACTAATAACACTGCCCCTTCTGAAAGTTTTCTGGCCTATCGAGTGGACCTTAGTTACCATTATTAATACCTTTTTTTTCAGTATGCGTACTTATATGGCTAAAGGGGTTATCTTTAAACAATCTACTCTAGGATCAGAGCCCGGAACCCGTCCTTCTGCAGCGAGGTGTGAGACAGGGAGACATCATATCTCCAAAACTGTTCACCGCTGCACTGGAGGATGACTTCAAGGCTCCAGAGCCTCTCCAGTCCAGACTGGAGAGAGCTAGACATCAACGTCAATGGCGAATACATCACTCACCTTCGATTTGCCGACAATATAGTGGTCATGGCTGACACCATGGAGGACATCAGTATAATGCTGATGACCTCAGTAGAGCTTCCGAAAGAGTGGGTCTTAAGATGAACATGGACAAAACCAAGGTGATGTTGAATGCCCATTTACACCCACTTCTGTCAAGGTTGGTCCACTAAGAGTTGTGGGCGACTATGTCTACCTAGGACAAACGATCCAGTTGGGTAGGGCGAACTCCAAGAAAGAGGTCAACCGTCGAATCCGACTCGGCTGGGGAGCGTTCGGGCAGTTGCGCGGTATCTTCTCGTCCAAATTACCACAGTGTCTCAAGACGAAAGTCTATCACCAGTGTGCGTTGCCAGTGATGACTTAATATGGCTCTGAGACGTGGTCGCTCACAATGGGTCCTATCAGGAAGCTTAAAGTCACTCAAAGGGCAATGGAGAGGACTATGCTCGGAGTTTCCTTGCGTGATCGAATCAGAAATGTAGAATAGAACCAGGATTACCGACATAGCCCGAAGAATTGCCAAACTTAGTGCACATTGCTTGCAGAACGGATGGCCGATGGGGCAGAAATATTCTAGAATGGCGACCGCGAACCGGAAGACGTTGCGTTGGAAGGCCTTCCACCAGGTGGACCGATGGCCTGGTGAAGGTTGCGAGGATCCGCTGGATACGAGACGCACGGGACCGATCAATGTGGCGACGCTTGGGGAAGGCTTATGCCCAGCAGTGGACGTCTTTCGGCTGATATGATGATGAATCTACTCTAAGAATGTAGAGCAACATTTTGTGATTTAACTTTAAAATAAATCGCTTAAGTACTACCGTAACATCAGATTTTTTACCCCGACACCGCTTAAATAAATCATTAGGTACACCTACTTGTTCACGCAACAACATTAGCGCCTAAGAACCATTTTAGGCTGTTCGCACCTACGTAATTGTTTTAAATAAGGAACGTAATTAGCATTATCGTGCGTTGGTATCTCATGTAATAACAAGCATTAAGAACTTCTAACAGCACATTGGACACACACCTATGATTACCTCTAAAATTAAGCAGATCCTACTATTATGACCACGCATTTCAGAGTAATTGTTAGGTTGTCTTAATAAGCAGCTTGCAAATAAAAATAGGAGAAAGTTAAATTGATTGACAGGTACCTATCTACCTTGTTATCTAAAACAGATAGATAAGTAGGTACAGGATATACCTGCTTACTTATAGAGTAAAATGTGATAGGTAACCATTTCTTTTTTAGATGTGAATTCGTCCAATGACTTCTCCTGCTCTGGGTGAAGCGGCAGGGCGTGTCAGACTATTACTGACTAAAACCCAATCGTGTGTCAGAGCCAGGGCCGCGGTAACTCTTTTTTAAATTTTACCGCGACCCAGACAGGCATCGGCCCTGGAGGCTACCCCGTCAGTTTTGGCTGACATCTCTTCGAGGCGCGGGAGATGTGCCTATTCATAATTCATCATACATAAATTACCTACTTATAAATTAAAAACCGATTGACATAAACATCTGTATTACAACACCTACTTCATACTTGCACGTAAATTATGAATTCAATTAGATATTATATTTTTATTGAGACAGTACTTAACTTTTAATATTAAAAGAGCGTGCTCTGAAAAGAGTGACCTAACCAAAATTTTGCAATTTTTACTGCAGACTTGGCGCCATTTATCAGATTGTTGCAACAAATTATTGGACATTGCGTGCAAACTGGTTGGGCTAGACAGATAATAGCTGTAGCAATATGTAAAAGGTACGTCTTATATTATATAACAAACACTGCCATTTATAGCTAAAATACTGGAAGTGTTAAAGTAACTGCATCGCGTGCGACCGCGTAGTTTGCGAATCTCTCGTCTTCTTTGCATAATAATAATTACGTCTGCCCAAGTATTGCAGAATGGATAGATAACAGAGAGAACTAGCCTTCTGGTCTAGCTTTACGAAATCTATTTGAAACACACAGCCACTTACGAAAAGTAGACTCTTGTTGCAATGACAATGAATACAATGAGTATGTAGATTGTGATCTATCTAGGAAACTGAAAACTGCTTATAGTTACTTAAAGAGCTTCCAGATCAGAGTGTCGTAACCATCTGCTACGCTACTCCCACTTGCAATAGTTGCAACCTAGATATAGATACTGTCTGGCTAATCTCTCTACTATATTCTTAAGAACAACATACGATGATTATTTTTCTCATAGAGCAGAGTTCAGGAGAGTAGACATTTGCTGTTATTGGATAGTCTAAAATTTAGTTTTATTTTTATCTTTGCCCCTCACTAGGAATTTCTTTCTGTATCGGGGGTGCGTTTAGAAACATAAACTCCCATAATATACAACACCCAGAGCCGGAACAAATATCTGTAGGTTATACAAATATTTGTTCCGTGCGGGAATCAAACCCGCGATACGCAGCGCAGCAGTCAATCAACCACTGCGCCAACCGTGCGCCCATAAGACTCTAAATTGATTAAGATTATTAAACAAGATTGGCAATTTTGGCCTCTGGCTACATTATTTACATTACCTACAATTAGTAAATACATAGATAGATATTTAAAAGGAGCAGAACAATGGACCTAAGTATAATTTATAAATATAAAACTTTTAAATAATGCTAATATTTCTGAAAGAAATATTTATTTACGAGTAAAGAAAGACCAGCCTAATCACGAATCTTCTTGTTTATTTTAAACTACCTGCCGCCCGTGGCTCCGTCTGTATGGAATTAGAACTTAATATCTTTGTAATTGCATGGTGGTTCGTGGTGTTTAAGCTCTAGTTGAAGTTTTACAGTATATAAGCTAGATTTTACTTCCCGTTAATAAATATGAGTAGGATGGTCCTGTCATAGTAATGACTAAAAATCGTTAACAAAAAAGATGACAGAATGGTTGGATTAGCTACGTATTTAAAGTTACCTACCCAAAATTTAATTTTCCTCAGGATTGCAAAGTTTACTGACGCATGTCTGAAATAACAAATACCTTCAAAATAATATACGCAGGTAAGTAGTTTCGTCATGGGAAAATGACGTCAAGTTTTTGATGAATGTTGGGTACTTCCAAAAAAATAGGCATTTAAAAATTCCTTGGATGCAGGTAATTACCCTGTGATTACCTATAGATGAGGGAAAGAACAGTGGGATGACAGGGTAGGGATAGCTGGAAATACTGACTACGCTGACGCACAGACAAGAGATTTTTAGTGACTAAACTTAATTCACTGGTGACGAATTTGGCCACCCTTATTCAAGTCCCTTCGGAAGAAAATTCCTTCAATCAACTTTACGCCATGGTAGACCAGAAAAATAGAGTCGAAGGCGTTAATGTCTATCAATAACAAGCTCTAACTGTCTGTTTGACTGCTGGAGGCTAAGTCGAGGTTAAGTCAAGTGGAGGGAATGACTAATGATACTATGGTTGTTCGGAGTTTCCTTTCGTGATCAAATCAGAAATGTAGAAATCCGCAAGAGAACCAGGGTTACCGACATAGCCCAAAGAATGGCCAAACTTAAGTAGCAGTGGGCAGGGTACATTGCTCGTAGAACGGTTGGCCGATGGGGCAGAAAAGTTCTGGAGTGGTGACCGCGAACCGGAAGACGTTGCGTTGTAAGGCCTCCCACCAGGTGGACTGATGACCTGGTGAAGGTTGCGGAGATCCGCTGGATGCGGGACGCACGGGACCGGTCATTGTCGCGACGCTTGGGGAAGGTCTGTGTCCAGCAGTGGATATCATTCGGCTGATATGATGATGATGAAACTTTTAAGCAATAATGGTAGATTGGATAGGTAGTAGTCAGCGATTTCAGGTTATATCTCTACTCCCTCAAGAAGATGACTGATGTTAAAATAACTCTCGCTATTTAATTAAAACTACATCTCATCACCAACGATTAACGATAATGACGTAATTATTGTAATTAACTGCCCAAAACGTTACAACGATCTCATTTCTCTTGAAGCACTGTGTCAAGGCTAAGAAGACTTTATCGTTCACAGTTTATTTTTCCGCTCTGATACCTTACCCCTTATTTCAATGGGCAAAAACAACAAATATTGCCCAAATTCTACTTGTGGTTAACCATTGTCTAGCACGGCTCTACGAAATTTTCTTACTTTTCTTCCAATTATTTTTAGAACATATTTTAACAATTTTCAGATTTTATTTAAATCTGCTAAGAACGTCTAAGGACCGGATTCTGAATTCGGAGTTAAGCAAGGGTCAAATCCTAGCATAACACTAAAATTTAACATGTTTTCAATCTAAAGTAGAGTTTGACAAATACCTACTCAACTTCAAATTTTTGATTCAGAAATTGGGAGTAAGTGAAATCTAATTCCTTTAGACGAAAGCAACAAGACAACAAGACAGTAATATTTCAAAAGAAGTGTCAATTACCTTAAATTTTCATTTGGAAAAGCTGTACACTGTGTAAATATATATGCGCACCTAAATCATAAACCTAGCTGTGAGAAATATAAAAACATGCACAGACTTTCTTATTCACCGCCATTTCACGTGTCTCCCTGAACATCGATGCACTTAAGCGTTAACAATTACAAAACAACACTAGAGATCGCTATCAAACAATTTCACGATCTTGAAATATTATCTGGGCATCAATCAACGAAATGTATTACGAGTTTACGATATGTACGGACAACTTTAACACTAAAACCGCCTTTGCTGCTTCGGAATAGAGGTGCTGTAATTGTGCAGGTTCGATTGTCTGTGCCTGAAATGACTTCTCAGTTCGTCAGGTTGCACACACTCGGTAGAATGAAAGTGGTGCGATGTCTGCAGCCGGTCTGCCGATGTAGCCGGCGCTCGCGAGTCAGCAGCCAGTCCACGAACCACTTTCCCGAACCGCGCACGCGCGTACCTTCGCCCGCGTTACAACACTCGGAAACGCTCCGAAATTACGTGATTCCATTTAAAGCCATTCCCATTCAAAGTGTAACTATAAGTAAATTCAACTGATTGTTATATAAAACTATTAAGTAACGGGTCGGTCAGTTCATCCCTTGGTTGTTTATGTGAGACTCGTGTGTTGCACACTACAGTTTTCAGCGGTGTAACAAACAGAAAAGAAAAGCGGAAAAGCTGGGAGCGAACGGCAAACAAACTAATTGCAGGATCTTGGGTGAGTAAAAAAATAAACAGCATTATGTATCGTAGCTGTTATTATGAAATACGAATGGTTTTATGAAGTAAACAATAGTTTCACTGCTCAGTAATTACACAAATTCATTATTCCGCGTAAGTGTACCGAGTACCTTAACGTGAAATATGTAACAAGTTCTCATTGTAACTTTAAAAACGAAAATACTTTTTACAAAGAAATAAAAAAATAAAAAATAACTTACAACACAAATAAACAACTGACAACGTTTCATTAAATAGAGCAGCATAGCAACCTATTAAAACTTTCATGAAAATTACACTTTTCCGCGCATGATTTATTATGTGTATGTTTCTGTAATTACTTTATGCTATCTGATAAAGAATCTCAAGCTTAAGCATCCTGACTATGAGCACCTATGGGGAGTACCTAACCCAAGTAAATTTTTGCTATGTACAGTTTTCATTGATAAAACCAAAGAAAAAGTTGTGTTCATCAAAGTAAAAAGGAACCAAGCACGATGTGACGAAAATGAAACCAGATTTCGAGTCCAATGTCAAAATAACAAAAGAAACAAAGAACCAATAGCCGGCGACGTTATGTCAAGAGATACTCACAGGCCTATAATTCCGAGGAACTGTTTCCGAGTTCGTAACCAATACAGCGAATCATGAAAAAACCATCTACGCCTGAATGCGAACCGCAATCAATTTCCAAGTTCCTACGTAACCAGTCAAAACTATCATTACGTTAACTTGTTACTCTTCATTATCGGCTTCATTGTGAAGAACTGCTCGACATGCGAACTTCTTATCATTACTTAGCAATAAGAACGTGTTTTGTCCAAACAAAAGTTGTATATTCTCAGATTTGTTTTTTATTTTAGTTGTTCTAAGTAAGGGATTAGAAACCACTAAAAGCCGGTTTCTGTATTGTATTTCAAGTTAAAATCTTATCGAACCCACTTTAATGCCACTCTTTCACAGGTTTACAGGCTAAATTAAAGTTTGATAAATACTTTATATTCAGAAAACAAGAATAAGTATGCTTCATACTTGCTTAACAGAATTTAAAGGATAACTGTGTTTTTAAAATAAAATCAAAGAGCGGTATGATTTCGAAATTTTAATAAGATTAATAAGAAGCTCCATTGGTTATTATTTCTAAACTATTTAATAATAGATATAAAAAGCAAATTATGAAGAAGAATTACATATTAAGCAAAAAATACTTGCAAGATAATAATATTATAAAGGAAATGTAGATAAATATTCAAAATATTGCACATAGTAAAACACGAGGAATTTGTGTATACTACGATAAACAAAACTAGGTTAATGACCAGATCTGAGATCTGAGACTGATGTTCGACTTACCGTGCTACCTACTTTGTCAATGATATCTACTGCTATACAAAGGTGTGGCTGCAAAGCTTATCAACTTCAAAGCATGTGGCTCAGTATCACCATCATTTGTCCGTTCTTGTATTACTTGGAGTCAGCGCAGCACGTTATCTTCTTACCCTCTCCCCGTCAACCAACATACTGGCATTAAACTCCCTTTCCTTTCATGTTTAAAGCTAACTATAGTTAGTAATATAGTCTCAAAGATAATAATCATGATAAAGTAGAAGCTCATAAACAAATCATCAACTAAAAGTACAAAAAATGCAGAAAATGAAGAAATTATCAGTCAACTATTTTTTATTTCTTGAAAAGCCCGCTTTTCTGTTCCCAACCACTGCAACTCCTGAATGCGAAAATCAACCCTGGAAAAGCGCCGATGCAATGTAGCTCGAAGAGACTCGAAGAAACAATTCAACAGTCTTGTATAAATCCGCATTGACATAAATAATAAAAGTACAACAGAGAAGAACATATTTTTTCCAGCCCACAATATAAAACAGGTGACAGAACAGAGCTAGGATAATAGGTAATAGGATAATAGGGTAGGGTAATAGGTAGGTAGGCGGGAGGTGTCTCATGGCATACAAAGAAACTGTCCCGAGTGTTTTTGTACATCGATCGCGTTCGGTTCCGTTCCAAGGACATAGATGGTGATCTATCTATCGCCGTGGAACGGAACCGAACGCGATTGATTTACAAAAATAATCGGTATAATCAGATGAAAAACGCTAGTTACGTCGGTACGGTTTCTTTGTATGGGATGAGGCATCTGTATGCTAGTATTGTATTATCTGTCAAGGAAGAGCTGTAAGCAGTTCATCATGCATTTGAAAGCGAAGCATACTCATCTAGAGTAGTTAAACAAAGACCTGCACTAAGAATTTAGGATAATTAAAAAAGACTGTACCGTTTATTTATTATTTGTTTATCAACTGATGAACATTTGTTACATAAAGAGAGTCTCAAAAGTCTTACAGAATCGTCACATTCGCCACGCTTGGCATACGATCACAATAGAATGGAATCATTGCACAAGTGGATGTTGCACATCTCCCTCGTTATAATCTCTGAATAAGACGAGTTTCGGCATCCATTGAAAGAATTGGTCTAGACATCTGAATACTGAAGGCATTTAGGACGTGAATATTTTGCGTTGTCATTACTTAATTCGTATCATATTTTCTTCTAACTTAAATATTATTAGTTATGTTGGCTTAAAGACCGAAAACGCTCATTGAGCGAAAAAATTGGTCTCAACGCGTTGTGGCTTCTTAGAAACGGCCAGCACGCGTTCTGAGCGCCGAACTCAACCTGAATTCGCGACGGATTGGTGGTATTGTCGTTAAGCAACACCTGCGAAGGTCGGTTTTTGGAAGGGTCAGTGGATTTCCCTTAACCAGCCGGGGTTGTGAAGGCGCCAGGTTAAGCAACACTGACCGGTTTTCGGATGGGTGTCGTTTTCGTGGTGTTCGGGGTCGCTAATGACTAATATGGGGTCAAAACCAAAATCCATCCATCACGGAAAAGCGTCATCTTGGATCACAAAATTCACGCTGTGGCCGTTTTTAAGACGCCACAACACGTTCTGAGCTATTTTTATGCTCAATAAGCATTTTCAATTTTTAAGCCTTACAGTTACGAGTATAACCATAAAAACAACTTTCTAAGCTTATAATATCCAATCAAGATCTGAAATGAAACGGGCAATAGGTACTTTAATTTCAGATACGTCGGAGATACTTCACAGATCGGTTAAATGATAATTATATTATCTGCTCACTCCACATTTCCTCAATCAAATGAATATCATTTACAAACGAAAGGTAGGTTAGGTTAGGTTAGGTTAAAACGGGCTGGTTTCCGCAACTCCACGACCAAGCGCGTATTTTGCGTATGGAAAAAAAAGGTAAAGGCTTTATCAACAACGATTAATACGGTGACAATGTTGCAACAAGTAGTTAAGGAACAGCTTCCAAATTTGCATGATTGCAGTTAATTGAATCTACTCGTATCAATAGATCGTTATCACGGTCGGC
Source organism: Orthosia gothica (assembly GCA_949775005.1). Lineage (NCBI taxonomy): Eukaryota > Metazoa > Arthropoda > Insecta > Lepidoptera > Noctuidae > Orthosia > Orthosia gothica. Next base: position 15,542,729 of record OX459042.1, read on the forward strand.
AGTTACTCAATATTTGTTGACGTGGATCCTTGGCGTGTGCGCTGTACGCCAAGCACGTGCGTAGCATTAAGCAAGTAGCCACACATCGCAAACCGGCGGGCGCACAGCGACCAGCTGCTTGCAAAACGCATCGCTTTCTAATCACTAGAACCTTCGAAAATACAGAAAAGAGCTATAATTAAAATCATACTACACTCAGTAGGCGATAAGCATGTGGTTTAATCAACGCGTCATTTCACACGCGAACGGTGCAATCGTTACGTGAGCCAAACACAAACACACGCACAAACGTCTTCGACGCATTTTCCAGAAAATGTTCTCATCGTCCATTCATACACAGCTGAATGATAGGAAACTACAACAGACTGTTATTAATTTTCTCAGTCAATAATTGCAAGATACAACCGACGAACTGTTATAGAAAGCTGTGAACATAATTGATTACACTTAATGCTTATTAACACTTAATTTCCTGAGTTTCGTCGATTTTTAAAGCAGCAAATTTCATATAGACGAACAGTGATCTTTGACCTTTAGTTAGACTAGACAATCTATAAGAGTTCTTGTAGAGTAGTGCTCTATGATAGTTGCTCTAGAAATTTGGTAATTTCTGTTTACCGCGTATTCTGAAATATGAGTTTGGTAATCCAAATCACTAATAAAAGGAAGCGGTAGTGCACTCGTTGAGTTTCAGGATGAACTTTGCATGATGATAATACCATAGTATTAAAATGATGGATGGGTTGTTGTAATATAACATAACTACTAGTTAGTTACTTGGGCGAAATTATGTTTCTTGCGATCTATGTACCTAATGTAGTTTTAATAACATTTTAATGCGGGATTCTGTCAATAGGTTACCAGGAAGAGTTGGAGAAGTGTGAAAGTTCATAGTAAATTGCACAACGGTATCGTTTGATACGGCAGCTGTGCAGTTCGGTGCAGTAGGTGAATATGTAAAATGAGTTGCACAACCGTTGCAGAACATTACGTCCCGGCGTTTTAATGCTCCGCTTCTGCATTACGGCATTAGACGAACACAGCGTGTAAGATAAAATCGGGTTACTCGGTTCGATTGCAAACTGTCTTTCACAACAATTGGCATGGAAAAGGACACAATGACACAATGCGACAAACTAGGCAAAACACACGAGTGTTTAATTCAAACCTACACATAGTGTAATTGAACAGTCTTAATCATAGTCTTAATAAATACAGGAAAAAATCCCCGACATAAAAACCTCTTAAAAGCAAAAAATAAGCCTCGTACTCGCGTTGGTAAACCTGGAACGTTTACAGCAGTTTATTTTATTTACTATGTGGTTCCCCGAAGCAAGTACGAGGCTTATTATTTGCTTTAAAGAAGTTTTTATGTCGGGGGTTTTTGAATCTTAAACTTAATTTTAAATTCATTCTTTTTAAACTATACCTACATATATAATATACCTAGTAGTAGACACGCTTCAATGGGCAATCTATCGAAACACGTAATTATGACATGATATCTTGCGAAAAAACCCAGATTCAAAGAGTAAAATTCGAATTACTTTTGAACGGTTGAACCGATTTCAACCAAACATAGCTAAGAACACTCCCGATAAAGTCACCTTTCAAACATAAACAACTAAATCAAAATCGGTAGATACTTTTAGGAGCCACAGACAGACGCAAAGATACACAGCAACACACGTCAAACTTATACAACCCTCTTTTTCCGCCGGGGGTTAAAAACTAACTTATTTATCCTACAAAATACTTGACGTGTTAAGTATCGATTACAGTAAGTTACGTGGCTCATAATCTATGATCTTACCGACTCATTACGTGACGTTGCATAGCCATTACAAACTTAAATATAACTTAGCTTCCAACAACATAATAACTGCCGGATGATAACCAGCTAACTGTTCCGATACAGTTGTCCAACACTTAAATATTTCACATAACTTCCATAATATCGAAACTGATACTTATCGCAAATATTTTCAAACACCTGTAACGTTATACCAGGCCCCTCAGAAAGTATTGCGAAAAAAAGTTTTTATATATGGGAGACTGGCCAGTTATAATGTTTTTCGAAAATATGATTATTTATAAGTAAAAATAAGTAAGTTCCAATTTCAAAATTTCCCTCCACATTTTTTGCGAGTTAATTCAAAGTATTGTGTCTCACTGAAATATGGATCTGCGCCGGGAACATTTTAGAGCTATGATTTTATACGATTTCAAGTGTCGCCTGAAACCGGATGAATCGTACGATAGACTTCAAATGGCATTCATGGATGAAGGCCCTTCCAAGGCAACCGTGTATCGTTGGTATAACGAATTCAAGCGCGGTCGACCAACTTTGGGGGATGACGAAAGAAGCGGTCGCCCTTTGACGGCTGTTACCGAAGAAAACGTGCTAGCAGTGAAAAATTTAATCCAAGACAATAGGCGAATTACATATCAGGAGATTCAACACATATTGAAGATTGGATCGGGAAGCGTTCACGAGATTCTACACAGCCATCTTCGCGTGAGGAGGATAGTATCACGCTGGGTGCCGCACAACCTCACCGATGCTCAGAAGCAGGCCCGGGTGGAATGGTGCCGTGATATGCTTAACAAATTTGAAGCAGGCTCGTCTCGGCGTGTTTACGACATCGTTACAGGTGATGAGTCCTGGATTTATCAATACGACCCAGAAACCAAGCGCCAGTCGACTGTTTGGGTGTTTCAAAATGAGCCAACGCCTACCAAAGTGAAGCGATCTAGAAGCGGGGGTAAGATTTTGATCGCTAGCTTTTTTAATTTGACTGGCCACTTGGTATCAATTCCCTTACGGGATCAAAGAAGCATTAATGCCGAATGGTATACTACCAAATGTTTGCCAGAAGTTTTCTCTGTTATAAGCAACAAGCGACCAAACACAGGGCTCCGCGGGCTACTGCTCCACCACGACAATGCACCTGCGCACACCGCACTCAAAACGAGGGACTTCCTGGACAGCACGCCAGTCAAACTCCTGGGTCACCCTCCTTACAGCCCTGATCTAGCACCGTGTGACTTCTTTTTATTCCCAAAAATAAAAAATCAGCTCAAAGGGATACAATTTTCGTCGCCGGAAGATGCGCTGGCTGCGTTCGAGCAGGCTGTAAACGAGGTGTCTGCGGCGGACTGGAAAAAGTGTTTTGAAAACTGGTTTAGGCGCGTGAATCTTTGTATAGAGGCTGGTGGAAAGTACTTTGAAAAGATTTAATAAAAATATATGTACGTATAGAACAATTTTTTTTAGTTTCGCAAAACTTTCTGAGTGTCCCACGTACAAAGAGAAACTTCCGTTTGTGTCAATATAAAATGATATACGACTTCATGTTTATAAACTGAATCAATCAACAGTGATCGTATCGTTTGTATAATGCAAAACCAAACGTGATTAGACTCAAATATGTTCTCTTCCTTTATGACGTGTTCATCGATTTCCACACAATATATACTGTGAGATTGAACGATGTAAAGCAGCTGATAAGGTTTTTGTCAACTGTATCTTAATCAGATAAAACTATTGTTATTTCTATTCATATATTTTGCTTTTGTTTTTTGAATTTTGCATATTTCCCCTTCGGCAAGTGATTTATATCTTCATACATTACTAAAATATTTTTGATATGCCACAACGAGGATAATAATATCAACCAAAGGATGAAAATGTAATTATATTTTGTAATTCAAATCATTTGCTTTTACTCTAACAAGAGTGACTCGAGCCAAATTTCCTCAGCGTGACTCGAGTTCCAATTCAATTCAATTTATTCATCAAAAAAAATTTAGTACATAATTATCCTTAATACTACCACATACATAAAGCAGGGAATGAGGCGCGCTGCAGCAGAGAGCAGAGCAAGACCCAGCCCTGCGCTAGGAACTAACCTGTGTTACAGACACTAGGCAAGTTTGATTGATAGATTGTTTAATTCAAATTGTCACAACACATATGGGTAGTGCTGATCGTAAAAAATGTCGAGGAAAATATATTACGAAATGAAACACATATCTTTTTTTGGTTTCCAATAAATCTAAACACAAATGGGTGTTTGAACCATGCCAAGGCAATCGAGCCATTTTCGTTAAAATAAACGAATAGATTAAGTTAGATGGTTTCAAGGATTGACTTTTAAAAGTATGTCGTTCATTGCCTTGGCTCAGATTGACCCGGCCATTAATCTGCTATGTTTTTATTCTTAATATACGCAGAGATACAGGCCATTGGTATTGCAGTAATCGCGACATACCGATCGTAGCGTGGTTGAAACAATATCACATTATAGTTTTACTATCCGCTCGACAATCGACTACTGTCTGCCATTTATATAACAATGTTAATTATAACTTTACCGCTAATATTACGATGATCAACAACGCCATTTGTGACAAATGATTCGGATAATCCGAATATTAACACCGATTATCGGGCCATTCCCAAAATTATGTAATTGGTAATCAATTTCATAAATTATAAATAAAATTTGTCAATCCAAGTCATTTCCACTATAATAGATAGAGGTTATTTATCTATTTAGATTTCTTGTTTAATTGTAACCTTCCCGGTATCACGATCTTCGCATTAGCGGGCACCATAACAAACCTGACACGTTTCTTGTGGCTTGCACCGTGCACGATTCGGTACTGCATTTGTATCTGCTAAGTACGCAAGTGTTTCTATAAAGGTAAGTACTTGTATCCCCGTAGGTCTTAGTTTAACTAATGTCTATATATATGGACACTTATGAAAAAGAATTAATGAAAATTTATACTGAGCAATTCTAGAAACAAACGCTTGTAAAAGTGCCAACCTCAAAGTAACAAGTACATAAAGATAACTATGAGCAGAGAATATAAATAAATCACAAACTAAATACTTACATTTATTACCACTACTAACCACGTGCTGTCACATTACATAACAAAAACATACAATAGACCGCGAAATTGCTCTTTCAATACGAATAATTTAAAAAGACATTATCAAAGTAGAGCAGTAATCCATCTCGGTCCCCTTTTTCTCGTGAGACCTCGAAAACCGCGAACTAATGGCCGGCGCTTTACCACCGACCTTAATACGACGGTGACATAACACACATAAGTGTTACGTTCGAGTTCTAGTCCGATGCTCCCAAACTATTGTGTCTCATAATACCCTATACAACCTATTGCAGCTGTTTCCTCGTTGTTGCATCAAAAGACAATTTTATTATAACAACTTACATGCAGATAATTCGTTGTGTCCGGATTCCGGAGCACGGGTTTCAATTCTTTACTTACATTAGTTGTGACGGTTTTCGTGTAGTTAACTATAGTCAAAGCATTGCCTTGAACTACTGACTTGGCTCTATGTTCGATGTTTTTCTCGAATAAATTCACGCAACTTCTGCATTTCAACTTGACTTTTGACATATTTGAAAAGCAAATATTATGTCTAAATGGCCTTAGGAACTTATAAGTAAGTGATTTTTTAAATAAACAGTGTAGATATCTACGTACCTGACACATAACGATTGCATCGTGGCTTTTTCATAAAGACACACTTATAATATATATCTACTAAAGATTTAGAATAACTTAGAATGCCATGTGCCAATATAAGCTGCAAGGTTCTTGTGGCCATCAAGGACTGTTAAATAATTAATGATCAGTCATGAATTTGCACGCTCATGTACCTATTGAAAGACTCATTCTAATTTCAACACAACCGTATTCTTTTACCAGAGTGGAACAATTAAAGTTTAGTGTACTACACTCTGGTCATCTACATAAAACAAATGCTTCCTCAAGATGAAAATTCCCTCTATAATGGTAAACGGTAATAGTATCCACCTTGTCTTAACTGCCACTTACAAGCGAGCGTGCTCTTGGCTTCCTTCCTCAACATAAAAGTTGACGTAAATAAACTAACTAACAAATCAAAGAATACGAGCGAGGTGTGGTAAACATAACTGATGTTGCTGTTAACCCCTCCAACGAAGCAAAAGCTGCTTTACTAGAAGCGAGACTATTAATAGTAGAGTAACTTGTTTGCTGTGCGAAATCTCGATCGATGCTTTACTATAAGTAAAGATTTTAGCCAGTAATAAATTAAATTCCCATACAATGTGACAATGTCTGCACAATAGTAGGCACGTTTCTAGATGCGTTGATAAATTATTTGGCTTATCAGACCGTGTCGCGCATAGCAATGATCAGGGTTTCAGCTCGAACGCCTATTGCATGCCAATCGTTTCATACTACCGCACTGTTTACACAATTATCAACGTTTATTGTGCCATGAACATTTTGCTTTTCTAATGATCTATCTACCCTGTTATCTGTAAATAGTGTAAATACTATATGAATCACGCTAAGTTCTATTGAAGTCATTGTAGCAGAAACAATGCTTGCCTACTGTCCCTGTCTGTAAGTACTTGCACTATGATAAGATAACATGCAGCTTTCTACATCGTTTAACATTTATGAAAGTTACACTGGAATTTAGTAATGCTTTAGCGTGAATAAGTAAATCAAGTGGTTTTTTCTGCAATATTAAAATGCATTTATCTCGCCTCCATGACATAATCATTTTTTTTGTGTTCATATCACGTTTTCCTCTTTAAAGAGGATATGCTCAACATTTATTATTGTTGGAGTACAGGAGGTAATTCGTAATGATTTGCTTTTTTCCTTATTTGCAACGTGATTGTAATGGCAAGTTTTCTATAATTTCCTAACGTATCAAATCTTCACCTCCAACCTGAAAGCTATAGGTAATCAATTTTCTAATAACTTTCATCGAGCTAGTGGAAAAAGAAATTCTATACGGTCGCCGCTGGAGAAGCTAAACCAGACCGACTCTCAAGAGAAAACAAATACTTTCGCTGACTGGCAACTGACCCAGTGCTGTACAACAGCATCTGAGCTGCATTCATTACCTCCCACGCAGACGTCACTGTTACTATCACAATGTTTTAACTGACAACCTTTCTTTGACATGTGCTAATTATATAACCACTATACTCGTTAGTTCTTTCACCACGGCTAATTTCATTCCATGGAACCTTCTGTTTAATAAAACATCTAGAAAAAGAAATTTCCCAGCAGTGGCGTAAACATGCAAATGTCGTGTATTGTTGTGAATACACGTCTGTTTTTAACGAACCTCTAACAACTAACAACGAATGAGCTAATATATGTGGCTTTGGAAAGGTTTTTCTCATTACAAGAATGAAGACAATTGTGTAATTTATGTTAAGTTTTTTTGTACTCACCTAAATTATAATCTCCTCATTTAATACTTCACACAACTGCTAGATGGTGCATTTCACTTGTAGTAATTATAGTTGTATATTCATTTTTCGTATGTAAATAACTTCCTTTATTTATAATTATATGCTTTCCAGACTTAACAAGAGACAGTTAATCAAACTTCCATGTATTTTTTTAAGTTGTATTGTTTTGTTAGCTAATTGTACCATTAATATTTTCTACTGTCTACTATCTGTCTGCAATTACAAACAGATCTAATTCGTAATTACTACCGTTGTTATTGTTTTGAAGATGGGAATTAAAAATGGTATTTTATAATCGATAAACTTTCGTTCTTATAACATTACATAAATGCTCTACTATAGGTATTATGAACTTCTAACTCTAATAATAGGTTCATCATATGACAATTTTTTTATTAATTATTTTATTTAAAATCTAAAAAGGACTACATTGTAGAAATATGCATCCTAAAGTTCTCTTTCTGGATACAGTTTAAAGTCTATTCACACATATCAGGGTTGTGCCCGGGACGTGATGAAGCTTCAATGCCTGGGCCCGGCCCTGTCACGTCCCAGGCACGGCCCTGATATGTGTGAATAGACCTTTAAAGAGTCCTGTAGTGCTATTCTCTAAGGATACAGAATTTTGCAACAACACAACTACAACTTTTTTCTGTACTAGTTTCGTCGCTGGCGCAGCTTTTTATTACCCAAATCACAGATAATATAATACTAGCATACAGATGCCTCATCCCATACAAAGAAACCGTGCCGACGTAACTAGCGTTATTCATCTGATTAATCTTGTTATTTTTGTAAGTACATCAATCGCGTTTGATCCCGTTTCACGGCAATAGATGGTGTTAGCAGCGGCTTGCAAGTAAAAGGGTTTACTAGGTTCGTGAATATTTTTTTCTTTAAATACAGTGAAGGTTCGTTTTATAGTATTTTTTTGCACGTTTTTACAGTTTTTTATTGCAACTAAAAGCGTTACAATGCAAATTTTAACAATCGAGTTTAATGCCTCAGTAATTAAAAAATGCGCCATCTACTGGGATCAATTTTAAATGATCCGTTCAAATAACCTTTGAAATGTGAATTAAGAGCCCAATATTCCATATTTTTGTACTTAGGAGAGTTGATTAAACAAGAACATACAATTTTTATGTTCAATTCCAGAAAATGTTAACTTTACACACATTTTATTATTTTTTGTGTACATGTCGCGTCATCTAGTGAGATTTATTTGAACCAATTTTTCTATCTAAGCAATGAGACCCCGTGCCCAAATCAAAATAAGCTGAGTCTTTGAGCCAGATTCTGAGACACGTTTTCATTAATTCGGTGTCGTTATCTCGTTATCGTGACCAAAGAAAGCCACTACTCCACTAGGCATTCTTTTATCTCGCTGGTTTACCTGTTTTCCATAAAGTTCGGTACGTGTGACCTCGTGGCTTACTATTCTAGTGACAGATGCGCAGGCGCGGCCGGCCGGTGCCAACAAGGTCGCTGCACTTAAGAGGTGCTTTCTGTTGCACTTCTAGTCAACTCTCGCACTACCTGACGGTTCTTCCATCAATCAACTTTTAAATGCTCTTTATGAATGTCACTTGTTTTACTGTAACAGCCAGTAAATAAGATTTTCATTTATTTTTCTTTGTAGGTAAGTTAAGGGCTTTCCACCGCTTTATTGCCGTGACGGTTACTTTCTAAAGCATACACCTTAGTAACGGCTAGGTAAAAAGGTTTGAAAAAAAAAAGAATCATTCATGTACCTTATTTGTGATATATGGTTTTTTCGTGTGACTAATAGTTAAGCTTTAAAAAAAAATAACAACTCTATATTTTTCGCTACTTTTGAATACTCCTCCATAACGACTTGGGTGTTTAAAAATATTTTTACACAGAAAAAATGATGACTAGAATTTCTTCCTAACTGAAATGGCATATGTAAATCGAAGAAAATTTTGCGAACCCAAAATGAGATTCAATATTGATATTCTGGCTCCGAACGGGCACACGGCCGGTACTGCGTTAACATTGGGGAATATATACGCCTTAACCGGTTTTCTAAGATTGCAAACAGATGGCCATATTTAAGGGACTTTACTGTTAGCGCGTCGCAGTTTAAATTACGTTGATTAGCGATAACGCAAACGCATTTCCCAGAAATTTTTAATTGCATATCGATCTAATTATATCGCATTGCATCCAGGTAAACGAACTTGCAATATCGCTCAGTAAAACTCGCTTATCGGTGTGATATATATCGGATCACGTCGACACATCAGGAAGGTAACAAAAAGCTTAACTTAACTTTGAACATTCTCTATTTACGCTAAAGTGAACAGAATTGACCAGGAGGGGGAGTTCGGTGTATTCAAGACGCACAGGACCAATCTGTGTGGTGACGTTTGGGGGAGGCCTATGTCCAGCAGTCAACGTCGTTTGTCTGAAATGTGATGATGATGAACAGAATTACAATTCACGACAAAACATCTATACTGCTGTGTAAAACATTTTAATGAAATGTTTCTTTAATTTTAATATCAATGATACTTTCCGGATTTACACTTTCATTTTTATGCTGTGGTTTACCACCATAAGGATATCCCGTTGCCTATGCAAATGCAGTGCGTATAATGACGAAGTAATTAAAATAACATTAACTGAGGGTATTGATAAATTAATAAGTAGATAGGTTGCTCTATATTTAATTACTCATTAAAACCAAATGGACAATCTTGTAATCTTATCTCAGGATGTCAGACTTTTCGTCAAAAGAAAATTTTATAAACATAACATCATTTAACAGTACGTATCCTGTTTAAAAACTCGAACTGCCTACTTAAACAAAAAGTTTATCAAAAATAACGCACAAACCAAATAATTAATAATAAAAAATGCTTAGCTGCCTCAACTGATTTCTTATTGCTAATTACAATAAAAAAATAACAATGCAAATATCGTTAAATGGTACAAGTAATTTATATGCTTGACAATAACAAGCAATTTAAAACAACAGCGAGAAGTCTATCAATCACTATCCACCTAATAAATCGTGCTAAATTCTTTAATTGAAAAAACTAATAGCAATCTAGGTGAACAAGCAAAACTAGATACGAAGACTGGCCTAACCGGAGCTTTTTCCGTACAATTGAATGTTACGTTATGCTTGGTCACTACTATCATTAATACAAGCTTTAATTATTTATTTAAGCATATAGTTTATTCGTTTCTATAGGCTTTCATATTAATTATCTTCTCGTAAGCCAACTTTCACAGGAAGCACACTGTATCTCTATAAATCGTTCGATACTTGTAATTATTGTTAGCTACTGCTCAAATTAGGTGTCTCTATAGTAGATTCGTTTTGGCATGGTAAAAACGGTCATTGCCCTTTCTGAAATATCTCTTCGTTAGAGCCCGAATAATGAACTGCATAATTATGTATCAACTTGTGTTGAACTATGTACCAGCTTGTGTATTAGGTACACAAGTAACTAAACAATTGGTAGATAATCTTTTTATATAATGTAATGATAGATTTTGATTCAGGACAGCTTCGTATCGTATGACGATACAGAATTTATTTTATGCCCGATGACCAGCACCTAAACACATACACACCCACCAAGACTGCACCTATTCCTGTCCGTGTCCAACATTCACACGCACACCATAACTCTACACTCTCTCCTTACCCTTCCACTTACTTCTATATTTGACTGAGTGATCTGTAACTTGCATTTAATTTTCATCTTAATATTAATTTGTTTTTCTTGAATGATATCGTTTATATTAAATATTAACTTGTCTATGAAATTTGTAAAATGATATATTTTATTTATTATTTGTAATTTTGATTTTAGTGTTAATTCTAATTAGTATCTGAATTGTGTTTATAATTTTTATTTGTTTTGCTTGTTATAACAATTTTTTTTAAATTTAATCATTATTATAATTATTTTTTTGCTTGTTTGTTTCAAATGTTTTTTTTGTACAATTAGTAACTTTGTGCTGTGTTATATACTAAACACTCGATCTGCCAAATCTGAATGTCTGGGCCTCCTGTATCTTACAGGTTGTGCCTAGTTTTGGGCCCATTAATTGCCACTTGTGTGTCAAGTTTATTATACCCCGTTGTGTAAATTGTGTCTTTGTTGTAACTTGTATGTATGTGTAAATAAATAAATTATTATATTAGGTATTATTATATTATATAAATTATTTTTTGCCATGCCAATAAATGTAGGAGGGCAATGACCCTACTGTCAATTTGTCTTACTATAAAATACAACAACTGTAGTCGTAGTCACAACTTGTCTTCGTACAAACGATTCTTTCAATGATTGCACTTGAGATTGCTTTTATAGAAATCAACAATAGATATTATTACGCACCACCCACGAAGAGGAAGTAATACAACATGGCCGACGCACTTCCACGTCTTTTTATTTTGAACGATATTCAATCAGCTGGGAGGAAAAGAAACCCATTGCCCAAGAATGCGTACCACCAATGTTACTCACGAAATGATGTAATGGTGTGTGCGCAAAGGTACACAAGTTGTAAATAGATAACGACATGTGTATTTTTCTTTACATTTCTTATTTTGTATTTTTTTAATGAAGACGAAAGAAGTACCTACTTGTATTTAATTATGAAAAGAGGTTTGTATGTATTTGCAGATTTTAAGCAGATATATAGGAATTTAAAATAGTAAATAATACTTGTTATTTACTTGTTGTTTACGGGATAAAAAGTAGCTTATATGATTTTCCAGACTATAACTTATCTCTGTGAAAATTTTCGCCCAGATCCGTTCAGCCGTTTTGGCATGATTGAGTATTAAACATACATCCACACATCCAAACTTTTGCATTTTTAATATGGATAATATTTTTGTGTTCACCAAAAATCTAAAGGTACATCTAAAATACTGATCGTGCACCAAATATTAGTTGATCTACGAATAAATTATGGTCAAAGAATCAGTCCAAGAGCGAGCGAAGCGAGCTCGGGAACTTAGGGCACCCCGACCGTGTTAGGTTACTTTTGACCCTGCAGACAGAAATAGGAGCCAGGAGGGCGCAGCGGGGCTACGTCGACTTGTATGAACATATTTTGGTGCACATTCAGTATATTTGGTGGAACACAGGCAAAATTAGGTAAATGAAATGGGAATAAATTGAAGTACTTTTAAATACCATCCTTTTAATATTAGCAATATAGATTGCTTCACCGTTCTCGGTCATACTAACGGCAATAGTTTTGATTGAAGAGCATAGGACATGTTTGTAAAAAAACAATAGATATAATATGTACAGGCATATTATAGTTACATCGGTACGACATACAAAAAACACAGGAAAATTCGGTATAACATAAAATACCGCAGTTATTAACTGTTTTTTTCATCTTTGTTTCACAATTTGAGTTACCGAATTGCTAGAGGCACCCTGTGTTACGAAACGGTAGCGTGATTCAGCGGGATCGAACAATGCCATCAATCGAGTTATGATATATTAAATAGATATTTGAACAAAATATTTTATTTAAGCTAGATAGCTTAGCTAACATTAGCTATTTAAATATATAGCTAAACTATTGATTTTGAATTTTTAATATTTAATATTGTTGTATTCATTCCACATCATTTAGTCTACTTACGTTCTATAACACACTATACAAACCACAACATCATATATTTTGATATTGTATCAACTTTTGTAACTCATTTTTATGTATTCTTTGTAATGTCAACACCTGGAAAGCATATTTTTAGTTATCTCTAATTGATTTGTATTCTTCAACTTAATTTATATTGCTTATTTGTAAAATCATGGCATATTTTATACTCTGACATTTTCATCTGATATGACGTCTGTCTGTCTATTACAATATGTAAATTGTTGTGTTTTGTGAAAATATGCTATTAAATTATCTAACATTGTTGAAATGATAACTTGTAAGCATTCAGTTAATTTCTTAATTAAAAACTCAATCTCTAATGGCAATAATCTTCTCATCTATGGGTGTTTATGTAATAAATTAGAGGCAATGAAGTAGGTTCTGTGAGAACAATCTCATACTTTCTCCATTCAAGAATACTGGAGCAAGTTTTTAATGCCATCAACTTAATCCTATCAGTAAGAAACGTGATTAATAGCTTGCAGTGTAGAAACTACTGTCTTAGTTAGTGCTGCTGACAGTGTAAAACAATAGAATAGACCATAATGATTTATTTTATTTCAGTTCACTCACACATACATTTTTAATTAATTGTTACATGTGCATGTACTGTGCCTACCTACTTCAGTTCGATTTAATAATTTTGCTTATAACGCTAGATATGAAGAATAGTCAAAAAACTTTATACCCTTGGTGATAAAAATCTCGGTGGTTCTTTTACTTTGATTATATATTTTTAGTGTTCAAAAGACCAATAAACTATTACGTGTTTGGAAAGTAGGTATTGCATAGAATACGTAACACGGTGAGGGATATAATCTGCTAATAAATCTATAATAAAACCTCATTTACCTAAGTCAGATGCTGCGATATCCTAGGCAGGGGAAAATGGGAATATCTACTCATAAAGATGACGACTAGTTGCTTGGCCCTTTATATTTTTCTGTAATTTGTGTTATTATTTTATGCACATGGATACCAGTCTCGTTTTTTATTAGAATTTACCTTAGCCTTATTTCGTATATTGCATATTGCAAGATACTGGGTATATATACCACTGCAATTTTCATTTCAATCCATTTGAGTATCTACCATAAAAAATCTGAAAAAAGTTAATAAAATAGAAAACCAAGAAGAAAAGAAGAATTTTACTTAAGAAGCGAACTAAAAATATATAAACAAGAAGATAATCATGCTGTGCAGTCCCCACTCTATGGGCTTGGAAGAAATTTGGGGCCCACACAATATGGCGGCCAAAACGCCATGTTTGTTTTTTTTTAACGTCACTTATCTAAGGCGGTCAAAATGTATATAACGATGTCTTAATTATATAAATCCGTCTATTGGTTTCAAAGATTTGAGGTAATAAATAATATTCCAACCATATAACCATATTCCGTAAGTATTCAACCATAGTAAGTAACATTATTATTTATCAAATCTCAAAATATAAGTGTTAGGATTTATAAAAATAAAATAATTTCTAATTCATAAACAATAATTAATTACCTAACAGAACTTAACTTACTATAACCGAATACGAATACAGGTGTTATTTGAATAATCGATCAACAATTCTTTGTGATTAATTCAATAATAATTATGATAATTATTTAGTGAATGCTACAGTCATTTGCATTTTCTAAAGGTGAACGATTACGCTCTCAGAGGATAATTCATTCACTTGTCAATATTAAGACTTTTTTGCACATCTAGTTTCTTTATTTCTGAGGACCTTGTCTGTGAAGTCGGTCATCTGAACATTTCGCTCAGGTCAATGTCATTGAAGATAGCACAATTTTATAACAGTAAACTACAGATCTATTAGTTTCTGATTGAACAAGTCGTACGCGCTTCTCGTCCCATCGGAAGAAATTCGATTTCAATACAAACTTTCATACCCTTTATCTAGTCCTACTCAGCTTCGCTATATAAAAATCTTTTGTGAAAAATTTCACGCTCGTAGACCCGCATTTAGGCTGCGCGTTGTCTATCAGTGAATAAATGAAAACATTTTGATTAAGTAGATATATCGTAAAGCCTTGTGGGAGGTTAATCACCCCGTAAAGGGAAAGAACATACTTACTTCATAGTAATTACTGCATACTGCACCGTTGAAGCTTTCTCCGCAGCTGACCCCATTACTTTACACGTCTTGTCATTCTCAACTCAAAGAGGATGGAGCCTGTCCCCATTATATCGTGACCCCAATTCCAACATCACTCGAGTCTCGAAAACTGATTGATATCTCGGGGTAAACAGACTTTTTATCCTAGAGTCATTTGATGCGTTCTTACTTAAGTACTATTAATGTATTCAAAAGATGCTAAGATTTTGACTGTCCCGGATAACTTCATTTAACCGACAGAAAAAACTACACCTTTTTTAATTTAATTTTCATTCATAATTTTTCTTACGACAAATACCTACTCGTCACATTATCAGTTACATACATAGTAGCCAGGCCTTTATCAACAAAAACACCTGTAGCAAAACAACATGAAGTACTTATATCTAAAAAACTTAACAGAGTGCTTAACTACTTTCAAGAAATAATAGTAATTTTCAATGGCCTAATGACATACAATTTATCAGCGTTTTCTTTTTACTGTCAGATCGTAGTTGAGATAATAAGTATTTAGCACAGTTTCTCAAATTCTCTATGGTACATTGTTCTGGTTTAAGAGTGGCTGACAGGTGTTCTACGTGCAGTACCTACAGAGGCATTTGAAGGAGAACTTGTGCAAAGTGCCAACTAATTGTGGGCAAATATGCACATTATTTTAGTCAGAGTACACCTTGGTGCAGCTTTGTAAATTTTACCTGCACTTAAGTTTATAGTTGATAAATAAATGTTTTCATTTTGAAGATGATAAACGATTGATGCTACTGCAGAAGTAGACGTAGAGCCTAAACTGTTTAAAAAAATTCTCAAATTTTGAACATCAACACAATGGTTTTCATTTTATCTTCATTTACCATTCTAATAATTTTGTTTCTTTTTTATGTAACCTTTGTCAACGTAGACATATATATATATCACAATATATGATATTATTATCTTACAAGCTAGTATAACAAGGTATTTAATTATAGTTTCGCACTATAATTATATTCTTCGTTATGTGAACTTGTAAGATAATAATATATCTAAGTTGACAAACGTTACATAAAAAAGCAACAAAATTATTATTGCCGAATCGTGCGGCGAAAGTAAATTGTCGCTAAGCACTGGCTGCGTTATGATGACCAATTTATTGTAGCTGTAATATTATACAGTATAATATAATTATTCAATAACCAGATTCTGATAAATACAAAATATTAGCAATTTAGCATCCAGACGACACATAACATCTTATTATAAATCAATTTAAATAAGATATGAGGTCCTATGACCTATTCGAAAGTTTTTAACTCATCAGCCATTCTGCTATTTTCTCGCATAAACCATTCTGCTATTCTGCAAGTTACGACGATGAAATATAGCTTATTTCCGATATTTAGTTTTTAGGGTTCCGTACCCAAAGGGTAAAAACGGGACCCTATTACTGAGACTCCGCGGTCCGTCTGTCTGTCTGTCTGTCTGTCACCAGGCTGTATCTCATGAACCGTAATAGCTAGACAGTTGAAATTTTCACAGATGATGTATTTCTGCTGCCGCTATAACAACAAATACTAAAAACAGAGTAAATTAAATATTTAAGGTGGGCTGCTATACAACAAACGTGATTTTGTTGCCATTTTTTGCGATAATGGTACGGAACCCTTCGTGCGCGAGTTCGACTCGCACTTGGCTGGTTTTAATTACATCACACGAGTGTGTTTACTGTTGCGAAATGATCCTACGAGTGTTTATTCGCATCCTCTATTATAATTTCGCGGTTAATTAGCGTATTTGTATGCAGCGCTAAACCGTCAAGGGAAAAGATTTTATTTTATTTATTTGAGAAAACAGACAACTGCACACTGCAGCTATACATACAATTTGGGCACAAAGAAAAACAAATGTGCAATCAGCGACATTTGCCACATAATATAAACACATTTTACAAAATGAATGCGACGTGTGGTCACAAATTTAAATTAAAAATAAATACAATTAAGTGACAAAGATAGAAACAGGCAGGCAAGAAAGAATAAAACAAAATGATATAAAAACAATCAAATTATCATTATAGAACAAATAAAATTGTAAAACTATAATTAAATTATATTACAAAAAAATAACAAACGGAAAAAGTACGGATTAAAATGTCAGCAGAATCAATTATAACATGAACTAGTTTTTGTATTATGGTTTGAAAATTTAAGCGAAATCTCCACATAACTTCAGACAACGACCAAGTATTACAATAATTTATGCAAACAATGTATCTAATAGCTCTTTTTATGCCCACTTTAATTATATCTTACATAAAACAAACAAGTATTTACATAAAAAAGTAAACATACAGTACTAAACTGCATTTAAAGTCTAAAAAGTAGAAAACTTACTTACATTGTAAGTCGGTTTAAAATTGTTATGATATAATATGTAACATCAAGAATTTACTTATGTTACAATGTTATTGTGACTCATATACATAGTAATATGTGTCTTTAATACCGGAAAATAACTAAAATAAATGTTTATCATCATTAGCAGCCTTTTTTTTAATGTTCCCACTGCTGGGACACAGGCCTCCTCTCTGTGAGAGAGGGAGTGGGCCCTAATCCACCACGCAGGCCCAGTGTGGGTAGGTGGATGTCACATGTCTTCGAATTTTTGGTTCTAGGACATGCCGGTTGCCTCACAATGTTTTCCTTCACCGTTTTAGAGCAGTGGTGATGAAATAATTTACACAAAGTAAAGCGCCTGCCTGGGTTCGAACCCACGACCTACGACACGTAATTTGGAGCTGTTATCACTGGGCTACTACTGCTCTTAAATAAATTAATAACAATAAATAAATGTTATGTTGTCACTAATAAATATAAAACAAGTAGATCATCAATATTCAATACATAACATTTCGCGTGACTTTGACCGTTGCTCCACATCTAATATGTTCATAAAAACAGTAGTTTGAACCTTTTCGAAATCGTCTCGTCACTATGACTGTGCATAGTATGTGTTGCACAGATTCAGAAGGCGGGGCAAACGAGTTTAATAGATGCAGAAATTACGATGCAGTCAATTACATACAAGCAAAATTAAATGTCTATTAGCATGCACTTTTTGAACGTTCAAAATGACGAAAGACTGAAGCCCTATTCCAGCCCAGCATCACTTCCCAGTGTTTTAGCAGGGGAAAAAAAAAACGCCTCAATGTTGCAGTGTGAACCATATTCGACGCAAAATGTGGCAGAACAAAACGAAATTTGAAAAATCGTCAATTCGCCAACTCACATTTCGCGAAGCAAATTACGATAAGGTTATCGCTGGCCCCATCTCAAAACGTAATTTATAAGTGCAGCCATGACAGTATAATAATAACATTTACATAATTCATTACGCACATTTATCGACACGTCCTTTAAGCTGATTACAAAATATTTCAATAGAACTGTAGTGCACTAAAAAGATTGATGTATACAGGTTTTTCCTCTTACTTAAAATTCAAAGCGTGCTTGAATCTGTATTACTATTTCAGTTGCGTGTACGCAGGTCTTATGTGGATCGGACGGGACCAGAGATGAACGTCACTGAAACAAAGAAGATGGACTTACAGTTCAAGGCATTACATTGCAGGATATGGGCCTCTGCCAGAGACAAAGGATAACCAGTGCAGCCAATCTTATTGAAATTAACTTATGGACTGGCTTAAGCTGTTAAGATTTTTTTCCATAAGTTTTTCAGTATCAAAGCACTTGATAATTAGATATGAGATTTCCTTGGGTCCCGGTCGCGACTATCACTTGCAGTTCTTTGATATTCGTTATGGGTCAGAGAAGCCTGAAATTCTGACCTAGTTAATGAGTTGTGGAGGTCAGATGGGTAGAGTAGCCCTTTGTAGATGAATACTAGTTCAGCTACATCTATTTCCGATTAGACTAGAAGCAGGCAGATGATGATAATAAGACAGGTTCTGCTATTTTGCCAACACGTACAAACAAAACCAAACCCGTTTCGTTTTTATTCAAACAAAAAGGCCCAACTAAAAACAGGACGTAAAACACAAGGTATTTGAATGAACTCATTACTGAAACCACAGATTATTAACTAAAATGAACGTATACAAAATATTCATGCTGAGCTTTCGTGCTACATATGCTATGAACCCAGTGATTAATACGGCATTGTTCATAATGCCCAGATAATTTGAAAAATGGCCAATATGAGTAGGCAATATGCTAAAAACTACTGAAATAATTAAATTGACCGGGCTTTCGGAATAATGCCCATCACTTATTGGGCCAGGTAATAAAAAGATGTGTTTTTTTTTAAATTATTTTAATATTGACATTTTATAACATTGATTTTAATATAGAATAGTGTGATTACTAATATTTAAGCAACAAAGTTTACGGGGCTCCTATTTCTGTCAGCAGGGTAAAAGCAGCTGTGTTCGCTCGCTTTGCTCGCTCAATTTAGCTCCCATCATTCCCTTCGAACCTAACCTATAAGCGTGGGGTACCTTAAGCTCCCGACTAATTCATTGACCGTAATTATCGAATTTCTCAACCGTTACTAAGCAATATTCATAATGACCAGACAATGTGATAATACAGTAGAACAGTGCTTCCCGATCTTTTTTATTGTATGACTTCCTTTACATAGTGTATTTTTTTGCGACGCCCTTCTACTATAGTATTCATATTAACCGTTTATACCAGTTGCTTGATTTTTTTTTTAAATTAAAAACACAGAAACAGTCGCCAATGAGCTCGCTTTTTGAGCATAACTTTTTTAAAGTCAGAGCTAAAATTTTGATAAAGTTACTCTTCTTTAATTTTCCCTGATTAATATGCAATTTCCCAACAGCATCAGCCTATAACAGTCCAATACTGGCCTTAATTACTGCAACTGCAGAACAGCCACTTTCGCATAAGTATAGATGTGACGATCAAGCGGTAATCTTGGGATTCATTACTCTAAAATTAAATTACAACGTATTTGTCAAATAGTAACTATAAATGTTTATCGAGTAGTATTTTGTAGTTTCAGGCTCGTATTTCCTATATCTCATAGTTCCAACAGCTGTTCTTTCTCGTTTACGACTCCACGAGAGACCACCACGACTCCCCGGGGCGTCGCGACGCACAGTTTGGGAATCCCTGCAGTAGAAGTTACAGACATAGAACTTTTAAGCAGTATATTCATCACATTGCCCGATCTGACTTAACTTTATTCATAATGTCCGGGCATTATACATAGTGCACTGATTTATCACTTGGTCCGTGACATATACAAAAGTGACAGTGACCGCATTGACAAGTGCAAGAGGAGAAAGTATCGGTGCACTCCGTCTTGCGTCTGCGTTGCACCATCTCCTTCGCACTCGTGTGCCAATCGTGAGCTGTGCCACAGATAATAATAGTACCGCTTTACTAATCATTTGTGTTAATATGCGAGTGATAAATATTATTGGTAATAGCGGTAGGTAGTTAGATACGGAATGCTAATCTCTTTTTTTTTATTGATTTCGTAATGTAAAGTATGATTGTGTACAGCTGTTTAGTGAAATTATACATTTAGTGATTTTATTTGTTTTGGTTATAACTTTTTATATTTTGGTGTAAAACAGTGTTTTCATATTGTGTTTAAAAAATAATAATTAAATAGTCACAATTTTGTCATTTTTGGAAAACAAAATGAAAAATTTTTCTAACCGAATTCAAAAAAGGAGGAGGTTTTTTAAATAAAATACGTGTAAGGAAAGTAAATACGTAAATAGTTTTCGCTCTACAACATTATCCTTACATGTAAACATGAAACGGCATTTTAGCGTGCGTTGATGTCTTCTATTAACGCAAGCGTAATCGCTACGCCAAGACCGAACCGCTACGAAAAATGATGTAATAAAAACGCATTAAATTCTTAATGGAACCGTTTATGTAGATTTCTTATCGATAAGAATGTTGTGTTATGATCATTATTGTTCGGCAAGGCCGTTCATTTCTCCTTCGTTAACTGTAACAAATAATTGTGAAATCAAGAGAATGTTTCAATTGTAAACTGTTACTGGAGGTTGCACGAATTTCTGTGTCCGATAAAACGGATCGCTTCTTACATGGTCAAGACATTCTATTTTAGTGCTTAACATCCGGAATTTTAAGTAAACAATCTTTTTAAAAGATTCTTGGCAAGTACGTGAGCTTTTAAAGAGCAAATAAAACAATTGATTTTACTTCGATTGCGAAGAAAATAGTATATTATGCAACTAGTGAATAAAAGACGGATTTAAAGCGAGGGCCACAGATGAATCAAGAGCAAGTGAATGATTCTAACGACTGAATCACGACCGTAGGGAGTGATTCATTATGATTGAATCACGAGCATAGCGAGTGATTCAAGTGTTAGAATCATGAACGACTCGAGTGATTCATGGCCCTCGATATAAATCCGTTTTATTCAAGAGTTGCATACTATATTTTATACCATGACTTCGAGAAAAAGAAAGATTTAAGTGAAAAGCACAAGGAATATTACGAGTAATAAATAAATAAATAAATGGTTTATTCTTCAACATTTATATAAAATGTGAAACCCTGACCCCTGAGCTAGTTAACAGCACCTGTGTTTCAGGGACCAGTAACCACCTCCGATAAGTGACATAATTATAATTAATTAAATACCATTGCAATTAATATTAGAATTACAATCCAAACAAGTATTCAATAAATAACTTAGATTAAAATCAAAATCATTATTGAAATCCTAAATAACAAACTCAAAATTAAAATCGAAGAAGGAGTTTGTGTATCGGGTATTATTTGCGCAAGGAGGCGCAAGGAGGTTACATAGCATTGAGATGGACGTCTAGTACATTGGTGTGTTCCAAATTCAAACACCAAAACAGTGATTAAAAGTGCTTTTTATTTACTGTTTTCAGTGAATAAAATAAGCTTTTTAGAGGGGGAATGGTATAAACGTTATTTAAATCGATGCATTGACTATTCAGAACACGGCATTTCCTCAATGCGTGTAAACAAAGTAGCGTGTGATGTCAACGACTCGTCTTTACTTATGTATTGAGAATATCCTTGTTCAAGGAATGTATTTATCGGTACGAGTATTTTGCTTTTAAGGATGAATAGTTCAATATGATAATAATATCCCACCAACCCGATTAATTTTTAATGACGTGAGAAAGTGTTATTTTTAACCAATTTATAAATTTAATATGATTTATCTTGAGTTGCATATCTGCCTCGTTGATAGGTCGCAAGTGCGGGTCCGCGCCCACTCGACCCGCTTATACTCGACCCGAAGAAAAATAGCAGATGTTTTACTACCAATGCAGTGCCATTTGTACAGTCAGGCAAAGTGATATTTTAATTCTAAATAACTTAATATACATTGAATATTTAATATTTTGTTAAGATACATGTAATATATCCTGGTAGTCAGTGATTTCGTTTAAAAAAGTAGCTTTGTTTAATACATGTTTATTTTTATTTTTTATTAATTAGTAGGTACCTAAACCTAAGATTAACAAGTATTAAACTTTTAATTTATAATCACGTATAAAGACTGATTGTATAAATACCACTGGGCCACTAGCTTTATGATAGTAATGATAATTTTCTCAAAAATGGTATGTAATGTTGACATAACATCTCTAAAAAGTATCCAGAAAGTGAACTCTACCGGAGACTATTCACAACTGTCCGGTAAGAAGCGAGATTTTAAATTTGGAATCTCCTACTGTCCAGTAAGTAAGTATGTAATTTACTTACTGGACACTTGGTCATCCTTCATCCCTTTTTTTTTTTATGGCTTCGCACGGTTTAGGTCATCCTCTTTAGATCTGCTTAGAAAAAAAAAACATAGTACCAGACACAGATTAGAGTTTAGCCATTATAACATGGTTAGAGGGAGGCTCCAAATATATATCTATCTCTTTTTGGTATGACATTTTATGAGATACATAATATATTTTGGAGCCTTAAACATCCATTTTATTGTCTGTGACACTTTTTTTTTTTTTTTTTTTATGGGTCTGTGACACATAACGCGACGCAGAAAAAGTATGCACGTTGCGTTTTGTACTTAGTAATGTTGTAGAAGTATAGTGTGGGATTTTATGTTTGTATTTAGTCATTTCAGTTTATAAATCATGTTGGATTAAAGAGTCCGTTAATCAAGATGTACAACAAACAAATATAAATGCCCCCGGTAAATCGATCACAATATCTATCAGTAATTGCCCTAATATGAATGTAACCTTCAATATTAATTAAACGAATTTGTTGTTAAACTTTCTTTCATTTTTGAGAAAAGCATTATACAAACCTCAACCAGTAAGAAAGCCATCCTGGCCTCGTATATAACCGGACCTCACCTGCGGTTCGGTCCGGTTAACTCATACTCGGCCAGGAAGGCTTACTTACTGGATTCTGCTGTAATGTACTATAACAATAATCTGTGATGTTTATTACAAATTACAAAGCGTATACTATATTAAAAAAGGATAAGTACTCACTTATTTCATTATTTATTTATATATCCAACCATTATTTACATTTTAAACTCTCTGTGGTGCAAGCGTTAAATCGAAACTTTCCTGTCTGACTATACAACAATGTTTTTACTCCTATCAAAATAGAAATATCCAGGTATTATTCTTCAGGTCGAGTCTAAGCGGGTCGAGTGGGCGCGGACCCGCAAGTGCTACTGTCTAGTGGCCACAACAACAGGTTACAATTTCGATTCCCAGGTCTAATAAAGTGATATTAGTGGTATTTTCAACTTAAAGTTCTCAACAGCAGCTCGGAGTTTTCATATCTGCCCTTCTGGTTGCAATATACTCGCCCCCTATAACATGAAACTTAAACATTACTGTGGAAGACCTACAGCACTTATTGATGGACTGTGTGCTATATGATTCTATAAGAAATGATTTGTTTAGGGTGGACTAAAGAGGTTGAACCGACTTGACGTAGGGGCGTTCCATAGACTTATGTCTCAACCAAATGATGAAGTTCATGGCCCAAATCTGATATATAGAAGCAACCTAGTGTATGTTTAGGTTATGATGGGACTGTCATACACATGGCGATTATAAAAGTCCCTAATAGTTGTTTTTCTTGATTTCTTAGTTTTGTTCCATACTTATTACTGTATATATTTGTCTATATAGTATGTATATATATGTATTTTTTTCTATATAAATAGTACACCAAACTTACCTACAGTACTGTCTTTCCTTCTATTTTTAAAATTCATCCATAGCCTTCGTCTATACTTTCTGTAACTGATATACATAATAAAGAGAATTCTATTCTATTCTATTCTAATTAAATAAAGAAAAAAAAACATTACTGACGACTTTGCGTGTGCTACCACAGGTACTCTACCGCTTAACCCTTCGCAAAATACAGCAGAGATGATTCTTATTTTAAAGCTGCCGAGAGTCGAGAACTAGTTTTTAATTCAGTTTAGTAGCACATTCGCAGCTACGTCGTTACTGCGTCAGGTGGATGCATATTAATTACCTATCCTACGTCAGGACTGCTTTCTCGTCATTATACACCGATTTCGATTAACTTACCATGCGCAAGGTTATTTAAACTTAACATAGCTAGTATTATGTTACATATTTGGGTGGGTAGGCAGGAATTACAAAACGCCACTTGCTAAGATCCTTTCAAACTCCTGTAGGTTAGGTTTAAAGTGTTCATTCTAATACTCAGGACACATAACCTTACCGAGTTAGGTCACATCTAGGTGTTATTTGCTAATGCTTTATTCTCCGAAGAATAAGTAATTTGAAACTAGAAAAATAGATAAGTACGCCTTTCTATTACTTTTTTTTATATACTAGCTGGACCCCACGGCTTCGCTCCCATTAACTGGCTACCAACCTACCTACCCTTCCCTACCCTACCAAATTGTTAAACTATTTATTTGAGCAAGAATTAATACTACAATACGAATGTAACCAACTTTTGTTTCTACCGGCGATCCAATTCAAATTTAGAACATGTGCCTTAACTATGATAGTTAGATATATTCTCACGCAGCCTGTTTTGTAGGTAATGATGAATAGATACTTTAAACATGTAGTACATAATTTTTATGTATCATCAATAGTTGTCTCTACTTTGGGTTACATTATTGCAATTATCATAAGGATCTCTATTTTTTTAAATAAATTATAACCTAAGCCACTCAGGAATAATGTAGCTTTATACTGGTGAAGGAATTTTCAAAATCTGTTCAGTAGATCAGAGATTACCCCTTACAACCTCACAAACTTTACCTCTTCATAATATTATCAATTAATATATTAATATTACACATCACATCACACATCATCAGCCTATTAATGTTCCCACTGCTGGGACACAGGCCTCCTCTCTATGAGAGGGAATGGGCCGTAATCCACCACGCGGGCCCAGTGCGGGTTGGTGGATGTCACATGTCTTCGAATTTTTGGTTCTAGGACATGCCGGTTTCCTCACGATGTTTTCCTTCACCGTTTTGAGAGCATTAATATTAGTATAGATATATATATAGGTATTTAAAAAAAATTGTATAAATAAAATAAAAAAATGTGTTTATTTTAGATATGTATAATTTTGTACCCAGTTTGCTTATTTTTTTTTATTCACCTGCCACGTTGTGTCTCCACCACCCTTGGTTGACTGGTAGAGAATGCTTAAGGCATTAAATCTGCCTATGTACCTTTTTTGTTGCATGAAATAAATAAATATGTAATTTGACCTAGTTGTCAATTGGCACGCACGGTACATCCCCGTTAAAGTCGAAAAGGTTAGTTGAAGGCCTCGATGATCAGGTATTGACAGAAACATACTTATTCACGACGGTCATGCCTTTCAATTGCACAATCCCACATCCAAGTATGTAAACGAACATAAAAGAGATGAAAACAGATTTGCAATAAGATGATTATTAAACTCAACTTATCGAGGGAATCGGGTCACTGCAGCAATCGTTCGACTGTCTCGTACCATTCTATGAGCAATTAGACATTACTATGAATTTATACGATATACTCGATACATTATTGCGGCATTTGCACGTATGTAATGGAACTACTTGCTTATACTTGCTTTTACTTGTACTTGCTTTGTCTTCACGGTGCAGCGAACAGTCGCGGAGGAATATCGTTTTATTCTAGCTTTGTATACGTTTCTACAAAAAACATTTTTTCCCATGGTGGTAGATAGAAACTACAGAAAAAGTACGAAGTGCCAATGACATCACCATTCCGTTTGTGAATTATTATAAAAACAAAAAAGCCGACTGCTAAAAATTCATTAACTGAAACGAGAAAAGTACTAGATCTATCTATCTATATATATAAGTGAAAGAATGTATGTATGTATGTTCCTTATAGACACCGAAACGGCTGGACCGATTTTAATGATATTTTCAGACAATCTTTAGATTGACCCAGCGGATAATCCGGTTTTTTTTTTTTATTACTTTGAACGCGGGCGAAGCCGCGATCAAAAGCTAGTAATTTATAAATTGAATATTATGAGGTGCTAGCAGCGGTGACAAACGAAGTTTTGGCAGGTTTTTTTATAATTTTTGTTTGGCTCACCACTCCCACAATTCCAACGACAGCTCTTATGTCATAATCCGTCAAGCCGTTTGGGCTGTAGAGCGTGCTATAGAAATGGATATAAATACTTACGCTCGAAACATTACCCTCCCGCAGTCGGCTAAAACGGGATATGCCTTGTGCTATTCATGTTGTATGGCGCTGTCTCTCTTAAACACCGGAATCATGATGAATTTAACACATCTTAGTAAGGCTCCAGTACCCAGCAGGACGCATCTTGCGATCCTACATACTTGTTAGCGCAATGAAGGATACAATGCCCTTTACTGTGATCTACGAAGTTACTATACCCGTTTTATTTCTCTCGTATCGAAACAAGAAATACTCATCTTTATTAGGGTTCCGTACCCAAAGGGTAAAAACGGGACCCTATTACTAAGACTCCGCGTGTCTGTCACCAGGCTGTATCTCATGAACCGTGATAGCTAGACAGTTGAAATTTTCACAGATGATGTATTCTTTTGCCGATATAACACCAAATACTAAAAACAGAATAAAATAAATATTTAAGTGGGGCTCCCATACAACAAATGTGATGTTTTGCCGCTTTTTGCGATAATGGTACGGAACCCTTCGTGAGCGAGTCCGACTCGCACTTGGCCGGTTTTTAAATCATACAACTATAAGGGTCTCCATTGGGAGCAGTTTTGTGGTTTAAGATTGTTACTCTACACTTTTAGACAGAAACGGCAATGTAGTAGTTAGTAGTTCACTAGTTAGGAACTAGAGAAAACTAACTACTTAATAGCTTCCGACGTGATGAGACTGCGCCTTAATGTAAATTGTAAAGTTGTCTAAATTATTTTCTTAATCAAACCCTGCAGCCTAATTGTGTAAATAAATTCGCCAAAGGAAACAATCTGTTTCTTTCCCAAAAACACACACATACACAAAAAAGTTGCATCTTTATTCAACTACTAGTAACTTTTTTGTGTATGTGTGTTTTTGGGAAAGAAACAGATTGTTTCCTTTGCCGAATTTACTTACACAATTAGGCTGCTGGAACTAAACTTCCAAGTGTAGGAAATATAAAATAACAATAAAAGGCATGTTAAACCATTTTCATTGAATAAGCCTAAGGTGTGATTCTTATAATTGCCAAAGTCAAATCCATTTATTTGCATTAAATGCGGTACAAAAGATAGTATAAATAAGTTATTAGCTCAATGACACATTTCGCCATATGTTGGCATGCAAATATTAAAGTATGAGTTAAGGTGCTTACAATAAGCAGATCTCTAATAATCTAATAATACATTATTTTATTAGGTATTTAACCTGTTAAGTTTAATAAACTCTTCAAAACACTTTAGTTTACTTACTAAAGTAATCTATGAAATTATATGGTTAATAACACATAAAATATAAATCAAACAATATCATAAAAGGCAGTAGGTAGGAATCACAACAACTAATAACAAGATAATCTACAATGCATTCCTATAATGATCAGACATGGAGATTTTTTTAGAAATTCGTTTATAAAATAAAAGCTGTGAGAAATGAGCCTCTTTTTTTAAATTATACAGAATTTTCTGTAAGGGAGATCGGTCATAAAGGAGGGTATAGAATTATATAACACAACAACGCCTAAATAATTCGATTCTGGGTACAGGCAATTCTAATACATACTGTGTAACTTTTCGTTTATTGTGGTTATTTTTAGTATTAAAAAGTGAATAATAATAGTATTAAATTGATGAATAATATTATTAAATTGGAGAAAGGTTTTCAACATTCAATGTTAAGAACATAAACATAATCACACATGCATTCGTATGTATGCACAACAGGTTAAAGAGTTAACGGCGCCAAAAATAGATTTCTTGTTTTTCAGCTCATTGCTCAACTTCGTTTGCTCATACCGAGTGGTTGAGTATTAAGTACCCGTAATGTTTACCCGACTGTAGGAGATCCTAAAGATATAAAATCTTAATGTACCCATTTTACAGTGTACATTAAACTTTATTACACAAAATTATGATAACTTATGTAGTCACTATTTACATTTGAACTTTAAGAGGTAATGGTGGATTCCGGTCTGAATTTTAAAATGACGCAGTCACGGATCTCGATAAACAAATCAAATTATTTTAAACTAATATTAACTCAAATTTATTTTTCGTAGAATATAACGTCCGATTAGCAACATCAGCTAAAACCACTTTGCATTCTAAAAATATATAACAATTTTTAATTTAAAATCATAATTGTTGCATATTAAAAAGTGAATACTTTCTCTAATTTACACATTACACGATCATCTACATGATAAATATAACCCTGCTCTTATTACGAATTCCCTGATACTCCTATAAATAAATTTGGAAGCAAAAATTAAATGTATTACTAGTTGCATCTGACCTTTCATTATTTATATATTTTTATTGTACAGGATATAAATAAATCAACAATCCTTGTAGCAACATCAGCTAAAACCAATTTGCATTCTAAAAATATAAAATAATTTTTAATTTAAAATCATAATTGTTGTATAATAAAAAGTGTAAACTATCTCTAATTTACACATTAAACGATCGCCTACATAATTAATTTAACCCTGCTCTTATTACGAATTTCATGATGCTTATAAATAAATTCGGTAGGCAACAATCTTTTAAATGTATTACAAGTTGCATCTGACCTTTCATTATTTATATTTTTATTGTACAGTCTATAAATAACACAACTATTTTGTATTTTACGTGATGCTGTTGCGTCAATCTATTAACTTTAAACTTTACGATGAGTAACTATTGACAGATTCCAGTTATCCATTCCGAACTTTTACGTAACTGTTGAAGCAGCCTTATGTCAAGGTTATGTTTACTTTGTTCGTCAGATTTCTCAATTCGATTGCCAGTGGAAACAAGTGCAAGTCACTTGTTGCTCTACCAAAATAATTTGTTATCAAGATAACTAAAAACATAATATATTTTAGTTATTTAGTTCTTTTATGTACGAACTCATAAATATGAATAGCTTTTTCTAAGGAACCATCTGGACAGAGTAGAGGTACCAATGGAACAGCTGTATTTTTCGCGATATTAGATCCATATTGATGGATACAAGAGGTTTTCATTCAGTTACACATGTGGTACAAAATTTATTAACCTCGATTTCTTTAACTAAAGTAACGCTAAATTCAGGAATATTGATTATCGCTGAAAACATATAACAAGAATCTGAAGAAATGCAAAAGTTTATGTGAATATATGCATTAAAATCTACCATTCCATTACTGGGATGCGTATACCTTTAACCTAAGGTGTGCCAGTAACCACAAAGTTGCCTTACATAGTACATATATGCCTGTGTAGTATATACATCGTAGTCACGTCCACAAAACGATGTCATACTTACTCGAACGGTTTCTAAAGCGTATAATTAACAATGATGGGTGACTGGACTACTATTAATTACGACATGATTATCCATTTCCCTTGGATGTACTAATTGTGGCATGTAATGAACTATGCAATTAAAAATTATATGCAACAATGTACGCAGGAAAGTACAGTCACATGAACACAGAAAAATCTTCGGTTTATTTTAGTCTGACTATGATTTTGCAACAGTAATAACAAGTCTTTGTAAGTCCAGTGGAACGGCTGCAATAATTTACCAGAAAACAGTTACAATGTTACTGCGGAATTCGATATGCAAACCGAATGTAGCATGCACCGCTGTTTCGTGTGCCAAATAACCAGCCACTGGCGTAACATGAGTAAACGATATGAGAACCGCGATAGCTCTCTCACGTCTAGATTCTGTCCCAATAGTCTTCTCGAAAGCAATTCGCAACGACGAGCAAGGAGTTGCAAGATAGTCACAGAAGTGTAACGTCTGTTGCAACCGTCCGTATAATCAACAGATTTGAGATCAATCAAGTGTTACGTACGTATTTCCTAGATTATGCCATGTTTGTATACAAAGATTATATCTTTACAACATAAATAAATATTGTTTACTTAGGTAATAAAGTAATAAAGAAACATTAATGACCCTTTCGACACACATTTTTTACTTAACAAAAACATTAAGTGCGTAAGTTAACGCAAGTTTTCCGCACGAGTTCCTATTTCCACAAAATATGAGCATTTATCTCCAAAAAGCAATAAAACTGCCATAATGTTAAAACTTTGAACTGGCGGTTATGGGTGTTGCATTCGCTTCGTTAAATTTACATTGACCACAACAACACTTATGTAGGTCAACGAGATACCGACTGCAGAAGAAGGTCACCGTCCGATATTTGTGGACCATGTAATACAAGCATTGACAATTGCAAAAATATTATACAATCACAACATTACATGATGAGAACATAACAAAATATTGTTTTTGAAGTGTACGAGTATGTTTATTAATTGGATTCGCCTTTACAGTCCTTGCATTATGTGAAGTGATTCTTGCAATACAGTGGTTGCATCAAACATGATTGAGGAGTTCAACAATAAATTACACGTTGTCATATGTTGGGAAGAGGCCTTTCATATGTCCCATCAGCTTACATAAAGTTTCCATAAGTCGAGCACACTGACATTAGTAGTTATATCAGAGTTAGCAGGTTAAGGTACAATGCGTTCGCGCTGCATTGCATCACCGTGCGGCGCTACTTCCGCGCGAGGCGGCCGCAAGCGGCGCCCGCGCAGCCGCTCGGGAAGTGCCTTATTTTATTTGTAACTCGATGGCGGTATGGCTTTTTCATCAAATCATTTGATGAGTTACTTGTAGTCTTCCGGTTATTTATCTCACAATACAATCAGCTCCAATTCTTGTTCTAATGATGAGTGAAAGTGAAATGTCCCCTCTAATTATAGCATGAATTTATTTGGATTATACAATTACTCACAATACATTCTACTTGCCTTATGTACTAGCTGTAATAGGCTGTTAGCCGTTCGATCTCGATTTATTTTAAACTTATTAAATAAGACAAGTTTAGGTAACTTCACACTGATGTAACGCGTTCAACATTGAAATAACTCCACTTAATAGAATCCACCTACCGAATCATGAAGTAACTGTTGGAATGTTCTGGAAAACCACACATTTGCATGTATTACATATAAATATAAATATCACATAAATATTACATTAATTTTAATATGCAACGATATTATGAAACACAAATTAGATGAGCTTTTCTACCTCTCTACAACTCGCTCTACCAACTTTACTGATACTAGTCCTGTGTTAAACTTGCAATGCTTGCGGCTCTTCAAAAATATTCCAAGCCAATCCGGGTAACAAGCATGATATCCGATAAAATGCAAACTATGTTTGTGTTTGAAAGGTCTTATAAGGTCAAAATCCCAACAAAAAAGGACTGGACGAAAATATAATCAGGTACAAGAGCGGGCATTTACGCAAAAGGTTACAAATGTAGCAAAAGCTTAGGGAAGATGGCAACTGTATTCCAAGCAGAAACATATGCCATAATAACCTGTGCTCGAGAGAATATAGATAGAGGAACCAGAGGTAAAACCATATACTTATATTCTTAGTGACAGTCAGGCTGCAATCAAAGCCATGGTATCCTACAAAGTGGACTCCAAACTTGTTCTGGATGCTATAAAAACCCTAAACAGGCTTGGGAAGCATAACAGAGTAAGACTGATGTTGGTCCCTGGTTACAAAGGAATCCATGGTAACGAAATGGCAGATGAACTGGCAAGAGAGGGCTCAGAAAATGATTTTGTGAGTCCAGAACCATGTGTAGGCATTCGACGCGTCTCGTAAAAGCCACATTCAGGGAGTTTGCAGACAACAAACACATTGGCTGTCTAATACCGGTCTGAAACACTCCAAGAAATTCCTGGGCTCTACGTTCAAAGCACGGGAATGCATTTGGAATATGAGCAGAGGGCAAATCCGCTACCTGCTTGGGGCCTTCACTTTGGAACCAGCGACATGCTCATGAAGATGGGTCTAACCGCGGCGACACCCATGTGCAGATTGTGTGGGGAACATACAATCTTCATTCCCTTCCTTCTAACCTTTTAATAAACCATATTTTTAATACTTATGTTTGTTCCGTTCCCACAGACAAACTGTGAGAACGGTTTTGTGGGGCACAGTTCTGAAGTGTGTGTGTGTGTGTTTATGTTCTAAGTTAAAATTTTATAAACTTGTATTTTAATAAATAAACAATCATAATACGGAACGCATGGAGCAATTTCTGGGAACATGCGATGCACTGGCTGATAAGCGAATGAGTCTCCTAGGGGTACGATATCCAAGACCAGAAGACTATAGGCTCATATCTCCTAATCTCGTTACAAAACTCATAAAGAAAGTTTTCAACGAGATTGGGGAGGAATAGGTTATCTAGGGGATCACAAAAGATCCCAATGGGTCGAAGTGTCCGAGTTATTTCTCGACACACACATTTCCACAAGATTAGATAAAATAGTATACCCCTTACTTAATCCTTAGTGGTTAATACTTTCACATCCTGGGGTGCCTAGTCTAGACTAGCCATATTTTCATAAATATGACTTCAATTTTCTTGGACGTCCTGCTTCTTCGCTTTATAAAAACTCAAGTTCATTCAATAATAAGATTTTTACCTCAACTGAACTCTTGTATTGCAGTTTTTGTAAACCACGCTTTAGTATTTGGAGTAGCACTAAAGTCTGGACTCTGAAGTACACAAGATTTCCAGCAGTATGCTAATTTCGAGGTGTTGAAATATTGAGAAGAAGAAGATTAAGAATTAGCATGTGAGATATTTGCAACGCTGCTCTACCGAAATGAACATGCTACTTTACTAGCAAACTAGCTTGCATTTTAGGGTTCCGTACTTCAAAAAGTAAAAAAGGAACCCTTAGAAGATCACTCTTTTGTCCGTCTGTCACCACCGATTTTCTCAGGAACAGGTGGGCCTAGCAAGTTGAAATTTATACTAGATACTTCAAGAATACGAAAATCAAGATCCTGAGTCAACACGATAAAAAGATATGGGCAAATTTAGATTTTCAATAAAACTTGAAAGTTGGTATCAAAATTTCCCTTTATTTTCAATTTTTTATTTTTCGGAATTTTCTCTTTACTAGACCTTGCTTTTAACCAAAATTGACAATTCTAGGTCAACTGGAAGTACCCTACAGGTTTTGGGTCGAAAATCTATATGGTAGTTCCCGTTGACCTAGAATCACGAAATTTGGCAAAAAGTAAGTTCTTGCAGCACATAAAGGATTGTTTTTTTTTTAAAGTTAAAAATTAAGTTTTCGCGAAAATCGAAATTAACTCATATCTTTAAAACTTAGCCACCAATAGAATGATACCAAATATATTATGGCTGTATAATGGGTAGGTACGGAACTCTCGGCGCACGAGTTCGACTCGCACTTGATCGGTTTTTGTAAGCACCTGTGTTTTAGATAAGTCTGTGAGTTTCCTTGCTCTATTACTCGTGGACACGGCATCTGAGACAGATAGGTACGTCCCCAATAAATAAACCAATTGTATGATAGTATTATTATTGGCGATCATTAGTCGCTCAGATTCTATTCGCATATATTATCAGTACGATTTAAAATCGTCTATATTATAGTTATTGGGGCTATTATAATAGAATAGAATTATCTTAATTCAAGTATCAAACGATTCGTAATTGGTTAGTAAGACTATTAACTATGTTAGTCAATCAGACACATAAAAAAAATACAATACAACAAATAGTAGGGTATCACCATTGCAGCAACCGATGTAATATAGCACAACAGGGACTCACGAAAACACAATCTAGGCGACTCAAAACCATGCTTAGGATACTGTTGGAGCTGCTCCACACCTTGCGAACCATGGAAACGCACCTTTTACGCATGGTTGTGTAGAAACAATCTACATGCTCATCCGTGAACAACCCCGACACACTACAGAAGCGGGGCAGCCCCACCAGCGCAGCGTCCTAAACCCGTTATTGTAATGAACGCGTAGAGCGGATCTTTGCATATTTCTCTCGAGCTTCGAATTTTCGAAATTATATCAATTATATTTAATAAGAAAACATTCTTGCTTCTTTTAAAATATAATAACATTATATATAATGGAATATTCTAAAACAAACAAGCCTATATACAAATACAAAGAAGAGAGGGAAAAGGGCTCATTGTGCATCAAAAAAATCGTCCACATCGATGTCAATGGGAAACGTGCTCAGAACGCTGGCAGCATTGCCACTTTGGATAGCAATCATCATGGTCACGTGAAGAATCGACGAGCTTTGTGCTAATTTCTCGAAAAACTCGATGCGCACTCGAACCCCATGGACCTAACCCCAAACGGCTCAAACATATAACTTCCAATAAGGTATATATTTACGCCGTTTGAGGTTTTCTTGCTTCGGATAAAGCCTAGCATAGCAGTTTTAGATAAGTCTGTGATTTCCCCTGTGACTCGAGGATGAGGCACCTGAGATGATTATGTACGGCCCCGATAAAAGAACTCTGCGAACCGATTGAATGTTATTATTTTATTAGCAATCATTAGCCGCTCAGATTCTACTCGCATATAATATTAGCGATATACTATTACGGGCAGTCGCGCGTGTTAAGAATACGTAAACACGAAGACTTTCGTAATAGACCTTTACATTAATATCGTATGTCGCCTTGGACGATGAAAATATATGTTGCTTCAAAATGCAACTGTTGCATTCATAAAATCTTCATTCTTATTTGGTAATGTAGTTTAACCCGAAAAAATTGTCTGGCGTTTCAGCTTATGTAGGTACCTAATTTCAAGACTGTCAAGTGTCTTCGTTAGTTTTCTTGTCTTTATAACCATAAAAAATCTAAAAAGTTAAGATATTACTCGTGCACTTTGTTACAATATAATTTTATGAAAAGAAAAGTTTCATGGAAAGTTCTACAATTAAGAAGAGATGACTTCTAACAAATACACTCGATGGCAATAAACTGGAATCCTTTCATCGCGCGTTGCTCTAAACATTTTTTTAACAATTTCTATGCAATTAACTATGAATTGTGGTATGTCATTTGAAAGGTAATTTTGTTAGCTTTCAACATCTTAACAAACAATATCATAACCAAAGATTATTAACCTTATGTCATGGAACGTAAAAACAAAAGTTATCAATTTTTAAAAGAAGACACCATATTGTTTGGTAGTCCTGAAACCCTATAAAAAGTGGGCATTTATGAAAATTGGTCATCAATGTTTCACGTGACTGGGAACACTGAAGCTAAAAGAAAATAGAAACCACACCTATAGACGCCGCTCAAGTCGTCATCCTAATCCAACAAGGGTGGTCTCGAAGGTATACAAGAGGTTCAGGGAGACTAGAAACTTAGTCCGGAGACTGCTCTCAGGACTAAGTTTCCAGTCTGGATCAACCGTCCATCGATCAACCATCAACAGGATCTGGACAACAGCGATGCACTTCGGTGAGAGTTGACTGATTTGTTGTCACCTCTTCACTCCGAAATTGAACGGCATGGACGTCCAGCAGTAGCTCAGAGAAGTTCGAGCGGCCCTCCCTCCCTGTCAGCGAGTGGGCAGTGAGACTAAGACTAAGACTCAAAGAAGCTAACTTGACCCCAAAAAGGCCAGCTACGAGACTAAAATTGTCTCCAGCCAACCGACAATCCCGATTTCAGTTTGCTCGCGATCACATAGAATAGGATATGGAGCAATGAAGCCGAGTAATGTTCTCGGACGAAACCAGGATGTACCTGCATGGTAGCGACCGTTGACAGAGGAGTCTATAGGAGACTGGGGGAGCGATTCGATACAGTGGCATACGGGAATGGGTGCTGTATGATGTGGGCGGGCTTTTCTATTGAAGCAAAAACGGAGATGCAATTCGTACCTGGTGGAGGTACCGCAGCAAGATACATCATCGACATTCTGTTAGGCCATGTCATCCCCTTTTCATTTGCGAATATTTCCTGCTAACGCACGATAATACCCGCTGTCACACCGCTGCAGTGATTAGACAGTAGTACCTGGAAGAAGTCGGGATGCCCACACTAGACTCGCCAGCCCTCAGTCCTGACTTGAATCCGATTGAAAATATGGGATGAGATGAAAAGAGAAATACAATTTCAGATCTTCTAGACCTGAAAACTGCTTTAGTCGAAGAGTGGCAGGAAATCTCACAGGATTCCATCAGGAAACTTATTCGGTCAATGAAAAACCGTTTAGAGGCAGACATTAGGGCAAGGAGGGTTATCACTAACTATTGAGATGTAAATAAATTTTCCTAGTGTCTTAGAAGTCATTGAAAACCGTACCTGATCTCTAGTCCCTCCAGACTTGCATTTTTCCATATTGTGAAAGTGCTGTAAATATTAGATTGTAAGATAAATTATTCTAATTTTAAGTTATGTAGATCATAGGAATACTATTGCGAAACTGGGCAAACGAGACGAGGATGAGCTGCAAGTGGGGCAATTTGGAGTTGGACGTCGGAACCACCGGGGTCACCTACTGGCCAGTTTTATGGAGAAGGAGGGCCTCTATATGATGAACTCCTTCTTCAAAAAGCGTGAACACAGGAAGTGGACCTGGCAGAGCCCCGATGGTGCAACAAAAAATGAGATCGACTTCATCATGTCAACCAAGAAGCAAATGTTCAATGATGTCTCTGTGATCAATTCGGTAAAAACCGGGAGCGATCACCGCATGGTAAGAGGCACATTGAACATTAATATTAAGCTTGAAAGGTCTCGACTGATGAAGTCCACGCTCCGTCCCGCACAGGTCCAGGTCCAAAACCCCGAGAGCTTTCAGCTCGAACTCCAGAATCGTTTCGAGTGCCTGGGGAGCTCCGTGGACGAATACAGCGACGGGTTCGTGGAAGCTGTCCATACGGTCGGGTCTAAGTTTTTCAAGACCCGTCGTACAGGTAGAAACAAAAAGCTCTCTGATCATACCCTCAAGCTTATGAAGGAGAGGCGTGAGATGATCCTGCAGTCTTCAGATGAGGTGTGCAAATACCGGCAGATCAATAGACAGATCTCTAAATCCTTGAAAAGAGACCTCCGCCGCTTTAATACCGAGCGTATTAAAGACGCGATTGAGCGAAATAAAGGCTCCAAGGTGTTTTCAAGGGATCTGTCTATTGGGCAGAGCCAGCTCACGAAACTGAAGACCGATGATGGCAGGATTGTATCCGCCAAACCGGAGCTTCTGAGGGAGATCGAGAGTTTCTATGGGCAGTTGTACACGTCAACCAGTAGACCCGTTGCGAATCTAGCAAACGACCCAAGAGCTAGATTGACCCGACACTATACCGAAGATATCCCGGACGTCAGCCTGTACGAGATTAGGATGGCTCTGAAACAGCTTAAAAACAACAAGGCGCCGGGTGATGACGGAATCACGGCTGAACTCCTGAAGGCGGGTGGAAAACCGGTCCTCAAGGCCCTTCAGAAGCTTTTTGATTCCGTCATACTCGAGGGCAAAACGCCACCGGCATGGTGCAGGGGTGTGGTGGTACTCTTCTTCAAGAAGGGCGACAATGCCCGGCTGAAGAACTATAGGCCCATCTCGCTTCTTAGCCATGTTTACAAGTTGTTTTCAAGAGTCATCACGAATCGTCTCGCGCGCAGGTTTGACGATTTCCAGCCTCCCGAACAAGCCGGATTCCGAAAAGGCTTTAGCACCGTAGACCACATACATACGCTGCGGCAGGTAATACAGAATACCGAAGAGTATAACTTGCCTCCCTGTTTAGCGTTTGTGGACTACGAGAAAGCCTTCGATTCGATCGAGACTTGGGCTGTACTGCAGTCTCTCCAACGGTGCCAGATCGACTACCGGTACATTGAGGTGTTGAAGTGTCT
The DNA here is from genome assembly GCA_949775005.1 of Orthosia gothica. Taxonomy (NCBI): domain Eukaryota; kingdom Metazoa; phylum Arthropoda; class Insecta; order Lepidoptera; family Noctuidae; genus Orthosia; species Orthosia gothica. Next base: position 15,581,264 of record OX459042.1, read on the forward strand.
GTACAAAAACGCCACCATGTCAGTCCGTCTTCAGGATCAGACCTCGAAACCAATCCTTCTCCAGCGCGGCGTAAGACATGGAGACGTAATTTCTCCGAAACTGTTCACTGCTGCGCTGGAGGACGTCTTCAAGGTTCTGGACTGGAAGGGGCTTGGCATCAACGTTAATGGCGAGTATATCACTCACCTTCGGTTTGCCGACGACATAGTGATTATGGCTGAGACCATGGAGAGCCTCAGTAAAATGCTCGATGACCTTAGTAGAGCTTCCGAAAGAGTGGGTCTTAAAATGAACATGGACAAAACCAAGGTCATGGTGAACGCCCATGTAACCCCCACTCCTATCAAGATCGGAGACTCTACACTTGAAGTTGTAGACGATTATGTTTACCTGGGACAAACGGTCCAGTTGGGTAGGTCCAACTTCGAGAAAGAGGTCAACCGTCGAATCCGACTCGGCTGGGCGGCGTTCGGGAAGTTGCGTGGTATCTTCTCGTCCAATTTACCGCAGTGTCTCAAGACAAAAGTCTATGACCAGTGTGTGTTGCCAGTGATCACCTATGGGACCGAGACGTGGTCGCTCACAATAGGCCTTATCAGAAAGCTTAAAGTCACCCAAAGGGCAATGGAGAGGGCTATGCTCGGAATTTCCTTGCGTGATCACGTCAGAAATGATGATATCCGCAGGAGAACCAAAGTTACCGACATAGCCCGAAGAATTGCCAAACTTAAGTGGCAGTGGGCAGGGCACATTGCTCGCAGAACGGATGGCCGATGGGGCCGAAAAGTTCTGGAGTGGCGACCGCGAACTGGAAGACGATACGTTGGAAGGCCTCCCACTAGGTGGACCGATGACCTGGTTAAGGTTGCGGGAAGGCGCTGGATGCGAGACGCACGGGATGTGTCAATGTGGCGACGCCTGGGGGAGGCCTATGTCCAGCAGTGGACGTCTTTCGGCTGAAATGATGATGATGATGAGGAATACTATTCGGACCTTTTGCAATAATGCCCTAAATTTAGGTAGACAATTAAATTAATTTTAAATCTTTTTGATATCATTTGAAAGTTAACAAAATATTGCTACGTAACGATTGGGCAATTCGATACTTATGGTCAATGAATTATTCCAATAGCGAGCAAAGCGAGCTTGGGAGCTTAGGGCATCCTGACACGGACAAATTAGGCTCGAAGGGGATGACGGGAGTTGAAGTGAGCGAACTCAGCTCCTAAGTAATAATAAGTGATGGGCATTATTCAGAAAGCCCAGTCAACTTAAATTAAATTATTTCAATAGTTAGAAATAATCAAGTTAACCAGTATGAGTACGCAATATGCTAAATATTGCCTACTCATATTGGGCATTTTTCAAATTGTCTGGTTATTTTGAATAATGCCGTATATACACTTGGTCCATATACATTTTGTAACTTTATTTTTGTCAATCATAAAGTGCATAGGTTAAGTGCTTTTAATGCCTAAACTGAAGTTACAAGGTTATTTTTCTCGTTAGTGCAACCTTCATCTTTAGTTAGGTGTGTTATGTATCACAAATTACAAATGTTTTTATTTTTGCATTACAAAAGAACATTTATCACAATTAAATGTTCTTTTGTAATGCATTAGGATAATTACGAAGGTATAGTATCAGGTATAGCAGTATTATTACAGTTTTTTTGGATATTATTGACATGGAACACATAATCTGTTCCTTTGATTCGTTCTTATTTTACCCGACTATAACAACTACATACGTTAAGGTACATATCATTTGCGCTTAATTAACCAATACAGAAAACATTAACAAACGTACCTAAATAACATTCTCCTACCCTCGTGTTAACACATAACATCGTAATGCCAACGTACATACCACCCATTGCATAAGAAGTAAGGGGGGATGTCTTCCGCGTGCCCGGCCGAAGCCAGGAAGCCAGCACTAGCCAAAGCGAAGGAAGCCAATCAGAACCCGCGATGTGAACATAACTGTAAATTACTGGCACAGGGATCACGACACGAACTACTTTCAATATACTTTACTTTCCATTTGCAAAGGGATATCCCTACACAAATCCGAGATAACAAGTGCTTTCTTTTTCGAATTGACAAGGAGGCGTACCAATAGGATTGCATGCAGTCATGTAGCCAAGAGCTTATTATCTAAGCTAATATTATAAAGATTGGCCGGAGAATTCGAAAAATTGGGATGAGTGAAAGGCTATGGGGGAGACAGAGCGAGACCGCGGGAAACAGCTACTCGTACAGACAAGCTGTTTCTCACAGGATTCGCTCCGTGGCCAGCTCGCAGGTAAGGTGTATTTCCGGGATATCTATACTGACAGTTAAACAATATTCGTGTTTAGTTCAGTACTTCCAGACATTATATACAAGTACCTGGGCGACCGATCTCTGCTCGGGTGAAAAATGAGAAAACTATGTTTTTTAACAATGAAACCTAGCTATATCGATTTATCGCCTCCGAAACCCCCTGCATACTAAATTTCATGAAAATCGTTGGAGCCCTTTCCGAGATTCAGATTATATATATACAAGAATTTCTCATTTAAAGGTATTAGATTAGATATCACCTCTATTATATATAACTACCTGTTTCCCGTGGCTTCGCTCGCGTGGGCCCACCCCACAGGACCCGTTTTCGGGATTAAAAAATAGCCTATGTCACTCAGGAATAATGTAGCTTTCTAATAGTGAAAGAATTTTTTAAATCGGTCCAGTAGTTTCAGAGCCTATTTGGTACAAACTACATACAAACAAAAAAATCTTTCCTCTTTTATTTAACCTATATTGGGTGAAGGTTTCCCCCATAGCCTGCCACTCTGTCCGATTTTTCGCCTTCTCCGGCCAATCTTTATAGACTTAACCTAAATAATAAGTTCTTGGCCACATGCCTCTTTGCTGGTAACAAAACTGAATTATTCAATCCTGTAGGTAGACATGCCTTCTTGTCACTTCGAATAAGTATAAGCAGTTGTTGATAATATGAATTCCTGCATCTTAAACGAAAGCAAATAGTGACGAATAGAATAATTTTAATAACAAATAACATCCGTGATCGTGTGTAGTTTTATTAGTCATCGATGGGATCATCACGTTTTAGTGCCTACATAGGCAGCAGACTAATAACATAGTACATTATTTACAGCATCATGAATATTTCCATGTTAGTTACTAGGCTAGACTTATATTAGGTCCTAGCTCACCGTCCGATAAGGACCAGGAGTCCCGAGTAATCGAGTCGACGGACGGCGCGTAGTGTTCCACGTGCGCCTTAAAGAGATTATTATTACCACTATTCTTAATTTAATAATAAACTGGATGAACGAACACAACCTTGAAATCAACTTTACAAAAACCAAATTAATTACTTTCTACCCCCGGCAAAAAAACCAAATTAATTTGAACTTTACATACAATCAACAAAAAATAGAAGTAGTTAACGATTTCACTCTCCTAGGGTTGACAATAGACACACATACATATAAATTGGAAAACCCTCATACAGAAAGTTAAATCGAAAATTTCAAAGTTTTCATATGCCCTACGTGAAATAAAAAAAACTACCAATCTACAAACCGCACTAGTGACATACTACGCATATGCCCACTCTTGGTTAAGCTATGGCGTAATATTATGGGGAAATAGCACGGACACTCCCTCCCTATTCATCCTACAAAAAAAGCTGATAAGAATAATAACTAACATAGAACAGACAGATAGTTGCAAACCTTACTTTAAGAAACATAAAATCCTCACCTTAGTTAATATTTATATACTAGAATTATGTAAACTATTCCGCAAATACCCAGAGTCTTACAGCACACGGGAAGACATACAAAAAAATTATTCGTTGCGCCATAAAAACAGACTAGATCTACCCTCCTCCCGCCTCAAATTACACTCTTCCAGTCCGTATGCTATGTCGATAAAAAGATATAACAAATTACCGGAATACATAAAACAAGTAAGCAAAACCAATATTTTTATTAATAAATTAAAACAATTCTTAATTAGTAAAAGCTATTACACAATTGACGAATATCTGACAGACAAATTAAAGTAAAAATAATGACAACTGTTAACAAAAAAAAATTAAAATGACATTAATAAATAATTGACTTAAATATATAATATGGACATTTTAAATTTTATTATGTATTAATTTTATTCAATATAAACTATCTAAATCAAATATACTTATTGTACTATAAAAACTTAAACGAATAATTAATATTTAAGATTAATATTAAATTTGACATGAAAATAAAAAGATTTACGTATTAGTACATTAAACAAAACAAATAGAAAGGGAATAGATAGCTAAAATGTTAATAGATAAGGAAAATATTTTTATTTGTAATAATATTCAGCGCTATTCCTCTCTCCTAGACACTGACTGTATCTAGAATGTTGCTGTGCCCGACAGGGTTCATAATTGTTTCTGTAACTTATATTTACCACCTGTGTGTACATTATGGATGCAATAAATTTAATTTGAATTTGAGATGTCAGCAAAAACTACTGATGGGGTCCACTAGGGCCTATGCCTGTCTTGGTCGCGGAATCATTAGAAAGAATGTTACTGCGGCCCTGGAACAAGCAATTGAAGGAACACGGGTGGGTTTTAGTCAGTAAAAGTCTGACACGCCCTTCCGCTTCACCCAGAGCGGGAGAAATCATTGGGTGAATTCACAAAGCAAAAAATAAAATAAAAAAAGGCTTATTAGGTCCGTTACGGGGTTTACGGGTTACTTTTATTTAAATATCGTCTAAAATGGGCCCATGCAACTTTAGATAAACCTTGATGTCTATTCTGGTTTTGGAGCAAATAAGCTTTCATGACTAAAAAAAATTCGGAGGAGGAATACTACTTTACTTGAAGTGTCTTTTTGCTAGTCTACATGCAATCCAGTTTATTAGTAACCATTACCATTATTCTCTTATCCTATATATATATATATTTGGGGTCAGCGCAACATGTCTTGTAAGTTCTATTCTTGTATATAAGTTACTAATTTAATGAAAAATGTTTGTTCCCAGATCCTCAAAGCATGCGACGGCTTTACTTGACAGACAGAAATCTTCGCGTAATGCTGTGGTGTATTCTTCTCGGCCTGCAGCCAGCCTTCGCTGGTATCCTGGACCCCTTCAACTGGGCGCGTTCAGACCGCATAGAGGTCAACATTCCCTGGTTACCATGTATGTTTATTCTTGTATTTTCAACGTATCATAAAATTAATTCACGTTCCAAAAGAACCTACAACAATCAATTCAGTTTCCACACTACATTTAGTATTGAATATATATTACTCTATGGCATTTTGTATTCCGATTGTAATTATTTTTTTGTCATTTCAGTTGAAAATGAAACAAGGTGCTATGATGAGCTAGGATGCCTGAACATCACAAGGAGCTGGTACCATCTTATTCACAGACCCTTCAATGTTTTCCCGCTGCCGAGAGTTGTCATCAATACTAGGTAAAATATAATGTCCCATTCATCCAAACACGGATCTAATAACTGCTCATCATAATAAACGTAATCTATAGCTGTCATAAACTGGTACTTCTATTGAATCGTCGGCACTGGTAGGTAAAGAAACGGTACACGGTTCGTCATTGCAAATTTTGCGTCACGTTATTGCATAGATTTCACCTAAATCAATCTTTTGTCATTTAACTACAGAGAAATTTCAATTTCAGGTTCATTTTATACACAAAAAAGAACCCAACTGACGGACAATTGTTAAATGTGAACGTGAACAAAACTATAGTGAAGTCCAATTTCAATCCGAAGAGACTTACAAAGATGATTATTCACGGATTCATCGATACACCACTCTCAAATTGGGTAACTATAAAATTACTATTTATGACCATAATAAACGTTATTTAAGCAAACATTCAGTGAATTAACCTTAATGTTTTATCATTCAGGTCAGTGAAATGAAAGATGAGCTCGTGAAAGCAGGCGATTTCAATGTTGTTATAGTAGACTGGGCCGGTGGGAGTCTACCACTGTACACTCAAGCTACAGCCAACACCAGGCTTGTAGGTCTTGAAGTAGCACATTTTATCAAAACTTTACAGGTAAATTCCTCATTCTACAAAAATCAATAGATACTAAAAATTATTGGGTTTATAAAATGTAAATAATATTACAGAAAGATCACGGAGTAGATCCGTTGGATGTCCACATCATAGGCCACTCCTTAGGAGCTCACACGGCAGGTTACGCAGGCGAAAGAATACAGGTAAGTGCAAACCACTGTAACATTCCTCGCTAAATCGTACGTTACATGATGTTACGTATATCGTTTTCATATTTTCTTTGATTCAGCCTCTCGTTCCATAGGGCTTAGGAAGAATTACAGGATTGGATCCAGCTGAACCGTACTTCCAAGGAATGCCGACGCATGTACGACTAGACCCCACTGACGCGCAACTCGTCGACGTCATTCACACTGACGGAAAAAGCATTTTCCTTTTAGGTAATGCCTTGGACGTAACTCTGTGTATATTAGTGATACTGCACGTATGCTTCTTATAATCTACACGCACTATCGTATTCATGTACATTTGTTCAACACGAAATAATATGACGTTTGTTGTTAACATGATTAAGCTTCGTCGCTTTACCATCTAATCATACTACTAACCCTTATTTATATATGTTATATGTATTTATTATGTAAATATGTATCATACGCTTGTTTGCTTTTCGTTTTCATCATTCATTTGTATAGTATATCTGAATATTTATATATCGCGTGATATGGTAACTAATTAATCAACGGTTTATTTCACACGTGCGACAGATTTTGTGTTTATGGCAGGATATGGAATGTCACAACCTGTTGGCCATTTGGATTTCTATCCGAACAATGGGAAGGAGCAGCCAGGATGTGACCTCACTGAAGGACCACTCGTACCGCTGACGCTTGTCAAGCAAGGACTCGAAGAAGCTTCCAGGGTCCTAGTAGCTTGCAACCATGTCAGAGCCATTAAACTTTTTACTGAATCTATCAATGGAAAGTGTTCCTATATAGGTGAGAAAACTGCCTGCATGAGTCGATTATTTACCTATTTTATTTATTTATTACACCTATGATTACATGACTTGTGCAATGGGCTGTCTTATTGCTCTCCGCACTCTATTTATCTTTCGGTATGTAAACCTAATTATTTATATTATATATTAATGTTTTTTCGTATGGCTTAATGAACTCTTTAATTTTATCAGAGTTACCTAAAGTTGTTAATATTTTTAGGACACCAGTGCCCGTCCTACCAGCATTTTCAGACAGGAAAATGTTTCCATTGCGGTCACGGTTGTGCAATTATGGGGTATGTTGCTATTTCCAAATCGGTAGCTTTTGAAGTAGGACTCTTTTTCATCTCACGTTTAATAATGTCCTAGATTCCATGCAGACAGTTCTCCCGGTCTGATCACGAACAAGAATAATCAGTCGGAGAATGAGGTATTTCCATCTGAGGAGCACGATACGATAGGAGCCAGGTATTACCTCAGCACTGGGAAGGACCTGCCGTATTGTCGTAAGTATTATTATTGTGTCTACAAATGTGGTGTAGGATCAAGACAAGTCTTTATTGAAAATTAATCCAACAGTGGCCTTCTGCAGACCATGCATAATTGGCTAGGCTTTGGACATTTACGTCGCTGCGCAATGGTTGTTCATTAGCAAGGGTTCAACACGACTAGATGGGGTTGACCCCTGAGAAAACTACTCATTACAACATGCGTCTAAAATGAGGTTCCTCTCTCCCTAATCACAGCGTGTGGCTGATTGCTTCCAACCTCACGTTACAACACAATACTTACCAAATTAGAATGCGGTTTAGTCATATGACATTTGCTTATGGAGAGAGTCTAGAACTGGTACAGTAATACAGTTTGAATATTATGCAAAACAGCTCCTTTGTAGCAGCAGCATCATTAAGCCCATGTCTACAATATATATTGATTAATCGTCTTGAAGTCTTGAAGTCTTTGCAAGGCGAAGAGGTCATGTTTACGTATTTTTGACTTTTCTAATGCCATCTTTTCAAAAGATATTCTTCCGTCAGTCCGTACAGTATTTGGTTCACGACTACGAGAAATGGATAGCGGGTTACAGCTGAATTTACTACATTTATTTATTTAAATAATAGATAGATTGTTATTTTCTATTTCAGAACGACACTACAGAGTGGCCATCCAATTGGCAAATCCCAAAGGTGCAGAATCGTGGGTGCAGGTACTTACGCTCATTTAACGAGTTACATTTTAATGCTTGGAAGACGCAAATGGAGACAAAACCATAGAAAATGCCTTCATATAATAAATTTTTCGATCAACAGGGTTTCCTGAAAGTAACTTTGATGTCAGACAGAGGAGTGATTCGGGGAATGGACCTGACACCAAATAACTACGTAAAGTAAGCAGACTCTACAACATAAATTAATTTGCGTTTTACACTTAACGGAAAAATTTCATTAAACAACCCTTCAATTCTTAATTTTCAGATTAGAGCACGGCACTTCTTACACCATAGTAGTCACCCATCCCATGGACTTGGGTGGAAAAGTTAGAAAGGTAATATTTTTTGTTTTTTACTATATACTTCAGGTTTACTTTCCCTGGCCAAGAATCACATTATGATTCCTCGCGCTTCTGGAATCCCATGTAAGAGTTTAGACGAATTTGATACTCAATAACTTATTTTATTTCAGGTGGAGTTATCGTGGGAGTACGACATGAATGTACTGGAGCCGCGATCTCTGTGTATACTGTGGTGTAATGACCGCCTCTACGTCAAGTCAGTCCTCGTCGACCAAATGGAACTGCCAAGCAGAGGGTAAGACGGTCTTTCACATTCTCATAAAATATAGCAGTTATTATTTAGAATTTGGAAAGATGGTAACTTGAAGCCGGACCTGGGGCTGTCCATATATCTACTATTACGAAGTTATTACAGGATGAATAGCACTATGCCTTTTTACCCGACTGCCGAACGAGGGTAATGTGTTTATCAGTCTATGTACGTATGTTAGTTCCTATATGGCGTTCTAGAGACCAAACGCGTTGGCCGGTTTTGGTGATTCTTACGTCAATGGATTCGTCTTAACCTTGCGAATGTCACTGGCTACATTCAAATAGAAAAATAGCGCTTTTTTTTTTCCTGATCCGTCACAGTTTTATGCAGTCGGAGGATACATCTAGTTTTGGTCAGCCAGCTCGCGAATATGTATCCTCCGACTGCACAGCATGATTTTCTTCTTGTTTACGTCTTTTTAGTTCGCTTCTTAAGCAGTCGGGTTTTTTGATTTTTTTATTTAACTTTTTTTCTCAATGGTATTGTATGTATTGTATGTGCCCGTCATAGTAGGTAACAGTAGTTAAACTGAGAGAGTATAATTCTAATATTTATTTACGTTATTACAGGAAGCGTAACGTTGACTTCAGCACAAAGTTGTGTACGCCGAAACGTGAGTTTGCTGAAATCCCCAACCGGGGCTCTGCCAGTTTCTACGACAACTGCGGCAGGTAGCTGTGCCATAAACAAATCCTAGGCATTCCACTATAGACTTTATTACAGTCTATTTACATAGACTCTGAGAGAAAGCTTTAAATGAAAAGTGGTCGAAGTAACGAAATGGAAATGTTCGTTAAAATGGAATTATCGGTGAAACTTTTCAAACGTGAATTTGTTACAGGGTGAACATTTAGCTGCGTTTATTTAAATTATGAACACTTGTGTTCTATTAGAAATAGATTTACCGACACGTGCTAAATTTTGGATCTTGTTCTGTACGACAGTTTAACTGTTTATTAAATACTCAATTAAGATAAAATGTTGTAAATAGTCTACGCATTTGAACAAAGAATATTTCGAGTTTATTTTAATGAAATGTTGAATTTTAATATTATGTTACTTTCAGATATTTATAATATTGTTATATTGTTACAACAATCTCAGTAACTGACTGAACATAACTTTGTATAATATTAAGTTTAGTGGAATACTCAAGCTTTTTGTAATATAGGTAGTTAGAAAGTAGTAAAAGCTATTGTAAATATTTAAATTTTGTATTTATATTTTTGTAAGTTTGATGGCGAATTGACCAACATTGAAATATTCGCTGTTTCGACATTTGAACACTTGTTACATGTAGGTAACAGTGTTGTAATGATATAAGAATTTGTCGGCTGCTGGCTTATGGACATCGTCCTTAAAAGGGTCAGACAAAGATCTGCCTCTACCTGTTTTGTTTAGAAAACATTTCGTAAAACAGGGACCAACTTCAAGTGATCAATCTACTTTTATCTTGATAAATATGTTTCTGTAAAATAGTAATATCGACCCTTAAGTAAAATCTCTAATCTAATCATTACCTTAGCGTAAACTGTTAACAAAAATATTAGTACAACTTATTTTAACTCCATACCTAGGTACTTTAATTAAACCTAGATATTAATGAAATTGGTTCTGTGTTTAAGATTTGTAACCAGGGTACTTACTGTACCTAACTGTACAAATGTTCTTATAGTTTAAGTACATAGGTATTAAACAACCTTTTGTACCTATGTAAATACAATCAAATTTGATACCAGTTGTAAATTTTAAAAAACACAATATTACTTGCTACGTTGTCTATATCATCAAATAAAACAGCACAAATTCTAAAATAAAAATGGTTTCTTTTTACTAGATTTTATTTTATTTTTCCAAAATTGATTTTACTGCGCCATCTCACCTCTATGCGGAGTGCTATGCTGCTTGGTTTTCAACAACAAAATAAGTCACCAAAAGTTTTTCTCAAACATGCTTGGAAATTTGAGCATTATATTGACAACCTTCTTCGAGATAAATCGAAATTGCTGAACTGCCCAAATACATGCGAGCAGTGGCCGGCAAAAGAAGTATGAAAATCACTTTTCTCAAAAATGGTATGTAATGTTGACATAACATCTCTAAAAAGTATCCAGAAAGTGAACTCTACCGGAGACTATTCACAACTGTCCGGTAAGAAGCGAGATTTTAAATTTGGAATCTCCTACTGTCCAGTAAGTAAGTATGTAATTTACTTACTGGACACTTGGTCATCCTTCATCCCTTTTTTTTTTTATGGCTTCGCACGGTTTAGGTCATCCTCTTTAGATCTGCTTAGAAAAAAAAAACATAGTACCAGACACAGATTAGAGTTTAGCCATTATAACATGGTTAGAGGGAGGCTCCAAATATATATCTATCTCTTTTTGGTATGACATTTTATGAGATACATAATATATTTTGGAGCCTTAAACATCCATTTTATTGTCTGTGACACTTTTTTTTTTTTTTTTTTTATGGGTCTGTGACACATAACGCGACGCAGAAAAAGTATGCACGTTGCGTTTTGTACTTAGTAATGTTGTAGAAGTATAGTGTGGGATTTTATGTTTGTATTTAGTCATTTCAGTTTATAAATCATGTTGGATTAAAGAGTCCGTTAATCAAGATGTACAACAAACAAATATAAATGCCCCCGGTAAATCGATCACAATATCTATCAGTAATTGCCCTAATATGAATGTAACCTTCAATATTAATTAAACGAATTTGTTGTTAAACTTTCTTTCATTTTTGAGAAAAGCATTATACAAACCTCAACCAGTAAGAAAGCCATCCTGGCCTCGTATATAACCGGACCTCACCTGCGGTTCGGTCCGGTTAACTCATACTCGGCCAGGAAGGCTTACTTACTGGATTCTGCTGTAATGTACTATTACGTCGAGTTTAGCGGCCAAATAAATTACATAGTAAACTCATATCTGTCGTGTAATTTAAAAATGGAACGATCTTTTACTCCGAAACATAGCAACCAAGGAGGTAACTTATCAATGGTTTTATTTAAATTTCGAACTGGCTTGCATATAGAAAGCATCTTTATGGGTACCCTCCGTCTCCTTGTCGGACTCCTACTAATAAAACCCTATATTTTCACCACTACCATGAGACCCCAATGCAGAGATAAATTAGAGAAGTTCGTGGCTAAGTAATACAATAACGGCCATTCCTGTGGCTACTACTTAGGTACCTACTTCTACTAGTTGGGAGGTCGTGAATGGCGGATTCCAATATATATTTTATCATAAAATAATCTCGTAATACGCATCATCATCATCATTTCAGCCGAAAGACGTCCACAGCTGGACATAGGCCTCCCCCCGGCGTCGCCACATTGACCAATCCCTTGCGTCTCGTAATAGGCTTGTCAAGTAATAATTATTATACAGATGTATTCAATGTAAGCACAATATGAACCAAGTAATCAACACGATGGCGGAGGGCATAAAGAATAGAATAGATGCAGACAGAGATATAGACAACATACAGTAACCATAGACTAACTTGATCAATCTCTAATTAGATACAATCTAATACATGATATTGGAATACTACTATTTCAACACTACTTAGATAGGCAGTCACTCCATGTAAATTACTGGTATTCAGATGCATCCGGTTAGTTACTTATTAGGTCCAATAATAATTATTGCTAGACTCAAAGCTTGTGCTCTTTTCCCCAGCCAGGCACGGATAAATTGTAGTTATCCATTGGAAGAGGAGCCAGCCTAGCGAGCATGGGCGTACCCGAGACATTTGTAACAAGACATGATAAATTATGTCATGTCGTACAATTTGTCTTAAATGCTAGCACGGGTCATACTTGTGACATATTTTAAAGGCGCAACATGCCTTTCTTGTTGCTGCCCGGCGAGCACGGCCTACTGTGACATCGCTTGAGTCACACATTTCATCGCAGTTTGGGCGATAACACCATTTTGTCCTAAATAATAGCACCGGCGGCGTGAGAAAATTTCCTGACGTTTGTTTGGGACTCATCGGGGCTTAATTGCTAATACGGGCGCACCCATTTTGTCACAAATGTCACATTTTGACAGATGATTTAGAAAAATGTATCACTTTCGTTCGGAGGTGGTGATAAAATTTTATAGTTGAAAAAAAAAAAAATTGCCTTCTAATTACTGCACCAAATGGCAATAAATTCATTTTGTGTGTATGGTGATCAATGCTTATTAATTAATTGAATTGTTACAGGATTATTAATCAATTTTGTGAAAGGGTAAAGGTATTAGAATCGCAATGTTATGTTAACTACTTGAGCTTAACTGAAAAATCTATTAAAGAGAACCCTAAATATTTTTGGACCTTCGTTAAAAAACGACACAACTCAAATGCAGTGCCGAGCACTTTAAATTATAATAACGAAGCGTTGCGTACCGGAGAAACAATATGCGAAGCGTTTTCTACATACTTCCATTCTACATTTCTAGATACTAGCCCTGGTCATGGAATTTCTTCACCTACTTTTTCTACTGAATCTTCCTGCCTATCTGATATATGTAGCATTGTAGTGAACGTTGAGGAGGTTTCTAAATTGCTTCGCAAGTTGGATACTTCTAAAGCGGCTGGCCCGGATAATATTTCATCCAAATTTCTTGTACGATGTTCGACTTCGATTGCCCAACCTATCTCGATTCTCTTCAGGAAATCCTTAGATACTTGTATTGTACCTGAACTTTGGAAATCGGCTTTCATAACGCCTATTCACAAAAAAGGAGTAAAAACCGAAATTGTAAACTACAGGCCGATATCCAAGCTCTGTATTGTGGCAAAAATCTTCGAAAGGATCATCTATAACCAGGTGTATAGTGCTCTTAGAAATTCGTTTAGCTCCTTTCAACATGGTTTTTTGAAGGGTAGGTCTACCGTCACCAGCTTAATACTACTCAATGACTTTATCACTGACGCCATGGATAACGGTGGGCAGGTTGATGTCGTTTATACTGATTACAGTAAAGCTTTTGATCGAATTGATCATGAGATCTTATTATCTAAGTTATATGGCATGGGAATACGAGGCGATTTACTCAGATGGTTTTCTTCTTATCTGGAGAACAGGTCCCAAGCAGTAGTTTTAAGCAATTATATGTCTGGTTGGGTGCCTGTCCCCAGTGGGGTGCCCCAGGGTTCATTGCTCGGCCCATTACTTTTCATTATCTACATAAACGACATCAACTCTTGCTTGCTTTCATCCAGGCTGTTGTGTTTTGCTGACGATATGAAAATCTATGCCACAATATCATCACATGCGGACGCGATTGCACTTCAGGATGATTTACGTCGTCTGGAGGCTTATTGTCGTGGGAGTAAGCTTGATCTTAACCCTGCTAAATGCTCGATTCTAACGTACTCTCGAAAGCGCGCAATTATACCTTCATCGTATATCCTGGGTGATCAAGTACTACCTAGAATGAATTGCATCCGAGATCTGGGGGTATATCATGATTCTAAGCTTACGTTTGAATTTCATATCAATGCCATAGTCGCTAAAGCATCTAAAGCACTAGGTTTCATAATGCGGCTATCCAAGTGCTTCACTCAAGCCAAAACTTTAAAAATTCTATACTGTACTTTTGTTAGAAGCAACTTGGAATATGCGTCTGAAATCTGGAATCCATGTTATCACAAGTACATTGATCGTATAGAGAGCATTCAGAAAAGGTTCATCAAGTATTTGTGTTATCATCAGAAAGTGCCCTACCGGTCTGAAGATTACCTCAATCTCTGCAAGAAGTATCATATATTACCCCTAATTAATCGGCGAGCAGTCTCCGACAGCACTACATTATTTAAAATTTTCAATAATTCTATCAATAACTCCGATATTCTATCCAAATTTTATTTTAACGTTCCTGGAAGGTCAAAGCGATGGTACGCACCGTTGCGTGTTCCATCTGCTTCTACGAACTACAGGCAAAATTCATTTATAGTGCGTGCAAGTAGAAACTTTAATGACATTTGTAAGCGGCATGATTTTGATCCTTTCATAACGGGTGTGTCCTCGGCCAGAAGGTGCCTGAGCCTTGGCTTTTTTAATTAGGATTTTGTATGTTCAGGTTTTTATCATTGTATGGTTTATGAAATGTTAATTTACTTTGAGCTTGCATGCTATACTGCTTTGTTTTTTTTGGTAGCTATGTTGTGTTGTTCACACTCTTTCTTTCCAATCTATTTTTAGAAGTGATGACTTTTAATTGGCTGTCAGTCTCACGTACTAATTTATATTCTGTTTTTTTTAGCTGTAAGTCGTCCATGATTGTTAAATAAATTAAATAAATTAAATTATAAATTTTATATTATTACTTTCTCATAATATTTTTTTTTATTGTTGTTCTTATTTTTATTTTGTTTTTTTTTATAATTATTTTCTTTTATACCATATTCTTCTTACTTTCTACATTTTTAAATGTTTCTTAAATAAAAGCCCCATTAAACATTTAAAATAGAAAAATAGGGGCCCACCGGTATTGGTCCAAGCTATTATATTTTTTAGTAATTATTAAAATTTTCACAATAATTATATCTTTCTAACAAACACTTAATATGTTATCAAACAAACAAAGAAAAATAAAGTGTGTCGGGTCAAATATTAATTTGTTCCCAACAAAATTAAAAAGTTGTTTAGCTGTATGAACGGCATACTTTTATACGTATTATTTTATTTGGCCGTCTATTCAAATTATGTCGCACTATGAAGTCAACAGCAAGAAAAGCAAGTCGCGCCTGTAAACTATGTCACATGGTTGTCCCGTGCTAGCATTTAAGACAAATTGTAAGACATGACATATTTTATCATAACTTGTCATGACCGTAGTTCAAGTCGAAAACGAGGCAATTAAAAAAAAAAAAAACTTATATATCATGTTGGGATGCTGCTAACATGGGGATAGCAAAGGGGGGGGCTAAATTTTGGTTATTTTTTGCCTAGGACATACCGTTTTCGAGATATCATTTTGGAAATATAGAGCGTTTTATGCAAAATAAAATAAGATATGGAGGCCCATAATTCGAAAACAGTGCATCGTAGGGCTATGCTTCTCAGAACATAAATGGTTTTTATGGCCAAGGTTAAACCGAAACTGCAATAAAATTGGAAAATTTCCGAAAAAGAAAAAAATAAACGTCAAGAAGTTATGCCACAAGTCAATAAAATATCGCACGCCGCCATGGTAGCATTTAAGACAAAATGAGTTTATCGCCAAAACTGTGACTTAAGCGATGTCACAATAGGCCATGCTCGCCGGGCAGGAGTACATTCTTGCGTTCATGGAAAATACGATCCGAAAGTCGGCAAATTGAGTTTTTTTTTGTTAGAGCTAACTATAATAGCAAACATTAGCTGGTTGATAAAAATAAGTAGTATAACAGACTGAATCGTCAAGTAAGTATAATATAATATAATAATTTATTTGGCATAAAACATATTACAGGAAAACAAATGGTCATGAAACTCGGGTGTCCGTGGTAGGTAATGTGAACCGGCAGGTGCATGGTTTTTATTTTCTGATCGGATTTAATTTTAATTTAATTTAGATTTAATTTTGACATTATTTAATTGTATTTGTATTGTATATATATATACAATTAAATAATGTTAAATTAATTTTAATTTAATTTTGATTTAATTTTGACATTATTTAATTGTATTTGTATTGTATATATATATACAATTAAATAATGTCAAAATTAAATCTAAATTAAATTAAAATTAAATCCGATCAGAAAATAAAAACCAAAGTAACATTACGAAACCAAAATAGTAGATGTGATATGGTGTAGAGTGTGTAAGTGGGTGAGTGAGAGTGTATGAGTGTGATGTATGAAAGGTGGTGCCTATGGGTTTAAATTGGCTAAGCCAGAACCTGTAAAAGGTCTTCTGTTGCGGTGTATGATTGCTTGAGGAACCAATCCTGAACAAGAATTTTTAGATTGTGTAGATTAAGTTGATGCATGTTGCACGTTTTGTGTATTTTATTGTATAGGTACGTACGGACCAAGGAAAACAAAGAATCAACGGCTAAAGATTGTTTTCATAGTGACAGATGTGGCTACAAGGTGACGCGTGAGCGCTGGAGAGTACCTACTGTGTCAAGGAGTGTTGCTTGATGATGATCGCCAGAACAAACAACTGCCGTACAGTCAACACTTGGCAGTACCAGTTCGACCGTAGGAAATAGGTGAGGTTAAAAACAGCAAAGCTTGAGGACCGCTCTTTGGGCATGCTCAACCTTGATAAGGTTAGACTTGGCAGCACACCCCAAGTTGTAATAATTCAAAGCCGACTGACACATGAAAATGTAAATAAGCTTACGTGTACGGCTAGAGAGGTGTTCTATTTATTTTTTGAATGCAGGCCCGCCGCTAGCTATTGGAACACCCGTGTGCAATACCGATTATGCCGCCCCTGTTTATTTACGACTACCCACGCTGTGCTTGTCAGAAAGGCTGTTTATTGTTTTGTCATAAGGGTGTGATAAAAGAAAAGAATAATGAAGAAAAATATTTATTATTGTTTACTTAAGTATAAAACCGTATAAATTATTATCTACAGAAATCTAACTCTTCTCGCCTTTATATTTGCGAAATCTGCTATTAATGTTCTTGTATCCAAGCTGTCTAAAACTTCATGTTCAATTGAAACTATAACTTAATTACTTAACCTTTGTTGGAGCATTGTTGGTCTTATAGTTATTTATGAAACTGTTGTATAATAAGGGGTATTAAAACACGAATGTGGGTTTATCACACGAGGCGAAGCCGAGTGTGATAATAGTATCACATGAGTGTTTTATTACCTAATTATAACAGTTGCATACAAGACTTTATCTACACCCATGATATGAATCCTCTATAAAGGTTCTGAAACCATAGGGTATTAATACTTAGCGTACCTACTTTTCAGCATTGAATAGAAGGTCCATAGGGATGAAGATTTGAATTTTTCTGATAATTCTTGAAAATATACTAATAGCACATCTTCAGAAAATTATGTACTACTCAATGATATTCAAATAAACAGATATGTTATAAGAGCGCGCATTGTGAAGACTCGAATAGGAGACAATTGTATACTTTAGTCTTTAGTTTATGTCACGGATGGCGAAGAGCGATACGCTTTGTTGAAACAAAATCAAAATTAAAAAAATGTCATCGTGTGTATTTAGAAAGTGCACCAATTACAATACCAAATTACATAAAACAGAAGGGATCTCATACCATATGTAAGTACGTAATACACCTCAATTTACTAATTTATTTAATTTTTTTTCCTAATATTATGATATTTGGAGGTTACAAAAAGAAAAAACATTGGTGGTCAGAATAATGTTTGTTTTCACGCAAGTGACAAACACTAGCTGTCTCTTTTTTTCTTGTTGGTTTTATCTAGCCATCCCTTTCGACTTGTAGTGAAATGTCAGATGAATGAAAAGTGTGTATGTGTGCTGCCGCTGCTGCGCGGAACACTTTTTTCAATTGTTTTGTGAGTGTATAACGTATCTGTTTATTTGAATATCATTGGTACTACTCTTTGATATTTTCCAACTCATGAAATTTTGGTACGTCTTTTCATAATGTTCTCTCGACTTTTCTGGTAATAATTGGTTAGAAATGTCCTTTGCTGCATTAGAAATATCTGGTGGTGTGTTATCAAAGCTTGTATCACTCATTTTTGTAAACAATCTATTTATTTTTTCAATACTATTATTGAACAAAAATGGCGGGATACGACGTCAATTCAAAAAATCGAATAAGTTTTTTTTAAATTACGGCGCTGTAGTAGTGAAACAAACGCGCGTGCATGACAATGTTCTTTTTTTGAAATTCATAAAGATGCCATGAGAATGTGGCTGTTCGATGAGCGCGCGTGCATGACAATGTTCTTTTTTTGAAATTCATAAAGATGCCATGAGGATGTGGCTGTTCGATGAGTAAAAAAGGAGTTGCATTATGAAACTTGGTACAACATTAGAAAACCCGTTTGGATGATATTATGGTTACTATGACACTGGCTGTTTTAATGTTGGCAATAAGCTAACTGTTTCAAGAACTTTTATCTTAGAGCATTTAGAAATGCTCTTAGACTTTTATAGAGGATTCATAGCATGGGTGTCGATATAGTACATTACAGCAGAATCCAGTAAGTAAGCCTTCCTGGCCGAGTATGAGTTAACCGGACCGAACCGCAGGTGAGGTCCGGTTATATACGAGGCCAGGATGGCTTTCTTACTGGTTGAGGTTTGTATAATGCTTTTCTCAAAAATGAAAGAAAGTTTAACAACAAATTCGTTTAATTAATATTGAAGGTTACATTCATATTAGGGCAATTACTGATAGATATTGTGATCGATTTACCGGGGGCATTTATATTTGTTTGTTGTACATCTTGATTAACGGACTCTTTAATCCAACATGATTTATAAACTGAAATGACTAAATACAAACATAAAATCCCACACTATACTTCTACAACATTACTAAGTACAAAACGCAACGTGCATACTTTTTCTGCGTCGCGTTATGTGTCACAGACCCATAAAAAAAAAAAAAAAAAAAGTGTCACAGACAATAAAATGGATGTTTAAGGCTCCAAAATATATTATGTATCTCATAAAATGTCATACCAAAAAGAGATAGATATATATTTGGAGCCTCCCTCTAACCATGTTATAATGGCTAAACTCTAATCTGTGTCTGGTACTATGTTTTTTTTTTCTAAGCAGATCTAAAGAGGATGACCTAAACCGTGCGAAGCCATAAAAAAAAAAAGGGATGAAGGATGACCAAGTGTCCAGTAAGTAAATTACATACTTACTTACTGGACAGTAGGAGATTCCAAATTTAAAATCTCGCTTCTTACCGGACAGTTGTGAATAGTCTCCGGTAGAGTTCACTTTCTGGATACTTTTTAGAGATGTTATGTCAACATTACATACCATTTTTGAGAAAAAATAGTTAACCTACACTCATAACGTAATGTTCCAATTATGAATTCAAAAAGTATTGCATAAACACGTACTTTATATTCGTGGAAATGTAAAATTAAAACAAAAAACCATTACAGTGCAACATTTTCCTTCGATTTTGATTATTTATGTATTTTATTAGTTAGATAGTTTATTATCCAATTTTAATTATTGTTCATTTTTTATTTTTATTTTGGACTCCTACCACTGTTGTGTTCTTTTTAACCCAAAGGTTGACTGGTAGAGAATGCCTTGCTGCATTAAGTCCGCCTATGTATCACCATTGTACATGAAGTTTAAATAAATAAATAAAATAACTTTTTAATTTTTATAGCACACTTTTACTTTTTAATTTAATTTAATAATAATAATAAAAATCTTTATTTATCTCGACATCAAAATACAGTGACTATCATAATACGTAACCTTATATGGAGAAGGGTGTCTGAGATAGGTAAGGCCCTGTGTTACAGATTACAAGGGATAATTAACCATGAAATAATTTACGTGTAGTCTTTACAAAATCGAAATTTAAGATTAAAGAAGAATACAATTAAATTAAATTAAATGAAAATTAAGTTTAAAGAGAATCAAAATCAAAATCAAAGATAAATAAAATTTAAAATTCAGCGAAAAATATACACAAGAAGTATCTTATTCCCTGAAAAGTATGTAGGTATAGGCCTACCGGAATCTCATGGCAAAATTTGTTGTGTGCAATACTGGGGAAATTGGATTAAACGATCTTGATACTGTTTAATTTTTATTTATATCTTTAGTATTAATGAACATGAGGTACCTATATTATAGTAGTTACAGCGGATCTTTGTGTCTTTGAACTTGGTCCTGCCAACCATTGCGTAAGAAACAGTTTGTCATCGAGTATACTGCCTAGAGTAAGCGAGATAGGATGATGTGACATACATAAGCAAGTGAAAGAGACAGTTATACAATGCTAACTTCACCTTCAACATTGACACAAAAATAGCAACTGCGCGGGGTCTTGCAACCAATTCAGAGACACAAAGATCCACTGTGAGTATTATAGGTATGTGTATGAATAATGTTGTTATACATCGGGTTCTTAAATAGGAAAAATAAATCAATTGAATATTAATTTATGTACTAATTTATTATATATCATTTAAATCATACTAATAACTTAAAACTTCATTCAGAACTAGAAAACTAGAATACGATTCCATGAACTCCACTGGCATTTTAAAAACTTGTATCTTTATAGTTTTATGTCATCTCTCTCCATCAAAATGGTTCTTTTTCATTGGCATTTAACATATTCAAAACCAATCTCTTTATGTATAAAGTCTGTAAAAAATAATAAAATGTATCATGTAACTTATAGTCATTCATCATCATAAGTCTATATATACTTTTTTTTATGTAAGTTTTATGGCCTGGTTGCTAGGACCTTGTAGCCACGTCTTTGGAAAGAGTTTTGGATCTTATATTTATTTTTTAGTATGGTTTAGAATGCGGATGTAACAGATTCTAATGTTTTTTGGAGTATTTGGCAGCAAATTGTATCGAGTCAGTCGTCCCAGTAAGCTTTGCAGAGGCAGTCAATACTACAATAAAATACTCCGCTCTACTATCCCGAGATCGCTTCTGTCAACGATTTTACAAATTGTCCAGTTGCGTAGACAGTTGAGACACAAAATTACACCAATAATATATCACAATATCCACTAGGAATCAATTTGCAAATAATATTAACAGCCACTGAACTTCACTCGACAAAATCCCGGCAAAAACTCCCGTCTATATACACGTCCCACTGCAGGGAGCCGATTATTACTTAATATTTTTCTCACGTCAAAGATTCTCAATCTCCGTTAAAATCAATTTCTTGTCGAAGAATTAGTAACAGTTATATTACTGTTGCCATTTCCATCCGGCCATCATTCGATGTGCCCTGTGTATTAACCATATAATAGTAATGGAAAGAAATAAAAATTAAGTAAGAAAAATATAAAATAAACTAAAAGTATCAAAACAAGTCAGTCCAACTTACCGGTCCACTCTACGACGCACTTTAAAATCAAAGATTGAGTTTGATTTACGCCTTCTTTTTTCCTTATTTTATGATACACATTGAAAACAATATGTCTCGCTTGAGATCGAAGTGGATTTTTCGACATTTTCACAAAAATAACAAATTTTCAAGCTAATATCAAAAAAATTCAGCAGCGGTTGACACACCAAGTACTTTGATTTGACAGGTGACAATTGACATTGCCATATGAAAATCACAATTTAAAAAAAATAAAAAATGCCATGAGATTCTGGTAGACCTATTATTGGCAACAATTTATTGGCGCTTATGAGCTAGTGTCACTGTCTATGGATGCGCGCGCTGCGCTGTCATGGTGCAATGAAAATCTAAATTGCCCGCCATACTGCATATTTTTTCCGTTTCCACTTTTATTTAATTTCAACTGTATGAGTGAAGATAAAATAGTGTATGCAACGGCATATTAAAATACTCGCGTGTTAATAGAACCAAACCGAAGTTAATAGAAACCCACGCTCGTGTTTTAATAACCCATATTATATGACCATTGCATAAACATAAAACTACTATTTTAATATTTTTTTACTTTGAAAAGGTCCTTTCACCAGATGCAACTGAAACCGGCAATTTATGTAATATTCTAACCCCCAGTTTCCCAGCTCAAAATTATCGGCGAATGAATGTGACAAATTGTCAAGCACGCGTTATCTGCTGTGATTGGTTGAATGAATTTTCAACAGCCAATCACAGCAGATAACGCGCGCTTGACAATTTGTCACATTAATTCTCCGATAATTTTGAGCTGGGCAACTGGCGGTAAGCGCTATTGCTGTGTTCGGAAACGTTGAAATCAAGTCATTAGTAAAAAGATATAGAAATAGGGTTTGTGGATCATTAGACTGGTTTTCTAGAAAATGCTACTTTAAAAAAATGAGTTCACTGAACAAATGTACTTTCTTCATCTGAGGAACAAATCAATACCGTCAATGTTAAGTTCATGAGCCACATTGGTATATTCTTCTAACACCATTTCAAAGTGTTCATACGTGCGATATTTTGTGAAATTATCAATCAACATATTTAACAAATCTATGCAGATTTGATTATTCATTGTGGGGTTCTGCATCATTTTGCTCAGAGCAATCATTTCGTTTAAAATATCAAACCAAATTACGACCGAGCAAATAAATCTGTAATTTTGAATATTCAAACCAAGCGAAGCGAGCTTTGTGAGATGTAGTACAATCCCATTCCGACGAATTTTCAGATATTTCCAGCAAAGCATCAATTTTTTTTTCGAGATGATCGATTCTGCTAGACCATCGAGTGTCACATAAAGCTTTTAATTTTAAATCCGGTGAATGTTTGCAAATTATCGACCACCTTTTTGTAGATGATGAAAAGATAAAAAGCACAATTACAATTTATGAAAAAAGCCACGACGGATAAAAAGTAATTGAAAAAGGATAAATTAATTTAAAAACCCAAGAATATCCGTCGGGGGCTGCCATTGTATGAACTTATAGTAACGTGAATAATTGGAGATTTTTTAGCGCTATACTTACACCCTTAATGGGTAGGACGTGCCTGTACAGTG
Source organism: Orthosia gothica (assembly GCA_949775005.1). NCBI lineage: Eukaryota > Metazoa > Arthropoda > Insecta > Lepidoptera > Noctuidae > Orthosia > Orthosia gothica. Next base: position 15,604,784 of record OX459042.1, read on the forward strand.
GGGACCTTTAGAAGTTGATGATGATACTTATTTTTATTTACGATGAAATTTAAAATAGTGATGGCAGCCCCCGATGGATATTCTTGGAATTTTAATTATTTTATCTTTTTTCAATTACTTTTTAAACGTCGTGGCGATACTTAAAAAACCGGACTAGTAGTTTTGAAGGAAAAAGGTAACATGGATTTACACAAACAATGTTTGCTGCAGCCCCCCTAGTGAGTTGTGGTGGCAGAATTTATCAACGAAAGTTTTGTCTGTGGTTAATGTCGAGGTTTTGAGAGTGTTGACATTGACAGTAGATTTCAGTGCTGCCAACTTAGCGCTTTCAGCGCCAGATCTAGCGCTTTTTTTGTTCAATAGCGCGTTTTAGCGCCTAGCGCTAAATCTAGCGCTTTTTTAAACTCTGTAATTTCTTTAAAAAAAAGTAACTGCGCAAACTTTCAACTTCCCAACGACGTGTTGAAGAAAATTTAATCCACAGATAAATATAAATTCAAGTCCAAAACTGATCAAGACCAACTTTATTTCAGCCTCAAAAGCAATTTTAGTAGAATCAGACGATGATGAATTAATGAAATCCCTTTATTTTATAAAATGATTACATTAAAACGTCACGAATTTATTTTATTATTACTAAAAAAGTACTATAATGTGTGTAACTCTTTTATGGGACATAAAATTGAATATAAAAATAAAAAAACTGCGTTTATACATTTGTAGTCTCTTAATATTGGCCGTTTTGTTTGAATTTGGCGCCGAATTTGACCGATTTTTTGACAGCGACCATTTAGCGCGTTCTAGCGCTTTTTTAAAGAGCCAACAGCGCGTTTTTGCTTATACGAGTTGGCAGCACTGGTAGATTTTATCAAATGTCATCCTGACATTTAAGAAACTGTCAATATTTAATTTGTTTCTTTTCAATTTATAATCATCTGAAATCTTAAAATTCTATATTTAAGTAAATATTAAAATACCGGTAGATAAACTATGTGAATTGAGATTTTTCAATCAAGTATATTAAGTGAAAATGTCGTCACCAACCTCAAAGTTAGCTTTGACGCTTTCATGTTCGGTAACGATCGGAATTGTAGCCTATGTTCACTTAAAGCAACAATCAGATAGGTAATCCTCTAATTATTACTTGTATCAAGACACAATATTTACCGAATGGCAAATATTTCTTCAAGGTTCTATGACCTGTCTTAAAAAAGATTACTTGTGTTGTACAATGAACACATACATAAACCTATATTTTCCTTATCAATTACCTTATCATAGGATTATATCGAAGTTCTGGGTTTGATTAGAAATGTCTGTTAGGTTGTATTATTTTAAAAGCATTACAGAAAAAGAACTGTATAAGTAATAAATTCACTAAAACAGAAACACTGCTTTAACAGTAGCATTATGAAATTATAATATTATAAATTTTCAATAGGAATCTAAGTCAGGCGATTAATTTAATTAAATAATCTCATTGCAATTTTGTTTCAGGGAAAAAATGCATGAAGGTGTAATAAAGGATGTTGAACGACAACAAAGACGCAAAATAGAAAACTTGTACATACTAGAAAAACAAAATGAATTAACTAAGAAATTGAAAAAAGAATTGGGAAACTAGTCAATCAAATACATTACTCTGATTAAGACAATATTTATTATTTACAGAACTAATGTGAACTAAAATAACTAGATATTAGGTAATATTATAATGTTGAACTGAGTTATTGTTTTTTTTCTTTCAACCAAGCCTCTAGCATAACATCTTTAAGGTTAAGATTCACCCCTGTGGGATACTGTTTGTCAGCGTTGTCTGTCACACCATCTAGATTCAACTTCTCTTTAGCTACGGCAGCCAAAGATTCAAATGTTCGTGGTTCCCAGCAGGCTAAATCTGATAATGATTTACGGTCCAACATTATGTTAGCTCTGTCCAAGCCCTCCTTTAATATGTATGGTGTAATGTTGTGTTGTTCACAAGCAGCAGTGATTCTTGTCGACCAGAGATCAATCATATCTTCTTTCTTCAGCTTTCTAGCCTTAGTTGCATAAACTAAAGCTCTGTGTACATTACGTACTGCTACTGTGTAACAGTTTCTTCGACGACCAATATAATGCGCAGCAAGCTTAAAAATCCTTCTTTTTCTCCAAAATTCATCGGGACCTCGGGATCGGATCCAATTAGCAACCGTCAGGAATACCATTGTGCACTGAAATTATTGAGGTTATGTTGTGAATCGGTTGTTTTACTTAAATACGTGAAATACAACAAGTGAGTTTGTGTTTCTCGAGTAATCGCAAAGTTACTTGAAATATGAAAATTAAGATATACCTTTGGTTTTAAACCTAACACAAACGCAATCAATACGGAAACCGGAATATGCGGAATGAATAGCTGTCAGTGTCAATACTGTCAATGTCACAAATTATCAACTTCTTTCTCTCCACAGACTATAAATATTAGACACATAAGGCGGTCCACTGCTTCACCCACAGAACAGAAAAAACGCCTTCGCTTCACCCAAAGACCTTATACGTATTTTGGCTTCACCACATCGTTGTTTTTTTATATTTTTTTTATATTTAAGTTTTATGGCCTGGTTGCTAGGACCTTTTAGCCATTTTATTATTTCGCTGTTATTCTTTATTTTGCATTAGAATGCGGATGTAACAGATTCTAATGTTTTTTGGAGTATTTGGCAGCAAATTGTATCGAGTCAGTCTTCCCAGTAAGCTTTGCGGAGGCAGTCAATACTACAATAAAATACTCCGCTCCGCTATCCCGAGATCGCTTCTGTTAATGATTTCACAAATTGTCCAGTTGCGTAGACAGTTGAGACACAAAACTACACCAATAATATACCACAATATCCACTAGGAATCAATTTGCAAATAATATTAACAGCCACTGAACTTCACTCGACAAGATCCCGCCAAAAACTCCCACATCGTTGTCAGTGTGGTGAAGCCATAGATATATTTGCGTAGCAAAAAAAAATCTAAATCTATGGGTGAAGCAGTCGACCGCCTCGGTCACCATGGCTTATCCTGCAGTAGGAGCGCTGGCCGGATAGCACGGCACGCCAGCATTAATGACAGCATACGTCGGGCTCTTGTCACCGCCGGGGTGCCAGCTGTTTTAGAACCCAATGGCTTGGCACGCGACGATGGGAAGAGACCAGACGGGATGAGCATAATGCCTTGGAAGGTGGGTAGGCCTTTGGTGTGGGATGCAACATGTGTCGACACCCTTGCGCCATCCCATCTTCTTAGCACGGCGGGCTGTGCTGGGGCGGCTGCTGCCGGTGCAGAAAACCTCAAACGGCGCAAATATAACAACCTTATTGGGAGTTTTATGTTTGAGCCGTTTGGGGTTGAAACATTAGGTCCATGGGGTCCGAGTGCGCATCGACTTTTTCGAGAAATTAGTACAAAGCTCATCGACTCTTCACGTGACCAGAGGGCTGGCCTTTTCTTCGGCCAGAGAATCAGCATTGCCATCCAACGTGGCAATGCTGCCAGCGTTCTGGGCACGTTGCCCATTGACATCGATGTGGACGAATTTTTTGATGCACAATGAGGTCTTTTCCGTCTCCCTTTTGTATTTGTATATAGGTTTGTTTTTGTTTTTAGAATTTTCAATTGTATATATGTTAATAAAAGTTTTTTTAGACACAAATTACTTAGAGATACAGCCCGACCAACTTATCTGTGAAACGGACGTATTTGGAATGGGACGTGAGATCGGTTTTTGTTTATTTTTTAGTGAAATGGTGACGAACAGCGCCACTCATAATTCACAGTTAAGTTGGTCGGGCTGTACTATGTTTCTCTCATTTTTATTTTTTATTAATTATTTGTGGCTATGCTACTGGCTTGGTTCTAGAAAAGTCTTAATTTGAAGTTTTAACAGTTTACACACTGCTCTAGGTTAGGCTAGTGGGAACCCACCGGGGGGGGACCCAGGTGGGTTCCCGCATTGTCGAGGCAGGGGGCTCAGTAACCGTGGCTTGGTCACCCACGGTGAAGCGAAGAGGAACTCGAGGAGGGGCCGCTCGTCAGGGCTTTTGCCAATAAGCCGACGACGTAGCGGCTAACATGTAGGTTGTGGCGTTGCCTAGGCGACATCGCAACTGAGGCGGGCCGCGATGTGGTAAGGAAGGCATCGCGGCTGAGGGTTGGAGGCCGCGGCGGGAGAGGAGTGCCGGTATTGCGGTGCGCCGCTCTCCCTACCTTCCGCGGCCTAGGCGGCGTCGCCACCGTCTGATGGCGGACGCGGTGGGGCCGCAGGGGAAGATTAGTGTCGATATAGCGTTAGCCGCTCTCCCTATCCTCTGCGGCCGCTAAATGGTAGGTGGCGGGGCCATTGACCTTGACCGTCTGGCATCCACGACCGTCACGGGGTCGTCTGGCATCCATGTGCTGATTTGGTCCCTGGGGTGATCACGGCGTACGGTGTGTTCTGGTGTGCCGGTGATGGGGAGTACTCCCCCGAGGAGGGTCCGGTGACGGATAGCCGCGGCGGGTTCGCGGTGAGTACTAACGCGTGCCCGTGTTCCCGCCATGAGCGGCACAGAAGGACACCATGGAGTTTTACTCCCAGTTTCCCAGCTCAAAATCATCGGAGAATTAATGTGACAAATTGTCAAGCACGCGTTATCTGCTGTGATTGGCTGTTGAAACTTGATTCAACCAATCACAGCACATAACGCGTGCTTGACAATTTGTCACATTATTTCTCCGATAATTCTGAGCTGGGAAACTGGGGGTTAGTGGGTTAGAGTCCCACATAACTGCACTATCTCCCCGTGGTAGTGCAGTATGCATGAGCATTTCTCCACGCAAAAAAAAGAAAAAAGGTTAGGCTAGTCTAGGTTATAAATTAACTAAATAAATAAAAACTTATTAATAATCATCATCATCATCATCCTGCCCTTGTCCCATGTTACTTGGGGTCGGCGCAACACGTTTTCTTCTTCCATACCATCCTGTCCCGCGTCACTCCATCACTGACGCCCTTTTCTTTCATATCACTCCTCACACAGTCCATCCATCTTTTCTTTGGCCGTCCCCTCCCTCTTCATCCATTCACATCTGTATTCATAACTCTTTTAGTAACATGCGTTTCATCCTTCCTCATCACATGACCATACCGACAAACGGTTTCCTTTCAACTTTTCTGTTACTGGCGCCACTTTCAAACTACCTCTAATATACTCATTTCTCACTTTATCCATTCTCGTCACTCCGCACATCCATCTCAACATTCTCATTTCTGCTACATGCAATCTCTTTTCATCCATTTTTTTCACAGCCCAACATTCTGATTCATACAGTACGACAGGTCTAATCACGGACTTGTAAATTTTCCCCTTTAACTTGAGGGGCATCCGTGGGTCACAAGTTGTTCCAGTGACCTGTCGCCATTTCATCCATCCCGAGTTGATCCTGTGCGTTACGTCTCGGTCTACCTCGCCATCCCCTTGGACAAGCGACCCTAGGTACCGGAAGTCGGAGCATTTCGGTATGGGTGTTCCAGCAAGAGCTATAGGCACGGAACTGGAGAGACCGCCAAAATCGCAGAAATGGTATTCAGTTTTAGTTCTGCTCAATTTCAAGCCAACACTCTCCAGTCTGTGCCACCACACCTCCAATCTGCTCTGAACCTCTAGGCCACTCTCGGCGACCAGCACAATGTCATCGGCAAACAGCATACACCAGGGTGCCTCTTCCTGTATGTCGAGACGTCAGAGCGTCCATTATCATCAGGAAGAGGTAAGGACTGAGAGCCGACCCTTGGTGCAAGCCGACTGCCACACTGAAGCTGCCAGTAGTGCCCACTGTAGATCGGACTTGGGTACTGCATAGGGCATGTAATATCGGAAGTTTTTCGATTCCGATATTAGTTTCTGATATTAGATCTCAATATCGGAATTCCGATATCAATATCGGAATTGCGCACTTTAGTTAAATATCGCATTTTTATTTGTTGATTGCTTAAATTCGGTATGAGGTTGGATTAAACATAAATTAAAACAAAAAAAAAATTGCGGACTCAAAGGTTTTGTTAGTATTACAAAGTACATAAAAACTATTGCAAAAAAAAAACACAAAATCAAAAAAAACGTTTATACCACGACATATCGCTAATCACCAATGACTCGGTAATTGGGCGCTTATTTGCCTAAACTGCACATTTGTTCCCAAGAAAGAATACCAGTCATGTCTTTCTGACAAAGGATAAAGCAAAAAATCCAGAAAATAAATCTTTATCGATAAACTTGAAAATAGTACCGACAAGTGTTGTGAGTAATAATTATTAATAAATCAAGTGTAAGTATCGGTCAATGTGGCGACGCCTCCTGGGGGAGGCCTATGCTCAGCAGTGGACGTCTTTTGGCTGAAATGATGATGATGATGAGATACAATGAAGTTAAGTAGTGGAAGTTGATTTATCCAACAGATTGGTTAACGGATAGACTAATTTGTTGTATTCAATACAAGCAGAAGAATGAAAAATTTTAAGCTTTAATTTATTGAGGTTTCCAAGCAAGTAACATAAATGTAAATTTGGTAAATAAAGTTTACTCGTTCCAAATCAGCCCTCTCAAAACTATGAAAAACCATCTTAGCATTCATCATCATCATCATTGTCAACGTCAATTCAGCCGAAAGATGTCCACTTTTCAACATAAGCCTCCCCCAAGTGTCATCACATTAGCCGATCCCGTGCGTCTCAAATCCAGTGGATTCCCTTAACCAAGAAACCAAAGCATTAATCAATGAAAATATAATTGTTACAACGGGTTCTATGAAACTGTGTATTTACTTGTACTCTTAAAGCTAACATTTCTAGCAATCTCGAAACTCATCAAGGCACGTATTTTTTTTTCATGAAGTGAAGTTTAAGTAAATAAACGCCCAATTAGTAAACAGATTATTTGACCACTTCTAAGGCCGCGTTTCCACTGACGCGGAGCTGGGCGGAGACGTGCGGAAGCGACCAATTACAATGGTTGAAATCCTCAATCGCGCCACTCGTCTCGTCTGTGATTGGTCGCTTCCGCACGTCTCCGCCCAGCTCCGCGTCAGTGGAAACGCGGCCTAATCACCGTAGTCAACGGGCTTCACCGCGCTTTCTTGCTCAACGCTACACAAGGAGCTAAACTAAGCATTTTTTCTGATTCCGAGATTCCGATATTGGATCACTCATTATCGGAATTGATATATTAGTAATTTTGGTCCGATATTCCGAGATTCCGATATTCATGCCCTAGTACTGCATCGACTGTACATCGCTTGGATCAACTGTACATACTTCCCAGGTACACCTTTCTCCTTAAGGGACCACCACAAAACCTCACGGGGCACCCGCATCCTAATTGTGTAAGTGAATTCGGCAAAGGAAACAATCTGTTTCTTTCCCAAAAACGACTTTTTGTATTGCGAAAAGTCGTTTTTGGGAAAGAAACAGATTGTTTCCTTTGCCGAATTCACTCACACAATTATGCTGCCGGTCGTATGCCTTCTCGAGAGGTCAATAAACACCATGTGCAAGTTTTTATGAGCACCTCTATATTTCTCGCACAACTTGAGGATTGCGAAAATGGCATCCGTTGTACCCCGACCAGGCATAAAACCGAATTGGTTCTGCGATATTTCACTCTCTTCTCTCAGCCGCCTTTCAATAACTTTCTCCCAAGCTTTCATACTATGTGACATTAGCTTTATTCCTCTATAGTTGTTGCACTCCAGTACATCACCTTTGTTTTTAAAGATCGGCACTTGCTAGAGCTAGGGAGAAAAGGGCGAGGGATGTCTGTCAGATAAGATGTATAAAAGATGAGGCTGGAATTATTCTGTCTGAAGATGAAAAAATTAAGGATAGGTGGAAGGAATACTTTGAGAAACTGATGAATGAGGAAAATAACTGGAGTGGTATGTTAGAGAATAAACCTGTGTATGAGGGGTTAGTGAGAATGGTTAGTATGGAAGAAGTAAGAATAGCAGTAAATGGAATGAAGAATGATAAGGCAGTTGGTCCGGATGGAATACCAGTTGAAGTGTGGACGATATTGCGCGTCGATGGATGGACGTGGTTAGCTTTATTCTTCAATAAGTTGTTGCTGAAAGAAGCCATACATGATGGAAAAAAACGAAAAAAAAAAAAAAAACTTATTAATATTTTACAGATAATAGTTTGGCAGTTTATATTTCTAGTAAATGGATGTAGTCACTGCAACCGAACTAAGCAATGCCTGTATTTCGGTTTTCAGTGCATTTTACACGCGATATTTCATTATTAAATGCAAACAAAGCAAAAAAAGTATGTAGAAAGTATATTCCAAACAACAAGGCATCTATAATTTTGATTACTATTACTACAACTAAGCTGAATGCTCACAACGGATCTGTGTGTCTCTGAATAGCCTGCAAGACCCAGCGCAGTAGCTATTTTTGTGTCAATGTTGAAGGTGAAGGCAGCATAGTATAACTGTATTTTTCACTCGCTAACGTTTGTCGCATCGTCATATCTCGCTTACTCTATGCAATAATCTCGATGACAAACTGTTTCTTGCACCATGGTTGGGAGAACCAACTTCAGAGACATAAAGATCCGCTGTGACTTCTATATCAGATTGACTTGAGCAAATGAGCATACAGTAGTCCGTCCGTATTCATAAAGAAGATAGATAAAAATAATAAATGCATGATATTTTTTCATTTCCAATTTATATTTTATTGTAAAAAGGTTAAAAAGTTACAGCTATTTAAATCAACATTTCAGTAGTCATCATATTCCATGCTCGTTTTTTTCTTAAGCACTTTCTGAATCTTCGTCATCAATGGTACTTCCATTTTTTAATGCCATTCTGAAAAAAAATTGTTAAATTAGTTTAAGTGCAAACAATCATGTCTATTTTGGCCATGGGAAAAATGTTGTGGTTCCAAATATCTAGATAATAAAACTCAACGATATTTAGGTGGCAACTGCATAGCCCATGCTGAAGAATAGATTAACCAACAGCGATGCTGATGTTCTAGCAGTCAGGGCCGTCAAATACAAGCCCAACTTCGGGTCAAAGCAAGATAATGCAGAGACAAAACGAAAAGTTGATAATGTGGCATTTCATTTTTTTACTCTGAGTCAATGTGTCTTTATCCTTACACTAAGCAATTTCTGGGTTGTGGCGTAAAACATAAATGAGAATGGCTTTCATTCACAAGCTTTTACGACGTGTGACCTCGTGTGTGGTTACCCGTAGGTGCCATTGATTTTTCTGTAGCCGGTCCACATAGAAATGCGTATTGCGTACATAATTACTTGTTTCACTACACAGCATACACAACTTTTACGCCAACGAAACATCAAATCCCTACATATTTCATCAAATATACGTCATAAATGGCCATATATTTTCACATCATCACACATCATTAGCCTTTTTTTTAAATGTTCCCACTGCTGGGACACAGGCCTCCTCTCATAGTGGGCTATAATCCACCACGCGGGCCCAGTGCGGATTGGTAGATGTCACATGTCTTTGAATTTTTAGTTCTAGGACATGCCGGTTTCCTCACGATGTTTTCCTTTACCGTTTTAAGAGCAGTGGTGATGAAATAAATTACACAAAGTAAATCGCTTGCTCAGGTTCGAACCCACGACCTACAACTCGTAAGTCGGGACCGTAACCACTGAGCCACCACTGCTCTCATATATTTTGATTGAGTTGATTTAGACGTTTGATTTTTTCACAGCTGCAAGGGGTTGCAGACTTAAGTAACTATAGGATATTATTAATTTCAACTCGATTCCTCCAGGCGTTCCAGAGAAAAAGATGATACTTGAGACATACACCGAAGTGACCCTATATGGGTTCCTTGAGGAATGCAACCCTAAAAAGGCTGATGATGATGATGATCCCAAACAGCCCGCGCCGAAAGTGCTAACTTAATGATAGGTTTATGTTTAAGGCTACTACCTGGATTGACCATCCGTTAATTGTACATCTCTAAGATGAGTTTCATTTTCATAATCGGTATCATCAGGGTTTAACTCCATCGAGTTGCTGGAGGAGGCAAAATGATTGTTTACGGACATTAGATGTCTAACATTCATGTTCGGCATTTTTCTGGTATTCGGACTTCGACTTGATTGAATAATTATGAGTCTAAGAATCATTAACTGTTGGATAGAGAAGAATCATTACACCGTTTTTCAACTCACTCGATAAATATTCGAAACATATTTTTTTTTTTAATTTACTTTGTAAAAACCATTCCTGATATAGTTTCCTTACCAACATAATAATCACGAAACGAATACTAATATAAATACGAAAAATTGCACAAACGCCCTTACAACTTCGAGTTCTAGAAATAAGTTCTTAATTTTTTAAGATTTTTATCAAGCAATTTAATTTTGTTGCCCATTTGGATACATCTTCGGGATCGGTGAAGGTATCTGCTAGCTAGATACCTTTCTAGCACTTTATTACCCATTCATGTAATGAGCTAGATGAACAATACCATAATAGCCCACAACAATAGATAAGTAGGTAAACTAGACTTCTAATTAATTAAACAAACTCACCTCCACTACAATAACAGCTATGAATATAATAAGGTGGGCTATCATAGATGATATTATAATGCGAAACAGCAAATCCCCACATCCTTTAGTGTTAATAGAGTGAGTTCCCAGCTCCATAAGATAATTAGATATGCATGAACCGCTTTTACAGCAACTAAAAACAAATCAATTAAGGCGTATATATGCCCCAATATTAACTCAGTAGGTAATGGCCGTGCGCCCACTGCGCTCGAAGCCAGAATATCAATATTGAACCTCATTTTGAACAGTGTGGTTTGCCAAATATTCTTTCATTAACGCAATATGCTATTTCCGATAAGAAGAAATTCTAGCTATAGATGGCTAGAATTAATTAGATATTTCTGTGTCAATATTTTTACACAGAAAGTTAGAACTTTCTGTGTAAAAATATTTTAAACAAGTAGCGAAAAAAATATTGTTTTAATAATCTTTTTTTTTTTAATTTTGCTATACACACGAAAAAACATGTTTCACAAGTAATGTACATGAATTAAAATTTATTTAATTTAATTAAAAGTATATTTTTTCAAACCTTTTTACCTAGCCGTTACTACGGAGTATGCTTTAGAAAGAAACTGTTTTACGGCATTAAAGCAGTGGAAGGCCTCTGCTCGACAAGATACAAGATTTTGACACATGACATATCAGCTGAGTCGACGGGGTGTTGCAAATTACGTCAGAAAATTGGGTCCATATTGGCTCACCTAAAGTTCTTTACCCGAAATTGTTCTCCCTAACGATTTGTAATCCGAATGATCACTCTTCCTAAAAATTTTCATCCTAAAGTTTTCATTCATACTATTTGTAGTGCTACCGGCGATGTTCATAACACTCATGTTTCCGAAAGTTGTAATTAATAATATCATTATGTAAATATATTTAAACTCCTACTGTTTTTTATCATAACGCTTTTATCCCTAAACATAATTACCATAATATTTTCACTCATACTCAGAAAGAAACATTTACCAAGTGTAATATAAAATATATGTGGGTAGAAGATGATATTTATAGTTTTAATTTGAGGGATGATTATTATTTGGGGTATGCTTTGCATAACGTACTGAGTTGTTAAGTTCATGTCGGTTTATTATCATTACGTGCATGTTTGTGTTAATGCTTTACTAATATAGAGAAAAAAAAAAAAAAACATTTAAAACCAGTCATGTCAGTACATGGATTTACATATGAAAAAAAACCGAATAACAGTGGATAAACAATATTGGGCGTGTGAATTAAGAAGCAACAAAAAGTATAATCTTAAACTTTAACCATGGATATCTTCCATAACCATGGGGTTATGGCAGATATCCATGGTTAAAGTTTAAGATTTAAGCAACTAAGTCGACGGAGCCCCGCTGCGCGGCGCTCCTATTTCTGTCTGCAGGGTCTAAAGTAACCTAACATGAAGGAGATGACGGTAGCTGCGTTCGCTCGCTTTGCTCGCTCACTTCAGCTTCCGTCATCTCCTTCGAACCTAACCTATCCGTGTCGGGGTGCCCTAAGTTCCCGAGCTCGCTTCGCTCGCTCTTGGACTAATTCAAATTTTTTTACCTCACGAAAAACATAACATTGCCGAGTCTTGAAAATTTTATAAAGCTTTCTATTTATGAGTACTACCTACAAAAATAAAATTAACTTCCAAGTCAACGGCAAATATGATAGAATTAAATATATATTGAATTTTAAAGCAAAATACAGCAATAAAAGTGATTATTTGAAAGCTATACGCCGCTAAGCCGCTAATATTAAACTAATTTAATTGAAATGTGTATATGAAAACATGTATTTATTTGACTACTTGTACCATGGTATCTACCTGTTATTCAAGTTACGCAAAATTAATGTATATAATACTGATTATTATGAATAAAAAGAAATCTAAACAAAAAAGATATGACTTTGAATAATAGTGTAAAAGATAGTTATGTTGAGAAAATATAGGAAAACAAATAAAAGTATAATAAATGTTTATTGCTACTGACATTATGAAGTTGAATGCTTCTGAATTATGAAATTAGAGACAGAGTAGTTAGGAATTGTGATTGTTAGGATGAAAAATGTTAGGAAGAACATTTTCGGATTTCCAATTATCGGACTTGAAAATTTAGGTGAACTTTGGCGCACCCCAGAAAATTATATATATTATAAAAAATATATTATAAACAGTAGGTAGGTAATAAATAGCCAAAGGGCTTCAAAAGTGGAAGCTCAACCGCTCACTTTTGAAAATGACAAACTGACATTATTGGGTTTACTGCTTGTTTCCGAATGTCATATCCCCGATGGCAATGATATTCAAATAAACAGATACGTTATACACTCACAAAACTATTGAAAAAAGTGTTCCGCGCAGCAGCGGCAGCACACATACACACTTTTCATTCATCTGACATTTCACTACAAGTCGAAAGGGATGGCTTGATAAAACCAACAAAAAAAAAAGAGACAGCTAGTGTTTGTCACTTGCGTGTGAATGTAAACAAACATTATTCTGACCACCAATGTAAGAGTGAATAGGTTACTTCTAGGCAAGCGTGCTTCACCGTCGACCACATCATCGCTTACCATCAGGTGAGATAGTGGTCAAGCGCGAGCCTATAATATATAAAAAAAAAAAAACAAATTGAAATAAATTAGTAAATTGAGGAATATTGCATATTTACATATGGTATGAGATCCCTTCTGTTTTATGTAATTTGGTATTATAATTGGTACACTTTCTAAATACGCATGGCGAAGAGCGATACGCTTTGTATCGCTCTTCGCCATGCGTGACATAAACTAAAGACTAAAGTATACAATTGTCTCCTATTCGAGTCTTCACAATGCGCGCGCTTATAACATATCTGTTTATTTGAATATCATTGCCCGATGGCTAATTCCCCGCCGTAGACAGCGTTCCCCGCAGTCATCAGATCGAACATCCGAATTTAGGGTTTAATCAAGTATCAACATGTTATGTTATAGACAATTTGTGAAAAGCAGAAATTGTATTATATACAATTCTTAGGAAATCTATAAAATTCTGTTGATCATTATACCCTGCTGGTTTGATTTTTTTTCAGTTAAAATAATTATTTGTGAACCAAATGAACAATGGTAGGTCATCTGATGCGACAAAATAAATATTTTTTCTTTTCTTCAAGACTAAAAATATTAACAAACCGAACCTTAATGGAACGCTGTCAGTTAATTCTACCTCGTTTCTTTTGTGTCCACCCCGACGCACTGCATTAGGATCCCACTCGTAATCACGTATTTTATCATACCAGTCGCGGTCAAACCAATCTTGATACGAATTAATCTGAAAAAGTAACTAAGAGCGTTCATACAAACTTTCTACTCCAAAATCATGGAAATTAATTATGTAATCGATTTTAATGAAGCAGGATAGGTACGCATTATTACGTATGATATGCAAAATACATAGCTACCTAAAAGATACCTAATAGAGAACATAGAAAAACAAATTAGGTGGGTAGGTACCTTTTTTTGTTTATGGGGGGGCAACATTCAAAAGGCGCCTGGACTTTTGGGGAAAAGATCTGGGAGTGTGGGATTTATACCTTACTAAAACCACCCCGGTACCTACCAACCTACCTAGTTATAGAGGCAAACGATTTTTTATTACATTTATGAGCGTAAGTACCCCAATGAAATAAAAAATTGTTATTTCAAAATTCTACCAAAAATAGTTTGATGAGTATACCCCGCAACACTTCAGAGACCACTGCACATTATCTACAAAATGTTTGTATTTCGGGATGCTCCGATAATGCTTAATGGTCTTGTTCATTTTCTCAACTGTTACACTTTTGCATGAGTATATCTTATGGATACAGCACCCTACTCCCAAACAATTTATTATTATTATCCACACGATGCATAGCCACATTGGACAGCAGACCACTTTAGAATTAGGGCTGTAAATAAAAATAACATTAGATACAAGCAGCGTGCTCCATACGAACACAACAAGGGCCCGGAGATCTAGCCATTTGGACGGTAAAATATAATATTTGCCGCTATTTACAATTTAAATCGGATGGTATTCCATCCTGACCGCAGATCCAGATTTTATATATCGTAGCGTTATATTGCCTGGATTTTATGTGAAAATATAGGCTGCTGATTATTTTGAATACCTTAATTAATACAAATTAATGAAAACAAACATTTAACCGGTACCCGGAGCTCGCTGGACTACCTCGCAATGATCCTCACAAGGAAGATCGACATAGTCAACGGTTCTCAGGAGGCGCGCGAGAGACGCCGCTCCGAGCTCATCATCCACGGAGCTGACCTCGAAACAACCCATCGCGCGTCTAATTAGCGGACGCAATAGATAGCATAAGCACACATGGTGTGCGAACGTTTCACGGGATGTAAATTGTGAGTTAATCGTTATTACAATTACGTATATATTATTAAATTTGTTTAAAAATATTGTTTAGGTATATCTTTGCAATTATTTTATTACGTAGGTACTTAAAATGAAAAACGTCGTATAATGCACGTGGGCATTGCAAGTCTCGGCTCTATAACGTTAGCAACTAAGCATTAAATTATGTAGGTAAGGGCACCGAAATAACATGATATTAAACAAATAGCCAGCTCAGCAGCCTAAGTATAAAAGCTATAATAAAACATGAACATACCGAACCTTCTTGCCATGGGCTACTGCGCACAATATGTACACATTAGTTGGCAGCATTATAAGTCCAGAGAGCAAAACGACCGCATTAATTACATCTGTCCCCGTTATCACTAAAATATCGCCGACACCTGAAAAGAGGTAGGTAGCAAATTAAGGATGCAAGGATTCGGAGGTTTTAACGCTCATTGTCTTGACTTCTGTCGTAAAATATCATTATTGTATGAGATGAACATAGCAAAACATCACACCTTTAATCCTCAAAGGATTAAGCAGAGTAAGGTGCATCAATGTTTAAGGGGTTTAAAGGGAGAACTTATTTCATTTAACCGCCCACTATGCAGACTATTCAATCGCTTGACTGCTACTACATAATAGAGCCCCTAACATTTTGCCAAACTTAGCTGTAGCGTAGCCGTTACGCTGAAAAAGTTTGATTTACATTCTTCAACATCTATCATCGACGTCGACATGCGCCTTCTATGTTTAATTTGACATTCGTTTATAATAGGTACCTTGGGTGAAAAATACTCACAAAAGAATAGAATTAGTGACCATATTATACATAAAATAGAAATGAGCCACAATATGCACGATCCCCACACCACAAAAGGGTGATTAGGGCTCGTTTGACTTGCCATATCCTCTGCCAGAGTCATTTTGGCGAAATTTAGATAAACTATATCTTAAAACAAACATCCACCTATATAAATCAAGTAAACCTACACTATACAAACAATCTCTCTCTAATAAATGTTTTATATCGTAAAGATAAAGAATCATCAACTCAAACACAACGATGTCATATATTTTTGGCACATTGTTGTCAACATCATAGACCAAGATTGTGATAAGTATAACAGATAGGTACTTATTATGAGGTTGATTAAGATTTTAGAGACAAGCATAGATAGGTCTTTAGGTTTATGGGGTATATTTTCCGGCGGCTTCGCTCGCGTGGCTCACCCTGCAGGCCTCGTTATTTTTTCGGGATAAAAGGAGGCTACGACACACAGAATAGGTAATGTAGCTTTCTACTGGTGAATGATGTCATCGGTACATGGTGGACATCCCACCCATACGCACTAAACGTTTTGGAAATACTTTTATTATGCGCACAACAAAAGAGTGGAATTCCCTGCCGGAGTCTGTATTTACTGATCAATACAACCTGGGAGACTTTAAGTCTGATGAACGAGAAGCAATGTCCTATCTTCCAGGCCATAAATAATTATTAGATTTAAAAAAAAAAGTTCATGTTTTTTATCTATGCTGATTCTCTCAAAATTTAAAAACCTTCGACATGCTACATAATTTTTCTAGTACGATCATAGTACGATTCGATCGACGAGTAGATACGCCATAGACTAAAATATAATAGATTGAGATACGCTTCGATCGGCAATCTATTGAACACGTATAGGTCTACCAGAATCTCATGGCATTTTTTATATTTTTTAAATTGTGATTTTCATAAGGCAATGTCAATTGTCACCTGTCAAATCAAAGTACTTGATGTGTCAACCGCTGCTGAATTTTTTTGATATTATCTTGAAAATTTGTTATTTTTGTGAAAATGTCGAAAATCCCACTTCGATCTCAAGCGAGACATATTGTTTTCAATGTGTATCATAAAATAAGGGAAGAAGAAGGCGTAAATCAAACTCAATCTTTGATTTTAAAGTGCGTCGAAGAGTGGACCGGTAAGTTGGACTGACTTGTTTTGATACTTTTAGTTTATTTTTCTTACTTAATTTTTATTTCTTTCCATTACTATTATATGGTTAATACACAGGGCACATCGAATGATGGCCGAAAGGAAATGGCAACAGTAATGTAACTGTTACTAATTCTTCGACAAGATATTGATTTTAACGGAGATTGAGAATCTTTGACGTAAGAAAAATATTAAGTAATAATCTGCGCCCTGCAGTGGGACGTGTATATAGACGGGAGTTTTGGCGGGATTTTGTCGAGTGAAGTTCAGTGGCTGTTAATATTATTTGCAAATTGATTCCTAGTGGATATTGTAATATATTATTGGTGTAGTTTTGTGTCTCAACTGTCTACGCAACTAGACAATTTGTAAAATCATTGAGAGAAGCGATCTCGGGATAGTGGAGCGGAGTATTTTATTGTAGTATTGACTGCGTCTGCAAAGCTTACTGGGAAGACTGACTCGATACAATTTGCTGCCAAATACTCCAAAAAACATTAGAATCTGTTACATCCGCATTCTAATGCATACTAAAGAATAAATATAAGATCCAAAACTCTTTCCAAAGACGTGGCTAAAAGGTCCTAGCAACCAGGCCATAAAACTTACATAAAAAAAGTATATATAGACTGATGATGATGAATGGCTATAAGTAACATGATACATTTTATTATTTTTTACAGACTTTATACATAAAGAGATTGGTTTTGAATATGTTAAATGCCAATTAAAAAGAACCATTTTGATGGAGAGAGATGACATAAAACTACAAAGATACAAGTTTTTGAAATGGCAGTGGAGTTAATGGAATCGTATTCTAGTTTTCTAGTTCTGAATGAGGTTTTAAGTTATTAGTATGATTTAAATGATATATAATAAATTAGTACATATATTAATATTCAAATGATTTATTTTTCCTATGTTAAGACGGTACCCTGACCAAAAAATCGGCATGAGATATGAGCATTCCTATTGGTCTAGCGGCACTGGCGGCGCATGAATTACAGTAGTGACTACGCCCAGATTTTAGAATAAAATCTTTATAAAATCGAATTTTGGTCTTTTGAAAAAATAAATCTACAAAAATGTTCGTTATTAAATTGTCTATCCATTAGTGTTAGTACAAAACATAATTAATGAATACTTTACGAGGAGATGCATAATATCGATAATTATTTCTCATATTTATGTTTTTTTGGAAGGAGATTAGTTAAATATATACAACATTTAAAAAAAAACTAAATCTACCATTTTAGAATCAATATTATGTAGAAATTTAATGTATTTTTATTAAATGACATTTCTTTTTAAATAACTAGTAGATAGCTCCTAAAAACAGCACAAAAAACGGCTTGCGTAGCGTTTTGCTCGGGGTACCGCCTTAAGAACCCGATGTATAACATTATTCGTATCACATACCTATAATACTCACAGTGGATCTTTGTGTCTCTGAATTGGTTGCAAGACCCCGCGCAGTAGCTATTTTTGTGTCAATGTTGAGTGTGAAGATAGCATTGTATAACTGTCTCTTTCACTCGCTTATGTATGTCACATCGTCCTATCTCGCTTACTCTATGCAGTATACTCGATGACAAACTGTTTCTTACGCAATGGTTGGCAGGACCATGTTCAAAGACACAAAGATCCGCTGTGACTACTATAATTTTTTTTTTTTTTTTTTTTTTTTTTTTTTTTAGGTTTTATTTTCATTTAATTACGAAATAACATTATTTAATTAGGTACCTCGTTTTATACAAACAAATCTTTTTAACCCTACATAACCCTACATACCTAAACGGTCTTAGCAAAACACTACAAAGCGCAAAATAACTTTCATTGCCGAAGTCAGTGTCTTTGTTACAGTTAATTGTTTTTTATTTTTCGACACAGACTACTTTGGAAGTCAGTTAATTTTTTTTTGCTAAAAAACGTTACTTTTTAGTTATATAAAACACATTTTATAAGGAAATAAATAACCATCTGCCTATAATATAATATTGTTTAGTTTATTAATAATAATAATAATAAATAATAATAATTTATTCTTCAAAAAGTACAAAAGCGTTACAAGAAACAACAATGACATGTTAGTGAGGTAAATGTACAGAGTCATTTTAATTTAAGACAACGACTCCCAAACTGAGACATGCTCGTATCTTGGGTAGTCGGCGGTCGGCCGTTTTAGATGTCGTATACATATCACCGTCTTATTAAGTGCTAAAATATTACTTATAACAATTTTACTCAAATTAGCAACTTTACAAAATAATGGTTTCATGCTAAATTATTATTATTCAAAATTCAAAGACTAAGTTTATTTTACTATTTCAATAAGTTTTTCAGATTCATCATAACTTAACAACTTCAACCAACTAGTTAATTTCTCTTTAAAATTATGCTTATTAAGTTTGTATAGTGAGATCCTTTTGTTAATTTCATTATACAGCCTGGAACTCAACGCGTTGTACTGTCGCTGCGCGAAAGCTGTTCTACATTGCACAGAGGGACAAACAAGCGCACCACTTCGTTTTTTTAAACCTTCCTTAGGGGAAGTAGTGAGTGTCGCCGGAGCAACGTGCGGAGAATAAACAGCTGTCGCACTGTCAACACCTTGCACTCCCTGTACAGGTCTGTGGTAGAATAGTCGCGCGGCTTACCATGCATGACCTTGAGAATAGACCTCTGTGCCCTCTCCAATTTCAAAAACAAAGTTTTGTATAATATAGGTACCTCATGTTCATTAATACTAAAGACATAAATAAAAATTAAACAGTATCAAGATCGTTTAATCCAATTTCCCCAGTATTGCACACAACAAACTTTTATTTCCACATTTGCCATGAGATTCTGTTAGACCTATAATTATGACACGATATCTCGCGAAAACACCCCGATTCAAACAGTAAAACGCCCATAACTTTTGAACGGCTCAACCGATTTTATTCAAACATAGCTAAGAACAATAATATAATAATTATAATAATAATTAAATGGTTAATTGATAACAATCTGAAAATAAATTTGGAAAAAACAAATATAATGCACTTTTACCAAAGAACTCAGCCGAAAAGTATTAATGTAAATTATAACGGGCAGACAGTAGAATCTGTGACAAATACAAAATTTCTTGGAATAAATATTGATTGCAGACTTTCATGGACAACCCATATAGACAATCTCTGCAAAAGAATCAACAAATCCTCATTCGCTCTTTACAAGCTCTCCAAAATAGTTAACAAAGAAGCGATTTTAACGGCCTATCATGGACTGGTGGCACCATTACTGAGATACGGCATTATATTTTGGGGAAATTCGGTAGACAAGGAATTTATATTTAAAGCTCAAAAGAAGTGCATTAGAGCAATGTGCCAAATAAATAGTACAATAAGCTGTCAACCTTACTTTAAAAATCTAAAAATTCTCACATTGCCTTCCCTATACATTTACGAATCAAATATGTTTGTGAAATCAAATCTAACCTACTATAAGACTGCTGTCAAAAGCTATTATCGAAAATTAAGGGATAAAAAAAGATTAGAGGTACAAATACCTTATGGTAAAACGGCACTATTAAATAAAAGTACTTTATGCATGACATCATTAATCTATAATAAATTGCCTGATGACATTAAACAATTACCAATCCTCCAGTTTAAAAAGAAACTACATTCATTATTAATAAACAAATGTTATTATGATATCAAAGATTACTTGGGTGACAAAAATATTGTATTCTAATGACAAGAAATGATAAATAATTATAATTATTGCCCACGTATGTATGACAATATTGTTAACTGTATTTGCATACCATTTAAATCGCTTGTGTCTTTGCTCTTTTTTAATATTTATGTTAGAATATATTTGCAATGTAATAATGAATTATGACTATTAAGACTTGAAATTGAATTTGTACGTATTTATAATTTGGAATATTTTAATAATGTATCTAAACTAATATGACTAATTGTGTTTTAACTTCTGATTTGTATTTTATTATTGTATGCCTTAACGGCGGGACATAGCTGAACTTATTTTAATTATTTAAGACCTGCATTTATGATGTATACCTATAGTTCACAATAAAGATGATTTGATTTGATTTTTGATTTGATTTGAACACTTTCGATTAAGTCACCTTTTAAACAAAAAAAAAACTAAATCAAAATCGGTCTACCCGTTTGGACGCTATGATGCCACAGACAGACACACAGATACACAGCAACACACGTGAAACTTATAACACCCCTCTTTTTCCGGCGGGGGTTAAAAATAATAACAAGTGATTTAATTAGAAATGAATTTTAATCCAATGTAAAACAAATGAAATCCCCAACAAAGTCAAGAGTGAATAGTTTTCTTCTAGGCAAGCGTGCTTCATCGTCGACCACATCATCGCTTACCATCAGATGAGATGGCGGTCAATCGCGAGACCAATAAGAAATAATAAAAAAATATATAATAATTTTCAAAATCGGTCTAACAACCTTTATAATGTTAGGCTGACATGTCATTCGCTCGAGTCGCTCGGCTCCGCGCGGGTGTTAATCAGTTACTTACCTAAGGATGAAAAGAAGTAGCCGATGGAGGTAACCAATCTTACCACTGGTTCCTTTACCAGTTTGTACTCGTTCTCATTATGAAATACTAGCTTCTGCCCGCGGCTTAACCTCTTTATAATATTATTATATATGAGACAAAACAGTCTTCACAAACATTTTACTTAAATTAAATAGACCTTGTACACTTCTTGCCGCGCATCTGGAAGATGTCCATCATATAGACCAATAAGACTTATTCCGATATTGTATAAACTGTTCGAGAAAATACTGCTACAATGCTTGACACCCACACTTGAGGAGCAATAATCACCTCTAAAAACCCTTCATTTTGATACCCCACTCGATGGGTTAGGAAGAAAAAAAATCGCAACACTCACAATATGGCGCCCAAAATACGCCAAATTCCTTTTTTTTAACGGCACTTATCTAAGGACCCTTGGGCGGCCAAGACCTATCTAACGTAGTCCTAATTATAAAAATCTGTCAAGTGGTTTGAAAGATATGAGGTAATAAAGAATATTACATACATACAAGATACGCGCGAAACACATAACCCTTTCCTTGTAGCCGGGTAAAAACATGTTTACTACACACTGCACATTTGCTTCTCAAGTCTTATCTACAAGACCGAATGTTCGAGGTCTGGGGACTGCCTATCTTCACTTTACCCCATAGAAGCTGGAGTACCCCAGGGTTCAGTACTGGGGCCTACCTGTACACGATATGCTGACGACACCGCAATATTTCCTGTGATAAAGATCCTATCAGAACATCCACAAAACTCCAAGAACACCTGAACGTTATTGGATCATGGAAGAAAAAGTGGAATCTGGAGGGAAAAGTGGAGTGGAGAATCAGGGCTAGTGCAACTAAGTCTGTTCACATTACTTTCGCTCGAAGAAGAGGGGACTGTCCAACTTGATGGAAATGCTCACATCGACAGAAGTTCAAGCAAACAGAAAACTGGGCGACATCTATTGGCCATCTCTTGGGCAGACAGCCATCACTTAGCTTGGCAAATAAACCATTGGTCTACAAATGTTTCCTAAGACTAATATGGGCGTATGGCATGGAGCTCTAGGGATCGGCAAACCACTCAAACATTGAGATACTACAACGCTTCAAAAAAAAAGAATTAAAAATCTTCAGCTGCGCTTCTTGGTTCACAAAGAACATAGAAGTACATGAGTACCTACAAATCCCTATTAAATAAATTGTAGAAACGTCATACAAGTCTTATAAGCAGCTGTTAAATGAAGACAGCCAATCTGATTATAGCTCAGAGGCTGATTGCAGATGTAAACTAGGCAGATAAAAAAATAAAAAACAAAATTACGGTAACATTGCTCGTCTAAGTTGCCACTTGTCAGACACTTACAGGGTACGCAGGGGCCACAAAGTACGTAAGCGGCGGCGCATTCTATTTTGTGGTAATACTTGTTGGTGGCCCTCATTGTTTAGACAGGCACTGTACCTTCTAGCATGATATTATTTAACACTTTCTTCCTTTTAGGAATCCGTAGCGCATGGATAAAACGAAACCATTAAGAATCATTTTTTATTATCATCTTTCCATTTTAAAATTACCTTCCCGCGTCTAAATGAACTCATCAATGACCTAGCAGCTATTGTGAATAGAATTAGCTATACTTCAAGCTGACTTCAACATAGTGTTACAGGATAGGGCAGCGCCATCTAGTGACGAGTAGAAGAACTAAGTAGTAACTAGTGGCGCCATCTAGTATCGAATAGCGGAACTAATGTTCTCGAAAGTTCGTGTCGAGTAGAATTTTCCAGAATGTTCGAACCGAACATTCTGGAAGTTTCTAGTCGCTTCGGGATCGATGAGTTCAAAAGTCGATTGTTCTGGAAGATTCTCGAAGTTCCTAGAACAGTATGGAACGTTCTAGAAACATCTTCCGGGCTATATAAAGAGCGGTCGGGTTCGTCGTGGGGCAGTTTCGATTGAGAAGCGATACAGAGCGATCAAAGCGGAAAATTGTGCGAAGTAATAGAATTGTTTAAGAAGTGTTTTTTGTAATAAACAGTGTTTAATTGAAGTCTGCTGTTTAAATAATTTATCCCTGAACCCCAGCTCGTAACAATAGAAATAAATGTGCAACATTTGTAACGTTATATATCTTCGTTTATATTTGTAGAAATTATAACAATTTGAATAACAATATTAAAAGTTCATAATTAAAATATAAGTATTTAATAAGTACATAATCGAAAATAGAACATAAAAAATATTTTTTTAAATTGCATCAGTTTCTTTTTTTATCACCATTGACCGTAGTAAAAATATTCCGATCGGATATACCTATCTACATAGAGAAAATAAGACTTCATTTGAGACTAGAATACATTAAATAAGGTGGTAATTTGTAAACAATCGGAATGTAAACATAACGAATAACTCTGATAAATATTTATAAAAATAACAACCTCCGACTACCAATCATGTCTTGAACAAATTATACAATAATTTTATAAAAAAATATTTACACTTGTTACATATATATATGTTATTTTTTACTTCATTATGTGCTTCATATTGTTGTGCCTGTATACTTAATAAATCTTAGGATCTATGCAGACTGTATACACATATTTTATAATTTCCAACTTGATTAGACACAATTATGTAGACAAGATAACAATAGCAGTAAATATAATAACTTGCAAAAAGGCACTTGGAAATGCATTCAGTATTTCGTTTTCTGTAGGTACTTGAAGAACTTATTCATCTTTCTCTGCTTGAGTAACATCGCCCATTTTCTTAATTATTGCAGCGACATTTATTTCGCAGCCTGTGCTTACCAAGATGTCTTCTACGGTCACTCCATCCGCCAGTTCAGTTAATGTTAAGCCTTTTTCTTTGTCGACTTCAAATACACACTGAAATTTAAGATGAAGATTAAGCCACAAGGAAGGGAAAGTTTTGGAAATATATAATGATTTAATCATTCTTAGTGCTAAGCATTATATTCAAGTTCAAAGTTACCTTTTCTGTAATAATCATGTCAACACAATTCTTTCCAGTCAATGGTAGTGTACATTCTGGCAGAATTTTGTGAGATCCATTTTTAGCTGTGTGCTCCATAGTTACCACAACCTTGGTTCTCGGAGCTGACACTAAGTCCATCGCTCCACCCATACCCTTCACCATTTTACCCTGAAATAAAAAAAGGAGAATAATTAGGGCAACTCTAGATTAGAATCATACAAAATATGTCATCATCATCATCATTTCAGCCTAAAGACGTCCACTGCTGGACAAAGGCGTCCCCCAGGCATCGCCACATTGACCGATCCCGTGCGACTCGCATTCAGCGCCTACCCACAACCTTAACCAGGTCATCGGTAACGTATCGTCTTCCGGTTCGCGGTCGCCATTCCAGCGGCCTAATTGTGTAAGTAAATTCGGCAAAGGAAACAATCTGTTTCTTCCCAAAAACGATTTTCACCATACGAAAAGTCGTTTTTGGGAAAGAAACAGATTGTTTCCTTTGCCAAATTCACTTACACAATTAGGCTGCAGAACTTTTCGGCTCCATCGGCCATCCGTTCTGCGAGCAATGTGCCCTGCCCACTGCCACTTAAGTTTGGCAATTCTTCGGGCTATGTCGGTACCGTTGGTTCTCGAAAATATGTGCTTAATTGCAATATTATTAAACTTACGGGAATCATCCAGTTAGCTAAATCACCGTAACGGGAAACCTGCATGGCACCAAGAATAGTCAAGTTAATGTGACCTCCACGAATCATGCCGAAACTTTCGTCTGATGAAAAGAATGATGACCCTGGAAAAACCATGAAAATGTATGTAATGAAAAGGGCTCAATCATGTTAACCAATTGTTTTCTTTTTTATTTATTTTCACCCACCTGGCAGTACAGTGACAGTTTCTTTGCCTGCATTAATAAGGTCAGGGTCTACATTTTCTTCTGTTGGGAAAGGACCCAGACCCAGAATACCATTTTCTGACTGCAGGAGCACCTTTACATTCTGTGGTATGTAGTTACTTGCCAACATGGGCATACCTGAAAATAAATACAAATGAATAATACTCATTTAGAATATGGAATTTTATATAGAAAGCCATTGGCCATACTTTGATTGAAAGATATTAAAAGCCTCACCAATTCCAAGGTTTGCATACATTCCATCCTTGAATTCCAAAGCAGCTCTTCTAATGATCCTCTCCCTCACGGAATCTGATGCCTTTCCTTGTTGTACTGGCTTGCTAACTGTCCTTCTTTCAATTCGCTTTTGATACTTTTCTCCTTTGATAACTCTGTGTACAAATATTGATGGAACATGTACAAAGTCAGGGTCTATTTCATCAACAATTTCTTCCACCTCAGCAATGGTTATTCTGGCAGCTTTACACATTGCTGGGTTGAAGTTCCGAGCACTCTTCTTGAATAACAAGTTTCCGTGTCTGTCTGCTTTCCAAGCTTTGATAAGTGCAAAGTCCCCAGTAATGGCTTCTTCCATGATGTAGTTCTTTCCATTGAACTGTTGTTCGTGTCTTGCTGCACTTGGGATATCAATCTGAAAGTTCAAGACTTTTATCCTGCAACATTTTACTTATACCCGGCCTCTGTCACGCTGCGCGTAGGCATAAGATCAGTTGGGTTACAGCATGCCTTAGCCTTGACTCGCGTATATACACTATGTGGTAATTTATCTTTCTACGTATTTTTCGTGTAAAATATTTTTCATTAATTAATCTTAGTGATAATCCTATGTATTTACTAAAATAATTAACGATGGCGCCTAATTACTGTGCCGTAGACGGGTGTGCAAGTAAAAAGGATAGTAAAATTTGGAAAAAATTACAGAATATTTATTAAAACTGTTTAAACGTCGGCGAATTTTTTCGACTATCAGATTTAATAACCGTGAAATCAGGAAAGGGAAAAAATATTCGCCATTACATCAAACTAAAACATGTATAAGCCCTGTATATGTATATAATAAAGGAATGTTATTAAATATTGTGCCTTTTATTTATTGCTTATGTTCGTAAGCAACCCTAATGTGTCTGCTGCAGCCGGCAAAGAAATTCAAACTCTCGCTTCCAGCATTTTAGAGAAATTTTCGTTCGTAGTGGACGCGATTATTGCATAGGTTTTTCGCGATTTCTTCGAGAGTGAAGTATTTGTTACATAGTAACTATTAACTAATCTCAAATATGTGCTTATACCTATACTAGGAAATGTTAAAACAAGAAGCTAGTAATTAATTGTTATGTACCTATTAGAACAAAATATTCGTATTTTTTTTAAGTGAATTCTATGGATGTCTTTCTTGTCATCCCATCAGTTGCAGCAAAAATATTTAGTTTCGAGAGCTTTGATACTTGTATATTATTTCTAGTTACATACCTTTCCATCTTTAGTATATTTAATTGGTGATCCACCTTCATGTATAAGAGTACCATAACCAGTTGGTGTGAAGAATGCTGGGATACCAGCACCACCAGCACGGATGCGCTCTGCCAGCGTCCCTTGTGGAGTGAGCTCAACCTGAAAATATTAAGGAAACTCATTGTAACTCATTCTAGCATAATATTACTGCTATGATTTATTGATTAATGCAGGTGCAAACCTCTAGTTCCCCAGTCAGGAATTGTCTTTCAAATTCAGCATTCTCACCAACATATGATGCGATCATTCTTTTTACTTGTTTACTCTTCAATAAAATGCCAAGACCAAAGTCTTCCACACCTGCAACATTGAATAACAACTGCTTATCACAAGTAAACAATTAAATTACCATTGCAGCATAAACTTAAGTTGTTTATGAAATATTAATAAAACTAATTTATTTAAATTAATACTACCTGCGTTGTTGGAGACCACAGTAAGTCCAGAAACACGTTTGTTGTTTACAGCTACTATGAGATTTTCTGGTATCCCGCACAGGCCGAAGCCGCCGACCAGGAGTTTGGAACCATCCTTTATATCGCTGACAGCTTCATTGGCAGTCTCGTATATTTTGTTTGTGCGAACTACTGTACTATAGTTGGCACAAGAAAATATCTACATAATGAGAAGTTAAGTATTTATTAGTATTAAATTAGTTATTAATCGTGACTTAGGAAATACTTAGTAGGTACATAAGCAAAATGATACTCTAAAAATATTTTAAGAACTTACCTTTGCGATAGTGTAAAGTTTCTTACTTGAATATCCATTCGAATTAATCACAAAAAACCTTCGTAGCACAGTCGCCGCCATGGTATTAACACTAAAATAATAATTTTATGTGATAAAACTTATGTTATCAACCACCTAAACAATTTAATTATCACAGTTTAAAATCTAATTATAAAAACAGCTGATGTCACGTTCAAAACACGTTCCGTTCACTTTAATTTTATTTGTTCAGGAACTTTCTACGTAAATATTGATTTTCATGTAAATAAATAGAATTTGTAAAATTCAACAAGTAAACTTTAGCTCTGCTCAAAAGTGACAAGTTGTTTTTTTTAAGTTGTGCGCTGCTGTGTTACCAACCACGATAAAGGAGATAAAGACACTGACTGATGAGATTTAACAGTTGTTTGTCTCACTATCTCGAGGTCAACAGGGGGCTCGTAAGCATTCAAGACAAGAAATGTTAATATAAAATATAACTACACCAACTTATTTTGAACACTCAGACACAAACACACCTATCCTGATATACTTGTTTAGCGAGAAATGTTTAATTAAGCAAACAATATAAAACTTATCCTGAGGCTATTAAATACACGGCTGTATCGTTTTTATACTACTTACAAAGTAATATGTACCTACCTACACCTTGTGATGGTGGTAATAATTGTTTTATAACAAATGCCGTTAATTTTAATAACCCATCAGTCTTCGGCTATTGTTTCTTAAGGTTTCACTAGTCGATCATTCTTCCATAAAAACGTAGTCTGGCGATTAATCCACTGTTTGACGATATACGTTCAAAATAAAAATGATATCAAGTTGTCTCATCACTATCTAGCCCGTATGGAAACAAAATAGGAAAAAAAAAAGGATAGTTCCCTAATTCAACACATCTTTTCATACATACCTTTATGAATAAGGAAAATTGCAAAACAGCCACCATACAGGGGAAGATTAGTAGTTCAACAATGCAAATAATTTTATTTTGAAAGTATAGGTACATTTAGTCTTTTTTTCATGATAGGTATCCATACACCCAAAGGTCTGTTTATAAAATTTCGCGCGCTCGTTTTCGTCCTAAATCATCATTCATTTCGCTACAATTTGCAAGAGTGCTAGAATTAGCACACGCGCGTACGAATGTACGCGAACTAGCTTCTTACTGCTCATCCACTAGCTCAGCATCTATCTCTTACGCACGTGTTGTCGGATGAGATAGGATGCATTTTAACCCCGCGCACAAAATAGTTCGTGCCGTCGACTAGGGCAACCTTAAGTCTCTGATTGCTTGCACGTCCATCTCGTGCGTCTCAAAACTCTTCGTAAGTTTGTTTAAATGCAACGGGGCGAGGCATTCAACAACTACGTGAGCTTAAAAAGGGAGAGTAAAATCTCATCAAAATATACATTTATCTAGCACTTCGCCCGCGACTTCGTTCGCGTGATTTCGTGAAGTGAAGTGAAGGCGACCTAAAATAAGCTATTATTAAATCAATAAAAATGGGGTATAAAGGTGATGGTCAAACATCTTCCTGCACCATGGCTATCTCCAGCAATAAAAAAACCAGATGGCTAAGAAAGACAAAGCCAAGCACCTGTACCTACAGGAAGCGACCGACTGAGGAAAACTGGGACCTTTATAAAAGGATGCGAAATCGCTGCAGTCATCTGTGTAGGTATGCGAAAAGGCACCACATTCGCAACTCAATGGACAACTTCAACCCAACACAAGTATGGCAATTTTTAAAGACTTGGTATTGGTAAAGCCTCTAGCAAGAGTTCTTCTGATAAGATGGACCTTAAAGCACATAATGCACACTTTTCTAGGGCCCCAATTACCCTCGATGACCATATTAAATCTTCCACTCTCAACGATCTCTTTAATCTTCCTTTGCCAGCAAATACTTCTTTCTCTTTCCACCCAGTTACTGAACTAGACATTAAGTAATGTATCCTTTCCATCTCCACAAAGGCGATAGGTGACGATGGCCTTCAACTCCAAATGTTCTTACCTATTTTAAGTAAAATAGTTCCTGTCGTTACTCACTCATTTTTCTCTCTTCAATAATTCCTTTTCTTCAGCTTGGAAGAAGGCTCAGGTCCTACCGCTTCCTAAATTTATTTAACACTCCATAACCTATCTGGGGGGTAGTTTTATGTAAAGTTCGATTATTTACTTTATTCCCAAAGAAATAGATAACTAGTTAGTTTCAATTAATAATAATAACAACCTTTATTATTCATTTAGGATAGTATTTGTGCCAAGTTTCAAGTTTTCTGACCCAAAAAATCAGATTCATCCTTACAAACTTCAACCCTTAATCATCATTTGGGGGTAGTATCGAAAAACTAATAGGTAATGACAACCTTTATCATTATATTTTATTATTTGTACCAAGTATCAAGAATTTTGGCCGATTGAATTTGAATTTTCATACATCCTTACAAACCCCTTTTTACCCCTGTAGGGGTGGAATTACCAAAAATCCTTTCCTATTGCTTAGTTACGTCACTTGAGGAACCTCCTTTGCCAAATTTTATGCTTCTAAGCTAAGCGGTGTTGGCTGTGCGTTGATCGATCAGTCAAGTTAATATAATATAATATAATATAAGATAAGTCAGTTTCTTCTTTTATATGTATAGATAGATAGACTTAAGCTAAGAGGCTTAGTTGAAAATTTGACGCCAAATTAAATAAAAAGTTATGCCCGCTGAAAGTCTCAAATCGCACGTGGGGGTTCACAGCAAAACAGCTCACGTAATTTATTGTTGCACACCGAGGACGGCAGGGCAGAACATGTTAGGGCACGCCACTATAGCGGCGGTAAGACCCGTTTTTAGAGAGTAGCTGGAGAGACGGCAATTAAGGCACCCTTACTTGCCGGCTAACACAGGTACCTACTTTCCGGGCATGGGTGCTTCGGGAAGTACCTGTGTCGCATAGGTCGGAAGCCGTCGCCCGGTTTCACCATTATGAAAACCGCCAAGAGGACACGGTCACGGGGTCCCATCGCTAAGAAAGATAATTTAGTTCAAATAAATCTCACTAGATGGCGACGTTATGTACCGAATTAAACCTTGCGAGTGTCTAGCTAGGTACCTTAGAGCTGGCTACATTCAAATTGGAAAATAGAAAAACCGGACAAGTGCGAGTCAAACTCGCGCACGAAGGGTTCCGTACCATCATCGCAAAAAGCTGTTTGTTGTATGGGAGCCCCACTCAAATACTTATTTTATTCAGTTTTTAGTATTTGTTGTTATACCGGCAACAGAAATACATCATCTTTGAAAATTTTAAGTGTCTTGCTACCACGGTGCCTGAGATACAGCCTGGTGACAGACAAACGGTGGAGTCTTAGTAATAGGGTGCCGTTTTTTACCCTTTGGGTATACGGAACCCTCAAAAATGGCGGTTTTTGGGTGTCATCTTGTGGGGGTTCAATTTTTCTTCCAAGCAAGCTCTTGTACAGCAAAATCGCGCGATTTTGGGGTTTGAAAATTTCGAAATACATGTGTTTCGTTTTGCTTTTGATTCCATCCTGGTTTTCGCCGTTGTAAAAGAATTCTTAAATTGTAAAGTCTTACGGTTCTCGTACCCATAAATCATGCCTATATCACCCGAGGATTGTACGAGAATCATCACTATGGTGGAATTGGGGACCAGCCAAAGAAATACGGCCAGAATAATGGGCGTGACACATACTATTGTCCAACGAGTGATCCAAAGGTTTAGTGATTGACCGATTAGACCTGAGAAGATCCGCGAATTTACTTACACAATTAGGTTGCAGGTACTGGCAAGCCAAGGTGCACAACAGTCCGAGAAGATCGTTTCATTGCGGCAGCCATGTTAAGAAATCGACATCAGACGGGACTTGCAATTCAACAACAACTTCTGCAAGTTCGAAGAGAGCCAATAAGCGAGTGGACAGTTAGGAGACGTCTTGCCGAAAGAGGATTGAAGCCTTACAGGCCAGCAAATAGCCCAAAACTGAAACGGCATCATAAAGTTGCCCGATTGCGATACGCCCGCGAGCATACAGAATGGGGTGAGGACGAATGGGGCAGAGTGATGTTCTCTGATGAATCAAGATGTACCATCATGATGGGAGGAAAAGAGTATACCGACGACCAGGAGAACGTTTTGTACAAGCATGTTTTGAATAAAAAGTGTCACACGGCGGAGGTACCGTTCACGTGTGGGCTGGTATCTCTGCAGAGGGTCGAACAGCGTTATTTTCAATCGAGAACGGGAACCTAACTGCTGTGAGATACATCAATGAGATTCTCGATGAACATGCTGGTCCGCTTTTGGCCAATATTGGCGACAATGCAGTGTTCATGCACGATAATGCACGGGCCCACACTGCTCAAGTTGTAAATGAGTATCTTCAGGACGTAGGAATCCATAAAATGGAGTGGCCAGCAAGGAGCCCCGATTTGAATCTTATTGAGCATGCTTGGGACGACCTTGACAGACGTGTGAGAAAACGAGTTCCACCTCCAATTACTCTTCGTGACTTGAATTACGCGCTCATCGAAGAATGGGAGAACATTCCTCAGCATATGCTGAGGAATCTGATATTCAGCATGCCCAATCGCGTAGAAGCTGTATTTACAGAACATGGAGGAAACACCAAGTACTGAGTTATCAAAACCTACGTTTACACCTAATAATATCCCTACTTATAGATTTGGTTTTATTTGCCAAATGGCCCCAATTTTTTAAAACATTTAATTTAAAATTTGAACACAATATTTACGTTTTTAGTTGGTAATATTCTGATGCGCTGTTAAATGTAGGTAGGTACTTCAATATTGCAGACGGCGTCATTAAGCTAGCCTTTCCCGTTTAGGAGTAATTTGGTGCTGTGTCACCGGCACTTTTATTTATTTATTTATTTAATATTCATGTACAATAGTTATACATAGGCAGACTTAATGCAGCAAGGCATTCTCTACCAGTCAACCTTTGGGTTCAAAAGGACACAACAGTGGTAGGTGTACAAAAAAAAACATGAACAATAATTAAATTCGGATATTAAAAAACTACCTAACTAATAAAATACATAAATAATTTATAAAACAATAGACTAATAAATATTATAATAAATACCAAATTCTAAATGAGATTAAAATTTAAATATACTCGTAATAATTATGACGAAGACAAATACTACGCTTATATGACAATTTACTCTCAACTTTTTCATTGCGTGTAGAATAGAATAATTATACTTTTTTGTACACCATAAAAGTTACACATCCCAGCCATTTACCTACTTATAAGGTTTTATTGTAAAGAGGGCATATGGCAAATATTGCATATATAATTATGCCCAGAGCGGCAAAATAGCTAGATCGGGCCCTGCCAGTGGTATCGGCTGCGAGTGCTGCGACTTATAAGTTGCAGGTCGTGGGTTCAAATCCAGGCAGGAGCTTTACTTTAAGTAAATTATTTGATCACCACTTCTCTACAAACGGTGATGGAAAACATCGTGAGGAAACCGGCATGTCCTAGAACCAAAAATTCGAATACATGTGACATCCTTTAACCCGCATTAGGCCCCGTGTGCAGAATTACGGCCCATTCCCTCTCATAGAGAGGATGCAGGTGTCCCAGCAGTGAGAACATTAAAAAGGCAGTCTAAGGCCAACCCAACCGCACATCACTGGTAACATTGGAACTTTGAAAACCGGTTAGAGTGTTTAGCAGTTAGGGCGATACCCCATAACTTATCGTATGAACATGCCTAAAACATCTTCAAAAACCTCCTGGAACGGTTTTTGTATAGGGTTTCACTAGTAACTACTCACTGTATAGGGTAACGGTAAGCCATGTAATAGGTTTCTAGAATAATAAGGTTTTACCAGTTCTATTAAGGCGCTATATACGCCCCAATGTTAACGCAGTACTGCAGCCTAATTGTGTAAGTAAATTCGCCAAAGGAAACAATCTGTTTCTTTCACAAAAACGACTTTTCGTATGGCGAAAATCGTTTTTGGGAAAGAAACAGATTGTTTCCTTTGTCGAATTTACTTACACAATTAGGCTTCTGGCCGTGCGTCCGCTCGATGCCAAAATATCAATATTGAACCTCTTTTTGAACAGTAGGTACTGTTTGCAAAATATTATTTGATTTACTTATGCTATGTAAGTTATGAAGAAATGCCGCCCATCAATTTTTCTGTGTAAAAATATTTTTAAACATCCAAGTCGTTTTGGTGGAGTTTCCAAAAGTTGCGAAAGAATATCATGTTGTTAAATATTTTTTTAAAGCAAAACTATTAGTTACACGAAAAAACCTTGTGTTCAAAATTATGTAGGTACATGAATCAATAATATTTTTTTATCATACATTTTAAACTAGCCTTAGAAAGTTACCGTTTTACGGCACTAAAGGATATGTAGGCCCTTAAGGCGGTACCCCGAGCAAAACGCCGCGCTAGCCGTTAATCTGTTTCACAAAAAAATATAACGACTTTAAAAGCAAAACACTATAAAATGTGCAAAATAACTTTCCGAAGATAAGGCGCGATTCGATCCCCAGACAAATTCAGATTGGAATATGCTATTCGAAACAGTAGATTTCGCAACCTACCACTTTCATATTAGCGTACCAGTCCAAAAGTTTTTCGAAATATCGTGCGTCGCAATAAAGTCATTCGGTAAAGCGTTTTTCGATTCAATGTGTTTTCGAACTGGCGTACCAGTCGTAATGTTTTTCGAAATAGCGTGCGTCGCAATAAAGTCATTCGATATAGCGTTTTTCGATTCAATGTGTTTTCAAACTGGCGTACCAGTCGTAATGTTTTTCGAAATAGAGTGCGTCGCAATAACGTCATTCGAAACTTCATATCACTCCCGTTTTTAGGAGCTATCTACTCGTTATTTAAAAATAAATATAAACTAATAACAATACATTAAATTTCTACATATTATTGATTCTAAAATGGTAATCGTACTTTTTTTTTTAAAGATGACGTATATGTTTCACTAATCTCCTTCCAACGTTTTTGGGGGCCGAGTCACCCACGTCCGTAGGAGAGTACCCTTAGATTCCCTACACGTGGTCCCCGGGTGGTGCAAATCAGGTGACACAACTGGTGGTAGGCTTCGGCCGAAGGCTTGTGACCACCCACTGAGCAAAGACGTACCGCCAAGCGGCCTGGCCGTGTTCCGGATACGATGCTCAGTGTAGCCATCTAGAGGAGTTGGGTCGAGATAGCTGTTCCACTGCAAGCAGACCAGTCTGGCGCGCGCTGTTATGGGCGTATCGGGAGACTAGTCGCGGAGGGTAGCGGGATCCGAGGCACGGTGCACCGCTGGCCGACCGCAGGTAGTTGGGGGCCCAAGTAGTGTGCCAGCCACACATGAAAGGCTGCCCCGCCAACTGTCGAAAAATCCCGGAATGCACTATCGTGCTGGTTGGCGACCAGAAGGGAGGGCCCGATAGACATTCCGGGGGGGCTCGGGCGTCCCCGCAGTCTCCGGGCTAGTGCCCCAATGATGGTGTCCTTTCAGTGCGTGTCTGAAGGTTAGCAGCGTGGAACCTCGTCTCACTTCCTACTCCTCTCTTCCATTCACTCTTCTTCAAATCAAAATGCCAAGGATAAAAAATACAGGTTATAAACAGCGGCTGCACCCCCTCCCACACAAAGTGCACCTCACCAACATTAGAGGTCTGCACTCAAATCTCTCTGCAGTCCACTACCACCTGGAGACTGAAAAACCAGCGCTGTTTTTCCTTACGGAGACGCAGATAGCAAGTCCGTCAGACGCGTCGTACCTATCTTACCCAGGGTTTACCCTGGAGCACAATTATAAACCGCACGCGGGAGTATGTATGTACGCCCGTGACGACACTTGCTATCGGCGTCTCCGTAACCTTGAGGACCCAAGATTTTCGACGCTGTGGGCTCTAGTGGACACAGGTCTGGATAAAATTATCTACGCCTGTGTCTACCGCTCGCACAGTGGAGATCAGGAGACAACCAGGCTCACAGAGTACCTCAGTGAGGCGGCTGATGCGGCACAGCAGCGGTACCCTTCCGCCCAATTAGTGTTACTGGGGGACTTTAATGCCCACCACCAGGAGTGGCTCTTCCCATACCAGTGCACTGACCATGCTGGACGGGAGATGCGTAAGCTTGCGCTTGCGCTTAACCTTACCCAGCTGGTCCAGGGGGCAACGAGGGTGCCGGATGTTGATTCGCACACGGCCAATTGCTTGGACCTTCTGCTGACAACAGAGCCAGACCGATACTCTGTGTCGATAACTTCACCTTTGGGTAGTTCCGACCATTGTCTGGTGAAGTCTGTGTCCGTCTACTCCCCGCCCGATCCCAGCCCAAGAGGCACGCGGCGGGTTTGGCGGTACAGGTCAGCAGATTGGGATGGCATGCGATCTTTCTTCGCATGTTATCCTTGGCAGCCTACTTGCTTTTCTTCGGATGATCCTACGGCGTGCGCGGACAACGTGACGGATGTGTTGCGTCAGGGAATGGAGTACTACATTCCGTTTTCTGACGTAACAATGACCAATGTTGACCGGCCATGGTTTGGCGCTGAATGTCATCGCGCCGACGCGCTTAAACATGAGGCGTACCTGGCATGGGTTGACGCTCGTTCGCGCAAAGCGAGTGACGTGGGTCAAAGGAAGAAAGCCTATAACAGGGCTGCCAAGTCCTGCAAGAAGGTGTTGAGAAGGGCTCGGTTCGACCACATTGGCCGAATAGGGGCCAAACTTGCTTCTTACCCAGCAGGTAGTAAAGCGTTTTGGTCCCTGGCTAAGTCGGTCGAGTCCAACTTCAGCCGTCCCTCACTACCACCACTGCTGAAACCCGACGGGTCGCTGGCCCACTCTGCTGAGGAGAAGGCAAATTTATTTGCCTCTCTTTTTGCGGAATCTTCACGTCTGAACCCTGGTGACGCGCGGCCCCCTTCTTATCCTGATGGATGCGAGACGAGTATGTCGGACATTCGTATCCATCAAAAGGACGTCCGTAAGGTACTGCGCAACCTCGACGTGAACAAGGCTAGTGGCCCGGACGGAATACCAGCAATAGTTCTCAGAACCTGTGCGCCTGAACTGTCTCCGATCTTGACACGCCTATTCCGCCTTTCGTATGAGACTGGAAAAGTGCCGAATGCTTGGAAGCTAGCTAACGTACAGCCCGTGCCCAAGAAGGGTAGTCGAGCTGACCCGGCCAACTACAGACCCATCTCTGTAACGTCCATACTCTGTAAGAGTATGGAGCGTGTACTTAACACGAAGCTCCTGGCATACCTAGAATCTAACGATATCCTTAGTGACCGCCAATACGGCTTCCGCCGAAATCGGTCTACTGGGGATCTTCTAGCGTATGCCATTCACATCTGGAGTGAGGCCATCGAGAGACACGGGGAAGCGCTTGCCGTCTCCCTCGACATCTCGAAGGCTTTTGATAGGGTCTGGCACGAAAGCCTTATTGGTAAGCTTCCTTCATTCGGTTTGCCCGGTGGTCTGTGTGATTGGATTGCAGACTTCCTGAGAGATCGGTCCATTCGAGTGGTTATCGATGGCTGCTCGTCGGACCAATTGGATATCAATGCCGGGGTCCCTCAGGGGTCGGTACTCTCAGCAACTTTATTCTTGCTGCATATTAACGATCTGCTTAAACCCGGCACCTTTGGGTATGCAGACGACAGCACTGTTGCTGAGAGATACTTGTCCAACGCTCGTGCTACCGGGCCTCAGATCCGGTCTCTCCGGGAGGCCATGGTGGAGCGCTTGAACCTGTCCTTGCAGGCAGTCTCCGAATGGGGCGATGCCAATCTGGTCAGGTTTAATGCCGCTAAAACCCAGGCGTGTCTTTTTTCCGCTAAAAAGAGCCAATTTTACCCAGATCCAACTTTCCGAGATGCGACCGTGCCAATAACTGACCATCTTGAGCTTCTTGGCGTTACGTTGACATCTACTCTCAATTTTGGCCCTTACATTGAGGCAAAGGCTCAGCTGACTGCCAAAAAGCTGGGGATCCTTGCAAAGGTGAGACGGTACTTCACGCCGGAACAGCTCCTCAACTTGTATCAAGCGCAAGTTCGATCATGCATGGAGTACTGTTCTCATCTCTGGGACGGATCAGCCAAATACCAGCTTGACGCACTAGAGTCGATCGAAAAGCGAGCCAAGAGGCTCATCGGCGATGAGGCGCTGGTCAAGTCAAAGCTACAGATTCTTGAACATCGTCGCCGAGTTGCCAGCCTGTCGGTTTTTTATCGGTTACATTTCGGGGAGTGTGCGATGGAATTGCACGATATAATTCCACCTAGCCCGTTCCATCATCGGACTACCAGACGTACGGCGATGCGCCATCGATACATGGTAGACATCCCACCCATACGCACAAAACGTTTTGGGAACACTTTTATTATGCGTACAGCTAAGGAGTGGAATTCCCTGCCGGAGTCTGTGTTTCCCGATAGCTACAATCTAGGGGTCTTTAAGTCAAGAGTGAATAGGTTATTTCTAGGCAAGCGTGTTTCACCGTCGACCACATCATCGCTTACCATCAGGTGAGATTGTGGTCAAGCGCGAGCCTATAGGTTATAAAAAAAAAAAAAAAAAAAAAACAAAACCATAAAAATTAGAAATAATTATTGATAGCACGCATCTCCTTGTAAAGTGTTTATTAATTATTTTTTGTGCTAACACTAATGGATAGATAATTTTGTCGTATTTTTTTTTCAAAAGACTAAAATTCGATTTTATAAAGATTTTATTCTAAAATCTGGGCGTATTCACTACTTACTGTAATTCATGCGCCACCATCACCAGTGCCGCTGTGCCAATAGGAATGCTCATATCTTAGGCTGATTTTTTGGTCAGGGTACCGTCTTAAATTGTTATCCAACGGATAACCGTATGGACGGCTAACCCTTGTTGTATTGTAACGTTCGTTTTCTATATTTTTATCTGTTAGTTTCATATTAACATAGACATTTGAATAAATGAATGATAACATAATTTCAAAATACAGAAAAATATTTTATTTTCTATAAATAATGTGTACCTTAACATTTTGTTTAATTTAAACTTAATAAAAGCTATTTAATCGTTAAGGGTCTCCATTACAAAAATACATTCTATCTAATGACTGTACATAATATTGTATAGTATCGAAAAACATTTGTTTTGTTATTTATAATATCTAGTCACATTTACAACAAAATACATAATTAGGTACCTTTATATATAAATTAAGTCAATAGAATTTATGTTATGAAAATACCTACTTCAACCTACTTCTTTAAAATTGTTTCTTAGTATTTTAGGTACTTTAATCTTGCGATAAATACCTAGTATCTGTCAAGTACAAAAAATAATACCACATAGTATAATACAAATAAATACCAAGTTGACAGGGTTTAATTTAGTTACTTTAATCTTGCGATAAATACCTAGTATCTGTCAAGTACAAAAAATAATACCACATAGCTTAATACAAATAAATACCAACTTGACAGGGTTTCATTTAGTTACTTTATTCCTGCGATAAATACTTAGTTACTGTCAAGTACAAAAAATAATACCACGTAGCATAGATAGCATAATACAAATAAATACCAAGTTGACAGGGTTTCATTTCATCAAATAATTACTTTGGTAGTTACCGCAGGAAGAGACGTAGATAACTACCATATCAGGGCTTAAACTAGGTTTAAATAACGATGACTTGACACCATCGAGATTGGGGTGTCATTTAGGCAGTGGTTTTCTGGGATCTTAGGAAGGTTACTAAATATACCTAAGAATGTGGATTCCTCGACGGTACGAAAATATAATAATGCCTCTTAATGGAAAAAAGACCATCATTCCTTTTACATCATTTTCCACTGAACCGACCATGAAACTTATGCTAATGCTACACTAATTACACTATTAATTTACTCTCTAACTACCTACTTAATGAATGACTCGTTCATTAATATCTTTGCTAGTTGCAGATAACGATATCTACAAAATATAAAAGTCATTTTAATGACAGCACCTAGATTTTACAATGGATAGGTATCTATAGTAGTCGCAGCGGATCTTTGTGTCTCTGAAGTTCGATGCAAGACCCTGCGCAGTTGCTATTTTCGTGTCAATGTTGAAGTAGAAGATAGCATTATATAACTGCCTCTGTCGCTCACTTACGTTTGTTGCATCGTTCTATCTCACTTAGTCTATGCAGTATACCTACTCGATGATAAAGTGTTTCTTGCGCAATGGTTCGCAGAGCCAACTTCAGAGACACTAAGATCCGCTGTGACTACTGCACGACTGTATGTTTATAACTGAAGTGCCTAATTGTCACTTATAAATAATACATACAGGAAAATCGCCGCTTTCTTTGGCAGATAAATTGTATAAATCTGCCTCACCAATTGCCTCACAACAGCTTTTATTTCGGCAGCACAATGATATTCATTGCACTAAACAAATCTGCCGTGTACATTCCTATCAAAGTATTTATGGTTTAGCACATTTAATTACGGGCAAGATTCATCGCACTTTGACTTTTGCTAAGCTAAGAAACCGTTTCTTAAGAATATTAACCTTATTTTTGAACCAATCAAATTAATTAATCGCTTTTATAAACACTTATCTTTATTTGCTTATGCGAATATACTTAAATCTTAAGACGGTACCCTGACCAAAAAATCGGCATGAGATATGAGCGTTCCTATTGGTCTAGCGGCACTGGTGGCGCATGAATTACAGTAGTGAATACGCCCAGATTTTAGAATAAAATCTTTATAAAATCGAATTTTGGTCTTTTGAAAAAAAAATTCTACTAAAATGTTCGTTATTAAATTGTCTATCCATTAGTGTTAGTACAAAAAATAATCAATGAATACTTTACGAGGAGATGCATAAAATCAATAATTATTTCTCATTTTTATGTTTTTTTGGAAGTAGATTAGTGAAATATATACAACATTAAAAAAAAAACTAAATCTACCATTTTAGAATCAATATTATGTAGAAATTTAATGTATTTTTATTAATTGATATTTCTTTTTAAATAACGAGTAGATAGCTCCTAAAAACAGCACAAAAAACGGCTGGCGCGGCGTTTTGCTCGGGGTACCGCCTTAACAAAAAGGGTCATTATTACTTTGAAGGGAAAAAGTAGCAAAAGTAAAAGTGCAATTAATCTTAAGGTCTCATTATAATATTTTTAAAATATTGAATTTTATCTTAAAACCTTACCAATGTTAGTGTAATCAGCAATTAGTGTTCTACTAATTATTTACCTACAGCAAACAGGTATAGATGCTCAAAAATTACATGGCCTTGTACAAATCTTTTGAAGTTATAAACTATGTTTTGTACCAACAACTGCCTCGTGTCTACATGAATAATAATAACTTTATAATCAACAATAATTAAGCTCACCTTCCTAAGGAATAAACAGCACAGACATATGAATTATTAACATAGGTAATGATATTAGACAGGTATATAGTACATTTACCTTTTAGATTATAACGATATTCAGTCAGACTGATAAAGATAGATTTTATAAAGGGCACCAATTTAGAACTCGTGTCATTGACTTCCACATTCCATACAGCGTTTATAACCTAGTGTTCAACGCAATATAATTTCATTTTTAACATTTTTATTTCTACATCATGATGACTTATCTAGTCATTTGAACATTAATTTAATATGGATATGTGCATAGTGTGATAAATGCGATAATGCGCGTTAAATTAGGCACCAATATTAAATTTGCCTAGTAATTATTAGTAATTTTTAAGATAATCAACTCTGATATTACAATGAGTTAAAAGAATTACACATAAGTAGTTGTAGGTACCGGTCATCACGATGTGGGTACCGACTGCGGGTCTAATAAAAGTCGTGTTTGTTTTTTTGGTTTTACTCGGCTGCAACTTCCAACTACTCCATTTAACGGACCGGTTACGTTCATGATACGTCGATCCAAGAATAACCAAAGATTATGAACTCGAGCTATAAGTTAATCTAATAATATCAGAACCACAGTCTACTAAAATGAAAAATATTCTCACACAAAGATTGAAACAGTAACGGCTATAGTAAAGTTTAAAATAAGTTGAATGAATGCAGCCGCCCGAAAGTAGGTCGCTTACTGTTATTTCAAGAGTGTAAAATTAATAGGTATTAGACAGTTTTATCTACATAAACATTCGTATTACCTAATCTTAATAAATATAACAGTTTCTAGCTGAGTCTACCAGATCTAGCGTCAGTAATAACACCCCATAATTCAATTATGAACTCGTCTGTGAATCCAAACTCTTGTAAGTCACTATTATCGATGGCGTCTGCTAGTTGCATAGAGTTGGCTTTCCCTTCGGCAAGATCCCACATCTGCGATGCTAGTTCGGAGTCGTTGATGCCCATGAACGATTCCAATAAGCTGTTGATTTTCTCGATACCAGCTTTTGATCCTTCGTCGTGCTGAAAAATATATAAGATTTAATTAAATGTATGTCAATTTTGATAAGCCATGATGAGATGTGTATTGTAAATTTGTGTTATATGGATATATCAACGATGGACAACAAAATAAGAGATGAAGCAATCCATACTAAATTGCTAATAATACATATACATAATACTTGAAATAGTACTTCAGAGATGAGTACGTTCATTTTTTACCTATCTTTCAATTAGATTCCAATCCTATTGTTAACTAGTTGTGTCATCGTTGATGCCGCATTATAACATGCAAACGTGATATCAAGCTGACGAAAACCTTTCTTGCTGTAAACCTAAAAGTGCTATAAACAGATTTTGATCGATTTTTTCCATAATAAACGACTTTGTCTACATTAGTCATTCTCAATATTTGGACATGGTTCGTTAGTCACTTGATAGCCTCGAGCGTTTTATTATAAAAGCTGGCAAGTAATAAAATTGTCCTTTCTGTAGATGTCAAGGTGGTTCTTCTGTTGTGTTTTATACACAGATTCATTGTCGCTGTTTATTACGGTGTGTCTATATAATACAACACCTAAACAATTCACCCAGTAGATAATTATGTACAATATAATTGATTTTCAACTACTGGTACCTGGCTGGTATTAGAATCATAAACAGACTGATAAATGGGACTTTTGTAATTATTATCAATGTGTTTGTTGAGCTGAAACGCGTGTGTTCAAGAGTTTTCGTAGTAGGTAGGTCATAGCGATAACTTACATCATTTTCAATTGTAGCCTGACCATTGGCCTTAAACCGCAATGTTTCCTTGCCGGAACCATAATTTTGTTTTCTTCCAGATTTTGCCCCACTTGTCTTGGGCCCAATACTTGCGAATCCACTTTTCAGGGGTTCTACCAATCGAATCGTAAAAGTAGTTCCCTTTGGAATATCTTTTAATATCTTAGCAACTTCATAATGCCTTTTGCCAACCATATTTTCTCCATCCAGCTTCTCAATGTGATCTCCAACCTGAATTAAAAGTGAACAACTTTAATACTACAATCGGTAATTTCCGGTGAATTTCTTAACAAGGCCAACGACCACACTCGGAAACACTTCTGGCAGCATCTTTATGAAATCTCGTTTATTACGCAAGGAACCGAACGCACGTTCAGTTAATATTGCGATATAAACCGATAGTTAATATTGCGCTTCCATATCGCAAAAGGAATTGACGCCCACAATTTATAACATCAAATAATTAGGTGTACGGTTTTTAAATCAAAGACCTAAAAATGTATACCTACTTATGGTACCAATATTTATCTAACACTATCTTCTTAGGTCTACAAATTCATCAACATCATACAAGTTTGAACCTTATCTGATAAAAATATTTCTAGAGACTGTATATTTGACTATATTATATGGTAAAATATATCGACTATCAGTTAGTTACGCCATAACCAGCAGATACTAAACTATTTTTAACTCTACACAAATGGTAATAGTCACAAACGGAAGGCAGCTATATTTTTAAACTGCGAAGTGTACTAGTTACCAGCTGCATAGCACACGAGCAATTGGGGACGGGATGCTAAAACTTTATGAACTAATCTATTCATATTTCGTAATTCTTATCAATTAGTCAGGGCTAAAAGTCTGACTGATATACTCATGTTATCTTTATCACAGTGAGCACATATACCTACTAAGTTTCCTGTCACCATTGCATAAATTCTGGGCAAGAATTTACAGATCACAATTTGACTTTACTTTGCTAAGGAAAACAAGCGACTTCTACAAATATGCACGACAATTTATAATATTCTTTCAATACTTTATAAGTAGGTATTCGAAAGAAACGATTGCTCACATTCGCTTATATGAATTTCATACAAATCGCATGACATTCATAATTTAATTATCAAAGTAAAATCTAAGTTCTGCTGTCTTTGAATTTTGGCAGTTCGAGTCATCATTAAAAAAAAAAATGTAGGTAGCATCAATCGGTGTAAGAAAATAATTCGGAATCGCAGTGAAACAGCGTTAACTTATTGTACTTAAAAAAACGCCTTACAGCGTAGTATATATGGCCCATATGGCCTAAGGACAGATCCTTGTGGAACTCCACTGCGAATGAAAGGAGTTGGTAGGATATGAGAACATTTCGTAAAGTCAATGATTTAACGAAATGTTCAAATACCGAGAATGCGACTGTCTGGCCGTATGTATTACACCTACGTTTTGTGTATGATAAGCCGTTGTGCACGCTTTGTCGAAGGCTTTCGTTCGCCACAACGAAAAAGAGATTTCTAGTATTTTTATTCCGCAACGAAAACCAGCACGAATAACAATGAAATTGTAATTTTATTGTCGCTCGGATTGTATCTCTTCATAGTATCATGTACAAACGGTACGTTCAGAGGCCATTGCGGTTAGCTACGATATGTAGTTAGTTACGATATGTGTTAGGTCCGTGAACGAATCATCTTGAAAGCCCTTCAAATTGAACCCAACTATTTTCCATGAAATAGTTTGTTAACTCATTCCTCCTCGAAAGGATTTTTAAGTCTTTTGGAGGTTTGAATGTGTTAGCTGAAAAATCAGTTACCAGCAGAAATCCAGAATAATAAGGTAAAGCAGTCCAAAGTGTTAACGTTATAAGTGAGTTTCTGTTCCGTGGGTTTAGAAGAAGAGTAATCAATCACGGGATAACCTTTT
Organism: Orthosia gothica; assembly: GCA_949775005.1. Lineage (NCBI taxonomy): Eukaryota > Metazoa > Arthropoda > Insecta > Lepidoptera > Noctuidae > Orthosia > Orthosia gothica. The sequence continues at coordinate 15,649,682 of OX459042.1, forward strand.
GTACAACTAATTGATTTTGTACGAAATTGTATAATCTACGTTACTGTCGGTCCTCTTCGAATTAGATCTCCTTCGTGATTTGGGTGTGGTCATATGGTTTTAGATGGGGGCGAGAATCTGACCTCGACACTTGATAAGCCGAGTCCCTTTCTCCAAAATAACTATTTTCATTGTGACTTCGGCATAAAATTAAATAATAAAAATAATTAAAATTGAAAATAACATGATATATTTTAATTTTTGAATAGAAGAAGTTATTTTGAGTAAGTACTTATTCATCAGGAAAGTTATTTTTGGTATAACATAGCTAGGTTTTAAATTGGTTATTGACCGTCAACAAATTATCGACTATGTAAAAGATAAGAAATAATTGATTTGTTGTACTAATCGTATTCCAATGTTTCCGCATAAAATATTATTATTGAACGTGTGTGTGTGTTATTTATGAGAACCCAATATATAAGATAATGGTCCCTGCAAAGTTTTTGATCCACATTCATTGGAGTCATAGGAAGAACAAATTATCGTCCCATTGTCCCAAAATTGTTTAATTAAATGAAGACTTATAAATATTCTAAGGCCCGTAAGCGCCACAAAATATGACTAAATACATTATCGCTAAACGGATTTAAAACGTTGTGATATTTCTAGTTTAACTCTGAACATGTTTAGGGATTTTTTTTCGTGCTGGCGGGCCAATATAGGGACATAATAACTATAACATATTCGTACCTCAATGTGTGGTATTCTGGCTACAATAGAGCCTTCTTTTATCCTCTTTATAAAAGCGTATCCAGCACCATTGTCAGTAATCGTTAATCCCAAAGCATCTTCAGTTTTAACAATTTCTATTTCTTTAGGTCGTCCTTTTCTATGTGCAAATATGAAATCTTCTAGTCCTATTTGTCCGCCTAGGAGTTTTTTCATATCCACTTTGTGAGTATTCAGGGTGCAAAAGAGAATCTGAAACCAAAGAAATACACGGTTTAATGATACTTATCTATACCATACCAATATTTTAAAGAGGAAAGATGTTTTTGTATGTTTGTTTGTACAGGCTCTGAAACCACTGGACCGATTTGAAACATTCCTTCACCTATGAAAAGCTAAATTATTCCCGAATAAAATAGGCTATAATTTATATTCAAGAAAATTAGAGATGCTTCTGAAAATTGCAATAATGTAACACAAAGTAGCAAAATTTTGCCTATAAAATTCATTATTTGGCGTGCGCTGATAAAACTATTGATAATACATAAAAAATATGTAGGTACTAAATGATTAGAGTACTCATTATTACCAGGGTAGAGTAGGTAGGTTGATCGGTAGGACAGGTGAGTAGGTTGGTAAGTAGGTAAGGTAGGTGGGTAGTTAGGTGGGTAGGTAGGTAGGGTAAATAGACAGTTTACGGGAGCGAAGCCGCGGGGGTCAGCTACACTATATAGGTAATATTAGAATACCACTAACCTAATTAACCACGCCTAACTTAGCAGGTGCGTGACTAAAAGTTATTTTTCTTTGGAGCGTATTAATCTCTAACTAATACCTTGAATTTGTGGCATTCGACATTCTTTATAGGGCCTTGTTGTTGATTGTATTTCGTTCCAAATAAACCAAACATAAAATATTTGCAATTGTAAAGTTATAATTATTATTGATTAAAGACAAAGCATTTTGTGTTTTTTTTTAAATTGAAATACCCATTTATATTTCTCGATAAAAGTATATTTAATTAACTATCGAATTTGTATACTGATAACCAGGAATCACTTATCAGATTGTAGATAATACGTACAGCACATTGAGTGGTAAACTGTGTTCTGGTTTTAACCTTCAATAATATTTGTTTTACATATCCACCTTCTATTGATTGAATTGCGACAGTGTAAGTGCGAAATGCTTGCATGACAAGGCATGCGTTGCAGGTATGACCGCGCTCCGGTCCTTGACCCACGTGTAGTAGGCCACCGCACAGCCCGCACAGGCACACATACGGCGGCGAAGCGTATCTGCAGTCACTTGCCGCGTTTATATCAACGAGAGACTGCGCCCCTGGGCTGATCCACTTCCTGGCTGCTCAGCCGTGCGTACATCCGCACACTGTGACATTTTCATACTTACCTACATAGTTACACTGATTTATCTTTACCAAACATTTCACGTATTGTAGCAGTAGTTTGTTAGAGATAGGATTAGTTTTTTCTGGGTCTGTCATATTGTTTATTCAAAACTAATATGTTTGTACTTAGATAGTCACTAGCAGCAACGGTTGGGCCCCTTTGCTAGATAATTTAGATAGCTATGATGAGGGCACAAGTTTAGTATTCACCTGTTTCCACTTTCTTTTATTGCGACTAACAGGTAAGTCAACTTTTTAATTTATGCATAATTATTCAGAACCAGCATCACGCGCTGGTATTCAAACCATTGTTTTAGTTAGACCATGAACCTACTCGCACGAATATAACATCTAGCTTAGTGTAGTCCTATGTTCAACATCATAATAGGCGCCTCGCGGACGGCTGATATTATGATGAATTGGTTGCACTGTCTAAGATTAGATAGAAGAATACTTTACATAGTTTTCCTTGTCACGTTATTTTTACCAGACTCAATAAAGACGCCCCTGTCGTTACAGTGCTATATTTAATTGGGTGCCTCTCATTGTAGCATCATTAAGGTAAATATTTTTAACCGACTTACCAAAAAGGAGGAGGTTCTATGTTCGACTTCTTGTATGTTTTTTTTTTTTTTTTTTTTTTTTTTTTTTTTATGTATGTTCACCGATATCTCCGTCAATTGAGGACCGATTTTGAAAATTCTTTTTTTGTTTGAAAGAGTATGTTTCGAAATTGGTCCCATTTTAATTTGGTGAAGGTCTGATGAAGAACTTCGGAGATACACAACAGAACTCTTCAATAAATAACGGCAAAACTCTCGGGATTGCTGCAATCGCATGTCTGTTTGTTGTTTATACCATTTCATAACATAACATCACGCCAGTACGCTCTAAAGGGGTACGCAGATCTCTCATTTCGCCGGTTATGTTCAAGTTTCATGTTATTCGGTTAATCTATTCTGGAGTTATAGGGACCTTAATAAACAACTTGCTATTAGGGAGGTAAAACTAAAAAGGGAAAAATAAAAACTTTTTTGCAAAAAAATACTACCGACTTCCAAATGAAAAACTACAAAGTGAAAAATAACTTAACTTTTGGAAGTCGGTGTCCATATCGCAAAAAAATGGTTCCTACGAAAGACACCGACTTCCAAAAGTTAAGTTATTTTTCACTTTGTAGTTTTTCATTTGGAAGTCGGTAGTATTTTTTTGCAAAAAAGTTTTTATTCTCTTGCATATGTAACGTAATTTTTTTTGAGTTAACACTGCAATATAATTTCTGCTCTTGCAATCCAATTATCTAGCTAAATAATGGAAATTATATCTCTTAAAATCTCACATACTTACTTTCTATGGGTACATACAAAACCAAGTAAGATTTACGTTACGTTACGTAAGCACTTACTAACAATATAATCATACCTACTTACTCATGCTTACAGACAGGCTGAAATGGTGTAAACTCTATTATCTTCATTCTCACGACTAGGCCTTGACAACGAATAAGCCTTGAGCGTTTTCACAACCCGTGAAATATCAGGAAATTAGCGTCCGTGCCATTTTCGCCGCTGACCTTTAAGGCGTGAACTGAACGGTCGTTGGACCAAGTCGGCTAGATAGTTTAATAGATAACATAATCAGCAAAATCATAATATTGATTATCTACAAGAATTCTTTGAAAGTACGATCGCCATGTGACGTTAATAATATGTAGATTGTAATGACAGACCTACATTATAAGTAAATCGACAAGTTATAAATACGAATTTACGAAATTATTGAGTCATGTGCATTAAATTATTTGAGCGCATTAGAATAACAAAATATGATGTGTCAAATAATTTGCACAAATCTAAAACTGAAAATATTGTAGATTTGTATAACCATATATAAATGGTTTCTTAGGTTTTACCTTTGCAAGGCAATGAAAAGACTATTTTTTTATAAAAGATTGAACCGGAACAAAAACAGTTTCCCGTAAAATTTTGGTCGTGATAATAGGGTAAACCCCATCATTGTAGAAGGTGTTAGAAAGGGTTACTCTTAGAAGACGTTCATGTTCCACTAGGGCCGAATAAACCTATCAAGAAACCAACTTTGCACCAAGGTTTTTGGTTACTGACCGTCGTGCCCGTCAGTCACAAGAGCCTCGAGCATCACATTGGTCATCACTTCATCAGTCATCACTCATCAAGTTTGCTCAAGGCATTCTACAATAACTGCACTAGCCGGTGCTTCGAAACACCTTTTCACCACCGATTAAATCTTATCAATCTGGCAAGATATGGTAACTAAATCATTCGATTCGGTTCTTCCGCTTTATATCTATCTTTTAAATAAATAAACAAAACAAGTAAGTAGGGAAGTATGGATCAGAATGTTGGGCTGTGAAAAAGATGGATAAAAGGAGATTGGATGTAGCAGAGATGAGAATGTTAAGATGGATGTGCGGCGTGACGAGATTGGATAAAGTGAGAAATGAGTATATTAGAGGCAGTTTGAAAGTGGCGACAGTGGCAGAAAAGTTGAAGGGAAACCGTTTGTCCTGGTATGGTCATGTGATGAGGAGGGATGAAACGCATGTTACTAAAAGAGTTATGAATATAAATGTGGATGGATGGAGAGGAAGAGGAAGGTCAAAGAAAAGATGGATGGACTGTGTGAGGAGTGATATGAAGGAAAAGGGAGTCAGTAGTAGCGTAACTGGGGACAGAACGGTATGGAAGAGGAAAACGTATTGCGCCGACCCCAAGTAACATGGGATAAGGGCAGGAAGATGATGATGAAGTAAGTAGGGAAGTACCGAGAATCATAATAATGAAAGTTCAATGTGTCAATATTGTTTTGAAGTAGGACTACCGGGAATACCCAATGGCCATCGAATAAACAGGCCGGATTTTCCTCACTTATCAATAATAACTAGGTATAAATAGATTGAGGATATGGTGAGGATATATACCTAAATACTTCATCAAGAATCATGATTTATCTACCCAATCTATACCAATTTATTTATTTATTTATACCAATTATAAAGAGGAAAGATTTTTTTGTTTGTTTGTACCAAATAGGCTCCGAAACTACTGAACCGATTTAAAAAAATATTTCACCGTTGGGAAGCTACACTATCCCCGGGTGACATAGGCTACTTTTTATCGCTGTATTCCTACGGGTACGCTAAGTACGCGGGTGAAACCGCGAAGCGTCAGCTAGTATAGAAGATATAGATAGGGACCGTAGAGACCTTTTCCAATTCTTACTTTCATTAGAACAATCTTGCTTTTTGTGATCTACTAAATGATTTAAGACTTTTTGAATAAAATTGCATGATATGCCAGTGGGCAGCAGATTTAAAACATTGATCTGATACAAGTTTGATGACGATTATGAGCACCTGCAGCCTAATTAGGTAAGTCAATTCGGTAAGAATCGACCAGTCATTTATGCGAGATGAAAGATGCGATGTGGATTTCCGTCTATATGATTGGTCGGTTGATGAGGGTCAACCTAAAGAGGTTGCAAAGGCATTGCCGAATTCACTTACTCTGCTGATGATGCGGTCTCCGTACCTACTTATAAAAAGGTTTACCATCCGTCCTAGAGAGCAGTGGTGGCCCAGTGGTAACGGGCGCGACTTACAAGTTGTAGGTCGTGGGTTATTTCATCACCACTGCTCTCGAAACGGTGAAGGAAAACATCGTGAGGAAACCGGCATGTCCTAGAAAAAAAAATCGAAGGTATGTGACATCCACGGCTCTCACAGAGAAGAGGCCTGTGTCCCAGCAGTGGGAACATTAAAAGGCTGATGATGACCATCCATCCGGATTTGTCCAGACATTTGGCGTCCTGTCAAATTGTTACTTGTTAATTTTTTTCCGGATTTTTCTCTTGAAGGCAAAATTTTGTTTTTTTTTAAGTTTTATAAAACTGTCGTTCCAAATACATGCAATGCATGCATGCATGACAAAAATGTCCGGTCTTTTTTTAAAGCCAGGCTTTTTTTTCAGGACTTTTAAATTTTCGTAGGTACCTAAGTCTAATCCGTAACGATGATTGATTCCTCCTAATTCCTGAAGTCAGCCTGGTAAAATTGATATAAACTTGAATCGATTAGAGCCTGAGCAGAAATAATATTATCACACGAAAATGACTTAGGATTGGTGATGACTTCAAGCTTGTTTTCCTTAACCTTTGTTTCCTACTAACACATATTACGAAGAATTTAATAAATTTGTTTTTGTTTGCTCTTTCATTCAGATTTCAGACGTTGAAATCGTTTTCAACGTCTGAATTTGATTGATCATCTTGAAACCAGGGTAGGTCTGTCTGGGTCGCAGATAAATTTGAAAGAGAGTCACCGCGGCCCTGGCTTAAGCAACTGAAGGAACACGGGTGGGTTGTGGTCAGTAAAAGTCTGACACGCCCTCCTGCTTAACCCTGAGCGGGAGAAGTCATTGGCAGATAAAACAAGCCAAAAAGAAAATGGGTAGATAGGGTAGTTCGTGGGGGTAGTACAAGTACCCTGTAGGATAGGCTATTAAGTACCTAAGCTGCGTAAGAATTGTGACCATCCAACTTTTTGCTTCCCTGTCCGACTTTTCTATTTGAGGCTTTGATGGGGATTATTGAATCCTATAAGTATCAAAAAGATTACGTTCATAAGTGACTTTATATTCGTCAATTGGTGAGATTTATGGGCTGCTAAAGATTGCGACCTACTCTCCATAATATTATATGCGTATCTAAGTAGGTACCTACTTGTACTTAATCCAAATCGATAGCCTGATATTCAGGCTTGTTACTTAAGTATACATAAAATACCTTTATTACGAGTATAACTTAGTTAATGTGCATATGCATCTCATATAGGTAGGTAGGTATCTTCTAAGTATATAAATATTGTTTTACAGGTAAATGAAAAAAAAGAAACATTGCCCACCTGTTCCCGGTTGATGGCTTTTATTAATCTACTAGCTTCTGCCCGCGGCTTCGCCCGCGTAAAAAGTGTTTTATCATCCCAAGTGAATACAAACTATTCTATGTCCTGCCCAGGGTCTCAAACTATCTCCATGCCAAATTTTATTTAAATCGGCCCAGTCGTTTCGGAGTCTATAGGGAACATACATACTTTCTCTTTTATATGTATAGATTTCTGCAAAAAGTAGTTTGACATGATAATTCGACTTGATTACCTATATACAGGGTAGGCAAAATATCGTGGCTCAAACGAAACAGGGTGATTGGCAGTTGGGGTAATTATGAGTAAAAAAAATATTTTGGTGCTTTATGACCCACTATCGCCGTTTTGTTTGATTCACGATTTCTGGCCAACCCTGGATGTAGGTACATTATCCATGCTGTGGTCCCAGCGCATTACTGACCTTATAATATTGCAGGTAGGGCGCATTCTTTTTAGGGTTCCGTACCCGAAGGATCAAAACAGCCTTATTGATGTCACTCACGTGTCCGTCTGTCTGTCCGTCGTCTGTCGCACAGGTTTTACAGCCAAACGGTAGGAGCTACAGTCTTAAAATTTAAGACTGTAGCTCCTACCGTTTGGCTGTGCAAAATTAATTTTTCACAGTATGAGCATTTTGTAAAGCCCTTAAAGTTATAGGGAGTGCGTGAAAAAATAAAATCGACTTACCCTATTGAGTGGGGTTGTTTAGAGCTCTTTGAGTAGATAAACAGGAACGGTTTTTTTGTTTAAAAAAATATTGGAAAACAAAGGAATGAGAAGCCACCAAAGGCAGCCTTTTTACCCGACTGCCGAAGGAGGGTAATGTGTTTATTTACAAAATTTTGTCCCGAAGTATTTTTTAACTTAATCCTATTGACCTATGAACTTCAAATTTGGAGAAAATGTTTACTATTACGTTTATTTTACTAAGAAACACCAATATATTGATAAATCAGATTTTTCTTTGAAATTCCTCCATTTTTTCCTATTACAACCAACTTAATTTTGCGGTTTAGTACGGAACCCTAAATATGCGAAGTCCGACACGCACTTGGCCGGTTCTTTTTTAATCGTTTCATATTATCATCCTTGCAATAGCAGTGCGATTTCTGTGTACCTAGTGTAGATAGGAATTATTTATAAGATAAACTCTATCTTTATAAGAGTAGGGCTTTCTTATTCCTCCTTTAAGGGGCTTAAAAAGTGTGGGATGGCACAGTTAAGTATACGAAGAAGAACAATAAGTGCTTAATTATAATTAAGTAAGTATATCAATGACGTCACGGTCACACTCATCAGGCACTCACTGTAATCATTAGACCACAATCATTAATGACAATAATCAAATTACCACCATTGGGTATGGTGGCACTGATAGAAGAAACTATGTTTCAAATGCGGAAGTCAAATCCCACGAGACGCGCACTCGCGACCCTTTGCTCTGTCTCTCCACCACTGCGCTATTAGGTTTTAGTCGATTGATTAATTTTTAATACTTTCATAATGTTGTGCTACTGATTGTGAAACCTTTAATGTAAGCTACTTATTTGAATATCAATGACGCATTCCTTATAGAGTTATAATGTGTTCTTATCAGTGTACTTAGCGGCTGTCCATGAAATGTTTGTGAAGGCAAAATTAAGTAGTTACCTACATATAAGGTTATATTGTATATTTTCATTTAAATCATCCTGTTCTATGATTCAAATATACCTACAGCGAACTACTTGCAACAATTTTTTGCTGCCTGGCAAAGCCCTACCACCCTTGTAAGTAGGTATGATTAAGTTCTTAGGCATTTGTGCCCACCAAGACTGCACGAGTCACCACGACTATGCAGGTTCCAAGTAAGTACTCAATTCATCAAACCAATAATGAATCATAAACTTGTTCACGAGGAATGTTGCCCTATCAATTCAAGTTTACAAAACCACGAACTTATTAGAAAACCAATTAGTCTTACCTCGTCTGGTGGAAAGTCGTAACATTCTGCTATCTTTTGATAAAGCTCCTTGACGTTGGAAAATCCAGAAATGAGTCCGAGGGGGCTGCCGTGCGCCTGTTGACAGTGGAACACCAACTGTGACTTCTGTGATCCATTGTTGTTGTCCACTCCGTTGGCTTGCTGTTGAGGGTCCTCGATAGGTGACTGCGGCACGGGAGGCGGTGTATATTTAGGGGCCTTCTTCTTAAATAACGACATAGTTAAAGAGCACTACGTAACGGTAATAAGTTTTCCTTTAGCGAGAACGTCAGTGCGCACACATTCTCTAACCGTGCACAATATAATTTTAATCACTACACTGTCGCTTATCTTGCGAGAACTTTAAAATATATCGTCGCGTCATAGCACATGATAATGTTATCACCCAATGGCGATATTGGGTTAGATTATGCGATGTTTAATCGAGAGTACACTTGGAACTCGCTGCGACACGGAGTGCGCTCTATAGGCAAACGAACGACTGACTGACTGACTGTGGCCGGTGGCGGACTGGCTGGTTTGCCTTGCCTGCTCACTGCTATGACGGCGACGCGAACACGACTCACGCCCGCACCTCCCCCTCGTTGTCGCCTCTACGTCATCAGATGATTCTATTACAAAAGCAGCAAAAGAATTGTCTTTATTAACTTAGACCTGACTGGGAATTCAACCAGCACGCACAAATCCGTTACATTTTATAGATAAGTACCACTACAACATGTACCTACCTATGCTAGTATAGTTAAGTTATTTTGGTTAGGATAGTAGGCTACAGACTTTGTTGTCACCTAAGGTACCTATTATGTAGGTACCTATAGTAAATATGTTTTAAGAATCTAAATTCTAAATAATAGGTTCCTACTAGTTTGGTGGTACCTATTATGGGTTAACTTTAACAAGCTTAATTACTCTGCTTATAGCCAGTAAATAGTTTATGGGTTGAAGATAGTGGTAACCAGTAAAGTAATGTCAAACATTGTCAGGGATAGGTACTGAAATATAATAAAGAAAGAAAGAAAAAGCGTATAATTGTCAAAAAAACGACTTAAAATTTATGTACCTATCTACATGCTACATACACTCACTCGTATTTGTATTTTTTTTACAAATACGGATCATAATTCTATACCTACTTACTTATAGAAAAATTCAAAAATTTAAACTCTTACACATTTTTATTTAATGCTTTTTATTTAACAAATTTTATCTAGTGAACGATGAACGGCTGAACTGATTTTGATCAAACATAGCTAAGAACACTCTCGATAAAGTAAAAATGAAAAAAAAAGAAATAAATCAAAACCGGTTAAACCGTTATGGAGCAATGATGCCACAAACAGATACACACATCAAACTTAAAACACCCATCTTTTTCCGTCGGGATTAAAAAATTATCACAAATACGAGTGAATGCACCCTAAGCACAAACGTAAACATTCTGCATTTTTTTCGGAACGGTTCCTCGTCGTGTTTACTATGTTAGGTTTAGGTAGATACCTACCTTGATACTGAATAGAGATATTGTTGACATTTTCCGTTGCAAGCAGCGCGTGTCGGCTGTCGCTAGTAAAAACCAGGGCCAACCAAGATAATTATTAGTAGTTACCTATCAAAATATTACATAGGTATTTTACCCTGAATTGGGATGAGACATGGATGAGACCTTAGTTGGTATTCTAATGAATTGACTCCCATTAAGATTACTAATATTTTTGGAGTCGGCTAAGCATGCCTCGTTTCATTAGCTTCCATCTCAATTCGCACTTCAACCTTCTTCCTAGTTATAGGTACCTACATGAAAGCGTTCAGGTTCAGAATGTCCAATTCCCAAAATGTCCAACGGTTTCAAAATGTCCAATTCCCCAGAATGTCCAATTCTCGAAATGTCCAAATCCCCAGAATGTCCAATTCTCGAAATGTCCAAAATGCCTAATCTAGGTATATTTTTTTTATTTATTAATTGGTTCGCGATTGACCACTATCTCGCCTGACGTTCGACTTCAGGATCAGACCTCGGAACCTGTCCTTCTGCAGCGAGGTGTGAGACAGGGAGATGTCATATCTCCGAAACTGTTCACCGCTGCACTGGAAGATGGCTTCAAGATTCTGGACTGGAGAGAGCCAGGCATCAACGTCAATGGAGAGTACATCACTCGCCTTCGGTTTGCCGACGATATAGTGGTCATGGCTGAGACTATGGAGGACCTCAGTACAATGCTCGATGACCTCAGTGGAGCTTCCGAAAGAGTGGGTCTTAGGATAAAAAAGGACGAAACCAAGGTGATGTTGAATGCCCATGTTACACCCACTCCTATCAAGGTCGGAGGCTCTACACTTGAAGTTATGGATGACTATGTCTACCTGGGACAAACGATCCAGTTGGGTAGGGCCAACTACGAGAAAGAGGTCAACCGTCGAATCCGACTCGGCTGGGCAGCGTCCGGGAAGTTGCGTGGTATCTTCTCGTCCAACATACCACAGTGTCTCAAGATGAAAGTCTATGACCAGAGTGTGTTGCCAGTGATAACTTATGGTTCTGAGATGTGGTCGCTTACAATGGGCCTCATCAGAAAGCTTACAGTCACCCAAAGGACAATGGAGAGGGCTATGCTTGGAGTTTCCTTGCGTAATCGAATCAGAAATGTAGAGATCCGCAAGAGAACCAAGGTTACCGACATAGCCCGAAAAATTGCCAAAATTAAGTGTCAGTGGGCAGGGCACATTGCTCGCAAAACGGATGGCCGATGGGGCAGAAAAGTTCTGGAATGGTGACCGCGAACCGGAAGACGTTGCGTTGGAAGACCTCCCACCAGGTGGACCGATGACTTGGTGAAGGTGGCGGGGATCCGCTGGTTACGAGATGCACGGGACTGGTCAATGTGGCGACGCTTGGGGGAGGCCTATGTCCAGCAGTGGACGTCTTTCGGCTGATATGATGATGATGATGACATCGCGTATATTATTGATTTTAGTTTGCTTACCTTTATGCATATAATTAAGAATTTAAAAAAAGGAAATTTATTAATGGGACTGTTGATTGAAGGATTTACTATATAAGAAGCGTAAAAAGAAGACTAAGGATATTGATTATGACTTATTGAAGAGTGAATAGGTTACTTCTAGGCAAGCGTGCTTCACCGTCGACCACATCATCGCTTACCATCAGGTGAGATCAGTGGTCAAGCGCGAGCTAATAATATATAAAAAAAAAAAAAAAAAAAAATTACTTCTAGGCAAGCATGCTTCATCGTCGAATTGGACATTTTGAATCCGTTGGGCCTTTTGGGAATTGGACATTCTGAACCTGAACGCATGAAGGGAGCCTCCCCGAGTGGCGATTCCAAACGCCCGGCGCACCCAGGACAGCTAGTTAGCACTTGCTGACTAAATACTTTCACCACGATGGTAAAAGCAAACCATGCCATGACAAACGGCCCTTTTTAGAGTCAAAACCAAAAAACTACCCATTGAAAAATGATAATTTGATTGGAGAAGAATATTTTTTTTTAATTAAAGACATTTTCTCCAAAAACGAATAGTTATCATTATCAAAGCCAATTTAATTTCAGTTCTGTTTTAATCTGAAAACCTGTCAAAATATCAATGCGGTCGTAGACCTCCGACTGAATATCCAATATCCTAAGGAAGTCATCATTCGAGGTTTGGCTCTCGCCTATTTATTTCCTCCTCCAATATTGGACCAAGTATAAGATATTTCATATAATGAAAAAGAAATATTTAAACTGTGCCAATGATAATGTATCATCAAAAAGGAAAACAGGGGTACAGTATTTACCTTTCTTTTTCAGTTTATGGAATATCGTTTAAATTCGTCCAATACTGGAGAAGGAAATAGGCAGGCGCCAAACCTCGGCATTATGACTTTTTACTAAGGTAATTGAGTCAGAGCTCTCTGCTCGCATTTCCTCTTAATTCCAAATACTCAATTCTGAAACCCGCCTATGCCACTTGTACAGATAAATATGTAGTGACATCAAGTGAGGTAAAAATAATACAGTATGAAGTAAATAAAAGATGTAAATGGATGTTGTTTTTTTATTAGTTAAGCACTAAGTTTACGACGAGGCTACAGCTTTCTTGGGTGTGGGTTTGCCTTCCTTGAAGCCATTGCGGAAACGCCTCCTCACAATCTTCAGGTGACGCATGCGGCCAGTTCCTGTGGTCTTCCTGCGCTTAGCCTTCACCGACCAGTGGTCTGTAAAAAAAAAATTTTGGATAAGTTATTTTTTTTTACCTTTTTCTTGGGTCAGGTTTACAGTGATTACTGCCAAACATTATCTTAGCTGTTATGATATTGATTGGTTAATCATATAATTTTCTTCTTTTTGGCGAGGACTAGGTGTTAAGCTGCCTGTCCATTGGAGAATTGTAAGTAAGTAGGGAAGAGAAAGAGATTAACACATAGTAGAGTGCATGGCATGTGGGTCTAGCTAAAATAATGAAATCAAAATGTCCTTGTTGAATCTGTAGTTACTACACAAGTGCAAAGATTTAGATTTAGTATCACTTGCACCACAAACATATGCTAAATGTATTTTAAACACCATGCTATCTCTGTAATCTTCAAATGATTTACAGTAACAATGAAGATTTCAATTAATTAAGAACTAAATGCATTTAGTGATTAGTGGTGCAAGGGTGAAAAGTGGAATTATATTGTTTTAATTTAGTTTTTTTAACTCAGCATTTTTCTCTAATGGACAGGCAGCCTTAGAGAACTAACAGAATTTGAAATAGTTGTATGAATGCCATGATCTAACAAATGTTAAAGACACATTTATGAGCATCAGATTTCAACTTAGTGTACCTACATTATACAAAGAAACATTCTACATAGGAAATATCTCTTCAATCAGAGTAGGATTCACTGCCAAGATAATAGATGTGAAACAAAATTGCATCAGATCTGTTTTGCTACTGTTCCAAAACTTGCTTATAACTGGAATTGTGGTCAACAGCCTGTTATACAATTCAATGCCATTTAACAGAATAACTCATCATTATGACAACATAGTAAGGAACCAACATTGATATTGTGATCAGTTGATTATTACATTTTGTTGAGTTATGGAAATAAATATAGAGCAGCTGTTGACTTTGTTTCACAATCCCCATCAAGATATTCAAGCCAGCCCGCGCAAAGCTGAGCCATAGTTAAATAATTAGTAATTAGGAGAAGAACGGATAAGAATCTCATATTTGTTAACATGCGTTTCTTGTCCTTTCTTCTCCACATAGGTATTTCCGAACGGATGGTACCCAGCTCTAGTTGTCCCCCTAGCAACGCCCTGAGCCGAGGTTTAACCTCATAGGGGGTAGCCCACAACATGGTCAGTTTGGTTTAGCTTTTTGTGCCTGGTTGGAGCCTCTTAGTTTTATCTCCACAGGATCGCCCAGTTAAGCAGTAGCCAATGACTCTGAATGAACTGTGAGAAGCACATCATAAAAAAAATGGGTCATAATTTCAGGGTTGGTCCTATAATAAAAGTTGTTGATAATGATGATGAGTAGAATGATACCCCTTTCTGGTTTGAGTTTATTCTGTTACATGTTGTTTATTATTACACTAACAACATGAGAAATTTTGATATTCAATACGTGATTTAGGCTCAATAATGTGTCTAAGAACATGGAAATTGTTTTACATTTTCATGTTTCATTCAGTTGGTCATTCTAAAGCTCGCATGTGTCCGTAAAGTACATTTTTTTATTATTATTTACATTCCTAACCTAAGCAATAAGCGAGTTCAGATTAATTTTATAACAGTATTTGAAATGTATATAGACAAGGCAGTGACCGCAGGGTACAACAATGAGACCCTTGTTCATAAAATTATACATATTCATGAAAACATGTTGATACATGTATGTATCATCAATATCATTTCAGCCAAGACTGCTGAACATAGGCCTCCCCCAAATGTCGCCACATCGACCAGTAGTTTGAGAGAAACCACACGTTTCACAATATATGCCAAACTACAACATGCGGGTACAATAACAATGAAAGATCACAGGTTTCACCACGAGTTTAAGTTACGAACTTACAACCTATAGGTAATCTAAAACACAACACTAGAACTAATTAAGGCCGGTATGTATGTAATATATCATATACTTACAGGAACGCAGCTTAGCTGCGGGGTATCCGCACTGTGCACATTTGGATTTCTGGATGTGGTAAGAAGACCTGCCACACCTTCTGCACAAGGTGTGTGTCTTGTTACGACGCTTACCAAAGCTCGAAGTACCCTTCGTCTGAAATCAACATTTACAGGTTATGATTGGGAACCCATCAGAAACTCACTAATATACGTAATTTTACTTTTACACAGTTAATACACAAGTAATTATTTCAAATATGGACTGAAATCATGGCATATTAACGAGATTAATTTAGATATAAATTACAAAAGCTAGAACCTACCATCTTGTCACAATTTGACAAGCCAAGAGAAAACAAAACTGTCAGACAGTTTAGATAGTGTTACCAGCAAAAATTGAAATTGCCAACGTAAAATTTAGGGTTGCCAAATTGTATAGTTAATAAAAAACATAAATTCATTAGGAATGGTACACACAGTCATCAATATTAGGTCAAACCACAGTTTCTGAATATATCTCACTGCTTTTTTCCCACGGACTCGCTCCCGTAGCCCAACTACTCCACAGAAATAGTAATTTTTTCGGGATGAAAATAGCACTAAGGAATTATGTAAATAGCTTTCTACTAGGTAGTGAAAGAATTTTCAAAATTGGTTCAGTAGTTTCAAGTCTTACTTCCTACAAACAAACTTACAAACTTTACCTTTTTATTATATAGCTAGCTGTCCCACGCGGCTTCGCTCCCGTCAACTGGTTACCTACCCATCTACCCTACCTACCCTACTCTATCTACCCTACCCAACCTAACCTACCCTACCGACCCTACATACATGATTGTGGCGTAACTTAAACCGTTTACGTAGCGCACGCAACGGAAGCTCTGAAAAAGGATGTTTTTTTCCCGTTTTTGCAACATTTTTCATTTATACTCCGCGCCTATTGGTCGTAGAGTGATGTGATAAATAGCCTATAATAACCTGCCTCGATAAATGGTTTTTTTTTATTATTATTATAGGTAGGCTCGCGCTTGACAACTATCTCACATGATAAGGTAATTATAAAAGGTAAGCGATGATGTGGTCGACGGTAATTTTTCAATTCTAACCAGTAGTTCCTGAGATTAGCGCGTTCAAACAAACAAACAAACTCTTCAGCTTTATAATATTAGTAATAAGTATTAATATAGATAATAGTATAGCACGCACGCCTAAGTTATTATGAAGATATTGCAACGCCCTTATTCTAGGTGGTTTTTTGTATCACTCTTTCACCTGTGTATGTGTGATTTGAACTTATTATGTGTGAATTAATTTCATCTTGGGGCATGTTCACTTCATACCGCGCTTTTTAATGAAAGACATATATTATTTGAATCTAATAGGAACCATAATATATTTTACCGTGTCATACTTAACGAGGTAACTAGTGGACTTAGGTTAGTGGGTTATTGAGTCAATTAGACGAGAATAAACTATGAGGACAATACAGCAACACGTTTCTTTTTGAGCTGCCGATTCTGATAGACAGTGATAGTAACTGGAAGAGAAGGCGACTATTCAGTAACAGATAAAGGCGGAAACACACTTGCGTAGCGTGGCGTGGCGCGTTGCGCCAGATGCATATCGGTTTCATACATTTAGTTTAGTTTGAGGCACATTTGTGTGTAGTGGAGAGGTGTTGAGCATTACGTCGTGGCGCGGACTGCTCGGCACCAATTGCACCAGAGCGGTGGTGGGGGTTATAGCGCGACACGACACTCCACTCTCCAGGCAAATGTGTTTCGACAGCTGTACCGCGTTGCTCGTGGCGCGCCATTCAATGATGCGAACTCCTAGCGGGACGCTTGTGTGCTGTATGTTGGAAATGACCGACGAGCTTATTGAAGTTGTACAGTTGTTGTAAGTTGTCAACGTACAGTTTTGTATGGTCCAAAGTCAAAGTCTAGGGTGTAAAAGGATCATTTGTTAAGTAGGTACCCTAATTGTGTAAGTTCAAAGAATGGCGCAAGGTACGCTTGTCTTGAATTCATATTTCGCTTCTTCCTATGTACAAAAATCCGTCTACTTGACAGCGTAAAACATGCAATGCGCTGTTGAGTTAATGAGTTGTCAAAATGAAAGGGCAGGAGAGTGCTTCGTGATGTCTAAACAGATACGCAATTAGGGTACTGACATGCTGCTTGGGTAGTAATTATTACTTATTTTTTTGTTTTTGCTCTCAAGAAGTTTCATTTGTGGATTTTCCACTAAAACTGGTGGTTTCAACCGGTTCCCTATCCATTTGCATAAAAACTTTAGACATATTGTATCATGGCATCACGGAACAGAAAAAACAGTGGAAATGCAAAGTAGGCGTGGCACGCGTGTCACTAATAGGCGCTTCCACGCAAACTTGAACTTGATTCCAGTCGTGTTCTAACATCGCGTCGAGTTGCTAGTCTCGCGACAAATTTAGATTTCCGTAACTATGCCGCTTCGTTCCATTTTGGAGTGCAAACATGATAGTAGGAGAAAGAAACTTAAAAATGGAGGTGTTTCGTATCATCGATTAGAATGATTTTATTTGTTTTCTAATAAAATATTAGTAAATTTCAATTTACTAATAATTTAATAGAATGTTAGTTAAAATCAACCTTACACGATTAACATACAGTTTATTTTGGATTGAACGTTTTCACTATTTCGTTCTCGAAAGTTCTTCGCTACTCAATTAGGGATGTAGTCGTGTCGGGTATTGATTTTGTAGATAGATATCGATAAAAGAAAATAGGAACCTATATTTTCTTTTATATTAGGTGGATTAAATATTTCCAAAATAATTGGAAGTATGTTGTATTGCATACATAATTATTATTGCAATGATTATACCGGCTGTTTACCTACCATATCTACTCTACTGCCTACCTACCTACCTACCCACTAGGGTAGGCGAACAGTAATTCATTTTTATACATTGTGGTATTTATTCATGATCTACTTACGTTTCATAACACTCCACAATCCATCTTCACATCTTTTGATATCGCATCAATTTGTGTAACTCATTTTTATATATATTCTTTGTATTATTACATCTGGAAAGCATATTTAGTTATCTCTGACTGTTTTAAATATCTAAACTTATATTATATTCGTTATTTATCTTGTAATATTTTTCTACTGTGACGTTTTATCTGACATGACAGCTGTCTGTCTATTTTAATTTCTTAAAGCCATAGACATACCATAGGTACCATGGACTATAATACCTAGACCTTTCCTTAAGCTAGTTGTACATTATTGTAAGGTCAGAGCAGACTGACCCGCCTTGGTAAAGCCGTTTTTATTCGTTTTGGTCTTATTGAGATTTGAATTTGAAATTTAGAAAGGATTGCAAATCGAATGAAAAACGGGCTTCAGCTTTTTTAGTCTTGGAACTGGTCTGAACGCTGAAAGTCGGTCGGTTGAATACTTAAGATTACCAATTTACGATTGTATCAGCAAACTCTTGATATACTATATAAGCGGCCTGTGAATTGTGTGTGTATCATATCTTTGAAGTGCAATAAATATTAATAATTGAGTGTGGTACTTAAATGTGTGCATCTTTACTGGTACATAATCCTCCTCAATCATCACGACGTATCAAAGGGCTCACTGTTTGGCGTATTAAGCCATAGCCCGGCCTCCACACCTCTTGCTGTCTACTCATCTACCGACCTGCTGACTGGGTGCACACACTGATAGTGCACCATCAGCCGTACTATCACACCGTGCCACATCCTGTCTGCTGACCTGCCTACCTGCCCGATTGCCTGCATGTCCGTCGTTGCTGTTTGATCTCCTGCCTACCTCGGATATTCCACACCTTCCTGTCCGAGCTGCTGCCTGGTTAGCTGCCCACGACGTGTGAAGCCGACCCATAGTTCTGTTCTCTATATCCTTTTTAATTTCATAGCTTTAATTTAATTTTTATCTTAACTTTATTAACGTGGCTTACGTATAGCTCTCCGGCGCTATACGTAACGCTACAACATATATTATTTTATTTTTAAATAATACTACGTCATTCATCCTACAGTTTTACTGATCTACAAAATAGTTTATTTTTTTCTAATTAAGATATCGGGTATCTATCGATATCGATAATGTAATTAAAAATGCAATGTTACTTCCTTGATTGAGTAGCAGTTGATATCGATCTATCACACGAAAGTCAACCTTACGAAAACGAAATAAAGTTTATAATTGCAACCACTGAGAATACCGCCATCTATGGGTGGGTAGCGGAATTTACTTGGCAATCGAATCTAGTTTGACTTTAGATTACAAAACGTCGTAAATACTTTCTACACTCACGCAAAATAAATCCTATTTAAATAGAGTGAAGATTGTTTTCCAGATGTAGGATCTCTGACTTATGCTAGTTTTAACTAAAATTATAACGACAAATCAAACGATCGGCTTATTTGTAGTGCATTATATGATTATCAGTTTATATGTGTGAGTTTGGCGACAACGGTTCCCATAGTAATTTTGCTGCATTGCACTTCCACTGTTTTTTCTGTTCCGTGCATGGCATACTATTTTTATTCTAATTATATTTACGCATAAAATTATTTTCGCTCAGCTTACGCATATTATTTTTATTGCATAATTACTCTATATGTTTAAGCATAACATTCTAAAGCATAAATTTGTTTACGCATATTGATATTAAAACATATTTTTTAAGCATAACAAATACGCATAAATTAACTCATAAAATGTTAGACACTAATACACATTTTTATACAATAAGCATGCAGCATGTAAACATATAAACAAGCATACACCATCCATGCAGCAGTCATGCAACATGCAGTAGTTGCTCGTCACAGATGTGCTTATCGCTCACCACCGCAGCATCGGCTTGCTGGCTGCGGTGGCGAGCGTTATAACCACCTGCCTCGCCCCTCCGCGATTTTAAATAACAGTTTAGGGGTAGGCTGGACAAGACTACGTGGAGTCGGATTTGCAGCGATTCGTTTCTGTCACTAACTTTATAGCAATTTAATCGCAACATAATATTATGTATAATAAATCATTTGCATGAAAATTCAAAATAAAATACGTAAAAATAACTCAAATTTGTTTCCGTTATTTCTATAAATTGTTATGCCTTAATACTAATTAATAGTTAATAGTCATTAGGGCAAAGAATTTCAGTCATTAGGGTAAATAAGAACAAAATATGGCAAAGAATTATTATTTCAAAACAAAGTGAAAACAGTTATGGAAAAGTATATTAGGAAATAGAACAATAGGCGAAAAAAAGGATCCCGTTTCAACCACCGTGGGTTTCCGTCTTAAATATTACACTATTCAATTTATTGGAAAAACCTAAATTGTTATCTAGTGATCACACTACACTAACGGATTCTAAATCGTACAGACCTAGGGTTGCCAAATAGTCGGGATTCGTCTGGATTCTCATTAGAGGATCCGTAAAACCGGAACCACACTTACGTGTCGTGGCGCCTGCTGACTGACGCAGTTGATTGGCTGCAAAACTCGTTGTGTTATGACGTAGACTGAAACAGAGTCGTTTGATTGGTGGATCCCTCGCCACGCCATGCCACGACACATAAGTGTGGTTCCAGCAGTTGTTTTTTAAATTACACATTTAATATCTGCCATCGGCTATTCAGCCATAATCAGATTGTATGTCTTCGTATGCAGATAAAAGATTTATAACCGCATTCTGTATAATTTAAAGTGTAAACAGAAATTTACTTAAACTGCTAGAAAAATCCACCAGCCAATAAAATAAATATTGCGCCACTAAATAGGAGGTTGAAACCACCAGTTTTAGTGGAAAATCCACTAAGTTGGAAACATATTATAGTCGTTCTAATTCACAGCGTCGCGATTACATTGTCCTAAATCGTGGACAACTTAGGAAGTAGAGTGGTTGGACCTCCGACTTCTTACAAATTGGATAGTGTATTAACTGCTTTCTATAAGGTTTCGGCTGAAAATCGGTTTCGTCGTCAGTCAAACACTAGTGATTATATAATCTGTAAAACACGAACTGTCAGGCGGAAACACATTACTGTGGCGTGGCGTGGCGTGGCGCATACTGGCGTGGCGCTGAGTGTGCACACTAAGCTGGCGTGTCGTGGCGCGCCATGGCGCTATTTCTGAATTAGTATACAACGAACCTTTGCAACGTGTAGACGTACATAATATTAACTTCGGATTCAGATGATGATTTCGATGAAGACCATCAATTTATTTCTAAGCACCAGCCATGTTATATCTCCACCACCCTTCCACCATCTTGGTTGACTGGTAGAGAATACCTTAAGCTTTAAGTCTGCCTATGTACCTTTAAGTTGCATGAAATGTTAATAAATAAATAAATTTCTCCTAGCAATTAAACTACTTTAGAGCAAAATTAAAAAAAAACCGGCCAAGTGCGAGTCAGACTCGCGCACAAAGGGTTCCGTACCATTATCGCAAAAAAGGGCAAAAAAATCACGTTTGTTGTATGGGAGCCCCCCTTAAATATTAATTTTATTCTGTTTTCAGTATTTGTTGTTATAGCGGCAATAGAAATACATCATCTGTGAAAATTTCAACTGTCTAGCTATTACGGTTCATGAGATACAGCCTGGTGACAGACAGACAGACGGACCGCGGAGTCTTAGTAATAGGGTCCCGTTTTTACCCTTTGGGTACGGAACCCTAAAAAAGAAGGCAAGGTCATTCCAAATTTAAAAGTTTTTAGGACAAAAACATAAAAAATTCGGTTTGTTTACATTTTGATTATAATGATAAGCGATTATCTCGGCAACGTTTGGACCGATTTACATGATTCAAACGGATAAAATGGTTTTAGACAAAGACCTTTCATTTGACGCTAACTTCATCATATAATCTCCACAAACAAAAATTTACGTTTTCAAGTTCCTCGCGTAATTATTAATGTATATCTCTTATCAATTCTTTAAAATCTATATATATATCAACTTTTAATGTTAAAATTAGGATTCTATATGATTGTACATGCTAGTTGGGCATAAAACAAAACAAATACAACACTAATTAGTATCTAACAAGAAAACTGTACGTTGACGTACAAGTTCAATAAGCTCGTCGGTAATTTTCAACACGCAGCATACAAGCGTCCGCTACGAGTTCACGTCGTTGAATGGCGCGCCACGAGCCACGCGGTGTAGAAACACATTTGCCTGGCGTGTCGTGTCGCGCCAGAGCGGTGGTGGGGGCTGTGGCGCAATCGGTCGCGGGCAGTCCGCGCCACGCCAGGACGCGCCACGCTGGGCCACGACACTCAAATGTGCCTCTAACCATACTAAATGTATGAAACCGATAGGCATCTGGCGCGACACGCCACGCCACGCCACAGTAATGTGTTTCCGCCTTCAGCCAGGCCAGGATGCTGTCACAGATGTCCGTGACTACCGCAGGACCCCGACAGCAACCGCTTCCATATTTGGTAAATAATTACTACTCAATTGGTACCAATTAGTACCCGAACAACAAAATTGGTACCTTAGTAGTTTTCGAGAAAATCGACTTTGAAGGTGGTCCTGCGGTAGTCACGCTCCATTCAGCAGGACCACCATGAGCGCCGAAAACGGGGGCATGCTACAGCTATTCTAAGTATACAAATAATTACTACCCATAAATATGATCCATTTCGTAAAAAAAACAGAACTGAATCATTTTTATTTATCGAGAAATCAACGATGATAACTTTCGCTCGCTCGTTCAGCAGGACCACGACTTTGAATGTTGATTCCAAGTTGGAGGAGCCTGCGACTTTCCTCAAACCTACATAGAAAATTACTACCCTGCAAGATAAAATTGATACCCAGAATTCACAACTAGTACTCCAGTAGTTTACGAGATATACCATGCCATTGGTGGGGTGGCGGTAGTCACGGTGTTAAATTTTCATTTCAAGATTTTCCTATTAAAAACTTAGTGAATTCTGCCCAAATGTATACAAAAATTACTACTCCTACAGAAGATAAAGCGACCAAAAATTCAGATACCTAAGTGTTGTATTTTAAGAGAAATTAGCTTTCATTACTTTTCCATACTAAATCTTCGCGTATAACCCGACCATATTAAGTTGTCAATGGTATTGAGCAGTACACTCGTGCAAAAAAGTTTATGGATGTCGTTTTAGTAAAAACAACAGTTCACAATCTATAATTTTTATACAAAATGTGTACTTAGGCTCATAACAAAAAAAAAAAAAAATTGTTACCCATAGCCTGTAATACCTTAGTTAATGCCGTGGGTAGGTAGGTACTCTAATAATTATTTTTCTGTATTGTAAGTACCTACCTTCTGTGTTTTTATATGAATAACATTAAAGCAGTACACTCGTGCAAAAAAGTTTAAAAAGTTTTGGACCATAGACAAGATAGAATGAGATTCAAAATTATGTGAAGAAAATCGACGATTGAAAAATTGTCGTCGCTGTTTGATATTTTAACTGAGTAGAACTTAAAATGAGCCCTGTAATATGAATATACATGATTACTTTGTGTGAAGTATAACATAAAGCCAGTTGATCTCCGTTTGAACGCGTCTTGACTCAAGTTTTTTGACTAAACTTATGTAAGTATATCTAGATAACGTGCATATAACACACACAAGTACGTATTTGAAATAGTAACTGATTGTTATTTTTAGATTAAACTTGGATTAGAGTAAAATCATCTAAAGTCTTGAACATAAACCTATTATAAAGCTTTAAAACAATTAGCCCCAAGTTTCTCAGCTCTAAATTATCGCAGAATTAATGTGACAAATTGTCAAGCACGCGTTATCTGCTGTGATTCGCTGTTGAAAATTCATTAAACCAATCACAGCAGATAACGCGTGCTTGACAATTCTGCGATAATTTAGAGCTGATAAACTCGGGGTAATCAACAACCTTTTATTTTTAATAACTTGAATTATGTCTATTAATGTTAGGTAATTATATTTGAGATTATTTTTTATGTTTACATTTCGCGTATACATTTTTCCTTTTATTTTTATTGGTTGTTTTTATAAAGATATTCATGATGTTCATGAAAGTACCTACTTTCTTAATTATAAAAATAAGTATCATCACGTTTTCATTTTTAAGAGATAAATTGTAAATGATTACCTACTGTTGTCATTCACCCTATGTACTTTTAAGTTATCTAGGTATTTCAATACCTAGATAACTTAAAAGTACATAAGGTGTACATAACTTGTGAGCCTGCCATAATAATAATCTGTAATTTTGAAATAGTTTTAACATGATAAAACTAATATTCATTCTATTCTTAAATTGTTGTAACTTTGCATGAATATAGATGCTTTTCTCATTCTGTTGTATCGAACCTAATTGCTAGATAAATAACATAGTTCCAATTTTATAAGGCAGGTATTAGTCCAATTTAGAATAATAAATTAATTTTTAAATATTTAAAATTTG
The DNA here is from genome assembly GCA_949775005.1 of Orthosia gothica. NCBI lineage: Eukaryota > Metazoa > Arthropoda > Insecta > Lepidoptera > Noctuidae > Orthosia > Orthosia gothica. The sequence goes on from OX459042.1 coordinate 15,674,339, forward strand.
ACTGATTTTACAAATTGTTATCGATCTGTGTTCTGTGTCTTAATAAAACTTATTCGACATATAAAAATTTTATATTACTAATTCATAACCTAGATCTAACAATGTGAGTATTAAATAGGTACCTAACTAAAAATACACCCAAGGTCCACAAGAAATGTCAGTGGAAATTTGATACAAATTGTACCATACAATCGACTTCTGGTACTGTAAAAATACATACCTATTACTTATGTAATCATTTTATACTTACGCTATTAGCAACATATTGTTACTGCAGTAAATTAGGTTTTTAATACTTAGGTACTTAAGCTTGCAGCAATGGTAAATTAGTAGGAAAGAAATAAATAAGAAATACCTATCGCTCTTTAATGGTATTCATATAAAAACACAGAAGGTAGGTACTTACAATACAGAAAAACAATTATTAGAGTACCTACCTACCCACGGCATTAACTAAGGTATTACAGGCCATGGGTAATTTTTTTTTTTTTTTTGTTATGTGCCTAGGTACACATTTTGTATAAAAATTATAGATTGTGAACTGTTGTTTTTACTAAAACGACATCCATAAACTTTTTTGCACGAGTGTACTGCTCAATACCATTGACAACTTAATATGGTCGGGTTATACGCGAAGATTTAGTATGGAAAAGTAATGAAAGCTAATTTCTCTTAAAATGCAACACTTAGGTATCTGAATTTTTAGTCGCTTTATCTTCTGTAGGAGTAGTAATTTTTGTATACATTTGGACAATATTCACTAAGCTTTTAATAGAGAAATCTTGAAATGAAAATTTAACACCGTGACTACCGCCACCCCACCAATGGCATGGTATATCTCGTAAACTACTGGAGTACTAGTTGTGAATTCTGGGTATCAATTTTATCTTGCAGGGAAGTAATTTTCTATGTAGGTTTGAGGAAAGTCGCAGGCTCCTCCAACTTGGAATCAACATTCAAAGTCGTGGTCCTGCTGAACGAGCGAGCGAAAGTTATCATCGTTGATTTCTCGATAAATAAAAATGATTCAGTTCTGTTTTTTTTACGAAATGGATCACATTTATGGGTAGTAATTATTTGTATACTTAGAATAGCTGTAGCATGCCCCCGTTTTCGGCGCTCATGGTGGTCCTGCTGAATGGAGCGTGACTACCGCAGGACCACCTTCAAAGTCAATTTTCTCGAAAACTACTAAGGTACCAATTTTGTTGTTCGGGTACTAATTGGTACCAATTGAGTAGTAATTATTTACCAAATATGGAAGCGGTTGCTGTCGGGGTCCTGCGGTAGTCACGGACATTGTCACAGAGTACATTTTGATGCTGTGCTGCTGCGATCTCAGGATATTGGAGCGGAGAATTTTATTGTAGTATTGATTACCTCCGCAAAGCTTACTGGGAAGGCTGACTCGATACAATTTGCTGCCAAATACTCCAAAAACCATTAGAATCTGTTACACTCGTATTCTAATGAACTAAAGAATGTTAAAATTGCACTGAAGACGAGGCGGTATGGTCCAAGACCTTAGCCTGCCCGAGAAGGGCGAACGAAAAAAAAAAATAGCTGTGATGCTGTCAACATCTAAGTCAGTGGCTGTCAACAGTGTCAAGGTGTCAACAAGTAGAAAGAAAGCAACCTGCAAAAGCAAATCAATCTTTGCGCAAATTATTGTTGGAGACAAAATAATTTCAGTCGTGTTTAAAATTGGTTTATTACCTGTGAGTGAGTAATCCGATCAAAAAAGAAAAGTCCTTAAAAAGGTACGTAAATGTTTAAATTAACGTTCTTCGTGTAACTTTCAATGGCTTAAAAATCGTAAAAGATGACTTTCATGTTTTTATAATTATGGCTATCGTTTCCTTACACTAGTATTCAAATTACTTCATAAATCAGTTGTCTAGAACAATAATCTGTTATCAAGCAAATGTTTACATGTACTCGTTCCAACATACTGCAAGTACCTAGGAAATATATATTAGAGATATTCAGGTAATTTGTTAAGTAAATGGTTTTACAAGAAAATGAAAAAATACCAATTACTTATTTACTTCGTCCATGTAGTATACTGCAGGTGCATGTTATTTGGTAAATGTGATGAATCATATGTTGCCAAACCATAATATTGACTAGTTTTTTCTGCAGCTTTGCTGCCGTGGCCTGTGTGGTGTATATTTTTTAAAGACAAATATTAGCCTATGACTTACCTTTTACCTCTTTATAATATAAGTTTAGATCAGGGGTTGCCAGTTTTTCTTGTCACACCTCCGTACTGCAAAACTTAAACCCCCTACCCCCTGCCTTTAGTATTTGTATGTAGATAAGAAACAGTCATACAAAAATTAAAGAAGAGGAAGGAAAAGACTAAGAAAGGAAGGGTAGAGGTTGTTTTGGCGCAAGATCACCATTACCCCATACAAATTATTCTTATGACAATTTTAAGATTTGTTATTAAGTAAAATAATGCACAACTTACAAATTGCAACTATTTTATTCAACATTCTTCTATACTAGAACTATGCAATTTTGATCAAACACTTTTCAATCTGACATGAGTTGGATCAAAATTCAATGTGTATCTCCACTTACCTTAATTTTAAACTAAGCCTTCTTCGGAAAACAATTATAATACAAATTTTAATTATGTACATATTAAACTGCAGCCAAGTTCATTTAGACTGAGTTTAAGTGTTTTTAATTATTTTTGAAGAACAATGTGAACTTTAATAAAACAAATCAATTTCTTTAGATAAAATTATAATATAAAAGTATGTAAGAGTAACAGAAATTCAATTTCACTTTTCTATTTTAGATATCTGTCAATATGGAACTTCTAGATATTATGAAAAGCTTAACTATTAAAAGTATACCAAATGAAAGTGAACAGCAGTTGTTCAAATCTATAGCTGCAGATATAGATGATGTTCCTACAGAAATAGTCTATGCAGAGTATTCTGATAAAATAATGCTTATCGTATCTCAGTATCAGAAGATTGGAAGCATGTTAATGATACATAAAGATCAAGTTCATAGTCCTTTAGGTACTAATGACATTTATACAACAAAAGTTATTTTTGGTGCTTCAGGAGAAGAACAGCAAGTTGCAGCGAGATACTTGGCAGAAGCAATTAAAATAACAAAGCCTCTTTGTATTTTTATAAATCTTAAATCATATGACATTGAGACAGTCAAAGCCTGTAAAGACATAATATTAGATTTAAGAAGCAAAGCAGCAGAATCTTAACATGGATGCTATAAGTGCAAAAAGATTTAAGTCTGTACAAAAATATTATGGACAACTGGTTTTGGGACCTCCAGGTGCAGGAAAAACAACTTATTGCTGCAAAATGTCCGAACTGTTGCGGAAATTGGGAAGAAATGTTGTAGTAATCAATTTAGATCCAGCCAATGATCTAACATCCTACAAACCAGATATTGACATCAGAGAATTAATTGCTCTTGAGGAAGTGATGGACCAACACAAACTTGGTCCTAATGGAGCTCTTCTGTACTGTATGGAGTTTTTAGAAAAAAATATTGACTGGCTGCTGAATCAAATCCAGGGTGATAATTACACCAATTTTATATTTGATTTGCCAGGACAGGTGGAACTGTATTGTCATCATAAAAGTTTGAGCAACATATTTTCTATACTTGCCAACAAAGGGAACATACAATTATGTGTTGTGCATTTAGTAGATTCACACCATTGTTCTGATGCTGGAAAATTTATTGCAGCTTTAATGTTATCACTAAATGCTATGTTAAAAATAGGATTACCCCATATAAATTTGTTAACAAAAGCTGATTTATTAAAAAAACATATGGATAAATTGCAGTTTGGTATAGATTTTTATACTGAAGTGCTGGATTTGAATTACTTGCTGGACAGTCTAGACACAGATTCATTTACCAGTAAATATAAGAAATTAAACAGTGCATTTGTCTCCATAATTGAAGATTATAGTTTAGTTACTTTTCAATTGGTTGATTTATGTAAAGCAGACAGTTTACTAAATGTAAGAAAATTAGTGGATAAATCAAGTGGATATGTGTTTAAAGCTGAAGAAGGGAGACATATAAATAGTATGCTAGCTTGTGCTATGGGTGTCAGTGAACCAGTTGACATAGATGATTTTGAATAAAATGTATTTTCTTGTGTACATATTATTTTTTATTTACAAAATCTTTTCCTCAACCTTAACTTCCATTAGAACACAACTGTGGAGAATTCGGAATAAAGTGCTGATTGAACGAGAACAAAAGGAAGATGGTAAACTGTAAGCATCATGGACTTTCAGAAACATTACACACCATGGAACTACGAGACAAGTAACAGTTGAAGTTCATACAATCATGACCTGCACCAATGTTGAATAAAATACAGCCCCGTTAGTGAATAAGATATTATGCAAAAAATTGTTTCAGTAACAAGGATGATTATTGTAGTCTTGTTGGCAAACAAAGGCATTCATGATAAACAAAATAAAATTTAATGTTGAGGCACAGATAATATAATACTAGCATACAGATGCCTCATCCCATAAAAAGAAACCGCGCCGACGTAACTAGCGTTTTTCGTCTGATTAAACCGATTATTTTTTGTACATCTTTCGCGTTCGGTGCCGTTCCATGGCGATAGATAGATGGTGTTAGCAATTGCGACTTGGGTTTACTCGGTGCATGAATATTTTTTTCTTTAAATACGTTGAAGATTTGTTTTATAGTATTTTTTTTAACGTTTTACTGTTTCATTGCACCAAAATGTGTTACAATACAAATTTCGCCTCAGACATTTAAAACCGCGCCATCTATTGGCATAAATTTTAAATTATCCGTTAAATTAATCTTTAAAATGTGAAATAAGAGCCCCAATATTCCATAATTTTGTGCTTAGGAGAGTTGATTAACAAGAACACACAATTTTTTTGTTCAATTCCAAAAAAATATTACACACAATTCAATAACATATCGCGCCAACTAGTGAGATTTATTTGAACCAAATTTTCTTTCTTAGCGGCGGGGCACAGTGTTCGGAATGATTATATTACGAGCTACTTTAGGTACAAACATCATGGCAATATAAATTGAAATTTGCAAGTGAATAGGGTACACTATTAGTTATACAATTCTTTCCACGAACAATTTGCCGATTCCGAGAAATGTTCGCCGCTCAGCACTGCTCCAATCCTGCGCGATAACAAAACCGGTCAGTCGCTTTTGTTAGCCGCTACTTATCGCACGTGTTTACGTTCTATTCTTGCAACAGTTTTCGAGTTTTTAAATATTTTTTTTGCTTTATCATGTGTTCCACATCCACAGGTATGATATAAACCAATTTGTTAATCCTACATAAATTCGTATTATGAGAAAATAAATAAAATTTGAATTGAAAAAAATAACGAAATTTGCAAAAAGTTTAAACGTTCAATAGACTCCAACTTTTTCCCAGCCAATTCCAGCCGTCCATGTTTTTTTGTGATTATCGAGTATTTATCTAGCTCTCGAATGAATCTAGTCTCAATATTCGACTCGCCTCGACTTTTGAGTGATGTAATTTTTTCGTTCACCAGGTGTTACAGAAGTTTTACAGTTATTGAAAGCTCCTGAAGCGCCTGAAAGGACGCACTCATCCGATGAAGAGGCAGACAGCGAGTAGACAAAAGCCAAAAGCCTTTTTCAGGGCCGCCTATCTAAAAATGTCAAATATCTAAAAGTTAACTCTAATAAAATATTTTTTTTATTTAAAGACTTATAAATATATCAATACTTAGTTAACACATGTGTTTTTCTCATATAAGTCCACACGCATGTACCTACCTACATTTAAATTAAAATATTAGTATAAAAAATTAAAGTAGCTCGTAAAATAATCATTCCGAACACTGTGCGGGGGGTCCCAGTGGTTAAGGGTAGTGTTGTCTTATGGTGCTCCCACATTGCCGTTAGAAAATGTTTAATAACGTTAGTAAACATTTGTTAGCAAACATTTAATCACAAATAAATTTTCATGTTAGAAAATGTTTAGTAATGTTAGTAAACATTTTATAACAAAACAAATTATAACAAAATAAAACATGTGTTATCTTTTGTTTGTAAACATTTTATAAGGGTGATGGCGGGATAGGCGGTGCGGTGCGGTGGGGGTTAGAGTACGCAGGTCGCTGCGCGTGGTGTCTCGCTTGTCAGTCCCTTTGTGTCAACGTGCATCGCTGTGCGTGTGTATTAGTGGTTGCGCGTGCGCCAAGCAATAAAATATGTCCGGTAATTGGAATAACGATGATGTTTACAAACTGATTGAAATGTTTCAAGCAAGAGAAGTACTATGGAACACGATGTCAGAGAGCTACAAAGACCGAAATAAAAAACACGATGCTTGGATGGAAATTGCCAGTGAATTTAATATGGATAAAAAAGTAATTGAAAAAAAGATTCGATCACTCGTAGGTCAATTTAACCGAGAATGTAAATCTAATAAATCTGGTGCAGGAGCTAATGAGTCAAGTAAATGGTTTGCATTTAAAAAACTCATGTTCAAAAAATAAAAGCTATTCCAATGAGCAAATCTTCTTCCATTTTCGTGTAGACGTCCTCGGCCCTCAGAAGGCGAAACCAAACTGCGAGCCAATACTAGATGTTATAAAATGTTTAAACATTTTCCATCAATGTAGGAGCACTTATAACATGTAACAGTTTCTAACAAAGTGCAACAATTGTTAACATTTGTTAGTAAATGTTTTGGTGTTATAAAATGTTTACAAACATTTTATAACGGCAATGTGGGAGCACCATTACTATCGATAGGTTGTCGATACTATCACTATTATGGTGTGTTTTATTCATCGATATTTACCCAAAGTTCAATAGTATTACATCGGAATTTTAGTCAACATCATTAGTTAGTTCATTAGTATATTGAAAATAGTTGTATTATCTAGTAACTTTCCGTTATTGTATACTGTAGATTTAATAATAAGTACCTACTCACTTAATTTATGCGACTGCTATTAGTTTGACCAAGAGTGCAGTGTAATAATTTATTTAATGTACAAAGATAATATTAAATATCAAATACGATGGTTAACTTCACTTTTTCTGCATAAGTCGCTAATTAAGGGTGGAATCCAAAACGATATTATTGAATTTTGGTAAAATATCGATGTAGTAAATCTATCGATAGTTTCGACAGTGATTGCAGTATAATATACCATAATATTGATAGTATCGATACTATCAATACTATTTTACTTTATCAATATTATTGTAAAATTTCAATACTAGCGATAGGGCTATCGATATTGTGACAATTTTTCGAGGACAACTATCGATAGTTAGGTAACACTAGTTGAGGGTAACTTAAATTAAGCACCTCTTTGCATTAAATACTTGGAGGTGCTCTAGGATAGACTTAGGGCTATATTTCACCGGGACACCATGGCGGCGCAACCAGTCGCCGCTACCAACAAAATGTATACAACTCTATAGAGAGTTACTCACTTGGTGTCCGATAGAGTTGTATACATTTTGTTGGTAGCGGCGACTGGTTGCGCCGCCATGGTGTCCCGGTGAAATATAGCCCTTAGAGGTTAATTATAATTAGGTCCCAAACTGATTTAGATTGTAGAGCAAAATCAGTAACTAACTTCTGGGCTCTGGATTAGTACGACACAACTACCAAAGAGTGGTCACTTTTCGGTATTTATTTATTTATTATATACCTTATTGTATACCACTTAAATAATTACAGGACAAAACACTTTTGGGTACTTTGAGAATTACCGGTCATAATTTTAAGTTTTATCTCAAATTTAACACACCCAATATTTTTGATTAGGTAGTTTTGTCACACACTCAATACTTTGTGAAAATTCGTCGGTATTTAGAAATTTGAAAATACCAAACATTAGAAAGATAGCAGAGTTTCTCACCTCTAAATTATAGCAGAATTAATGTGACAAATTGTCAAGCGCGCATTATCTGCTGTGATTGGCTGTTGAAAGTTCATTCAACCAATACTAAAATTTAAGTACGTACCTAAATTCGAAAATCTGCGAGGTTCGCCATGAATACGGTGAAATATAAAAAAAAATACTTTGTTACTGAGCAAACAGATTATTTGAATAACATTTGAACCGTCTATCTCATGACTTATCCAACGAGGTTTTTGTTTGATCAACTTAGCAAAGACTGCAAACAACAGTATAGTTTTTTTTTTTTTTTTTTTTTTTTTTTTTTTTTTTTTTTTTGTTTTTTCAATTAGGCCAATAAACGGCACTTTTGAACGTCACATAAATTAAAATTAAAAATTAAAATTAATAAAAAATAAATTTAAAAGTAATAAAAAAAAAAAAAAAAACAGACAAAAAAAAAAAAAAAAAATGATTCTACCGTGCATTCGGAAAGTAGATTGATATGGAGAAGAACGCACAAGAAACTCCATACTTACTCTTTTAAAAAAAAAAAATTGGTGTTTTACAATATTAACATACGTACATACATTAATATATGTGAGGACGATGCACCCAGAATAGCTCTACACGCAGGTATAAAGTATTAAAAAGCATTAACAGGAAAATTAATTAATTTGATAAGTAGGAACATGGTTCTCACATACTTACAAATATTACAAACATAGGTAAAATACCTAATTCAACAACAACGGAACAGTGTGTGAGTCAATTTCCTAAAAAAAAAAAAAAAAAAAATACAATGAATACAATAACTATGAATGGGAATATAAATTAACAAATTTGATTTTGTCTACACCAAAGATTGCCCTATGGAGCAGGACCAGCATGTTTCCAAGCATTCTTATCTTGAATATAATCATCTAATTTGTAATATGCTTGTTTACAAAGGGTGCTTTTAACTAAAGTTTTAAATTTACTTTCATTTAGTTTTAATATATCACAAGGTATTTTGTTATAGAATTTAACACAGTACCCCATGAAAGATGATTGTACTTTAGCTAGTCTGTAAGAAGGCTGATCTAACTTATCTTTATTTCTGGTATTACAATTGTGTCTATCACTGACTTTACTAAAGAGATGTATATTTTTCCTTACATACATAATATTTTCATAAATAAATTGGCAAGAAACTGTCATAATATTAATATTTTTAAACAGTTCCCTAAGAGATTCACGGTGACTTAACTTATATATGGCTCTGACAGCTCTCTTTTGCAATATAAATATGGATTCAATGTCAGCCGCTCGACCCCACAGTAAAATACCGTATGACATTATGCTGTGAAAGTAACTAAAATAGACCAAACGCGCGGTTTCTACATCCGTTAACTGTCTTATCTTTCTAACAGCATAAGCGGCTGAGCTTAGCCGACCCGCAAGAGATGTTATATGAGGACCAAATTGCAATTTGTCGTCTAGAGTGATTCCCAGGAAAACTGTTTGATTTACAAAGTCCAGCTTTTCGCCATTCAATATGATATCGCATTCGGTACTTCTAACATTCGGCAATGTGAATCTAATACATTTGGTTTTTTTTTCATTTAGTACTAAATTGTTTGCCGTGAACCAATTTTGGACCTGATAAATGGAGTTATTCACGTCATCAAGATTTCGTGACCGCCGATCTATTTTAAATATCAAAGATGTGTCATCAGCAAACAACACCATCTTCAGTTGATTTTGTAGTAATTGGGGTAAATCGTTAATATAAACTAAAAAGAGGAAAGGACCCAATATCGAGCCTTGAGGCACACCCATTGTCATTTCAGACCCTAGTGAGTTTACGCCGTTTACCTGAACTTTAACTTGTCTGGCTTTTAAATATGATCTAAGTAACTCAAGGGCTGTGTGTCTAATTCCATAGTGCTCGAGCTTCAACAATAGAGTCTCATGGTTAACGCAATCGAACGCCTTCGAGAGGTCGCAAAAGATTCCAATGGCGTCCTGTGCTTCCTCCCAGGCCTTAAATATGTTCTTTATTAGGGTGACACCCGCGTCAGTTGTGCAACGCCCTTTGGTAAAACCGTATTGTTGATCATAAAAGATGGAATGTTTGTTAAAATGACGCAACAATTGGTTGAGCATTAACTTTTCGAAGACCTTACTGAGAACCGGCAGAATTGACACTGGCCTATAATTATTGGCTTCTTTGCTATCCCCAGATTTAAACAATGGAACTACCTTACTGTGTTTCATGAGGTCCGGAAAAACTCCTTGCTCGACACTAGTGTTAAATATGAAAGCCAAATAGGGTGCAACAGTTTCAATGATTGGTTTACACACTTTTACAGATAGTCCCCAAAGATCTTCTGTTGATTTAATTTTAAGATCTTTAAAAGCTTTTAAAATAGCCTGGGGGTTTGTATGTTGAAACTTGAACTCCGAAGGGCACGCATTTACGTTCTTTCTAAGTAAGGCAGCAGACAATGCAGGTGAGGAGTTTAAGGCTGCTGTAGTTTTAAGTGGAATATTAACAAAAAAGTTTTCAAATTCCTGAGCTACCTCTATATCTGAGTGTGTGGGGCCATGTGCAGTCGCTAAATTAAATTCTGTGTTACGCTGTTCTCACCAAACTTCTTGGCCGCCCTGGAGTTAGTTGGCTACAATGGCTGCGCAGTAGTAAATCTCATACAAAAACAGCATCGATCCGTGCCTTGCGCATCGGCAAGCCATCTTCATGGCGGGCCAAGAAGTTTGGTGAGAACTATAACTAAAATTGTGAATTTATAACTATATAAAATTATTTAATGTTTATACGTACGTAACTTGTTCGACAGCGCAAGTTTTGCCTAAATACGTAACCTTATTTTAATATTTTTACCTAAAATGTATGAGACGATGCCATAAATACAGGTGTATTTTTTTCGAAATGTCTAGTTTTAGTCTTTTAGTTTTTAAATTCTAATGATGCAGTTATAGTCTTTATAAAAATCGGCCCTGGAGAAGATAACTAAATAGTTTTTTTTTTTTTAACATAAAGAATATTTATTTTTTAACAGGAACAATTTTATGAGCAATGTCCAGAAGCATTCAAGAAAATTACAACAAACTGATTGAGGCGGAGACAGCACTTGATCAAATGCTCAGTGAGAAAAAATATGTCCAAGTGAAACTGCTTCATCAATACAACGATATTAAAGATGCTGCTCAAGTAGTTATCAATCATATAGCTAATATAGAAGAAACCACCGTCACTGAGATACACAAAAGGTTACAATTAAAGGAATGAAATAAAATATCTTGGTATAGTAATGGAACGTTTTATTTGAAGACAAATACAACTCTTTACAATTTAAATTTCTTCCAAATTTTTTGTGTTCATAAACTAATTTAATGAACATTTTTAAAATTTCACACTGCGGGTTTACGTACGTAGGTTCTTAAGTTATAAGTGTTTTCAAAAAGCCACGGTTCCACGTTTGCTACTTCAATTACGAAAAATGTATGTTTAACATGACAAGTATTCTAAATATTTTGATTATTATATGTTGATATAATCGTGACCATTGTCAGCAAACAAAATTTATAATGTAGAGTAAAAGTTATCATATTGTTGAGAATAATCTAAAACTATAGTGAATAATGGATTTAAAAGAGATAAATAAAATCTACTGCCTCCTTGAGTCAACTAGTTTTAAAAGTATGTGATAATGTATTAAAATGGAGAATAACGAAGGTATCTTAACAATCCAATTTATTAGGACTTCGGTAACAGTTTAAAAATTAACCTTTCAGTGGTGACATTTAACATTATAATCTGAAAACATTATCTCCCTTATAAGATTACTATTTTTCACATGCTTTTACCATTGTTATACATAATTCTTAAACAAATCAAAATATATTGAAGTTAAAATTCTAAACGCTAACATGGTGTCTATTTAATAAGCAAGCAATAATTATATAAATGTTTTAATGTTTAATATAAAGTGCACATCGCTCTGGGCGACAGCTGCGAATACTTTTGCACTGTGAGCGTCCACATGCAAGTTGGACGCTCGAGCTGCAGAGCGGAGGACGTCGGCCCCCGCCCCGGCCACGTTGTGGCAACGTTACGAAGTCATAGGCATATACTTAGATTTGCAATTAGTGTCTTTGAACAGTGTAGTGAGTGCTGCACTGCATACAGCACTGCACTCAAGTTCTGATCATGAGTTGATTGTTCAATTCAATCAATTATTAATTATTTATATGTTATTGTGGCAACATACTTAGTTTTATGTTCTGGCCAGGGTTTAAAGCGTTCAAAATTGTAAAGTCTTCATTTAGTTCCATTCCCGACTGGCGTGAACTGTGCAATTACCGTTGGAAGGATCAGAATGGAATGTAAATTTACGTAACCAATTGCTACAGTTAATCCACCATTCGAGTTATTTAGTAAGACTGTCCTTATATCCATGTTTCTCATTCCAGCTAAATTTAAGTATAACAATATAACAAATTTACAAAAATACATATAAATTGAAGAACATTCGCAAAGTTGAAATTCCCAAAAATGCATATAAATATATCACTAATAACAAATCTACGATTTCCTATCGAAATAATACCCTATATTATGTGGAAGTATCAAAATGCGAATGCTCGTTCAGTTTTAATAAACGTTTATCGTTAGACTTAAATCTATGAGTTTCAGACTCGTTTCAGGCAGTCCCACAGATTTCAAAGCACCAAGAATCATTCAATAAATGCACTTTTTATACTAACATTAGTGTTCCATTAACCAGAGTTTTGCCCTTGACTGGAACATTTAACAAATAACATTTTGTAATCACAGTTCCAACATTGATATAGCCTGTTGTACCTTTATACAATGCAGAGATCGTCGTACATAAAGGTTATTCAGACATGTTTTATTTTAAACATAATAACACTCGCACACAGCAATAACGCCTAAACAATGACTCAAGAAATCCCAAAAACAAGTCTGAAAACATTTTGGTTTAGTCTATGTAATCAACTACAAGTTTGTTGAAATTCGTATCATAAAGTATAGCATGTACGAGTACGAACAGCTACAGCTTGTTTATTGACATTTCATTTTCCTTGAGAGCTTCCAGACAATTATTTTGTGAGAGATTTCATAGACCAAACCATCTTAAAAGTAAAAAATTATGATTTGGTAAATTGTAAATATACTATGTGTAAATAAATAATATTGACTTAGTACTTCATATGCCTAAAAATAAAACATTAGGTACTAAGTCATCTCACTTTTCAATAAAACACGACTTAACAATCAACAGGTCAATTTAGTCATATATAATTATATTTTAAATATCACTTGTCAAATAATGGGTGCATCTCGGTCCTTATTATTTAATAAGAGACATTTGCTACCTCAATTAATAGAACCTAATTCCCTTTGGTCACATTATTTCTCTAGAAATATAGATCTTGCTTTTCAGTTTACATCAGTATTTATTGGTCTCATTATAGTACAATACAAAATAATCGAGCCATATTTGTCTTAGTAGGGTTTATTGGGGCATAAAACGAGCCTCAATTTTATGTCACTTGTCTTTAATATTATTAATTGAACACTTATTGTGCCAATTAAAGTAATACAAAATCAGTCTCAAAATAGGGAAGTCTTTAAGATCTTCAGGCACGTATACTTTTAACAGATGGATACTTACCATCCAAGCTATAACAAAATCTCGAAAATAGATTTGGTTCCGCTTAGGAATATATTATTATGCAACCTCACAAATTCGTGCTAAAACAATCGCATTCCGACGTAGTTTCCCAAGAAGTGTTTAAACACATTATGTATTTTGATTGTGTATTATGTTATTTACCGATACGGTTTTAAACCGTTATGTATTGCAAAAATGTTATTAGCATTTTTTCCTGTATGAGTTATAGCAAGCTTTCCTCAAAATATTTAATTAAACTTTAATGAACTAATAAAAACACAAGCCACGAAAAAACTAAACTAAATTGATTTCAAATCAATCAATACTAAATAAAAATAAAACATTAACGAAATTACCTTTAGAAATGAATACTTTAGTTTGAAACTGGTGCATCACCTTGACCAATGTGTTCCTTTTCAGAATTGTGGCATTGCTCCGCCACCTAAAATATATCACCATATTTAATAAGTCTTAATTTCATCTAAAATTGTCATGAGTATATAAAGAAATAAGGTAGGAAAGCTCGGTTGTAAGTTCCGTATTTTAGCTGTCGTTATTGTGCGGTCGCTGTTATTTATTCAGCAGTCACCTTAGTCTTATCGAGTGGGCCGTTAGCTTCCAACGTTTGAGCGGGATCAGACTTCTGGTTGGAGCTCTTTTTCTTTCCTTTCCCCATATTCTTCTTGGCATTTTTGACAGTCTTAATTTTCTGAGGCTGTGCACCTGCTAACGAAAATTTATCCTGAGTTATGTGCAAGTGACTATTATTATAGAAGTGAATAACTCTTTCTGCTGGCATATGAACTACCAAAAAACTAAAAAAATATCAGTAAATATTTTCATTGTTGGGTCACACCAGCAGCCTAATAGCGTTAGTGAATTCGGAAAGTCAAAGGGTTAGACCCCGTCAATCAACCAATCACATAGACGGAAAAATTACGCATTTAGGATGCAGGGCCACCCAAAAAAATATTTAGGTTGAAAAATTATATACCGAGAAATGCGTACTATACGCCAAGCGCCACGAGCCTGCAGAATTGAACCACAAAAATAATTAAACTTACCATCTATTTCAGTGTCGTGTGTTGAGGGGTCCTCATGAGGGCTACCCTCTTCTTGCTGACTCATATCATCAGGTCTGACAGTCTTTCTGTAAAACCAATGGAGATTCATCATTGCATGATTTCTTCACACGCAACTTACAGCACTTTCAGCTAGCGAAAGCATACACTGGGTCACTGGGCGAAACTAAAAACTATCATGATAATTGCTTTGAGCATTCATCGAAAACATCATACCTTACAGATGCTTGCAAAGCCGGTGTTCTATTACCAGAAGATATTTTACCACCAGCCAAAATAAAACAGCTAAAAAAGGACCTAAGTACCAAAAACTCGAAAATCAATTTTATAAAAATACTAGCAACCAACCCCGGCTTCGCACGGGTATATGACTTCTTCAACTATCATCGTCATATTTCTGCCAATTGACACTAAACAATGAATTATACACCTAAACCTTTCTCATAATTCACTCCGTCCATTGGTGAAAACCGTATGAAAATCTGTTTGGTAGTATTTGAGTTTACCGCTTACAGACAGATGCGGCGGCAGACTTTCTTTTATAAATGTATATTGATAGTGACAATCTATGTGCCTAATCTTACAGTATTAACAAGTAAAATTAAAAAAAAACCCCGACACAAATATATCTTTATACTACATAAACAAGCGTCGATCGACAATCTATCGAAACACGTAATTATAACACGATATCTTGCGAAAATACCCCAAATCAAAGAGTAAAATTCGCATAAATTTTAAACGCCTGAACAGATTTTCATCAAACATAGCCTAAGAACAATCTCGATTAAGTCACCTTACAAACAAAAATAAAACAAAACTACACAACTGACAACTGTCTATCTATCACGGTTCATGAGATACAATTACGCTCCACATTTTTTTTGCTATATTTTTAAGATTTTGATTAAACCCTTCAATTATTGTGCGAAACTCTGTGGTCAGAAGCATAGCCCCACTTTCTTGGCTTATATCTTACCCGTTGACAGTGAGTGTGGTAGGCTTGGCGGGCTCATCTTGGTCACGGCGGGTGCGGCGCGCGGCGCGGCCAGCGGCCGGAGCGGCCGGCGCACCGCGACCACGCCCACGCCCGCGGCCCCCGCGCGCCCCTCTCCAGCCGCGCCCGCCGTATGCGTTGCGAGGCGGCGGCGTGTAGCCCACGTAGCTCACCTGCAACGTAGGCGACACGTGCGTAACCGTTGTTTAAAATCAAATTCATCATCTGCTTGGCCATTCAATTTCATTGCCTAACTACAAGTTGAAGGCACGGAAGGGTCGGGTATGTAATGGGTGACCACCAATCTACAAACCGACCTCGGCAAGCGTTGCTTATTTGAGATTGACTGGCTGTAATTATTTAGCCAAAAAGTAGCATAGAGTATGCTATCGTTTCTGATTTCTCCGAAGAGATAGGCAGGTAAATAAGTAGCCGACCAAATCTGGATCCATACCTAAAAGAGCAAAAAACTTTTTAGATTATTATGATTCTGAACCTGAGTGGGTGAGCTGTGATGGTCAAAAACGCTACAGCTTTGCGGCAGAGGACACTAACGAATTGTGAAGAAGATAATTGCAATGTGTTTATATTGTTTAATGCTCTATTTCAATTGATTTTTATTAAACATTCCAAAATCGTGGCCTCGGTCAAAAAGGAGTGTCCTCACTGAGAGCTCGTGTAATGAGTATTCGACGTCGAATATTCGAGTGGTTTGGATCTTGAGCCGAGCGTTACAAAGCTTACACGCAAGCGCGAACTTCGGCCGGTGTGGACGTCGCAACGATTTTCGCGGAAAACGGCTCGCATTCGAATGTTCACGCAAATAAAACGCTCGAAAGCGATTACTCAGATGATGAAATGATTGAGTATGTATATAGAAATATTACTGGCCACTTGTAAAAGTTGTAAAGCAAGGAACAGTTTCATGATCTTTAGTGTTTGTGACCTTCGAGGACAATAAAAAAAGGGTTCCGTACCATTATCGCAAAAAACCGCACAATAATCACGTTTGTTGTATGGGAGCCCCATTTAAATATTTATTTTAAGCTGTTTTTAGTATTTGTTGTTATAGCGGCAACAGAAATACATCATCTGTAAAAAATTTAACTGTCTAGCTATCACGGCTCATGATATACAGCCTGGTGACAGACAGACGGACCGTGGAGTCTCAGTAATAGGGTCCCGTTTTTACCCTTTGGGTACGGAACCCTAAAAACAAAAAATGCTGCAGCCACAACCGCTCTATCCGAAATTTTAAAATGAATGACATTTAACGAGATCGTATTCGAATACTCCAAGCTCGCAAGGGAATGTTCGACTCGAACGTTCATAGTTTTGCTCAAATGCGAATAATGCTGGGCTCGCTGGGAAGCATTGGTTGCTCGCCTACGATTACTTGTTTACAAATGCTCACGAATGAATGCTCCCAGTGAGGACGCTCCTAAACATCAAGACTGCCAAGTTAGGTGACAATAATTGATTTATACATACATAATTAATTATTTATGTTGAGATATTTTATGAAATGTTTTAGTTACCCTGACAGAATTATTCTGATTTTGTTTATTTATGTGTTTGTAACATAAATAAGCAGACCTTTGTGCTCTTCTATCTGTATTCCTTCTTTTCTGTATTAAGTGTTTTGTGTGTAAATAAATAAATAGGTTAACTTTACAGTTTAGGAACCTAATGCAAACACAGTTCTCGGCAAGACCATCCAATTGTACAATGGAGTCAGGGACTTAAAAACACCTTCATAAAGGTTACAGAATTATAACTGTTACATGTTAAATTGGTAACAGAATCAAATATGTAACACTTATAAATATGTTTTCAATGTGTTAACCCAAAACACTTACAAAAGTGTAACCGTAACATATCTGTAACAGATATAAAAGTGTTAACAGTGTTAATAAGTGTAACAGGTAAACGCGGCGTTGCCAAATTTACAATGTACTTATTTATGGTTAATAAGCATTAGATAGCCGCAATGCATCGCCGTCTGTTATATCCGTGCAAAACACGTGCTCCGAATTATTGAAAATATTCGTGATTTAAAATTCAAGTTTATTTGATCAGTTTTGTGTTTATTTGACTGCAATGGATCAATCAATCCTTTCTTTAAAAAAATTAACCTCGTCTAGATCAGGATGTCAAACATCCTTAAATCAATTGCCTACCACGAAGAAATCGTCAAAATTTGTTTGTACAGTCGAGGACGTTTCGGGTAGACCACTATTAGAATGGGTTTAAAATTAATCTACCGCGAACATTGTCAACCGTACTCTACGTTTTCGTTTTTAGGGTTCCGTACCCAAAGGGTAAAAACGGGACCCTATTACTAAGACTCCGCGGTCCGTCAGTCTGTCTGTCCGTCTGTCTGTCTGTCTGTCTGTCACCAGGCTGTATCTCATGAACCGTGATAGCTAGACAGTTGAAATTTTCACAGATGATGTATTTCTGTTGCCGCTATAACAACAAATACTAAAAACTGAATAAAATAAATATTTAAGGGGGGCTCCCATACAACAAACGTGATTTTTTCGCCGTTTTTTGCGATAATGGTACGGAACCCTTCGTGCGCGAGTCCGTCTCGCACTTGGCCGGTTTTTTGTTTTGTTTTGTCGTCAAGAAGTCGTCAAAAATTGTTTGTACAGTCGAGGACGTTTCGGGTAGACCACTATTACAATGGGTTTAAAATTAATCTACCGCGAACATTGTCAACCGTACTCTACGTTTTCATTTTATCCTATCCTAAGGCACAGATTACTACAGATCTTAGAATAATATCGCATTACAGATAAACCACTTCCTACAAAATGCTCCATACCTACGCGCAAGTACATGGAGTGAAAGGTAATCTGTGCCTAAGTTATACCATGCCATGCCTTGAAAAAAAATTGGCATGGCTAATTATTAACAAATTAAATTGGTAGTGTTAGTCCCTTTCTTTAAAATAAATCTTCGTTGTGTCTCAAGATAATGATATCCTTCACTAAACTGTCTATGAGATTTTAACGTAATGGTGATAAAACAAACTTTAAACTGGCAAAAGTCATTCAATTGAAACCTGCGTGGCAGCCACACCAAGAACAACCAATGCCAATTTTGACGCTTTTGGACTTGTAAAGGACTTGCCACACCAATAATCCACTATATTTGTAGTCAAGGGCAATCTGTTTCCCGCTCGTATTTCATGTAAAACCAGATCTAAATTGTCGCGCAGCTCTGGAACAACATTACTGACTCTTTCTGTTTTTTGTCGAAACAGTTCCAAGTCAGCTAGGTCCTTTTAAACCCCTGAATTTGCCTTATTGATCATTGAGGGAGCTTTCTGCGGCATTTGCTTCGCGTCGGTCATCGGCTTCTTCATTTTCCAGCAATGAAATCAGCCTTTAGGTCTCTTTTATTTAGTTATGCAATAGCAGTTGTAAGCTCTTCATCGGAGAGTATTACATTTAATCTAGGGTCCATAAAAATGGCACACAAAAAGGCTTTATTATTTAAAAGACTAGTTTCCCGTAATTTCATAGCATTCAAAATGCTCATTGACAGTACGGTTGCCATCTGTTCTAGTTTATTTTTGCAAATGAGCCACACTACATAAAAATCGCTTAGGCAAAATTGTTCCTTTTGTAATCGCAGAGTCGCTTCGTACGCAGGTTCTAGACTTGTTAATATTTCAGAAATATGTGACCAAGTACTTTCATCTATAAGTTGTGACACATCATGCATATCAGCGCAGATCTCTTGCAGTGACATAAGTCTTGATAACATGTTAAACGTTGAGATCCAACGTGTGACATTGTCAATAATGGGCATATTCCTTTTGATTCTTCTTAGATATTTTTTTGATGTAGGCCTTTTCAAAATCTTGACAGCAGTACGGGCAATATCAATGGTTTTTTGAGCTGTCTCATTGTTTTTTAACCCATCTTTAATTGCAAGTTGAAGAGTGTGTTGAGCACATTGCATGGGAGTATAAGTGCGATGCCTTGGGCATCATTTGTGATTTGTCCAAGGCATTTGATTGTGTTCTTCATGAAACCCTAATCAGGAAACTCCGCCACTACGGGATCCGGAACAGCGCTATGGATCTTCTTACTTCATATATAGTAATAGGATTCAGAGCGTTGACGTTAATGGAAAAAGATCTCCCGGATCTATAGTAACAATGGGAGTCCCGCAGGGCTCGATTCTTGGTCCTTTCTTGTTTCTTATTTATATTAATGATTTGCCTTACCTCATAAAGGATAACCATAATATAGTGTTGTTTGCGGATGATACTTCACTTTTGTTTAAACTTAAACGTCAGCAGCTGGTTACTGACAATGTAAATAGCGCGATCTCAAAAGTAGTTCACTGGTTCAATGTTAACAATTTACTTCTTAATGAAAAAAAAAACGAAATGCATTAAGTTTACCCTACCTCACGTTAGGTAGGTGAAAACTGATGTGCTGATAAAGGGCGAAGAATTGAATCCTGAAAATAGCACAGTATTCTTAGGTTTAACTTTGGATGCTAAGCTTCAGTGGGGCCCACATATAGATAAATTGTCAAAGAAGCTAAGCTCCGCAGCATATGCTGTTAGAAAAATTCGTAATTTAACGGACATAGAGACAGCCCGTTTAGTATACTTTAGCTATTTTCATAGTGTAATGTCATACGGTATTCTGTTGTGGGGAAATGCCGCCGACATCCAGACTATCTCTGTTTTGCAGAAAAGAGCTGTTCGATCAATTTATAAATTAGCCACTCCCTCAGAGAGAAATTTAAGGAGATTAATGTAATGACTGTGCCTTCTCAGTATATTTATGAAAATCTTTTATAAGCCCATAAAAATATAAAATTGTTTAAAAAATACAGTGATATCCATAATATAAATACTAGGAACAAACACAAATTTGTAGTACCTACAACAAGGCTCAAGAAAATAGGTGGCTCGTTTAGATGTCAATGTGTACGCTTTTATAATATGCTTCCAAGCCACGTACAAAATCTATGTCTTAATAAATTTAAATCATTCATTAAACGTAAGTTGTGCCAAAAATATGAAATATATCTTATTTCAAAAGACGACACAAATTCAGGCGAGTAAAAAGCATTTGTGAACGGGATTTGTTTTATTACGAGGCATTATTTCCGTTACTTAGTGTATTGTTAGCAAGATAGCGACTTGAGATAAGAAATGGCGTGTGCGCATGATCGGAAGTCGGAATCGGAACTAAGAAAAACAAATATGTTATGTTTAATGCGTTAGTGTGTGTGTGTACTGAAGATCGTCGGTGGCTTTGACATCGCGCGTCTTTCGGCCGCGCGTTGTTGCCGTACTGTGCAATTATACCTAAAGCTATGCTAAAACTGTTTATTTCTGTTACACATATTAACACATATAAAAGGTTACAGTTTGATTCCGTAACATTATTGTATCTGTTACATTTAAAAGTGTTTTTGTGTTAAAACTGTTTTAAAAAACAGTGTTAAAAACACTTATTACGGTTACAGCTTGAGCCCCTGAATGGAGTAATGAGTAGAGGGGATAGATTAATTATTAATCGCGTTGACTCACCTGCGGGTACCTGGCGGTGCGCGCGGCGGGGTAGCTGCCGCCGCCCCACTGGCCCACCACGACGCCGGCGATCTCCAGCCGTGCGCCGCGCCCGCGCCCGCGCGCCCATCCACCCAGCTGGCCGCCCACCACGCCGGCCACCAGAGGCAGCGGCGGCATCGCGAACTCCACCTCCAGCCCCTCCAGGATCGCTTTGCGCATGCGTTCCACCTGTACACGCACCAATAATACCATTTAATTTTATGGACTAGCTTTATCCAGCGATCTGTGTCTTGACGCTACGGGACCGGGTATTTTGCGGAGACAAAAGGTAAGTCTAGCATTCAGCGATTGTGTAGCTTTGAACCAATGACTTACGTAGTGCACGTACTATGAGAGATTGTTTTCCGCAAACATAAAATTTTACTTCTGGAGATCGATCAAATCACTAGTTTTCGGCAGCGTCTGTCAGTCTCAGAGGGAGATTTTTGCGAGATGAAAAGTAGCCTTAGTCTCTCTCCGGGCTATAAACTATCTCTCTGTACCTTTCCCATTTTCATCATTATACCTGGTAGGATTTTAATAAAATTGGTGCCTGACCTTCACCACCGTATCCAGGTGGTTATCGCAGAGCTGAGCCAGGTGCTTGCAGTGGTTGGCGCGGTGCAGGTTGCGCTGCAGCAGCTTGCCGTCGAAGTACAGCCACGGCGCCGCCACCAGCCACGGCACGGGCGCGCCGCACGCGTCGTTAGCCAGCAGCGCCGCCTCGGCGCCCGCCATCACTAGCGCACCCAGTTGTACGCCACGAGAATTTATGCCGTTCACCTAAAATATCAATTACATTATTCGCTTCACATTACAGCAGTGATCAATAAGTGCCGACACACATAAAAGCGGTGCGATGTCGCAACACAAAATACTTCGAGCATACGGTAGTAACTGCTCGGGTGAAATTGACTATATTTGCTTACGCAACATCGCAATACTTTCAAGATCTTCGGCGCTAAAGATACAAAATTATAGAACGTTACTGACACTTTTCACACTTACGGTCATTTCTTGCAAATGTAGTGCATTCATGAGATCATTTGAGAAAGCTGTAGCCAAAAATGCATCCAACTCCTGACGCCTCAAGATTTGAATTTGAGATGTCATTATGAATCTGTAAATGATTGATTAAATTCAATATAAAAATTGTAACTGAGCAAGAGAACGTAAAATGAGAAGCAAAACGTATGAAATGTTTAAGTAATATCCAAAAAATATATATCGATTAATATTACGTAATAGTAAAA
Source organism: Orthosia gothica (assembly GCA_949775005.1). Lineage (NCBI taxonomy): Eukaryota > Metazoa > Arthropoda > Insecta > Lepidoptera > Noctuidae > Orthosia > Orthosia gothica. Next base: position 15,696,867 of record OX459042.1, read on the forward strand.
TTGTTATCCTTACCTTAACACAGTGGCTAAAATAAGCAAATGTTGCGGCACGTAAGACGTATTTAACATCAATGGAGTATCCGAGCGCATGCAAGAAAGGAATGCTCTCATACGGCGACATTTATCATCTTGGGCAGTTCTGTAACACAATAAAAACAACATTGATTTATATTCAATAGTAATGAGTTCTCTCGCAGAAAAGTGTTTTAAAAATATAATTGTAACCTGTATGACATGAAATTCATTACATTCTCTGTGCAGGTTCATGCATAACTAAGGTAGACTAATAATGACCAAAATACCTAGAGATATAAGCTCACCCGAACCAAAGCCTTTGCACTGTGGGTACAGGCCATTCTAGAACGATTCCCGGCACGGTTTCAGGACTCTTCCCAGGGTTCACGCGGGAAAATATCCATTCTGATATTTGAACAGTGCAAGGGCGATCGATATGTACAGAACTTGGGGAGCCGTCTTCTAAAAAAAATACAAGTACCGTCAACCATCAATTTGTTAAAAATAATATATATTTACAATATTAAAATCGGTATGTTACCTTTGGCTTTTTGTGCCATAAAACGATGATGATGCATGTTATACAAAATTGCATACACATTTTGTCTGACAGGTCTAAAGAAATGATGAATAGAAGGTATTTCGCGATGGTTGTCATCCTCCATTAGTACAGGCAGAGTAACTTGACGATGCGTCAAGATCGACAACATTTGAGGGTGCATGAGACCGCGCGCGTGGCGCTCGGCACACGTACGTAATACTTCAGCTGGGGCCGGAGGACAATTGTCTTCGTTTGGTATCAGCTTTAAATTCGGTCGCGCCTAAAAACATACACCAAGCATTTATTTATACATGTGTTGAGCAGCGTCCATTTTTTGTATGGAACCATACACAAAACCATATTTGAGGAGCGAAAGCTTGTAATTCTGTTTTAAATATGCACTAGACCAGATTTAGGAAAACTAAGGGCCAAAGCACACTTAGATACCGAGTCGAAGCAAAGCGACGACGCGACATTCTTAAAATGTACGTAACATAGCATATTGACCCCTATTGCCACTATGTAATGCACACGTTCCTATCAATAAACAAAAGGCGCGAATTCAGGAATATCGTGAAGAATTTCACACATCGCTTCGACGTTGTGGATTTAGATCGAAAAATTTATACAGGGTGGAATTTTGTAATGCCACCTGAAGGGAAAGTACTCTCAATACTGTAGATAGAAAATTTTACTTAGAGAAAACATTCCATTATTTATGAAATTTTTTTTGAGTAAAAGTGCTTTAACTTGACCCATTGAATTTATGAGTCCAGATTTTATGGTTTTCATTTCATTTAATATATCAAAGTTTTTTTAGAGAGTTTTTATCCTTATAATTGACCCTAACGATCGATGCAATAAAAGTATAGGCTGTAATTTTTTAAGATTTTAGTCGGTTCGATTCCCGGGTGTGGCAAGCAAATTTTCGAAAATGTTTGAGTGTAGTTTTCTTTCTTTTCAAAAATAAAGGAATGTTTTCTTTGAGTAAAATTTTCTATCTACAGTATTAATGTGTGTGTGTTCCCTGGTGATTTGTAATACAGGAATTCCTATGCCTAACTCAGACACCAGCTCCTCACAAATTCTAGACTAAGTATTTATGTGCCTGTATTTTTATACCTAAGTATCTTTTAATGTCTGTTTTGTGAGGAGAAATAAACGATTTTATTATTATTTTATTATTATTAAGAGTACTTTCCCTTCAGGTGACATTACAAAATTCCACCCTGTATAAGCTATGCACATTTTTAGATCGAGACATTCGTTGATTAGCTTCGACTCTGCTGTCTCAATCTGCTTTGACCCTTACAAAATCAAATGAGTCATGTGATAAAATAACTCAAATGAGTCATGTGATAAAATAACTCAAATGAGACATGTGATAAAATAACTCAAATTACTAATTAAACTTGACTTTTAAACTGTGCCTCAAAACGTTGTTTACATTTATCAAACCTAAAGGAGTTCGTCAACAACACACACATAAACATATTTCAGACCTCTTTAGGAGCAGATTGTGGTTTTTCGTTTTTATCAGCCGGACTGAGAGATTTCTGCTTGGCCGCGCTCGCGTCGTCGGAGTCCAGTGACACCGCCGCTAGTCCTTGCTGTATCTCAGTGGGCCTTCCTTCCATGCTAAAGTCGGCGTTAATTGATGCATTTGCTGTTGCCAATTTGTAGTCGTCCAAGCCTTTTTGCTGCAATTTATTGAGTTTGCAGTTTTTCTAACTATCTGAAGTGCTTAGTGTAAATAACAAAAGGGATGTAACACATACATAAACACGACTTTTTCCCAGAGATGTTATAAAAAACAAAAAAAGGTGTAAGGAGTATAAAATAAACGGATAAAAAAACAGGTCACTCTTGCACTTAGACAATAGTTATTTAAATTTAGAACTAGTGATCATGCAAAAATATCTGACAATTTGCCAATGGATGCCAATGGTATAGATGACGATGTAAAAGGCGTGGATGACTATAGCAATTTTATACTTTTTGAAATAAAATATAAACCTCATGTTCAGACGATTCAGCAGCCAGTTTAGATGTGTCTAAGTCAGAAGAAGTTGCATGTGGGCTAATATCAGCTTTTTGACCTTTTTTGTTATTCTTTGGGCGACGGCCTGAAATTGAAGAAGGTATTTTATTGATTACTTTTAATTTGGTGTAAGTTAAATTTTCTATTCTCATGAAAATGTACTTACCAGATGCAGTTCTGTACTTCAAAAATCCATCTTTAGTTCCATTCAAATAATATTGTACAGCTTGTTTCAGTTTGGCAGCTCGGAGATCATTAAGGTCACCAAATACATCAACGCATGCGGCATCAACATCAGATGAAGGTAATTCTCGGACATACTGGCATACAGCTTTTACTAAAGCTTCTGGAGGAACCTGCTGCTGAAAATTTTATACTCGTCGTAAAATCCATTTCTGTTAAGGTAAATTGTTATTCATAAAATTGTTAGAAGACTCCTGACTAATACTCCTCAGACCGATCTTCCAAGGTTTATTTTATTCTGTTTTTAGTATTTGTTGTTATAGCGGCAAAATAAATACATCTGTGAAAATTTCAACTATCTACCTATCACCGTTCAAGATATACAGCCTGGTGATAGATGGACAGACTGATAGACAGACAGACAGACGGATCGTGGAGTCTTAGTAATAGGGTCCCGTTTTTACCCTTTGGGCATGGAACCCTTAAAGAAGAAAAATAAACGTTTATGGGGTATGCGGAACAGGGTGTAAAGTTCCACAAACCTCCATAGAAAAGGGAGGATCCTCCGACCAGACGGGTGTTGTGTCTGGTCCGGGCAACTGCCCGACGGTTGTTGTCGGACTGTTGTATGTGTTCTAATCCCGCCGAAAACTTTACTTGCGCGATGCAGGATTTGTGTGACGTCATGTCATTCGTTCGTAAGTGGCGGCGTCGGTGCCGCTACATCACTCCCCTCCGGAGACCGGAGGTCGATAGCAGGTTAGGTTGAGTCGTCTGTACATCTTGTAATGTGTGCCTGGCCAGTGGTAGGTTGGTTCCAGTGAGTCGGAACCGGAAGTCGCAGTGTTCGCGGTGAGTCGGAACTGTCTGCGGTTGTGCCCCAGTGAGTCGGGGTGATGATATCCCAGTGAGTCGGTATAGAGTTGCTGGCTCCAGTGGGTCGGAGCGGTGATGATGTCCCAGTGAGTCGGGACAGTGGTGCTGGCTCCAGTAGGTCGGAGCGGTGATAAAAGAAGCTGAGGGTGCTGACCAGGAATGCGCGTCCGCTGCATGCTGGTGGTCAGGATACCCCCGTAGTAGGTACTGGCTGGCTGTGTGACTCGCTGCTGGAAAGCTTGAGGAAGTGATGATGACGTCACGATGAAGTAGCTCTGCACGAAGGCTGCGCTGATGTTCATGTTCGAGGGTCACCAGTTTGGGGGTAGGTGGAACTGGGTGTAAAGTTCCACAAACCTCCATAGAAAAGGGAGGATCCTCCGACCAGACGGGTGTTGTGTCTGGTCCGGGCAACTGCCCGACGGTTGTTGTCGGACTGTTGTATGTGTTCTAATCGCGCCGAAAACTTTACTTGCGCGATGCAGGATTTGTGTGACGTCATGTCATTCGTTCGTAAGTGGCGGCGTCGGTGCCGCTACAGTATTGAGTGCATCCGTGAAACAGTCGGATAATCTACGAGAGTCCATTTTCTCTAAAAAGAGCAAAGTTACGAGCACATCCAGATAAATTCTTTAATATCTGCAGGATGTCAATGAAATCTTTCTATGAACTTCATCTCTGTTGTGGTAGTCCTTGTCATGTCATGAATATACCACAAGGCGGGGTGTTTTTCAGCAGCCAATATTAATGCTTCTGCTACACACATTGTCGTAATAAACTCGTGCTATAGATGAAACGACGTCCAATACGAACGGCTATGCGTGGCAGGTATGGCGGTACATAACAAATGTATGCCAGTGTTGCGTTCCGCATGACGTCATTAGGTTTCATCCGAATGGTTTTAACGAACGCGCGGGCAGGCATCCGATACGTACGTACGGAAAGTGTTCCGTTCGAAATAAAAACGGACGTGTGCGGCAGTCAATTGGGATACGATGCATTCGGGTCTCCGAATACGGAAAACGAATTCGGAAACCGAACGCGGAAAACGTACGTAGGTATGTGGCCAGCCTTAGGCGGGGCGCGCGACTAAAACTGAATCGTTTTTGTACTTCGGGACCGTTGTGCATTGAAAGTAGGCGACAAAAACCGTTCATAACCGGTTGATTCCATAAAACCTATTTACGAACTTTTGTTACCTAAAACCGTTTAATTGTGGTTAAAGGAAGAACAACACCGAAAGAAAAAGTTCCCTATGTACTTAGGCGTTAAAAGGTTCGGATGTTTTTTTGCCGGTATTCAAGCCTTGTTTCCATAGCGCTAGTCTCAGCAAATCTGTAGCAGTTGTTGAGAAGAGTATTGTTTTACCTAGTAACAGAATTGTAGATATCAGATACGTAGTTACTCAGTGTTAAATCCTAGACCAGAAACTAACCCTGGCTAGGCAGACAAGGCCAAAATATTAAAAATCAGATAAAAGCTTTTATGCAAGAATAATACAAACACTAGAACTTATGAATTAGTACAGAATTACCACGCACCTTTTTTTGTGTGATTCCCAAACGTTTATAGAAATCAACTAAGCTTGCTTCTGAGAGGATGGTCCCACCAAGAAGTGCTGCCATAAGGCATAGCCGATCCTGCGGCACATCTAATACTTGTGGTAGCTCATGCACCATGTACTCTTTTGTTTCCAATGATGACTGCAATGAACACATTTTTTTTATTAATTTTGGTAATGAATAATTTGTAAGTAAATTTCTAGTTAACTAGTACCTACTATTGTCAGATGTTTATCACATTCTAATTCGCCTAAATATAAAGCACAACAGTATTTAGCAACTGATTAAATGATTCTAAAATCAAATTCTGTATAGAAAACTTGAATTAATAGGAGATTGTTTATCTAGGGAGCAAACAACTATTTTAAAGGAGAATGTTTATTATAATTCAGAGCGGAGCAGATTCTTAAGTAGATTTCTGAGCGCAGCGAGGGATTCAAAGTACATCACTCGAGCTTAAAATAGTGTTGCTCCCGAGGTGGACACTCTACTTTTTATCACTCTTTATGAGAAAACAAGTGCAAGTTATGAACAAGAATGTTAGGTTTATTTATTTGCATACAATTAGGAACCATAAGACATAACATAGAAATAGTTAGAGGCTAATGTTCATATTTGAACAACTATGGAGTTGCATCATAACAATTTTATTAGTACCACGCGTTACAGTTGTTGATTTATTTTTTAATTTGTCTCGCGCGCGGTTTTCCAGCCAGTCACTTGTTCAATACAATGTTCACGTGCGGTCCGAAATAGACTTACAATCGCTCATTAGCCATTCACCTCATACATTCATCGTAATCGATTTTAGCGATGTAATACTATTTTGGACCGCGTGGTATGTGATTCTTCGCTTTGCTGATGGGAACATTTACTATCAACATTCACATTGAAAATTAGGGATTAATGAGCTATTTTAGTCCCTCTTTGCGAAGAATAAACTCTAATACATATGATAAAAACATTTTCAAGCAGTTGCTTGCTAAACAGTGTCGAGATTTTTATTAATAAGGTTGCACATATAAAATATTAGCAAAGAGAAGACTATAATAAAATTTTATTTCAATAACAGGCAATATTTTTTTGGCACATGCATAAAAAACTTCTAGATCTTACCCTGTATGTCAGCTTCAATTGTGAAGAACTAAAGTATCTTGGAGGTTGAAATACTAAGTATTCTCCTGAGCAGCCAACCAGTCCAGCATATGTTTTTTCTCGGCAAAGACCAACTACTTCTTGACAATGATCATCAGAAGAGACCATCTATTAAAAAGCAAATTCAACATTATTAAGTAACTATTAATAAAAATTAACATATTCATTATGAACAAAATAATTAGCAATTTTGATGTATAGCAAGTTTTCTACTTACTATAGGGATGTTTAGATATCTTAGTGCTGTTCTGAGGCAGGAATGTAGCCCCATTGGTGGTACCCACCATACTTTAGGAGGAGGAGTGCCTTTTGTTACAATATGGCGTAGCACCTGTAAAAAGTTTCAGAACATTGTTTAGATGATTACGTTTATTTTTAAACATGAATAGCTAAGAATAAGTTCTAAGCCAGTATCAGCTACAAATTAGTAAAACTAAAGATAACATTTAATTCATGTCTAAAGCGCAGGCCACACCGCCAGCTAGCGGGCGGGCGGGCTAGGCGGGCGAACATCGTTTCACCTCTTTACATACTTCGGTTCACACCGCGAGCTACCGACTTTGTATAGTTTCCTTCGTTCGCTTCGCCCACCCGCCAGCCCGCCCGCCCGCTAGCTGGCGGTGTGGCCTGCGCTTAAAATGCAGTGCAACATGAGGTGTGGATAGAATGCAACATAAGGTATGTGTCATGCCTAGGTCAAATAAACTCTTTTTCTTTTTTATTCTTTCCAGATAGGCAATATTTTTAATTAAGTTCGTAACATTTCATGTTTCATTTTTTTTTTTAAACGTTGCATCGTTGTATCGTGGGTGCATTTACAACCATACAAACTCACATACACAACACCCAGAGCCGGAACAGTCATACAAATATTTTTTCCGTGCGGGAATCGAACCCGCGACACGCAGCGCAGCAGTCAATCGCTCAACCACTGCGCCAACCGTGCGCCGGAATTTGAATTTAGATACTAGAAGTTGAATTTTTGAGACATTGAATTGAGATACTAGAAGTGAACAGAGTTCACCTGCAGTAGCTCAATCCCAACCACTCAAGCCATGAGAGTGACTGCTATATTCGCAGGAAGTAGTATAGCTTCTTGCCAAGGAAAAATCAATTGAACTTTTGTAACCAACTCATCATCATCATTTCAGCTGAAAGACGCCCACTGCTGAACATAGTCCCCCTCAAAGTGTCCCTACATTGACCGGTCCCGTGCGTCTCGCATCCAGCGGATGCCCGCAACCTTCACTAGGTCATCGGTCCACCTAAAGAGATCATCACCATCGTCCTTGCAACACAACGTCAGTCCAGAACTTTTCAGCTCCATCGACCATCCGTTCTGCAAGCAATGTTATGTTGTGTTTTATGTTACCACTACTGATTAAGTTTGGCAATTCTTTGGGCTATATTGGTAACACTAGTTCTCTTCGGATCTTCTGGATACAATTACGCAAGGAAACTCCGAGAATAGCCCTCTCCATTGCCCTTTGGAGTGACTATGGTGAGCACGGTTCGGTCCGGTATGTCATCACTGGCAATACACACTGGTCATAGACTTTCGTCATGAGACAATGAGTAAGTTGGACGAGAAGATACCGCGTAACTTCCCGAACGCCACTCAACCGAGTCGGATTCGACTGTTGACCTCTATCTCGAAGTTAGACCTACCTAACTGGGTCGTTTTGCCAGGTAGACATAATCGTCTACAACTTCGACTGTAGATTCTCCGATCTTGACAGGAGTCGGTGCTACATGGGCATTCAACCTGACCTTGGTTTTGTCCATGTTCATTTGAATACCCACTCTTTAGGAAGCTCTGCTAGGGTCATCGAGCATTGTACTGAGGTCCTTCATAGTCACACTTAAACACACTGCTTAGTCAGTGAATAAGTTTCTTAGTAATCAATAAGTCACTGTGTTATATTGGCCTGCAAATAGCCCAGATCAAAATCCGATCGAAAATCATTGGTGAGAAGAAGACTGTCGCTACTAAAAGGGCCAGAAATTTGAACAATTATGATGCCTTTGTCGAATTTTGTAACACTATTTCTGTTCAAACGTCTAAAAACTTAATAAATTCCATGCCTTGTCTGTTGCTACAAAGCAGTTATTGTAAGCATTGGTGATCTTAAAAATATTAATATTCAGTTTTATAAGCAGTAGTGAAGCCTATTTAATAAGTTTTTTTTTTTTATAAACTCTGATACCGTTTTATAAATTTTTATCCGTTCCTAATTATCTGTCCACAGCTAGAAAATTTCGAATTAGTAGTTCAAAAGTACCATAGTTAAATTACTAATAGAAGTTCAACAATTTTGCATATACGAGGGCGGCACTGAAAATTTCGGGAATCAAGGAAGTGACACAACATTACTATTTAAAAATGTATTTATTGCTTATCGAAGTATTGTCAGCGAAATTTGACACATTTATCCATACGATGGAACCAATCATTGAAGCAACCATTCCATTCGGAAGTTGGGGTCTCCAAAATGGCCGTTTTGTAGGCGTCCACAGCTTCTTCAGGTGATGAAAATCTCTGACCACGCAATTTATTCTTTATTTTAGGGAAAGTGCAGAAATCATTAGGGCTTAGGTCGGGGCTGTACGGCGGATGTTCTAATAATTCTATGTTTTGTTCTAAAAACTCTTTTGTTCTGTGCGCGGTGTGAGAACTCGCATTGTCGTGATGGAGGATGATGCGGCGGTTGCAGTTCTCTTTACGGAGTTCAGAAACGACCTGTGTAGTCTCTGTGAGCAGTATCCCATAAACATTCATAGTTTTGGTATAGTCCGATTAATTTTATCACTCGTTCGATACACCACACTATGAACATTGTTGCGTGTCACGTCTCCACTCGACAACAATTGATGCTCAACTAACGATGCTCTTTAAACAAACAACAAGCCGCGCTTCAAGTTGCGCGCCAGCCGGCAACGTCGCGCGCTGTTGTGCAGCGTTGCCGTACATGTTGAACATCACGTGTCGCGCGCCAAATGTTGCCTAGTGGAAACGCGGCATAACTTCCACTTAAATTCATATTGACTGGTGGCGGCTGTCCTGATATCGAGAGGAAGCACATTCCAGACAAGAATGGACTGAATATGAAAGAAAGAATGAATAAAATCAGAAGTATGAGAAGGACAAAGAAGAGAAGATTGTTAGACAAACGCAGATTCCTAGCATGTTATACACAGATATTGAAAGTGAGGGATGAGATAAGAAGGAGGGATGGTTGGAGATATTTATGATGTCACCCTGTCTCACACCTCGCCGCAAAATAGGTTAACCTCGATGTACTGGTAGTTGATTTGGCACCGTTTTATGAAAGGCTTTCTCCACAAACGCTAAGCAGAGAGGCAATATATACTCTTCAGTCTTCTGTAGATATATATTGCCGCAGCGTATGTATGTGGTCTACGGTGACAGAGCCTTTTCGGAATCCGGCTTGTTCGGGAGGCTGGAAATCGTCAAACCTGCGCGCGAGATGATTCGTGATGACCTTAAGCAACTTGTAGACATGGCTAAGAAGTGAGATGGGCCTATAATTCTTCAACCAGGCATTGTCGCCCTTCTTGATGAAGAGTACCACCATACCCCAGAACCATGCATGTGGCGTTTTCCCTTCGTGTATCACGGAATCAAAGAGCTTATGAATGGCCTTAAGTACCAGTTTGCCAGCCTTCAGGAGTTCGGTTCGTAATTCAGTCATCACCAGGCGCCTCGTTGTTCTTAAGTTGTTCCAGAGCCATCCTAATCTCGTAGAGACTGACGTCCGGGATAATTCGGTATAGTGTCCGGTCCTTATAGCTCTTGGGTCGTTTGCTAAGATTCGCATCAGTTTTATTGATTGTACAACTGCCCATAGAACCTCTCGATCTCCCTCAGAAGCCCCGGTTTGGCGGATACAATTCTGCCATCGTCGGTCTTCAGTTTCGTGAGCTGGCTCACGAATTAATTTAGTATGATGCTAAAACTGTAGTTAGTCCCGCAAATTGAATTTGATTAACAATGAATGTAAATAACGCTGTTATTTGCAAAAAAACTTTAGAATGTTTAAAGAATCGCATTTACTCACAAATTGTTTCGACCACGTCAATAAAATTAAGGAAATTTATAAAGCTTTGATTGCCAGATTAAATTGCCCTATAGGTAAATATGATTTATAGCTTATCAGCAACACTTTTACTTGTAGCTAAATGACTAATTGATTTTTTGGGTTCCGTAAAATAACAATTGTTATTTGATTGTAATTTTTAAGGGGCCCTAGTCGGCGGCACAAAATATTTTGTGGACGGGGTTAAAATGCATGCTTTCTCATCCGAAAGGGATAGACTACAAACTGTGATGAGCAGTAAGAACTAAGAAGCTAGTGCGCGTACTAATACACACTCCTAACGCTGTGATGATGATTGAGAAAGAAAACGAGCACGCGAAATTTTATACACAGGCCTTTGGGAATATGCATATCATATAAGGTTACGATCTTTATATGCACTAGCATCTACAACACATAATTTAGGAGGTACATGGATTTCGTTGATAAAGTTCTAAATCTTATCATTCAACCACTTGGCCATGACAAACATACTAAAATCAACAACAGATACAAAACAACTTTACTAATCGGGCAGCGACAGGACGAGGCGGGGGGAATCGAGCGAAGGAAAAGAGATGCACCTATAGGTACATCAGAGCAAAGACGATATACGGTGATATTGCAGTTAAATCATAGCGGGATAAATAATTTGCAATCTAGTCAGCTAGGCATTGAATACATGCGACTACTATGAAATATCTTGCCAATATCGCCGGGCTACACTTCAAGATTGCAGCAATTGGTGCACTGTGTTGAACGATATAATTGGCAACTTGGCGGCTATACAACTTCAGCAACAAATTGTAAAAAAAAATCTGGCGACAAACACGAAGGGTTCCGATCCATTATCGAAAATCGAATCACGTTTGTTGTATGGGAGCCCCACTTAAATATTTTTTTTATTCAGTTTTTAGTATTTGTTTTTATAGCGGCAACAGAAATAAATCATCTGTGAAAATTCCAGCTGTCTAGCTATCACAGTTCATGAGATGCAGCCTGATGACAGACACACAGATCATGGAGTCTTAGTAATAGGTTCCCATATTTACCCTTTGGGTACACAACCCTAAAAAACTAACTCACCTTTATGGTATTTATTGCCAACCTAAGATGCATTAATTTATTTCCAATCTAAAATGTGTTAAAATTAGTGTTGATATATGGAAGTTTTGATGCTTATAAGTTTCATATATATGTTTTTTTACTCTTTTGTTTCCATACAGCGCTAGATAATGATGAGTCAAATTGATATTATTCTTTATTTTGATTCTACACCGTTAAGTAATCGCCATACTACCTTTGTATGGAAGAATGACAAACTAGAGCAACCTTTAGAAAAATATACAATTTTTATTTACTTTGGTCATCAATCGTAAACAATGTTAGTCAATGTTGATTCTTGTTCATGTATCTTCTCCATTTCTTACATACTTTCACCAAGTGAAATGGCAGAAAATATTGAAATATCTTACTATTTTTATAAATGTGGAAGTCCCTATGTTTTTCAAAATTATTTACATACAATTTTGGACATGGGTACACCATGACCAAAAATAGGATACTTTTATCTCAGTAGGTATAAGATAATGTTTTATTTTCATATGAATGAAGCCTCTTCCTAGGTATTGATAAAATTATAGATATTAAATTAAAATTGTCACTTACAGAATTTACCCTCTGGCGATATGTAGCTTGAGTTTGTATCCAATGATGTGGCAATGCAGGTGGAGTAGGATGGGCACCATTGAAACACACACATAAAGCAACCTGGTGTTCAGCAAGAGCTTGAGCAAGTGTGGTCAGAAATTGGACACAGCGTGCCCACTGGCCTCCACATGCCCAATCTGTAATGACAGTCTAGTTTTAACATATCTAATTGTTTTGAAAAAAAATAGAACCAACTGAGAAGGCAAGTAAATATTTACTTTGGTGAAATAATAAAATTTAGGGAAACTTTTTATAGGTGGCCATTTATGTTTTAAAATACTTTTTTCGATATTATAACAATGGATGAAATATATTTTTATGATATTATCCATTTACCTGAGAAGTATCCTCCGTATAAGCGATCTAAACATCCTTCCGCGTCCAGAACCAAGCGGAGCCCGCCGGCATGGTTTCTCGCTATTCGAAACAAATCAACTCCAACACCCTCGTTTTCTAAAAACGTTTGAAGATCTTGTATACCCATTGCTTGAAATAAACGATGTAATTATTCGATCGAACACGTTCTTCACGATAAATTAGTAGCCTGAAAGAGAAAAATATTTATGACGGTAAGCAGTAGGTCGATAGTTTTCACAAATCAGGTAGCTTGTAGTTAAGTTTTCACATATAACACATGTAATGATGGTACAATACTAAACGTTCATTTGATAATCACAATCTGATGAAATTTACTTCTAAATACTTCTAAAATGAAGTATAATACCGAGACATAGACCGAGATACCAAAGTTACCGGCACGTATTAGTTGGCGAAGGTCAAATTCGTTAAGATCAATTGCAATTCTACATGGAAAACGTTTTACACTAATGGAAACTAGAGAAACAATGGGAATAAGAAAATACTGTCCAACCTTATTAAAAAACCATACCAACAGAGGAATGAGGATTACGATAGGCGTAAGTTAAAAACGGAAGCCATTTGTAATTTTTTTTACGATACTAATGTCACTTCAGTCAGTCGGTAATATTTATTCGATACAAACCAGCAAACCGAAAAAGAAAAGAAATTCGGTAATCGACTCGATTTTAAATCGATAATTTATTTGGTGATATTTTAGCCCATAGAGGATGGAGTTGGGATGGAGTAATGGAGTTCATACAATCATCAATCAACCATCATCATCAATACATAAAATAAATCTGTAGAAAAGTCGCTTTTGTACATCGAAAATAGGTATATCAAAAAAAAAATTGCCAGGGTATTAAAGGATATCCAACAGAACCCATTGCCAGCATTTTTGGATTATTTAGTCTGTTTGTCTGTTTACTTGTGCACGCATCACGTAAAATGTACGAAACCAATATAGATAACTGTTATACATAAAAATGTGCGTATGATAACTTGAAGTATTACTTAGTTTTTGTTTCATCGCAATCGGTTCACTCTATCAAAAGTTAGATGAATTTAAAGTGTTCAAGAAGTAAAATATCACAACCTCAGACTTTCCGTATATAATAGTACTCTGTGCCTCAGACCAACAAAAAAATTTTTTGTTGGTCTGAGATCACAACATAAAATTGTACTCTACTCGGACAGTTGAACTCCATATTCGTTAGATGGCGTTATGCATTTCATTTCACGTCATTTTCTGAATGGCGGTGTTAAGCACTGACTTAGAAACCTTAAGATTCTCCGTGGAAGAATGACGCTAGAAAAAAAATGGTAGGTAGCAAGTCACGTAGGGTTGGGTAACTTCAGGGTGGCTAAGAAGTTTGGCGAGAACTATAGGGGGTGTCAACTCTATGCGTTGAACCAACGACTTACTTTCAAGGGCTAGTTCGTGTGGTTATGGTGAAGCTCGAGTAAAAATAATAATTCGGGATCGGGATCTAATCACGGTAAAGATATCTAACAGTATTGTGACTCGGCCCTGACCTTGAAATAAGTGCCTACAAGCGCGTGTCATGTAAACATCCGTTGGGCCGACCGCCTCTACCTACTTGAGTTTCTTTCTAGTTTTGTGATTGTAAATATCTCAGATTCTTTTCACTAATCTGAGGTAAATATTATATTTTTTTATCAAACTTATTAATCTCATATGTAATCATTTCTTAATGATATTTTTTCTAATTCAATAATTTATGTAAGTAGCTAAGTACATATGTAAGTAGATAGCCTAGCCTGGGAAACTACCTACTAGCTTTTTTTTTAACCGAGCCTGTGCCCGAGCGTAGGTAGGTGACTCGTGTGTGACTTTATCACCCTATCCACTTATTTATATTTATTGATCCAGGTATTTTACTCGGTGGAAAAAGCGAAATACCTACCTATTAAAAAAATAAACAAATTACATAGTATTAGGTTAGGTCACAGATAATATAATACTAGCATACAGATGCCTCATCCCATACAAAGAAACGGTGCCGACGTAACTAGCGTTTTTCATGTGATTAATCTTGTCATTTTTGTGAGTACATCAATCGCGTTCGATCCCGTTTCACGGCAATAGATGGTGTTAGCAACGCCTTGCAAGTAAAAGGGTTTACTAGGTTCGTAAATATTTTTTTCTTTTAATACAGTGAAGGTTCGTTTTATAGTAATTTTTTTTGTACGTTGTTACAGTTTTTTTGCTCCAAAAGTGTTAAAATGCAAATTTTAACAATCGAGTTGAATACCTCAGTAATTTAAAAATGCGCCATCTATGGCATCGACTTTAAATGATCCGTTCAAATAATCTTTGAAATGTGAATTACGAGCCCAATATTCCATAATTTTGTACTTAGGCGAGTTGATTAAACAAGAACATACAATGTTTATGTTCAATTCCAGAAAAACAATTTATTGAATTGTGTGTACATGTCGCGCCATCTAGTGAGTTTTATTTGAACCAAATTTTGTTTCTTAGCAATGAGACCCCGTGGTTAGGTATATATTTTTTTATTGTTTTGCCTTTCGCAGATTCCAGGTAATTTAAAAAATGTTATCTCTGGGTGCGCTACAGAAGAATTCAAGCAACCAAAAACAGCACAATATAGGCTTTAATTGCTCTCTGACATATTAAGTAAGTAAGTACTTGTACGTATTTGAATAAAATATTCACAAATCGCACGCTTACTTACAAAACCAGCACGCCGTTCGTTCGTCGCAGCGGCGCGTCCGCGACTGGTAGTATAACGAGTGTGGGCTGAGCTCGAGTCACGTAGGCATTACTCGCGTTTCGACCGTTTGTATGAAGATAGAATACTGTATATATTTTTACCGTGATCTAATACACGAGACAAAAAAAAAAGTTTTAAGTGGTTTTAGGTATCTAATCATACTAGAGTGCGCGCACGGTAAAGATATCTGTACAGTATTCTATCTTCATACAAACGGTCGGAACGTGAGTCATGCATGCCTACGTGACTCGAGCTCAGCCCGCACTCGATATACTACCAGTCGCGGACGCGCCGCAGTGACGAACGAACGGTGTGATGGTTTTGCAAGCAGTAAGCGTGCGATTTGTGAATATTTTATTCAAATACGTACAAGTACTTACTTACATAATGTGTCAGAGAGAAATTATAGCCTATATTTTTGTTGTTTTGTTTGCTTGAATTCTTCTATAACGCAACAACAGTTAACATTTTTTTAATTACCTGTTACTTTTCAATAAAAATAATTTAACTAACCTAATAATACGTAATTTGTTTCTTTTTTTAATAGTGAGGTATTTCGCTTTTTCCACCGCGTAAAATACCTAGATTAATAAATATAAATAAGTGGATAGGGTGATAAAGTCACACACGAGTCACCTACCTACGCTCGGCACAGGCTCGGTTTAAAAAAAAAACTAGTAGGTAGTTTCCTAGGCTAGGCTATCTACTTACTTAAGTACTTAGCTACTTACATATATTATTTAATTGGAAAAAATATCATTATGAAATGATTAAGTACTAATGAGATTAAAAATTGGTAGGTACCTACCTACCTAGTAAGATTTAAAATAAGTTAAAAAAAAAAAAATATTTACCTCAGTATATTTATAAAAAATAATCTGAGATATTCACAATCACAAAACTAGAAGGAAACTCGAGTAGGTAGAGGTGGGCGGCCCTATAAATGATCTTAAGTCCTTAAATATGATTAAAAAGGATTAGCTCACACAGGGACTACAGAGACAAGCCCAAGATATATTATCTTCGCGTGGTGCACCTTTGCGCCTCGCGTTGTCCCGATGTGTTTCGCGGAACTTATCTGCCCCAGGGCAGAAGCAGCGTCACGTCTCGTTATAAGCTGACCCTGTAACCCACTGTACTCTGTGAGCCTAGCCACTAAGCCAAGAAAAATCCTCTGAACTTAAATGCTGTTAGTTTTTAAAGGTGAACGGCAGATTTCGTACCGCATACTTTTTTTGTTGTTCGGTTAAAGAATTTGTACCACTTATTAAGGCAACTAAGCCATTTATTTTAATGTTAGTTAACTAGCTAGCTTCACAGCTTAAGCTGTGAAGCTTAATTAATAATATCATTAAAAATATTATATTAAATAAACGTAATTAAATCGTTCATTAAACGCAGTTATGTTTTAGAAGTTGCCTTTTTTAAATTAACACAAATATTGAAATGATAAATAATTATTTAGAAATACAAATAACATTAAATATAATCAAACTGTTGCAATCCGCTGGATGCTGGACATAGGTATCTTATAATGACCTGAGTATGTACAATCCTCATCTCAATCTACCTACTTAATGCTAATTAAAACACTACAAAGATAGCAAAAAACCATTTTGAATATTTACTTTACACAATATGTAACAATATGTAACATTTACCCATTGATGTATTAAAAAGAGGTAGATACGGGACTGCTCACAGCGTTTGGTCCTACTAATCTAAGTGAATGCCCGCAGTGGGCACTCAGTCGCGCACGGCACATGGTTGATCCCACAGCTCAATAATTTCAGTGTTTTATTAATTTTTTTTGCAATAAATACGCATCAAAATGACTTCTTGTGTAGCTAAACAGTGTTTAAATAATACCAGAAAGAAAAATAAGTAACATGGGATCATATACCACTCGTAAGTAAAGTCAAAATTGTTAATTTGTTGAATATTACAATAATATTTAATGTTTGTTTCACTATATTTGTGAGAGCGAGATAGATATGACAAAAATGCGTGAGAGACACGATACGCACATATTGCAATGTCATTTCAGCATTCGGACAATATTCGGCGGCTAACGCGATTTCGCTTGCACTACAGCGTCTACAGCGCCGTCTCCTATCTCTGTCCTTGTCTATCGGTAACTGTAGGTTTGGGACTGGTGTTGACACTGAACACAGATGTGTGAGTTTCGATGCATGTCCGCCGAGTAGATGTAGTTGTGCGCCGAGCCCAGGTTTTCTGATCACGATGTTAGCGCGTAACGTATCTTCCTCTTTTTAATACATCAATTCATTTACCTATATGTAACATTGGTACACTAGTACATAACCTTAAAACTTAAAACTGGTTATAACTTTTACGTCCCAAGATCTAAAAATCTAAGAATTTAAAAAGGGATTATCTATCATATAAACTACCAATTAAGACAAAAAATATCCCAAAACAAGAAAATTTATTAGCGGTACGAAATTCCCATACAAACCTGCCGTTCTCCTTTGATTTTTATTAAATTAATAATCGACTATTAGAATTCTATTTATAATGAAGAGGCTCTTGCTTGGTTGGATTGCATCTGTGTCAAATTGTCAAAAATTTGTGTGTTGTCTATGGAATAATTTGTATTGGTTGGTTTGCTTTTTGTACTGGGGCGTTGTAAATTATAGCAAAAACAAGAAAATAGGGTTAATAATTCTATGAAAAGATGAGAAATTAGCATGGGATATTACTGCTACATGTTGGAGCGAATAAAATTTAACCCGAAGACAATTGCTGTGTCCAAGATGTTTTAGAATTGTTGTTACAGCACCACATTCAGTATTTGGCATTTTGAATTGATTTCAAAGGATATTCTACTGCTAAAACTAAGTAATGCCGGAGCAAAGTAATGATTATCGTGTTGTAGTTTTTGGTGCGGGTGGTGTTGGCAAAAGTTCTCTAGTACTTCGATTTGTCAAGGGAACATTCAGAGAATCTTACATACCTACCATCGAGGATACCTACAGACAGGTAACATTTTGTTCGATACTTATACGTTTTTAATAATTGTATACACGGTTTCCACGACTATTGAATACGAAACAATCAGATTCCCATGGCTCTGTATCTGTGGATGAATTTTGGGAATTCATACAGCAGTGAATTGTCATTCTATCATGGAAGTAGAATCTTATTTACAGCACATATTTTTTAATCTTTGCCTTGATAAGATGATCCCCTGATGGATTTTTCTGTGACAAACTGTCAGTAACAATTGCTTTGTATTAACTGCTTCTAACCCATTTCTGACCATATTACTATCATCTTTTTGATACCAACTGTCTATGGTACACCTTGATGTCAAAATTTTATATTCTGCTAATATCCTGACTCAAAATAAAAATAGATACATAAATAAAACAAATTGGATTGAATTGGCTTGTGGTAGTGTTATTATTATATTACCCTGTTGTATAAATTATTGTAATTAATCTGCATTAAATTAGTTTCAAAATATGGTCCAGGGGATAGAAAATATGCACAAAGATTTGTCATTTTATAATTGATCTGATAACCTTTTTTGTCTAACCATTGTTGTCTCACTGCTAGGCAAACGCATCCCCTAAGTCCTTGCAGACATTTCCCTGAGTTGTCTAGAACCAGCCTGACCAACGCTTTCTGGGCTGGCCTCGAAGACACCTTCCATTTGAGGCAGTGTGGATACTTCTTTCTTGCCAAGCTGACAATTTGAATGCGACTAATGTTACCCGCCAAATCCTTTTTGAGCCAGGCAGCCTTATGCCTATTATGGAGCACAGTGTGATATTCCATATTTGCTCTGTTCTTTTTTTACACCCAGAATGAATGCAGCACTCCATAGCTCTCTGGCAAACCCCAAGTCGTTGCCTAGGCTGATGACCTAATTGACCTAACAAAGTAATCTTTTCTCTCCTTTAAAGGACATATTATATATTATAAGATATATTTATATATTATTATATATATTTAAAGGTTGTCTGTAAGAGATTGCCTAGTGCGATAAGACCGCCCATTGTACACTTGTATATGTGAATGTTTGTCCTGTATGTTTTTTTTTTTGGTGTACAATAAAGTATATAATAAATAAATAAATAAATTATATATATTATTAAGATATATTTGTATTTTATAATATTAACATTTAATTGGTAAGTTTTGTTGGATGTCTGTATTAGTAATAAAGTGATTATTTCCAGGTAATAAGCAGCAACAAGACAATATGTACATTACAAATAACTGACACAACTGGATCACATCAATTCCCTGCTATGCAAAGATTGTCAATTAGCAAGGTAAACTAATCTAATGATTGAAGAAAATGAAAATACCACAGACATAAATCTAAATTGTTAATGCAAGTCCTTCCATCTGCATGTAAACCTAGTGTGCCACTGTTTCACACACAATTTAAAAACAAATTTACCTTTTGTGTAGAATTTTCACAGATCAATACGCTATAGTTCGAGATCGTTCTATATTTCAGTGAATGTTTGGTGGCGATAATGCTAAATGAAACAGCTCAAAGTAAGAGCATTGCACACACATTTTTATCCCTTTTTAGACTCTTGAAGTACATATATTTGCATCATATAGTTAGATACATGTCTGTGTACAAAATCTACACTTAACAAAAGAATGTGCCTCCAATTCACGCATTAATTTTAGATATGATTTTTCAATAAAATCAGTAAGAACCATTAGACCCCTTTTTTGTAATTAACAAGCTTTTATTTAATGTACCTAGTTAGTTATGTGTATGGGTCAAATGTTGCAACTGAATTTTAAAACAGTTATGTAATCCCTAGTATGCAGCTAAAAGCTGGTTTTTTAAAACTTTTTTAAATTAATGTTTTTTTAGTATTTTAAGTCATTAATTATAAAATACCCACGATACAGGAAGCAATTCCTAGTGTGGGCAATGTTTTTAAAAGAAGAAGAAAAATTATTGACAGAGGTTTTTTTTTACAGGGACATGCATTTATATTGGTGTACTCTGTGAGCAGTCGACAATCATTAGAAGAACTGAAGCCAATATGGCAAACGATAAAAGAAATAAAAGGCACAGAGCTCCCAAATATACCTGTGATGCTGGCAGGTAACAAATGTGATGAAAGTCCAGAGATACGGGAAGTGTCAGCATCAGAAGGACAAGCTCAAGCTCAAGAATGGGGCATCTCATTCATGGAAACATCAGCTAAAACAAACCACAATGTTACACAACTTTTCCAGGTATTTATTTTCTTTACCTATTCAGTTAAAGTAAAAAAAAATACATTTAAATAATATATATTTAAAACTTATCCTATTAACCAACCCAAACCTTAATAAGTTTATTTATATATTTATTCTAAAATGTAATTACAGGAACTATTAAATATGGAGAAGAACAGAAATGTGTCACTTCAAGTAGACGGAAAAGGTAAGAAGAAGAAAGACAAAGTAGTAAAAGAAGGTGGAGAAGCGTCTGCTAGTGGTAGAGAGAAATGTCGGGTTATGTAAATATATCAAAAACTCCAATAATATCTAATCCCACGAATTGTATTACAATAATTCCTAGTCATTTTGATCCTAGTCATTAAATCCATGTCCCAGCCGAGTTATTTACCAGACTTAGAATGTAAGTATTGCCCGTATCGCATTTAAAAGCAAAACGTAGTATAGTAATTACAATGCCTTTTAAATAATATTAGTTCAAATTGTGATGGAGCTTAGAAGTCATTGAAAACCTACATATTTTGCTAATTGTTAGTTACTAATAATTTAATGATGACTGACATGAAAAAGAGACGAGAAATATTCCAAATATTGTTAGTGTGAAAATACAACGAAATTGAGTCTTTTAGGACTTACTGTTAATGAATTATATATACTGAGCTGTTATATGAAACAATATTGCCTACAATACACACTTCTAATTTAAGCATTACATTGCATAACATTTAAATTTAATAATGTCATGTTTATTTTACTGAAATGACATTAATAAATTTAAGGAGAGGGATGTTATGGTCCTTAAAATATGTTTCAGTGTAATGTTTATTTTTATCAATATGCTAAAGTACACATTTGTTATTTCAAAAACTAATATATTTTATTAGCATCCATTTCAGCCCATTTGGCGGGAATTGTAGTGTCATGATTGTATGTGATGGTATAAACCTAGAATTGTATATTTGTATTATAAAAGATGGGTAATGTCATTTTGGGAAGTTGTTTCAGTGCCAAATGCAACTATATATGATGTCATGGTTGAGTAGAATTTCACCAAACAGTTTTTGTTATTTTGGAAGGATCTGATTGTATTGGTTTCCATATTGTTATAAAATCCCATTGTTAGAACTGCGGCATCCATCAAGTTATGGCCATAAAACCAATTCCATTTAGTTATGGGAACTTAAAGAATTGCCACTAATAAAAGTAAAAAGGAAAACATTTTAACAAATATTAACATCATTTTTGTTTTTAGTAACTTTCACTAGATAACATGTGTGAGGCATAGCTAAAAAATGAAGTTCAACACATTACAGAATTATTATAAAAAAAATAGAATAGGCACTGTATTAAAAATATTCGACAATATAATATACTTAGATAGGTACTGTAGTATCCTCAAGTAATGATCTCGCGATGACATTATCGATTTGAACCATGTTTTTTTTTAGATTTTAGGTTAAATATCATTTGTTATAGATGGACAATGTTCACATTTACATATTTATCTAGACATAATATTTTAATGTAGCTGTCGCTAGTTATAAAATGCACTTTATTTAATATCACTCACATATCCAGTTATATAGATTTGTCCATGATATATAAGTATCTAGTTGATTATTACTGTACAAAGAATATATTTTGAAATATTTGTATGCAATGCAAATGTAAAGTGGCAAAAGTGCTAGTTGAATACGGCTTCAGCCCTAAGCAAAGCTACACCTGGGTCCAATAATCGTTTATTACTTATATCATGCTATGAATCAGGTGAACCACGTCAGAGATGTACCCTTCATTTGTTACCGCTTGGTATTACCAGTGGATTGAAAGAAAATGTAGTTGTGCTTCGGTTTGTAGCCGTATCGTTTGCATACTGGATCTTAGGACATTAAGTTCATTTATATCCTGTGATGTAACTGCTATATTTTTTCATTAATTAATTACTTAAAAGCTCAGTCACATTAGATTGGTTAGCAGTGCATTCATTAAAATTCTATCTTAACAATATAATAAATTGTACTGTAATTTCACTAAATAACTGAACAAAGAAAAAGAAATGGCGGATGTGATTTTTCAATATCAGTACTGTTTAGGATTATTACTAATATTTGATTCTGTTTGAATGTATTTCTAAAAACATTTCAATATTATGCACATAAGTTGATAATGTATTTGCACGTTTTAATTACGAATATTTGCTTATTGGCAGAATCTATAAAATATTGTATTTATAGAGATAAAAATTGTTAAACACTGAATTGTTATAGCTGGACCAAAGTTGTTTCGTGTTGATTGACGTAAGTTAACAGTGTAGTAGGTGTATCTATTTTTTGTACTCTTGGTATTTTCTTCTATCCTAATTTCCTTCCTTTACACTTGATTATCTAAAAAGAGCGTTTTAATTAAGTATCAAAATATTTGCCGTATGTTACCAATAGACTCATAAGTTGCATATTTATAAAATAGCACTTCTTTTAGCTTAAGTAATCCTCGTTCGTTGCGATTTTCGCTGATGTTTATTTACTAATATACAACATTCAGAAAGTGTAACACTTTTTTTTACACAATATACAAGGTGTCTTTGACACCGATGCGAAAAAAATACTATATATTCAGTACATAATTCTGTCGTCCCTGGTGTTGGAATATTTCGCCAGCTTTTTCCTATTTTGAAAAAAAAAACACATATTCGAAAAATCATTAGTTCCCTTTTTTACAAAAAAATGCAATGAAAATAAAACTCAAAAGCGCTACCTAATAGGTACTGATTTCCTAAAGTTCACGTCCGAGCTCAACTTTTGTAACTACACTCTTTGTCGGCGAGCTGACAAAGGAGAATAATTAAAATGTAATATGGGATGGTTAGATAGGAATAATAATTTTAAATTGATAACAGGTATTTTTTTTTACAAAATGTTGACATAGCCGACGAAAAAAGCCAACGCTAACAGGTTCAGACTACTTTCAGAGTACGTACAGAGGCCGTTCAGTTTTACGCCGGTGACAAAGACACCCTGTATTTCACATAAGCTTTAATTATATTTTCGTGTTTTTGTCCTACCTACCAACAGGGTCATAAAGAATATCAACACACGTATTTATTTTGTGTTACTCAGACTAGTTTCGATTGATCTCAAACGCCTTGAGCTTATCACGCGACGAAATTGTCTATTCAGTCAAATTCGAACTAAAATCGTCAGTAAAAAGAAGTTTGTAATAGTAGGTATGTCTCGCAAAATGCAGTTATTTTGTTGATTATTCCGATATAACTCGTTGCATTTATTTTCGTTACTGAACTGTTGACTCTTAAACTATCCTTTTCATAATAAGTCAAGAAACTTAAAATTGTATTGGATATAGGTAGCGCTAAGGTCCAGCTTTTTGATCCTTAGTTAACTCAACCATTGGTTAAATATGCTAACCAATGGTTTCTAATTTTAGTAAAACGCGTTTTTCACCAATTCTTAGCTTCACAAATGGTCAAATAAGTCAGAGAGTTAATTGTTTGGCCCTCTATTAGAATAACAATCGATGAACAATCGCGTTTTACCGAAATTAGAAACCATTGGTAGAGTTAATTATGGATAAAACAACTGGGCCTAAGTCTCTAGGGAAATAAATTTAAAAGATAATGACCTTCACATGCAGTATTTTATTTGACTGCTTGCTGACTGCAATTTCAGATTGGACTAGGTTAGTGTAGTTAGTGGGTTTACGCCGACAGCCATAATTTGTATCATTAGCTTGTTAGTGAGACCTCGTAAAAATCGTACTAAAGGACCTTCGCCAATCACCAGTTCCCACAGCTTGTTCGTGTAAGAGCTTCGTGGTGACGGCTCAGTGGTTTAAACCTCGCTCCTCATGCTTGAAGTTGAGAGTTCAAAGCTGGGCAAGTACCAATAAAAAATCGTGAGGTGTCCTGGGCGTATGATTAGTCTACTAGCTGTCCAATCGACTATTTATTTAAATCCTGTCGTTTCTAATAAATCATACACATTATTATTAAATAGTACGGATTAGGAATCGTAGTTCTGGTAGCTAGATTTTAGTGAAATTCTGTAATCAACGAAGGATCAACATAGCATTATCAAAATAGTGTTTTATATTGTAAAGGTATGTTGAGTAAATGGTTAAACATGAAAAGGAATCGATCCAACTTTTGCTGTCTGGAAGACTCTGTGCTAAATTGATTTAAAGCTGAGAGTTACACTGTAATATTATAGCACATGCTTTTAACAACAACAAAAAAAGACCTATTATAGATTTTTTTTATACAATCTTCTACATTACATGTACTGTATTTAAACATATACATTCCATTTCTTATGACAGCTTTGTCTGCTATTCTCCTTATTATCTTCGAAAATGGTGCCCAATGTATGACACGGCAATAATAATATAGGAAGTAGGTAAGATAATTATCAGCATCCCTTTTACAATCTAACCGATTATAACTAGAAGAAAGCATAGAAATCCAAAATTTTACTAGAAATATTAAGGACTATGTACCTAGTTGAAGTATTGCGTAGAGTAGGTAGTCACAGAGGATCTTTTTGTCTCTGAAGTTAGCTTTGCGAACCATTGCGCGAGAAACACTTCAACGAGTATACTGCATAGAGTAAGCGAGATAAGACGATGCGACAAACGTAAGCGAGTGAAACAGGCAGTTATACAATGCTATCTCTTACTTCAACATTGACACAAAAATAGCAACTGCGCAGGGTCTTGTAGCCAACTTCAGAGACACAAAGATCCACTCTCTGACTACTATACGTTTTCTGATATTTATTATACTTTCCACCTCAAACAACAAACATTGACTATTTCCAAGCAAAAGTTAGTGTGCTTTTTTTCTATTCGTCCATCTATCGAAATTATCCAGTATCTTTGGGTCACATTAAGCATTAGGGTAGTCGGGTAGAAGCGCCTCGTTGGATCACGAATAAAGTTTGCTCAAGGTGGATCAGAGTGTATTGATAATATTGAGTCAGTGCATTCTCTGATCACCTTGTTTGGAGACGTATGTTCTAGTTGTATTGTACATAATTACATTGTTTCTTTTTTTAATGTTATTTATACTGAGGTTGCGAATGTTTGTTGACCAATAGCAGTATAAGTGTAAGCGTCTATTTAAAATCAAGACTAGAATTTGCTTAATATCTTCTTAATACCGTAAAGAATAATTTATGCTTATATGTTTCCAATTATGTATTAAAATATTTTAAATTGATCTTGTTTGTGAACACTTCTCACTAAGGCATCACGAAAATAAAATACTTATTAAAAAAATATAAACTGGTTTTATTTCATACTTACATACATAGAATATTCATAAAAGTGCATTAATTCTAGGTGAAAAAATATTAAAACAAGCGTTATGTTCTTAGGGTCAGCTCACATCACGACGATTCATTTTAGAACTTTATAAAACTACACAATAAGGTAAACATTTAAATGAGAGAGTAAATTTTAATTCGGATTCCGCGAGGTGTGTTTGTTCTCACATAGAAATGTGTAGATGTATTTTTGTCTAGTACCTAATTAATGTTCTATGTTCGTTACCTTAAAAAGTGTGCCCAACGTCGCCTATCGGTGTGAGCTGACCCTTATTGTGAACTCATTCCGTCTCACAAAATAAATTCTAACTTTAAAGATACACCTATTCAGTTATTGCATTCTGAACTTTATTCCAATGTAAGTAAAGCTCATAATGCAAAAACTGACTATAACCGAGTCTAAGGACAAGATTATTAATTCATAGATCGTATTTTAAAAGTAAAGTTAGGCTTATAGACCTTTTTCATAATTGAATAATGTTCATATTTGTGACTATACGCAAGCGATTAAAAACTATAAAATCACACGGATAAAGTTCATATTTGTACGAAACGCTAACTTAGCAAATCACAGTACAACTATAAACTTTCATATAAAAATTTGAGAGGGGAACAAGTTTAACTCAAAGCATAAGTCCATACTCAGAACTTGTATTTTAAAATTAATGAAAAGGTTCAAATACAAGTTGGCTTGGTATAAAGTTTAATTAGAACACTTTGGTGTTTTATGTGCATATATACAGGGTGTCCCAGAAATCGACGTCAAGCCGTAAATGGGTGATTGACCAAGTTATAACAGTTCTCAGAAAAATACGAAAAAAAATCTAATGTTTAAAAAAATTTATGGTCACTTTAATAATTTACTAAGAAAATCAATCCCTGTAATGGTTCTTTAACTCCAATTGCTACAAATCCCATAATTTATCTAATTTTTTTATTATTATGTAATCTTGAATAATGCTTGTGTAGATTTTTGCCTAAAATTCAAAGCCAACTCCTCCTACTTGGAAGAAAATTAAACTTTTTCAAAACCAAATTATTCAAATTTACTATTTCGCCCAACTTTTTTGACTGTACTGAAAAAAAAATTTACTACGCTAGTTTGGCAAGTAACATGAAAAATTGGCGCATTTAATAAGGATTCAAAAATGGTGTAACACTTGCTAGATTACGTTTTCAATAATTGGTCAAGTTTTTTTTGTAAATAGTCTGTTTTTACACAAAATGTCCATACTTCCTTAAAATGACTTTAGCTTACCTAAAGCTTTGCTAAACTCCGTTTCTAGTTCGATAGAGACGGAGAGAGTCATTTTACGAAGTGTGAGCGAGACAGAGAGTGACGCCACCTTTATCAGTGACACAACCTTTATCATGAAACGGAGATACAATTTACCGATGAGTGCGAATGAGACAGCAGTAGTTATTGTTCTGTTTTGTAAGCGCAGACGCACACACAATTACAAATCAGTACGTTACGCTGCTTTGTTTACTGCGCATCTCCGTATTCGTTCATGTTGATTCCGTACTTACAAGAAATCGAAAAAAGCACAGGTATATCTAAGAGTACCGCCCACCGAATCTTAAAAAAGAACGAGTTCCACCCGTATCATGTACAGCGAGTACAATCATTACTGCCACGGGATTACGCTCCCAGAGTTGCGTTTTGCCAAAGGATGCTAGAAAGGCACAGAGAAGACCCTCGATTCTTAGAGAAGATTTTATGGACCGATGAGTCAACATTTAAAAAAGATGGCTACATGAATTTGCACGAGTGGCATGTAGAAAATCCAAATTTGATGAGGCAAGATAAGTCACAGTATCGATTTAAAGTAAACATGTGGACCGGGATACTAAATGGCATAATAATTGGACCTTTTGAGCTGCCAGAGATTTTGAATGGCGCAGTTTATTTGGATTTTCTTCAAAATACTTTACCAGATTTATTAGAAGACGTGCCACTGAACGTTTACAGGGAAATGTGGTTCCAGCAAGATGGCTGCCCAGCGCATTATGCCCGTTTAGTAAAAGAACATCTTGATGAAGAATACCCGCTCAGGTGGATAGGGCGCGGTGGGACAATCTTGTGGCCACCCCGTTCGCCTGATTTAAATCCCCTAGATTTTTTTTACTGGGGAGCGGTAAAAGAGAAAGTGTACTCAAAAACAATAGAGAATTTAGCCGAGCTGCGGGAAAGAATAACGGAAGCCGTTGTCTTTGTAAACAGGGGAAGATTTGCCCGGAAAATAACCAGATCTTTTTTAAGAAGATGTCGTGCTTGCATTGCCGTCGAAGGAAGGCAGTTTGAACATTTATTGTAATAAAAAAAAATTAAATCTGATAATTTGTTTTTTTTTTCTAAGATGAGAAATCTGGTCCTGACTTACAGTAAAAAGGTTGAGTCACTATCATAACTTTGCTCTTAAATTACGTAAAATTTCGATTTCTTATCTCGCTCACACTTCGTAAAATGACTCTCTCCGTCTCTATCGAACTAGAAACGGAGTTTAGCAAAGCTTTAGGTAAGCTAAAGTCATTTTAAGGAAGTATGGACATTTTGGGTAAAAACCGATACTATTTACAAAAAAAAATTTGATCAATTATTGAAAACGTAATCTAGCAAGTGTTACACCATTTTTGAATCCTTATTAAATGCGCCAATTTTTCATGTTACTTGCCAAACTAGCGTAGTACATTATTTTTTCAGTACAGTCAGTTAAAGTTGGGCGAAACAGTAAATTTGAATAATTTGGTTTTGAAAAAGTTTAATTTTCTTCTAAGTAGGAGGAGTTGGCTTTAAATTTTAGGCAAAAATCTACACAAGCATTATTCAAGATTACATAATAATAAAAAAAATTGATAAATTATGGGATTTGTAGCAATTGGAGTTAAAGAACCATTACAGGGATTGATTTTTTTAGTAAATTTTTAAAGTGAACATATTTTTTTAAAAACATGAGATAGATTTTTTTTCGTATTTTTCTGAGAACTGTTATAACTTGGTCTATCACCCATTTACGGCTTGACGTCGATTTCTAGGACACCCTGTATTCGAGTTATTTCATGCTTAAAAATAAAAATTAATGTTTGGACTATACACAGATTAATAACTTAAAATAAATCTTAAAATTTGCACTATACTTAATTATCACAGTAGAGTAAAAATAATTAATTATATTAAAAACACAACTTATTTTACATAATAATGGAGTTGCAGCTATTTACTCTAACTTGAGCGTTATAATGAACGCAACATTTACGAGTCGACAACACGAATATAGTTAAAATAATATCAGACTTGCAATCAAATTATTCACAACTAACGGATAGTAGTTATTTATTTCAACCAGCGCAAGGTTGATATTTGGTTGCCAGTGAAAACCACGCTTCGCCCGATCTGTGGCGGCTCTAAAGCGGGGAATTAACTAGCCAGGCTTGCCCGCTGGCTATTTCCGCCGGACCTCGCTCTAATAGGTTACACACTAAGAATAGATAAGAGAGACCTCTAGGAACGCGGACCAGCAGAAATGATCCGCAGCCAAATCCGTTTAGTGAATGCCCCGGCTTAACACACCTAAGCTTTATTTATTCTCCATTTATAGTTGCTTATTCATTAAGAATGATCACCACTTGCAAGATTTTGCCTTCTTCTAACGTTGCTGTTTATAGCCAGCTGATCATTGTTATAGTCTGATGAATGATTCGGTAAACGCCCAGTGCTAGCTGATCTTTTTAACATTGGGCGACTTTTGTTATTTGTTAACTGTAAATTAGGTCTATTTTGTTGAACATTAGTATTAGTAATATTTGATAAAGCTAGAGAACAAACATTCAGAAGTCTATCAAGTCTATCGCCACTTATTCTATCTGTATCAGCTCCTAATTGTGCTGGTTGCTCATTTGTATTTGTAGAAAACATTGACCTTCTATTTTGACGAACTCCAACACTCACAACACCAAGGAAATTCAAATTGAATGGAATATTAAATATAAAATTGAATACAACCATAATTAAGAGATATATCAATGAAATATTTACAACAAGGATTGAAAATCCATATACTATCTTATCGAACGGGAACCATAGTCCATCTGGAAAAGATAATTAAAAATGAATTAGAAATAAGCAATCGGCAATTTGAAAAAAAAAATATCAATGCCAGAAGATTCACTCGCTTTCACCTTAGGACCAGAAATAATAAAAAAATAAGGCCATGGAGCATTTTACATTATACATATACTTCAAATAACAGTATATTTTTCATGTCAGTTAATAGCAGACTAAAAAAAAACGCTTACCAGTGACACCATGAAGAATTATCTTTATAGTTGAGTTAATAGCAATGACAGGTTCAGATATTAAAGATGTAAACATCCTGATGGCAATTTTCATAGGATTCATGTGCTTCATAAACAAAATTGGATCTGGTGGTGGTACTGTGCAATCTGATGTCCAGAAATACCATTTGCAAGTATTAATGGCTGAAACAAATTTATCATACTCCTGTTGTTCAGCTTCCTGGAAAAGTAAACACATTCTAACAATATATCTTTATTCAAACAGATATGGATTTATTTAAAAAATACAGTACATGCATGTACTTATTGTATTTCAAATTGTTATTCAGATAGCAATGCAAAAAAATGGGATAGCTATGAGACTATCTGCTTTCTTCTTACAAGCTTATGCTCACGAATATTTTTTAAATATTATTATATATATTTTTTTTTGTATATCTTTTCCCCACACTAGGAATTTCTTCCTCTTATCGTGGGTGCGTTTACAAACATATAAACTCACAAACAAACACCCAGGGAAGAAACAACTATCTGTAGGTCATACAAATATTTCCGTGCGGGAATCGAACCCACGACACGTAGCGCAGCAGTCAATTGCTCGACAACTGCGCCAACAGTGCGCCCCGATGAAAAAAAAAAAGTAATCACTAAAATGAAAATATTGCAGACTGATTTACCTATATTAGGATATAGTATACTTTTCATCCCAGTATTTTGTTTCTGTGGGATAATTTTCATTCACTTAAGTAGCTATGACTTTAATCTAGGAAATAACTAAAATAGATAGTTTAGTTTTGAATAACCAACTGCTTAGTGCTCTAGCCAATTATAAATTTGTAATTCTATTTCCAATATTATAAAATACAATATTTGCTATGTTTTTAATTAACATGTTACTTTGCTGAACCCAACTGTACTTTCCTTTTCAGAATCAATAAGGATCAGGTACAGGAATAGAACAGTGGCATTTTATGCATTACTGTTGTCTTTTTGGGTTTGTTACCCAAAGGGTAAAAACGGGACCCTATTACTAAGACTCCACAGTCTGTCTGTCATCAGGCTGTATCTCATGAACCGTGATAGCTAGACAGTTAAAATTTTCACAGATGATGTATTTCTGTTGCCACTATAACAACAAATACTAATAATAGAATTAAATAAATATTTAAGTTGGGCTCCCATACAACAAAAGTGTTTTTTTTGCCGTTTTCTGCGAAAAGGCTATGGAACCCTTCGTGCGCGAGTCCGACTTGCACTTGGTCGGTTTTATGTTTTTAATTTCGGCTTTACTCACCTTGTATGATATAAAACCTTCATAAATGTATAACAGGATAAATATAAGTATGATTACGTGCCGGTGAGACATGTGCCTCCATAGCCATATTACTACTCCAACTGCTGCCAACAAACCAAGTAGTAAAGTGATGTACGTCTGGAAAAATATAATATTGTATTATTAGGTATACCAATGTCGCATAGCCAAATATACACAAATGTTATGGAAACAATATAATTATAACGGGAAATTTAACGCGATGATTTCGATTGTTTGTTTACCTATTTTGCTTTTTTCGTGGAATCCGGTGATTCAAAAATCATTACCTCGTTTTGTGCAGTCGGCAAACCTACAGAATAAGGACACGGTCAGTGTAGTGTGTAGAAAAGTGTGGGTAGAGGAAGAATTTTCTGCCCCAACGGAGCCAGTACACCGAGACAACAGTCTACCCGGGATCACGGTCGTTGCAACACGGCCGAAACGTCGGGCGAAATAGGTAAACAAACAATCGAAATCATCGCGTTAAATTTTCCCGTTATAATTATATTGTTTTCAATTATGAAACGCGAAAGTTTTAAAGTTAAATGTTATGGACTCAATATAATAGGCTCTATAAAATGTCGAGTGCAGTACAATGATTTCAATGTTATTATACTTTTATTAACATACTACAATTTGAACCTTAACAACAGTAATTTAACTGAAATCATGTTCAGTGAATGTGAATATGTATTACTAGCTGACCCCCACGGCTTCCCTCCCGTCAACTGGCTACCTACCTAACTATTTATTTGAATAAGAATTAACAGTACAATATGAATGTAACCAACTTTTGTTTCTACCGGCAATCTAATTAAAATTTAGAACTTGCTAATAAAAGTTGCTATTGTAACGTAACTATGATAGTTAGATATATTCTCTATCAGACTTTTTTGTAGGTAATAATGAGTACTTAATCATGTAGTACATAATTATTATGTATCATCTATAGTTTTCTCAGCGCATGCCAAATAATGATCTTAATAAAAATAATAAAAATGTTTATTTTATCTCCACAAATTACATCAAGTACATAAATTATACAGGTGACACATTGAGGTAATAATGTACTACGCACTAGAGAAGTCACCACCCATCACTACTGTGTTCTGTTCAGTTGCGCTCTTCTAGCCGCAATTCACTATTTGATTGCTAGATCTTGGGCGCTTATGTCATTTTATGTTTTTAAACGAAAAACGTTCAAACGCATTCAATATGCCGGTCGTGTGTTATAACATTTTGCACTAATAATTCAACCAATACGGCGAAGATCAAAGGAATAACTTTTCATAGTTGGCTAACTAGATAATTATTTTAAAATTTAATTTTAACAAAATATTTGCTGGACACCATGTTATGTCAATTTTCATATAGACTAAAAATTCAGATGTGACAATTTGTATAACAATTGTAGGTAAAATTAGCTGATGTTTCTTTTTAAAGCGGAAAATAATAAGAACATATCTTTAGAAAAGAACTGGCTGTGGTTATTCAATGAAAAAAGATAAAAGATGAAAAATAATTATTACATAATGTAAGACATAATTTGTTACATTTTATTTATTTAAGGTTTCTACGTTTGGACCGTAAAGATAGGGAAAAATGGATAAAATTTATCGAAATTACCCGCAGTGAAGATACCAGCAGCCTAATTGTGTATGTGAATTCAGCAAAGGAAACAATCTGTTTCATTCCCAAAAACGAATTTTCGTATTTCAAAAAGTGGTTTTTGGGAAAGAAACAGATTGTTTCCTTTGCCGAATATACTTACACAATTAGGCTGCTGGTTACCATCCAATCATACCTATGTATGTTCTTTGCATTTTCGCGAAGAGGATAAATATACCACAAAAGCGGGCAGGCGTTTTCTGAATCAGTCTCTCTACTTAATATCATTTCAGTTATATTACTGTTAATACTTTGGAATATTTTATTCACAAGGAAAAATTTACATATTTGCTTTAATATTCTGTTGATCAACCAAGCACTTTAAATCACCTAACACATTTGATACGGGCCATCATAAACAAATACACAAGAATTCGCTTGAAGTACGAAGCTAAAATTAATCAGACTAATAATTATTTATCGAAGCGTCAAAAGTTAACTAAACTTATATTGTTTGGGGTAACTAAATTAACATAATTAATATTAAAAATATACAAAAGATTCGTGTTTCAAGCGAATTGTAAAATTCCCTATTCCAATTTGATATGTTTTTAACTTATTGTAAGCGCATTTGATTATATATTAAATAAAGAAATACAAAAGCATCATAAACTTTAACAGTCGGTTATTTCAACTAATAATAAATTTTGAAAAAGTGTGAATTCTAATGAAGCTTGTTAGGTATAATGCTATGTCACTTCTGTAGTCAGTCAGCAATTTAGTCTATATGAATGACAAGGTTGTACGAAACGCGTAAGCGCCATGAAAATCACGGCGCTTCCGTCTTTTTGGTCGCGAGAAAACTACACCTTGGAAGCGCTCTAGCGCTGCATGTTTATATTGTTTTGTTAGACGACTAATTATTGTTTCAGCGCTGCAGCGAATTTTTTAGTTTAAACTCTTGTCAAAATTGACAAAATGGAGCATGCATTTTGCTTAGGATAGCTTCTCTAGTACGTAGTACATATTATCTCAATGAGGTGACATTATAATTTTTTACAAGTTTGTAATTTGTGGGAGATCTGGAGTCTATACTAAGCCGAGGCCTGTACTATAGATCAAGTCTTGATAGGCAAAATTTTGCTACTTTGGGTTATATTATTTGCTTTTCAAAAGGATCTCCAGTTTTATTGAAAATAAATTATAGCCTATGACACTCAAGAATAATGTAGCTTTTTACTGATAAAAGAATTGTCAAATCCGGTTCAGTAGATCCAGAGATTACCCCCTACAACCTCACAAACTTAACCTCTTTATAATATAAGTATAGATTCATATTAACCAAGCTGTTATTTTTAATATAACAGTTTATTAGGTATTACCTTATATTCCATAAGATACACTTGAATGTAATCACTCCATGCTAATACAATTTGTTCAGTAATCGTTGGTTTGTAAATGGCATCTTCAACATATCCCACAGTGCGTCTAAACTTATCATCAGACAATGTGGACTCAGACTTTAAACACTTGTCTATTACATCCCATCTGTCAGCATCAAACCTCATTTGTACAGATATATCAACACTACCATCTTCACCTTTCTGTAATTTTAGAGTATAATTTATTTCTTGAATGCTTGAATGATTAACAGCCATTTGGTAAGTTTA
The DNA here is from genome assembly GCA_949775005.1 of Orthosia gothica. Classification (NCBI taxonomy): domain Eukaryota; kingdom Metazoa; phylum Arthropoda; class Insecta; order Lepidoptera; family Noctuidae; genus Orthosia; species Orthosia gothica. The sequence goes on from OX459042.1 coordinate 15,731,617, forward strand.
GTAAACACGTTTCTAATAAAATGGTAATAATATTAACATGAAAGGTAACAAAATTTAATGTCTGAGAGCAAGTTTACATTTAAAAGTTATAAATAAGTTCTTAAATAACCTTGAATTGCCCGCTTTTTAGTATTATGGCAAGCAATCTTTTGAACCACCACTCTCCAAAACCAAATTTACTTTCCGTTTGTCTTTCTTTCTTTATTGGTGTCCTAAGATCTGGTGGTAAATCTATTTCTTTTGATTTATCTGGTACTTGCACACTTTCGTAGTGCCATGGGTCTGGTCCAGCTTGTATATCGCTCTTACAGATGCTGAAAAATCCTAACAAAACTAAGACTAATAACTGATAATTCATTTTTTCCAAACAGAATTTGTCTCAATACAAACAAAAAGTTAAAATAGATAGGATTTTCGTTTTTAGTTTCAAACACGATTTGAAAATATTGTTGACACCGATTGACAGTTTGACATGTCAAATGACATTAATGACAATGATAATAATGACATCATTTATTTAATTTTTTTATCCCACCGAGGCACCGGTATCGACAAATAGGGACACAGATTTGAGACGGACATATCAAATTGGTCAAAAGTCAAATGTGTTTATTTCAAGTAGGCCATTATGTGGCACTTTTGAACGTTAAACATTTAATAAAAATTGATTCTACCGTGCAGTATTGGTGAAGTCATTGTCAGCTGAAGCTTTTTAGTCGATTCATGAGTTGAAAATTGTTTGCAGCCGACCTACAAAGTTTCGTCACGCTTTGAAAATTGGATCGGCTACGGATTATTAAGTTTTTATTAACATATATACAATTGAAAATGCTAAAAACAAAAACAAACCTATATACAAATACAAAAGGGAGACGAAAAAGACCTCATTGTGCATCAAAAAATTCGTCCACATCGATGTCAATGGGGAACGTGCCCAGAACGCTGGCAGCATTGCCACGTTGAATGGCAATGCTGATTCTCTGGCCGAAGAAAAGGCCAGCCCTCTAGTCACGCGAAGAGTCGACGAGCTTTGTACTAATTTCTCGAAAAACTCGATGCGCGCTACGGATTATGGTATTTTATCCCCCGACGACTGAAAAAGAGAGGTGTTATAAGTTTGACGTGTGTATCTGTCTCTGGTATCATAGCTACTAAACGGAAGCACCGGTTTTAATTTAGTCTTGTTTGAAAGGTGACTTTATCGCAAGTGTTCTTAACTATGTTTGATGAAAATCTGTTCAGTCGTACAAAAGTTATTGACAGATAAGACATTGATTTATTTAGAAAATTTTTAATTTTCACTTGTATATTTACAAAATAAAATGGAAAATTGAGAAAGTTAAAAAAAAAACAATCGTCAGAAGCGATTTCGCGATAGTGGACGGAGATTTTTATTGTAGTATTGACTACCTCCGCCAAGCTTACTGGGAAGGCTGTCTAGATACGATTTGCAGCTCTAAAAATATTAGAATGTGTTTGTTATACATCTGCATTCTAATGCATAATAAAGAAGTCAAGAAGGATATTAGAATATGCACTGAAGGCGAGGCGGTATGGTCCAAGACTTTAGCCTGCCTGAGTAGGGCGAAAGAAAAAAAAACTGCGAATGCCATGCACGCCATGCCACTGTCAGTCTGTCGACTCATCGACTGTCAGTTTCAATTGTCAACTATAAAGCCGGGTTGAAATCATAGAGTATATTAATAGATTGGGAAGTTGAAATCAGATAATTGAGAAACAACTAAACAAATGCCTGAAAGAAACACAATACTCAAAATATCAGAATTTGTGTTTTCTAGCGTTCAGCTTAGCGACTAACCAAAAGAACTGGTGGACTAACCTGAAATCCAGCAATGTCGTCTATAGATTTTGACCCTTCAATAAAGCTATGCCTGAAATTTTTACATTCAAGCGCTTCCGATTCTACTGAACAACTACGACTTACTTTAGACGAGCACATTCGTCAAAGTGGATATGGAAATTCTAAAACCCTTGGCAACTGTTTGCCCAAGAAGTACTTAGCTGAGGAGAAGTTGGAATCTCCTAGATCTAAGCACAAGACAGATAAGTCGTCGAGTAAAACTACCACTGTAGCGTTGCCTCAACAAAGTCCGCAGCAACTGCAGATACCAGAGCGTGAAAATGATGATGATATGGATGGAGAGTTATCTCTTGACTTGTTGGAAGAAGACTTGACTTGTGCCGTGTGCAGACAGATTTCAGTTCAAGCTGGCAACCGTTTAGTGGAATGTGATGGCTGCCGTGCACTTTATCACCAGGTAAAATTGGTTTATTACAGTTTTTGCTACAAATGTTGATGTCTGTCTGTTCTTTTAATATCTCTCTTCACATTTTTATCAAGTGAAACTAGAACTTTATGAAAATTCTGGCTCTTCTGACCTAATCTTCTTATCTATTCTGCCCTTAAGACGACTCACTGACCCTGTTCACCAAAAGGTGATACAACTTTGCAGTATTCAGTACTACACTACCAATCTAGCTCTATTTGTTATGAGTAAAATAATACCTCCGGGCAAATATGATTACGTATTCCTACTGTGTTATACACAAAGATTAAAATGATAATAATTATTTTCAGGATTGCCACAAACCTGTTATTAGTGACAATGACATAACTCCAGGATGGCAGTGTGCCTCTTGTTTGGCTTCACAAGGGATTACTGGCAGTTACATCAAGACTTCAGCTGCTCCTAGTTCACCATCCCATATATCTGGTTCTACAACACCAGTGAAGATTTCTTCATGCAGTTCATCATCGTCATCACCCTCTAAGGTGTTGACACCAAATATAAATATAATTTCTGCTGATAAGAGACTGCAAATAATGAAGAAGAAAGCGGCTAAACAGCATGAAAAGAAGAAAGGTTCTAAATGATATAAATGACTCTTTGTTTCATTATCTGTGAAACAAAGTAAAACAGTAGGATAAAACAAAAAGAGGTATATACTTAAAGGTATAAGATTTGACAAAGTTAAACTCCATTGTGTTTAGAAAACTATTCATTACTGAATAAGTGTATTTAGGTATAAGTATGATTTACCCCAGATATTTTTCACAGTATGCATTTCCCATTTGATAAACAAAATGTATAATATCAAATATTATGTTTAAGAAATTAAAATAAACATAGATACTAAATAATATATTATACTCTTATTGTTTTATTGGATCCAGATTAACAACAACTAATGTCAGACCATTAAAACTTAGCATGGAGTTTAACACCTTTACACAATAAAAAGGTTGACTGGTAGAGAATGCCTTGTGGCATTAAGTCCGCCTATGTACTACTATTGTACATTAAGTTTAAATAAATAAATACTACTGAACCAATATGCTGACAGAGTGATCCTACCAAATTCCCAGACCTACACAACCTTTCCATAGTGAAGGGATTATCAAGAGATTATTTGGAACCAGTATTTTTGACCACAATCAAATTCAATCAACAGTTACCTAGCTCAAAACAGGTTGGGCAACCCTATAATATGTACTATACAGTATATAACTATGTATAATATGCACACTAGCTGGGGTTCTTCAGGGACTACAATGACAATTCGTCGTCGACTTTATGGTTGTTTATTGGGTGTGTTGAAGATAATATTAGGTTTTACGAGAAAAAAAAACACTCAAATCATATCTTTTTATTTACTTCGGACCCCACTGTGAAAAAAAAATACTCTACCGAAAAGTGATTCTGAAAAAGTATAACACATGGCCATGAGTGGGTCTAATATCTTTCTAGAACGAAAAAACAAAATAATGTTGTGAACAATACAAAATAAATTAAACACAAAATAAATTATAACTCTGCAGGGGTTGACCTTAAGGACCTCCCGTAGAACAATTGTTTGCAGCTGATGGCCCCATCTACACTCGTTCCACTAGAATCCCCTATTTCAGTCCCCCAGGGGATTCTACAGCACTCAATGTTCCACTACGATCCCCTATGCAGGGGATTCTATAAATACTAATTAGTTATATTCCTTCAAAGTCCCTTCTAAATAAAAAAGCCACCTATAAAATAACAATATGTAATACATAGAATTTAAAATCAAAATCGGTCTACAGAGAGGATTACAATAACGTAAATAAATATGTCTAAAACAAGTTAGATGTTGAAAAAAAAGCACCAAAAGCGTTGAAGAATTTCGCAAGTTTGACTAGTGCAGCATCTCGGTGGCGTTGGGTTCGAGTCCCACCTAAGGCGTACGGTTTTTTTCAATTTTTAACTTTTTCTACTTTAAAAAAAACCTAGGTCATTGGTCCTTTTAGTGGGAGGCCTTCAAACGCATCATCTTCCGGTTCGCGGTCGCCATTCCAAAACTTTTCGGCCCTATCGGCCATCCGTTCTGCGAGCAGCAACGTGTCCTGCCAATGCGAACCGGAAGACGATGCGTTGGAAGGCTTCCCACTAAAAGGACCGATGACCTAGTTTTTTAAGTAGAAAAGGTTTTTAACCCCTAGTTGCGTTTGATCCACGACTTTTTGGCCACCCTGTATAAGTCGCAATTCTATTCAAATTTTTATATCAGATTCGGTTACGGTTACCTACGGATAGATTTTTATTTCGGATGTACGATAGTTTCACAAGATTAATCAGATGAAAAACGCTAGCTAAGTTGGCACGGTTTCTTTGTAAGGGATGAGGCATCTGTATCACAGACTACTTAGTAGAGATACTATGATCTGTATGCTAATATTATATTATCTGTGGTTTCGGTTACGTTTTGCCTCAGATTGCAGCTAACTGAGAATTGGCAACCGACTTCAAAAAGGAGGAGGTTCTCAATTTTTTAAGTCGGTGTCAAAATCTAATAAAATAGGTACCTACCAAAGACACTGACATCCGGAAAGAAATATATATATATATTTTTCGCTTTGTAGTGTTTTGTTTTGCAAGTCGGTTTTTTTTCCTATTTTCTACACCTTTCAAATGATTTTCACTTGAAAAACTTATTTGGGGTTCACTATCAAACAAAAATGTCTTTTTATTTACTATAAAATCAATTTATTTTACTACCTATATATTAGTATCATTTATGGAAAGTAAGTTTAAAAAAAATACAAAAATAGGTAGGACCAATCACCTAGATGAATGACGCGATGTGTATTTCCGTCTGTGTGATTGGTCGATTTTGTCGATTGGATAGCGGTCAAACTCTTCGCGTTGCCGTATTCACTTACGCAATACGTCTGCAGGTGAACCTAGCCTATCGCTACGCTGCAGATGCTGAGGGAGAGAACATCTTTTACTGAACTGAATAGACCAGACAGATCAATTTTCTGGTGTTGTGCTACTGGCTGCCACACTGTTGCTACCATTCTGATGATGGCATTGACATCCTACATGTGTAAAAACCGTGGTGACCGTGAATACCAATCGATTAACACTTCTAGAAACCAGTTAAGTTAGGGAAGTTTGGAGGATCTCTTAATCTAGTATGTAGGTCTACCTACATCTACCTACTGATGATTGATCGGAGACGGAGATGGCGTCGTGCAGTTTGGTGTTCAGCGTTGAACGTATTTGGTCAGACCATCTGATATTCTGATCGGGCTGCGACCCCTCGACCTCTCCATGATATGACATGGAGAGGTCGTTATAAAACAAAGTCCCGCGCCGCGGCTGTCTGTCTGTTCGCGATAAACTCAAAAACTACTGAACGGATTTCCGGCATTACTTTTAAGCATATCAGTGGTATATATTTTTGTAATCACCTCTTAAATCCTTCATTTTGTTACCCCACTCGATGGGTTCGTCAGAAAAAAACTATTAGACCCCGCACAATATGGCGTCCAAAATCCGCCATGTTTGTTTTCTTTTGAACTTCACCTATCTAAGAACACTTGGGTGGTCAAGACGTATCTAGCGATGTCTTAATTATATAAATCCGTCTAGCGGTTTGACGAAGAATATTACACACATACAAACAAACATCCTTGCAGTCTGGTAAAAAAAATGGTCGCATACAATGCGGTAATTAGAAAGCCATTAAGACGGATACAGTATTAATCATTATCAACTTAAATATGTTAGTTACCTTAAGCATTTAATTCGGTTCACCCTTGTTTGATAGAACAACGTTTGATATAATATAACTAAATCGAACAACGTTTAAGAAAATCATCACTTTGTATAATATCGTTTGACAGAATTTTCAGTTCATCGAATATTTATTTGCGATAACAACATTTGCGCTATTGATCAAAAGGTATAATGTTCATTTGATGTAATGTTCAGGTGGTGTACCAAGAGCGAGCGAAGCGAGCTCGGGAGCTTAGGGCACCCCGACACGGATAGGTTAGGTTCGAAGGAGATGACGGGAGCTGAAGTGAGCGAGCAAAGCGAGCGAACTCAGCGCCCGTCATCTCCTTCATGTTAGGTTACTTTAGACCCTGCAGACAAAAATAGGAGCCCCGCGTAGCGGGGCTCCGTCGACTTTGTTGCTTAAGGCGGGTACCCCGAGCAAAACGCCGTGCTAACCGATTTCGTGTAAAATTAGTGCATTTGAAAATTCGGTCAAATGACATTATTTCAAAGAAATAAATATGCTAAATAAAAATCTACCAATTAATTATTCGGTCAAATGAATAATTATACGAAATGACTTTATTGTAACTAAAATTAGCCAAAGCGATTTTCGACAAAACGTTGTTATACCAAACAAGGGTGAACCATTTAATTCACGTTACACCCTACAATTTATTTAATATCTTTGGAGTTATCTAGAATTTATTTAAAAACAAGCGGGCGGGCTGATGCAGATGAAGGAATCCTACGACAGAAAAACCTTGTTGGTTTAATAATATCCTCTACTACCTGTGCGAAGCCGGAGCGGGCCGCTTGTAAAATATATCTAATTGTATAAGTCACAACTAACTAGAACATGGCCCCTAAAGGTATCTTCGGAAGAGGCTTTTAGGATGACAAGGTAGATAGGATTTGCCTGATTAGTTAAAAAGAGGAATATGAAGGCACATTGACACCTAATCACAACTCTTATGCTACTCTAAAATGTCATTTGATTAACCTATCGGTGGAATTTAAAATACAAATACTTACCAAAAAAAAACGACATCACAAAGCAGGAACCTAGTTACCAATAGTCTATAGTTACTTCAAAAATATACCTACCTACAGTAGCACTTCTTACTGTCATATAAAGCTATTAGGTTAGGTAGATATATCACTGAACAAAAAACTGAAATTCGCTCACTATAACATTTATACTGTTGCTTGTTCAAATGAAACACAATCACAAAGGATCAGCTTCCGAAGTTTTTCTAAAATTGTAACCAATCCTAACGGGAGCACGTCCCCATTGGCCGATCTTTGGGATAGGGCGGTCCGGGAAGAGCGGGATGTTGCGACGCCGATACAAAGAGAAACACTAACTTGACATCTGTTCCTAAGATGATGGGGTCTATGTTCCCGTGTGCCTCATCCCTGATACAGTCAGTTGCTACTCCTCCCAATTTCACATTCATCTATCATCTCGAACGTCTAGTTTTCATGTCGATATTAGTTTCAGGGCGGAGTGTATTATGGGCGGGCGGCTTTGCTCTGCGGATTGTGTTTAGTTAATTTTGTGAAACAGTGCTTCGTGTTACATTTTTTTGAGGATTTTACGCTTGGATACTTAAATATTGCCTTTATTCTTTCAATTTGATACATTTTATTCCATTGCGAAGTAAGTAGATATATAGTATCTAACAAATAACTTGTGTGTTACATACTGCAACTTTATTATCTCGATATTTGTAAAAATATTGTTACCTTCTCATTGCAGTTACATTTCGACGTCAAACGAAAGTTAGTTTTGTTAGACACAAGTATTGAGTGATTCTGATGATGAATAGTGGGCGTGCCCGGGTCCCAAAGTGTGCACGGTGTCGAAACCATGGCCTGATATCAAGTCTCAGAGGCCACAAGAAAGCTTGTGCCTACCGACTCTGCCAGTGCCCTAAGTGTGGCCTGATCAAGGAGAGGCAACGGATTATGGCTGCTCAGGTATGTATGAAGGTAAACACAGATTATAAAATTATTAAACCTATAGGTAGAAACACCCCTTTTCCTTACATCTTCTGTGACTTTTACTGATAAAAGGTGATAAAAACACTGTAAAAATTTATAATACTTCTGCAGTAAATCAGTAAACCACTAATGTGTAGCTACTGTAGCTGTAAGCACCTTAATCTAGCCACAGCATTTTTCAGTAGGTATCGACACTACTTATTTGGGTTTCATCTCATTTCCGATACCTCATCGGTATCCATCAGTGTTCCAAGAATACACAATTCATAAACTGTTTGGCAATCGATCTTTGACTTCCATCTGGCTGACTGTATGACAAAAAACCAACTTACAGACTGGTTATTTTTATTGTATAGCTAAAATACCTAAGTTATATACGTAGGTACAAAGTCAAGATTATAATGAATTTCCTGAATAACGAAATTAAGATATAGAGAATTTTCTTTCTTTCTGAAGAGATTTATTTAAATTAGACAATGAAACGAAATCATAATTATTGTAATCATTTAATTGCAAAATGTTAGTCTTGTTGTGGTTTCCTATGTTTTGCCATTTACGCAAATGTGTCTTTACTGTACATACCTAATTACTTAAACGACAGCAAATTACCAACAGCCACACTATTGGATGGACACAATTTTACAAAACGAACGATGAAAAGAATTAGAGTAGAAAAAAAAGCTATAGCCGCTTGTACTATTATTTATTAGTGCCCGACCGAAACAGGTTTTTCAGCCGAAAAACCTCCGAACGGGAGTCCATATTTAAAGCCCAAAAACGATGCTTAAGATCCATTTTTAATCTCAAGGTTACAGATAGTTGCATTCCTTTTTTCAAGAAACACAAAATACTAACTTTTCCTTGTATATACATTCTCGAAGTAGCTTTATTCGTTAAAACTAACAAGCATCTATTTCCTGCATTGAATGATACGAGGATGCGAACTACTGCCATGAGATCAAAATATCAGAATCTATTGTGTACTGGTAGATATAACACTGCTTTGCTTAAAAAAAACATTATTGGTATGGCACCTGTTATATTTAACAAATTGCCAAGCTGTATTAAGGATCAGCCCTTAGTAAAATTCAAGAAACTGCTATCATCGTTGCTGATAGAGAAATGTTATTACTCTGTTACCGATTTTATAAATGATCAATTGTAAAATTTGCTTCACTTTATCTCATTTACTAAGTGAATTATTATGTAAATAAGTTTAAGAATTAGGTGATTAATGATCTCATTTTGAATCTAAGTACCTAGTCTCTAAAATATCTGTATGTTAACCACCATATTTTTGTATGCCAACAGGCAGAATGTACTGGGAATATATCTAATCTAAACTAACACCATTATTGTAATACCTGCATTCTATACAAATAAAGAAATTTATTATTATTATTATAAAAGGAAACCGAACTTTCGGCCTTAGTCCCAGTTTCGGCCGAAATCGAAAACAAAACCGAAACTTACGTTACATATTATTTAAATGCATATTGTATACTGAAATCTTCGACCAATTTTTTATTCTGCGCTATAGGTAGAAATTTGAAAATCTTGCTTTTTTAAATTTGCTTTTTCCAGACTTTTTTTTAACTACTCTGCGTACAGCGCCGGCTTTTAATGAAGTATAATTTAAAAAATGTAACTTATTCAAGGCGAGGTGCTAAAATTTTCGTGCTTGTTTCGCTCGCTCATGCATCTTTTGTCCTTATTATTTTGGGCAACTTCTATATCTCTCTGAACGGTAAAAAGAAAGTCTTACCCGTATGTATACAGGATATTACATTTTTAAGCTCGGTACGTAACTATTCGGTTTCCACATAAACCAACTGCTTAATTTATCCGAGGACCCAAAAATATCAAGATCGCTTTGCTCGTTAAGCGTTAAAAAAATATGTTTCTCTGGGAAATCATTAGTTATCATTCCTATTTGGCCCGGGTGACAAATAATTAAATAGATATGAGAAAACTGTTTGTTTATTCGACGGTTGGTGTCCATTTTTAACCGACTTTCCAAAAATTAGGAGGTTCTATGTTTGTTTTTTTTGATATGTTCACCGATTAAGTACAATCAATATGGACCGATTTTAAAAATTCTTTTTTTTTTGTTTTAAAGGGTATACTGTCGAGGTGTGGTCCCATTGTCATCAAATCAGATCCCATAGAAATCGAGGGAAATCCTCAAATTTTATAGCGATACATTATAGCGATTTGTTATTTTCATCAACATGGCAAGCATTTGCACTCAGAAAGTATGATTTGGTGAAGTGGAACAGATGAAGAAGACATACAGTTGGAACTGGAACTCCTTAAACATATGTCATGGTTGTAAGATATCTCGAATAGTTAAATGACTGTGTTGAAGCAAATTTACTTAAGTAAATATTTCTAATGCAAATGATACCATCGAACTGCTCTGGTGATTAAACTAACATCACCGTAATAATACATTGTATCCCAGTCGTGTTTAGGATTGTTGGAATTATTATGAGAAGCCCTCTGGCCCACTTTTAGAATATCCCGTGGATGCTCAGCTCTTACTTATTTAATGACTCGCGTACAATAGCTGGCATTGTGCAAGATAAAGACTGACCGACTTACAAAAAAAACAATACAAAGCGAAAAATAACTTTCTCTTCGGAAGTCGATGTCAAAAACGAAAAAAAAATGGTAGAAACGGCTTCGCCCGCGGGATAACAAGTAGATATCATATGTGCTCTTCACGACTATAATCTACCTCTGTGCCAAATTTCATCCAGATCCGTTCAGCCACATCAAGTAACAAACTCACACACACACTCACAAACTTTCACCTTTATAATATTAGTGTGATTAAGTAGGATATGTTTATTTTCTGCCCAAACGTTTTTATTTCATCCTTCACTTTGGATTCTCATCATTGAAACCAGTATCCTTGGCGGTCAGATGCCGACGGAGCCGCGCGTGGTGATCCTAAGTCCCAAAATATGTCGCACGAATCATAGAGAGAATCCGGTTAGACTTGTCACTCCCGAGTGATAGTGCTTGCTACTTAATGACCATGATAGGTTAGGTTAAAACGGACTGGTTTTCGCAACTCCACGACCAAGCGCGTATTTTGCGTACGGAATGACCATGATAATAACTATATCTACCCAACTAACGGCCTATGAAATGATAGAATTCTATAGTTTCTTGTCTGATTTACTCCACATTTAATATTTATAATGGTTACGTCTTCTTGTTTTATAGGACATCTAACAAAACCACACAGGCAATAAAAAACAAAAACCTATTACTAAAGATTCTCGTGTTACTAACAAACAAAATATGAATCGATCCAAAGCAACAAGGAAATCTCACTAATACCTTATTTAGTACAGAAATAACACGCAATTTAGAGGAGTTAATGTGTTTTAATGTAGTGAAATCGAGACCAGCTAATGCAGCGTCTCGGTTTATTTAAACAAGTGGCACGTGTTTACTGTGGCCGCCGGATGAACCATCGATCGGTTTACACAGTAATGCATCGCTGTCGATGGCGGGATGTCCCACCACTTGCATCTCAAATCTGGGATAAACGCGTTCCGATTAATCATGCTCGGAATGCTGCAGCTGCAATGCAATGTTAGGTTCGCATTAATGAACATTGTGTAGGGCTTGTTTTAGCTTCCGGATAGGCTAGTCAATGTACCATTCCTCCTATTGAATTGAAAAAGTGAAATGGAATTTGCACGGCGTTTTGTGCCAGAAAATTAAACGGGCACTTATGAGAAAGTGTTGGTCTTCTGAACTAGATTTCGTTATGATTCCTACATTTTGTTTGTCTCCCGCACTGCCGAGGTTTAACCAAAAGCGACAAGGCTCATATAAATTCCAGTCAGCCTTTTATTTGATTTGCCAGAGATTGAGTTGTGTTTACGTTAGCAATGAAGCCGAGATCGCTTCGGGCTGGTGGCGCCCTGCTCGCGTCTCGTCCGGCGCGGTCCCTAGGGTGGTCGCTCACAGCAAATATAAACACAAAGTGTTTGTCATTGATTTTCCGCTAAATTAATTTGACAGTATTACATTTCCTGGCGAGTTTACTGTGATATAATAATGTGGAGACCTATATATCTTTCCTCCCTTTAACTTCTGTTATTGTTTTTTCTATCCACGATAACTCTCCTACCTATAAGTTATAATAGCAGGTAGGTACCCAGATGAACTATTTAGTGGCTGGCTCACTTTCTTGCCAATAAGATTGAAATAAAAACACTAGATAGGAAACTGTAAATATGATGACGAACAGCCCGAAACAATTGCTCTAATATTTGACCATACTTTGTTACCAGGTGGCATTAAAACGCCAGCAAGCCGCAGAAGATAAGATAGCCTTACACTTGGCTTCCGTAGAAAGCGGAACGGCGCTAGACACTCTACCACCAGGAAGGATATATGGGATGCGAGTTACTGGACCTTGCCCCAGCCCTGGGCCAGAGCCCGACTCTGTTGCTGATGACCATACCGTAAGGAATTTACCACTTAATTGTACGGATTTTGTAGCTGTGCATGAAGCTCTTCTATCAGTCGAGTTCCACGGACAGTTTTGTTATACTTAAAATTTTTATGATGACCATACCGTAAGGAATTTACCACTTAATTGTACTGATTTTGTAGCTGTGCATGAAGCTCTTCTATCAGTCGAGTTCCACGGACAGTTTTGTTATACTTAAAATTTTAAGAGCAAACAAAAAATATTTAGGGATGACTTTATTTATTTATTGTTTGATGAGATTTTCTATGTCTAGTTATTCAATGATATTATATGTCATGCCAACAGCCAATCCACATCGACAGCGAGACCAGTGATTCTCTCCCAGACTGTTGCACTGTTTCACCTGATTCTGCTGGCAACTCTTCAGCATCCACTTCATTAAGGTAAGATTGTGCAATGATGCTCTTGATCATTTTTTTGTTTGAAAAACTATCAACTAACTATCGACTATGGTGACATCTGCTACTTTGACCTGAACGCGGTTAGCCTGAATAGGCTTCATATGCCTTATTAAATAACTGCATCCGGTTCATATTCAACCTCAGAAAATATGACCATGTATCGATCTATTAGAACGGAGCTCAAATGGATGCCCATTCCATAGAGGAGAAATTTGCGCGCTTTGACCACGCTTTTCTGTCTTCTCAACTTTCCCACCCACCTCTCTCCCTCCTCCTTTTTATCTCATAACTCACTTTCAATATCTTTGTACCTGTATGTTGCATGAAGTTTAAATAAACAAATAAATCAGTACTATGTTTTTTAATAGCAGTGCTACAGGCTTCAAAAAGTTATATTGATCTGATATTTCAGGGTAGGCGACGAAGGTTCAGAAAGCGATAATTCGGTGAGCACGGCTGGTCTGGAGATGTTACGCAAGCTGTTCCCGGGCAAGAAGCGATCGGTGCTTGAGCTGGTGCTGCGGCGCTGCAACCACGACCTGCTGCGAGCTGTTGAACACTTCAACGCCACACGCGTACGTAGCTACATCAACATTGATTTACGTTGTTGTCCATATGTAAGTTGACGACGTCTTCCAGTCCATGCCTAAATAAATGAGAATCAAGGAGAAATTGAAATAAGGATTAATTATTAAGTTCTATGCTCTTCACACAATTGTGTTGATTGATTGATGTTTTATCTAGATATTTTTTACAATGGAGAAACATTTTACAGGATCAACGAGACAAAATACCAGGACTCAGCTCGAGCAGCGGTTACGAAGCCTCCGTGTCCAGTTCTGAAGAAGTCGAATCGAGGTGGTCGGCATTCCGACCTGTGGGACCTCGGGCTCCAATGCTGCCTGCGCTGGTCATGGGCAGGGTGTGTGGCTCCGATTGGCTGATTCCAATGCCAGCTCTGCCTGCGCTGTCAGGGCCACTACTTCTTCCTCTGCAGCATCCACACGCACCACCCCCATCGTGCAACCCTTGCTCCCCTGACTGTAGGCAGTGCAACCATCATTAGAACATCACATTATCAATGTATCTTTAGCGTAGCCTATATTTATTTTATATCGAATGTGCTACCAAAACAATATATTTTAACGCCAAAGATTTTGTAGTTAAGCTTTTTAAGTATTATTATCGACTTTTGTTTAAAGGGCTGTTGTTATTATTAAATTGTATGTTTAATTTATTTTTGTTTCTTTTTTGTCACTTATTTTCTAGAGGTGGAGACGATGAGTGGAATACATTAAATTATAGTAAGTAAATCACACAATAAATATCCCGAGTGTAAGACAAAACAAGTGCCAAACACTTCCTAAATAAATAAATGAAATAACCTACATGCGGCTTTGGTCTCCCTCCAGCCGGCGGCAGTTTTTGTTGTCAGTTACAAATTCGTGACAATCCTGCAAATGAAGATTGAGAAGGCCGTAAACTAATTGTTTTATTGTAGTGCACTGTGCAACACTGTGTGTGGGGAATAAGATGTATCGTGCCTGAAAACTAATACAACGTTGAATAGAACGATGAGCTTGGGTTCTATTCCGAGTAAATAGGTTTCACTTAAAAAATAATAATCAGGATTTCTAAATAATCCCGAAAATTATAAATCCCACCAAAAATATTTTCATGTAAAATGTTGCCAAGACGACCCCATATACGGCTCGCACTGTCAAAAAGTTATCAGATCTCATGTAGAGCCAAGCTTCTAACTCTACAAGCCCTAACTTCGCAAACTCTACACCTTAGTCAAAATATGTGGCTTGGCCGTTTCGTTACCGTCACAAGGGCTTAAGGTGAAAAATGTATTCACTGTTCATTACTTTTCTGTTACACAATAGTTCTTGTAGTAACGAAACATGGCGACGAGGAGTTGTGCATACGAAATACGTGAAACCTATAAGTGGAGACTTGTAGTAGCGAGGAATGTGACGGTAGCGAAACGACCAAGCCACATATTTTGACTCAGGTGTAGAGTTTGCGAAGTTAGGGCTTGTAGAGTAAGAAGCTAGATAAACGAAACTATTACAGAAAGATGCAGAGTAACAGAGTAGTTAAAGACACGACATATAAGCCTTGTTCACTACGCTATTTACTAGCGTAGTGAACAAGGCTTATATGTCGTGTCTTTTTGATTGTGTAAGATCATTAACGTGATCTTAATTGTATTTCGAACTTATTAATACATAGATGACAGGTGTTTAATCATAAGTATGACTATTATAACATGTTAGGAACTAAGAACATATGCACAGCTTGTATAGAGTTAGGAAGCTGAAATGGCGATGGGCTGATCAATGCTCTCAAAGGGCCAATCAGTTTTAGAGCAGTGGAGACCACTCATAGCGGTAAGGACAGTGTGGATGTGGTAGGCGAAGATCGTAGTGGCGCTATTGAGAGAGTCGTAGAAGAACTGAGCAATTGGGAGAGTCGATAAGTAAGTAAATCAATGTAACCTGCTTGTTTTACTAAATCAAAAACAAAACCAAGAAAAAAACAATGCCCTCTATGTAAGATTTAAAAAGAGGAAGTGCCTTCAAAATGATCTTATTTCTGTAACAAACAATATATTCTTACCGTACGTATTCCAAAGGTCAAGACAAGAAGCGTCAGCTATTAGCATACAATGACTCCACCCATAGCTGCACAGCTAAAAACACTGTGGCCATTCAGTTACAAATATTTTGTGTCTAACCAAAATGTTTATATTCGTTGTGTTAGTTTTTATATTTTTAAACGTAGTCTGTGATATTAATTACTTGACGAGGACGCTTATCTCTGTGCTCACTGGTCCGTTGTATCAAAGGAAATATTCTTTGGACGAAACCACTACGATATACGGTGAGTTAGCACGCTCTATTATAATGATGTTTGAAATCAAATAGGTTAGTAGAAATTCTAATCGTTATGCGCAAAGCCTGCTGGTCCCATGCCGTGTGATAAGATTATGATGATGAGGTGGTTAACAGCCTAAAGATGCTGTTTATTCGAGTTAGGGACTTATTTATAAAGCCGTATAAACTTTAATTTATTTTGGTTATTTTCTCAGGAATTTGCACATTTCAAAACTGTGACATAAGCTTCAGACATATAAGAATAGCCAGGCTACTTCGGGATCTTGATTTCGCCAGATATCACTTTTACGAGAGAACCGGTATCTACCGCAAGAGTAGAGAGCTTGGCATCAAATCTTTACAGGGATGCACTCTCACAATAACTGACGATCCAGTGCCTTTGTTTGGAATTTATAAAATTAATACCAAGGTAAAGATTTACGTGTACACTTACATTAACATGCATTTCGAGATTCGATTTCACTTCCACTGAGTATTCATCATCATCATCAGTCTATTAATGATCCCACTGCTGGGACACAGGCCTCCCCTTTGTGAGAAGGAATGGGCCGTAATCCACCACGCGGGCCCAGTGCGGGTTGGTGGTTTTTTTTTTATTCTAGGACATGCCGGTTTTCTCACGATGTTTTCTTTCACCATTTTGAGGAGCTTTGGTGATGAAATAATTTACACAAAGTAAAGCGCCTGCCAGGGTTCGTTTGAACCCATGACCCACAACATGTAAGTCGCGGTCAATACCATTGGGCCATCACTGCTCTCTGCCACTGAGTATCGTTAAGGATAAATCCTTGAAATGGCTATTTTTGTAGTTAACAGGTACACGTACCAAATTAGTTGAAGCCAAATCATATTATTACAAATATAAATTCCATGAAGTCGACGCAGACTCTGCAGATAACGCTGAGTCCTAGTAATTAAATTTGACAAACAAGATATTTTAAAACATGTAACGAATATTTATTTTCAGCTCGTTTACTGGGATGACCGTTCTTTATTTTTAGAACATGAAGTGGTTACTTTACGAGACGGTAAAATTCGGTCTATATTATTGTCCCGCCAACACGCTATAGGCCGAAATGGAGACTCGACTGGAGCATTACTGTCAGACCTGCCTGGATCGCAAGTCCAGCCTTCTTGCCCTGAGTACATTGAACACTGGCTACGAAGCATGGAAATTAGTAGCTCAAAGTTAAAGAAGGACGCACAATCTAGCAAATAAAAATCGTTTTTGTCTTTGATGCATTTGCTTTTGTTTATTTTTTACCGTCATTTCTTCTTGTTTTTTTGTGTGAGTATGTGGCCACCTTTAATGTCAGAGTTAATTAAGCCACCTCTGGGAACCCTACAGGCCTTTGACTTAGCTACTATTTAAGTCCAGGTTTCCTCACGATGTTTTGTTTTTGAAGATGTTTGACAGTCATTACGAAAGTTTGACAACAGTCTTGCCAAGGGTTAAAGTGTTATCAAGCTTCTGGGTTATGGAGGCCAGACCAGTAGCGCCAAGTAAAACAGTCATCAGCATACGGTTCGATTGAAAACTGGTTCCAACAAAGTTGGAAAAAGACGAGGCAGATTGCTTGATTTGCTTTTGATGGCCAAGTATAGAGCCTTGTGGTACACTTATTTATTTATTTGGAAACTCAACAGCTCAACTCAACTTGTTTTAATATGACGCATATTTTATTGTCATTTATAGTTAATGATTAGGTGTTGCATATTTAAACTGGTTAAACTGGTAACGTTAGTGCATTCGGTGCCTATTCGTTGCTTTTAGAGTATTCATGTTAGTCAGCTATTATATTGTAGAAACTCAAATGACACAAGGCGGCTTATTAAAATGATTGATATCAATTTATCACATGTTAGGAGAAAAACTTTCCTTAGCATACTAGGCGTCTGATTCTCTTATTGGTCTTTAGGTAAGTACCAATGTGACTTGTTGTCCCATTTTCCATACCTAAATCTATTTAATAAGAGTGTTTTTTTTGGAAACAAGCAGGTTTTACAAATGCAGCCAGTTTTTTTTGACGCCGCTGATGCAATGGTCAGTGACTCGTACATAACCACATTCGTTCTTGAACTTGGATAGTCACCGCATTGCACACGATGTTCAAGTTGCTCATCAACAATTGAAGTGCTACGCTGTCCCTTTCTGACTAAACAATAAGCTATAAGTAAAACAAGGATAGCGTTATTTTATTTAACAGATTCATGTTGCTATCTTTCTCATACAAACGTTATGTTCGGTCAACAATATTGGAATACATTATACTTTAAAACTTTTGTATTGAAGTTAGTTCAGTTGGAGTATTTAGACTGACCCTACGGCATTTTTTGTTAGAAATAAGTAGTTAGTTTTAAATTCCGATTAAACACGATGTATTGTATTATAGTGTCTTTGATAGCTCTTGCTTACGTATTCTGGGATGTTAACTATTTCCTAAGGATAGCGTTCACCATAGGAATTGGCAGATTGTTTCAAAAGAAATGCGGAATTAATGATACGACCACTATTTACGGTAAGTTAGTGATTTTAATATGCGTATATTAATGAGAAAACACCGTCTACGTGACTAACTTTCATGTAATTTTAATTAGTGTATGCCTACAAAATGAAATTGAATGTTACACAGCGAGCAGTTAAGAGAGAAAACTTAATTAATATTTTAATATAATTGTTTCTAATATAAGTACGTATAAATTCCTCTGATACCGAAGTTTGTTTTTGTATAAATCATAAGTCAATATACAGAAAAGTTTCCACTCAAAACATATCTTTTTTATGACACAAAACGAGTTCTATGAGCTCTTCACAGGTCTTGGGGGTTTTCCAAATGAGTAAGTAAAACACACCAACAGAAGACGATTATCATATTACTGCTAGTTAATTCCTTTGTTGAAACCACTAATTAGCTTTATCAAGTCATTCAACATAACATAAGTACAAAGAACATCTTTTTTTTGAATGGTTTGCAGAATTTGCTCGTCTTGGACGTCATTTAGGTAGCACAAACCAAGAATCAATAGGCTCAGCATTTTACATATTTAATGTTATGCATTTCAGGTTTCTGCACGACGCAAGATGTGGACATTTTCCTAAGGCATATGAACAATGCTCGTTATGTTCGCGAGTTAGATTTCGCTAGATTCCATTTCTACGACCGCACCGGTATGTATGAGAATATTAAGGCGGTCGATGGCCACGCTCTGCAGGGCGCTTCCAGCATTCGCTACAGGAGAACCATCCCTATATTTACTGCTTATAAGGTCGAAACTAAGGTGAGTTTGTTTGGGATCAAGGTTACTAAGTTAGGTATATTTACATGTTAATTATAACTATGACTTTATATTAGCAAGCGTTATCTGAGCATGCGAATGGTATGAGTCGCATAGCAGTAGGGAATATGCCTGTTTTTTTTTTTGTTTTCTGTATGATATACTTAATTACTATTGTAAACAAGTATGAAAGATTTTTAAATATTTTGATCAGCGACGAAGCTATCGTCAATGTTTAGAATTAGAAAGAGAAGTCTGACGCGCCATCTGACGTCACATAGCACAACAACAATACAACAGCCATAGGAAACGTCGTTTTCGTAGAGAGGGACAGATATATTTCTTAACATTGTTTTATCACGTTCGTTTTTCAATCAATTTTGATTCTGTTTACAGTATTAGTATTCTATTATCGTAGTGTTTATCGATAAACTGGCCAATTTTATTGTTTCATGCATTTTCTGTATTTATAATGTCAATGAATGTTTTTAGCATCCAAATGCACAATTTGTCAAGTCAAAACCAAATAAAGATTTTAAGAAGTTAGTATGTATAATGTATACAGGGTGGAATTTTGTAACGCCACCTGAAGGGAAAGTACTCTTAATACTCTTAATAAAATTATACTCAAAGAAAACAATCCTTTACTTTAAAGAAAACTGCATTCAAAGATATTCAAATATTCGCTTGCCACACCCGGGAATCGAACCGACTTATGTCTTTAAAAATTACACCTTGTATTTTTATTCCATCGATCTTTAGGGTCAATTATAAGGATGACATCTCTCTAACAAACTTGATATATTAAATAAAATGAAAAACATGAAATGAAAATAATAATATCTGGTCAGTATGGTAGTCTTGAGCTTAGGAGAACTCTCAAACTACTTACTTTTATAGATACGTTCCTAAAACCAGTGTTCCTATTGTTTCAGCTGGCCTACTGGGAAGACAAAACCCTATTCATTGAACAGAAGTTCATCACACTAAATGATGGCTTCGTCCGTGCCGTAGTCTTGTCACGACAGAATCTCATCAATGTGGACGCAGACAGGCTGTTCCAAGGTATCCCCGGCGCTGATCAGAAACCCGAGTGCCCTGAGGAAATCAAACACTGGCTGCAGGCCATAGAAATATCTAGTGCTAAGCTTAGGAAGAAGGATTAGCTTTAAAAATAAATTGAGTTAATTATGAATGTTGTTTTAAACGTGTTTATGCAAAAATAAAGGTTGCGGTTAGCTGAGTCACTTTTTATTTTCACTTAAAAACTTTTCGATAAAACAGATGTTGAAAAAAGTCAAGCAAAATAACACACAGATGTATCGTATTACGCATCAGTGCAGCACTCTGGCGCTTGTCACCGCACCGGCTAATGTTACTGTTTATACAACCTGCACACTATGGACATGAATTTAGGGATTTGTGATATACATCTAACTTCACCCCACTGAATTTTGAACTTTCTTCCACTAACTTTAAACTCCAAAATATGTCAACCAGCATCGATACGTCCACCCCAGCCGAGAGCTCATATTGAATTTGTTATTTTGTGGAAAAAGGTACAAACATTAGAGCATGTTCAAGCCAATTTAAGCATTGCCCTGTTATTATAAGAGCGATATTTTTTTGTTTTGATATCATTCGAATTTTATAATCATTTCATTGGGTATACTGTAACGCTAGCTAGATAATAAAATGGTTTGAACTGTATATTTTTTTATTAGGAAAGATGGCTTGCCTCTATTTAAACTAGAATTTCTTTTGTACAAATCTTGTTATGGGTTATCATGAAAGGACAATATAAAATTATTTACAGTAACTACGTATATTGTGAAGACTGTTATATATGTTCCTTACTCCTCAGTTTCAAGCGCACACTTTTATTTTGTTACGATACTGGCCACTAAGTTGTCACTTCTGAAAGTAGAGGAAGAAAAAAGAATATGAGAGTTTAAAATAGATATATTAATAAAAAAATAGAACATAATGCATAAATAAATTTGGAATAAACGAGTTGCTACGCCGTAGCACCGTAGCGGCACCGTAGGACATATTTAAAATAACATGATTAAACATGACGATCTATCTAATACATTTAGATTATTCGTATACAAGCTTAACTATTCCCTATTAACAAAATAACAATAAACATAGTCATACATACATAGGTATCTACTACTGGTACAATTATTAAAAACGTGTGCACTTAAATCCCTATTCTATTCAAAAATATTCAGCTATGAAATGAACTTGTGGTGTGAATGTGTGATTCATATTGTAACCGCAGTCGGTGCGTGTGAAGTAGGCAGTTTTTTCGGGAGTTCCTTAATTAGCCGACGGCGGCAAGGAAGCTCCCGACCACACACACTTTGTACGGCGACCGAACAGTCTTCATTCTGCATTATTGGTTGATTTAGGAATATTTAGATCAGCTAAAATTTGAAACTAATATTATGAAGAGGCAAGATTATTTGTATCTAAGTTTGTATAAGGTAAATCTCTGGAAGTAAATACTAACCACTATTACGACAATAATTAGAAACCTGTCTTTTATGGCATTATACGAAGCAACGGGGGATGGAAAAACCTTGAAATATCAGTTAATATTTTGGTTTGGTCGATATGTCTGCTTAAATATTAAATAACACACAGCGTTGTAAAACAGTAAACCTGAAAGTTGGTCATCGAATATGAAACTTAAAATGTCAATGCATTCCACTGCCTTCATAGACAAATATTTTACTGCCCAGGCCACTCGTCTATGGAATATGGATGTATGTGTCCAAGCTGTCTCTTTCCATTCTAGGTTGCCTGGAAGAGATCGTGGAACGCGATAAGGCCGCCGGTTGTATGTTTGTTTTTGTTTAAAGAGCCTTTTATATTTGGTTTTTATCTTGGTGTTAAATAAAGTTTAAATAAATAAAGAAACAAATATGCAATCCAAATTTACTGAATATTTATTATAACTTCTACTGATCTTTGATATAGTTAGACCTCCGATAGTAACTGTACGTACCTATGTATTAAAATGTGTATTAGAATTTTGGTTTATTAGTCTCTTGACCTCTTAAATGCCAAATTACCAAGTTGCAAATATTAGGCCAAACCTGTTTATTGACTATAATATCGTTCGAGATCAAGCATCCATCGAAATTGTGTTCAGAACTCGTGACATTTCTTAATAAGCTGCAAGTATCAAGACAGGTCACATGATGTAAAACCAAAGGTGGCGCTAACCGCGTGTGTCTTGTCGCACAACAATAACAAAATATCCATTAGCTTTAGTGGTTTCTGTTCAGTGCAGCCAACATAACACACAGGCATCTACATTTTTTATTTTGTTTAATCTTCAGGCCATTTATCAACCACCGTTTTGCTCCATGTTGACACTACAGGGGCTTTAAGTATAGGTATCATAATGAAACCTCTTTGTTACGGCTCCAATTACCATAAATTTTCCTTGAAACTGTAATGTTATATGATAGTAAATAAAACTGATGATGGTAAATAGCTGTCGTATAACGAAATGCTCTTTCAGAATATTTATGTGACTGGTTTGAAATATAAACTAATTCCAAGTGTTTATTTAATGCTTGCGACTTCTTTATAGCGTTCACTGTGTGTGGGTTCTGCGTATTTCTTTAAACCATTTATTAAATTGAAATTGGAATTTTACTTAACTTTAGAATCTATAATGTAGATACAATTTCTAGTGCAATAATAAGCGTAAATGAACCGGGTAAAATTTCTTCTGCAGGGCTTATTCATTAAATATCTTGATTTTACCTATTTGAAGGTTTTTTCGGCATGAGATTTGTGGATTATAAATAACTATATAAGTAACAATCAAGAGGCTAAGTAAGTACAGGCTAAAACAAAGATATGTAAAAAAAACCGAGAATTATTTTTACTGACGAACGTAGTCAGACAATATTTTAATTAGGGCATTTAATTTTCTATTCCGCAATACAGTCACTACTGTATAATTTCGCGAAATCGATTTTGTGTTTCGCTCTATATTCATGGAATCCTAAAATATTTAAGTGGGCTAGACTTGTACCTAGTACTTAATAGGATCGCGCCCGTTTAGCAATAAGCTTTAGCGTCACTCCTTTCTAGGCCTAGGTCAGAGATGTTGTTCCCGACTTCAACTTTGTTACCTTTAGAGCTACTCTTAAATACAATCATCAAACAGTATTTAGCATCAGCATACTGCCTCACGATTATTTCAGATGTCCCGTTAACATTCTCTTTATCAACAAGTTTCATTTCTTTGATCCCAAATAATGAAAATCTGGTGGAGCAGATATTGAATGTGTCTGAAATGGGCTGTTCTGATTACATTGTGCGTATGCAAAAACCGCAAAATTTTATAGAAGCTTTTGAAACAGTTGTTCATAAAGGTTATGTAAGAAGAAGTGACCGGAAGATCATATTCTTGCCATTTGATGATGAATACAATGAAGATTATGATATAGACTTACCTTCCACGGTATTTTCGATGAAAGGAAGCACTTTTATTCCAAACATTTTGATGATTGAAAACGTTGCAAGCAACAGCTCAGACTGCAAAATATTCGATTTGATTACTCATCAATTCGTTGGAGCGGATGAACAAACCAATCTGCCTAAATTCTTAGACCGTTGGGATTCTTGTTCACAAGAATTTGAAAATCAAGCAAATTTGTTTCCTCACGATATGACTAATTTATATGGTAAAACAGTGAAGGTATCTTGCTTCACCTACAAACCTTATGTGTTGTTGGACATAGACACTGCTATTGCACCTTTGGGAAGAGATGGTGTGGATATTAGGGTTGTCGATGAACTTTGTAGGTAAGATACGAGTATCAAGCCAATGTAGGCGTATCGGCTTTATCGTTTAAATGCACAGATTCTATTTTAAATACAGATGGATAAACTGCACAGTTGAACTCGTTAGAGAAGATGCTGATCAGTGGGGCGATATCTATGCAAACGAAACTGGTGGCATTGGAATTCTTGGAAGTGTTTTGGCAGATCGCTCAGACCTAGGAATTAGTAAGTAAAACTTTAATTTAGAAAGGCTTGTGAATGGTCTATGGACCACTGTAGGCTTATGATACTTACTATAATTTAAATTATTTCATTTTATAATTAATAATATAACAAATTAATTTACCTACAGCTGCCCTCTACCCTTGGTATGAAGAGTGGCGTGTGATGGATTTTTCAGTAGCTGGTGTAAGAACTGGTATCACTTGCATAGCTCCAGCACCTAGGTGAGATGGACAGAGCGAGAGTTTATTATTGCATACTTCCAAAATGATCTGTTTCTGATATTTATCGGACTGGTTTCCAGATTATTATCAAGTTTGGACATGCCTTTGTGGCCCTTCACTTCGTATATGTGGCTTGCCGTAGCCTTTACATACGTTTATGCATCAACTGGAATTGTAACGGCACAAGGATGTCAAACCACTTCGTACCCTTTTCTTAAAACTTTTGGAATGATGATAGGACAAGTACGTAACTTTTAATATATCTACTTTGTTTTTCAAAGATATGAACTACTTTTTACCATTTCGAGTAGTAATTTGATTTGATATTTTTGGAAGTTAGGTACGTGAATATAAATTACAGACTGCTCAACGTGTTTTCTGAGTTCGAAATGTTAACAAGTATTCAACGGTTTCATTTTTCTATTGTATTCAAACGTCAGGTATATAAGCAGTACAATTATTGCAAGTTGATGGCCACGCATTTGTTTGCGATATGCAAATGTTTAGCGTAGCGTCCATCTATCAACATTTCAAATAAAAGTACACAGCTTTGTGAACATCGTCGATCACAATCGAATCGATTTTACATTCAAGTGATGTAAAGTTGTAGTAAATAAATGTATTTCTTTCTTTCTTTCAGTCCCAATACGAAAACACTTTAAGTAATTCATGGAAAATGAGAAGCGTTACTGGTTGGTTGCTGATAGCAGGGCTTATTCTGAGCAGTGTTTATGGAGCTGGTCTTGCCGCCACGTTCACTGTGCCCAGATATGAGCCATCCATAGATACAGTACAAGACATAGTGGATAGAAAAATGGAATGGGGCGCCACACATGACGCATGGACATTTTCGTTAATGCCATCAACTGAAGTAAGGATAATGTTCTCTACTTTTACAGAATTGTCTTAAATTCAGCAAATTTTAAGTATCTAATGGCCTAATCCGGATATTTGATTCTAGCCTCTAGTAAAACAGCTTGTGAGCCAATTTCGCACTTATTCATTCGATCAATTGAAAGAAAAAAGTTTTACACGAAGTATGGCATATAGCCTAGAGAAGTTACCTGCAGGTAAATATTTATTTAAGTTTATGTCTTCCTAATCTAAACTTCCTATTAGTCTTGGTACCTAGGTACCTTTATGACATTTGTCAACAATCAATGATTTGTCCAAGTGTGTAGAATCTCTATGTGTACTATTTAATATTCTATCCATCTCTTTAGATATCTCTCGAATACTCTCGATGAAAACGTGCAAAAACATTACGTACTTTTCTAGTTTGTTAATTGATCTATATAGATACCAATACATTTTTGTTATCTGATCAGTCTTACAATTTCAGTGATCAGTGTAATGCATGTGATGTGGCTGTGCTATTTTAAATAAATAAATAAACAATAGTATAAGCGTATGGTGTAAAATCTATATAGATGTTTCCTGAGTAGAAAAATGATAATTATATAACTGTAAATAATTATCATTTTTCTACGTCACTGCGTCAGTGAGATTACCAAATAATATTGGACACGTATTCTTTGCTTTAACAAATCGATAAACATTGACAAAGTTAAAGCGCATCAAAGTTCAGGAGTGGGGGCTAGTGACGTCACTAAGGCAGTATAAAGTGTACTAGCGGCGTGACGTCACACGATATTTAAACGCATTATATCGCCATCACTTTATGTTTACGGGTCAAAAGAAAAGTATGTGTCCAATATTGACGAACAAAAAACAAATTTTCAATAAACTACCATATTGATGATCTCAAAATAAGTAAATATTTATAATTTTATAAGTAAATGATTATATTACTCATTTATAACTTATAGGTACCTTCGCTATAGGAGAGTACGTTACGCAAGAAGCCGCCCTGGACATGATGCTGATGCTGGAAGACTTCTACTTCGAGCAGTGTGTGGTGATGATGAGGAAGAGTTCTCCATACACGGAGAAAGTCAGCCAACTGGTGGGGCGCCTGCACCAGTCAGGACTGTTGCTAGCTTGGGAAACTCAGGTTTAAAAATATACAGACATAAGTATAAGGGACTCTTTTTAACCGACTTCAAAAAGGAAGAAGTTTTAAATTCGAACGTTTTTTTTTTGGTCCCCTCTTTTCTTTTTTTTGTGTCACCTCAGAACTTTTTATTAGGTGAACCGATTTTGATGATTCATTTTTTATTTGAAAGCTGTTGTTGCATGTGATCCCATTTAAATTTTATCAATATCTGATTAAGAACTTCGGAGGTATACAACATAACTCTTCAATACACAACGGCAAATCTCTCAGGACTGCTACAATCGCATGTATGTTTATTATTTACACCATTTCATAACACAACATCGTGCCAGTACGCTCTGAAGGGGTACGCAGATGTGTACAGTTCAACCTGGACCACTTTGATTTCACCAACGGTTGTGTTCAAGTTTCATGTTATTCGGGTAATCTATTCTGGCATAACTGTGGGAATTATAGATACGAGTATGTACCACAACTAAAATTATAAAAATAAATCTATTTTTTACAAAAAAATACATCGGAATTTAGATCAATAGAAAATAACTGCTTCGTTCGATCATAACCACTATTACTGAGCACAGGGTTCGGTTCCCGGTCTAGGCAAAGTATTATTGAGTTTTGCAATATATTCTCTCCTTTGCTGCCCAGATTTCGGTCTTCCGAATGTATGCACTGTAGATGGCAAAAGACTCGCCAACTATTCTTTGGCAAAATGATTGCTGCCTATTGCTACAACCCTGATTTTCTAAGAAGCTAATGCAGATTTTAATTGCAGGTAGCGCTAAAACACTTAAATTACAAGGTACAGTTGGAAGTGAGGCTATCGAGAACCAACAACGATGCTGGTGCCACGAAGCCATTGAATCTTGGCAATGTTGTGGTACGTATCAAACATTTAGAACTGATGTTTTTTATTCAGTAAACGTCTGACGCGCCTTCCCGCTTCTCCCAGAGCAGGATAAGTCATTGGATGATTGCCCAACCCCAAAAAAAAACTTAATTCAAAAAATCAAAAAACCCGACTGCTTCAAAAGCGAACTAAAAAGTCGTAAACAAGGAAAAAATCATGCTGTGCAGTCGGAGGATACGCTTTTGAAGCAGTCGGGTATTTGATTTTTTGAATTAAGTTTTTTTATTTATAACTTTTTAGTTCGTTTTTTTTCGAATTAGATAATTTAAACGTATAAGTGTTATATATTTTTGAAATCACCTCTTAAAGCCCTTTATTTGGATACCCCACACGATGGATTTGGAAGAAAAAAAAATTTAGGCCCCCACAATATGGCACCCAAAATCCGCCATTTTTCTATTATCCAATTTTAATGTAGCCTATGACACTCGCAGGGTTAAGACGCATCGATTGACGTATGAATCATCAAAATCGGCCAACGCGTTTGGTCTCTGGAACGCCACATAGGAACAAACATACATACATACATACATACATACATACATACATACATACATACATACATACATACATACATACATACTTACATACATACATACATAGACTGATAAACACATTACCCTCCTTCGGCAGTCGGGTAAAAAATAAAGGTCTGCTGTCGTCTCCCTTCTACCATCGGACATCTAGACGCACTGCAAGTTACCATCCTTACCTTGTTGCCTTACCAATTCGCACCAAGCGCTTCCAAACATCCTTCATAATGCGCACTGCGAATGAATGGAACTCACTACCTGCGTCTGTTTTTCCGAACGCATTCAACCCGAATCTCTTCAAAGTTAGAGTGAACAGGCTTCTAAAGGGTAAGCTCACTCCATCGTAGACTCTGTCTCTGTCACCTCTGACCTATACTAGAGTCACGAGCAAACCCATTATAAAAAAAAAAAAAAAAAAAAAAAAGAAGCAACCAGAGGTTCTGAATTAAGAATGTATAGTCAAGTTTGACAAACCCTTAATTCAGAAATTGGGGTTAACTGCTATCATTAGGACTTTATGTTTATACCAAAGGCGGAATAAAGAAGCTTCTGCGTTGAAGACAATATGACTCGTACATAACAGGTATTGTCAGAGAGTCACATTGGTACTTGCCCGGATTTGAACCTGCAACCTCAAGCACGAAAGGCGAGGTCTTAGCCACTATTTTTTTTTCTCAGGGGGTCTTCATTGTATACGCAATCGGGTTGGTGGTCTCCACTGCGGTTTTTATCGGAGAATTGTATGTACATCGCCGTAGCACGAAGAAGAAGCGTGTGCATTTTGAATAAATAGCTATAAACAGATACGTATGTAGGTAATAGCTCATCAGACAGTTTTCATTATGATCACTTTGGACCTACCTAAGCCATTTCATTAAAAAAATGTGTTGAACAACGTAAATTAATTAATAATTAGACATTATAATGATGTAAATGTAAACTTCATAGTGTTCCCTCAATTTAAAATAAATACCTACTAGACTGTTTAATTCACCTTTTCGGCATCACAGAAATACATGATTTAACATTTGGTCGGTTCGATTCCCAGATTCTGCACTTTTTAAACCTGTGAATACAGTAGATTTTTACAGTTCTTTGTCTCCGTGTCCCTATTGGACGTCCTGTATAAGTACCCACCTCTCATTATACCTACTTAAGTGGGTGCTTACCTGCACCTCTTATACATTAAAGTCTATTATTACAGTATTTAGTTTTTCTATACCTACATGACCGATCCCAACGGATTATTTGTGTTGATATGAGACATTCATAGCAATAAAACCCCAATAGTGCTAAGATAAAATTTAAAGCTTTTTTTAAAATATTCAAAACTCAAAAGCCGCGATTCCAAATTCTATAATACCATAGACAAGAAACGCCCTTCGCATGTTAGAGCATTTACAGTGTGCTCAGTAAATTTTATGCAATACGGCCCCTTCATACGCGAAGCGCCGCCGCGGTCAATGGGGCGCGCATGGGGGTTCTAACTAAGGCATTTTACTAAATTTATTAACATTGATGAATATTGTTATATTTCAAAGTGACTTTTAATCTCATTGTATTGAATTGAATTTTGTATTAGTATTAAAATACCTAATCGATTAAAGGATTTAGTCGATTATTGTGGGACGTCTCTAAAGAGTGTGGTGGATTTGCGTCATCAAAATTGTTGCTTGTGTGAGTGCTGGCGGGAAAATCGATCGATACTTGTTTAGTTGTTTGGGCGGTCGGACGTGCAGTCGTGTGTATCATTCATTTACGTTGACGAAAATAATGTTCAGATAATCCAGTGAATAATTTCTATTTAAAAAAGGAAATATGGCTTCTTATCTGTTTTTGTGCCTCGCTTTCTTAATTACGACGTCAGCTGAGTTTGTTTGGAGACACCACAATAATGAGCAATTACCTGTGGTGCTAGAAGAAGTACACGCAAGATGTCCTAATATCACGAGGGTTTACGCTTTGTCTGAACCTTCAGTTTGTGGTGTTCCATTGTATGTAATTGAGTTCTCAGACACACCTGGATTCCATCAACCCTGTGAGTAAAAATAATAATTTATGGACTACTTTTGTGCATTCAATAATTTTATGAATACCCACATTTATTTATTTATTTTTAAACAGATAAACCCGAAGTAAAATATGTTGGTAACATTCATGGAAATGAGGTTCTAGGCCGCGAGTTACTTCTGGGCCTAGCCCATTATCTTTGTGATCAGTACAACAGTCATGACCGAAGAATCCGAGCCCTTATTCATTCAACACGGATCCACTTGCTACCAGCTATGAATCCAGATGGATGGCAACTATCCACGGATACTGTAAGTGGCCAGAACATGCAAAAATTATGAGACCAATATATTATTGGAGTTATCATAAAATAAAAGAATTATATTTACAGGGTTCCCTAGATTACCTCCTTGGTCGCACAAATAACCATTCAGTGGATTTAAACAGGAACTTCCCAGATTTGGATGCCATAACATTTGAGTATGAACGCCAGGGGATCAATCACAACAATCATTTGTTGAAAGATCTGACGCGTCTTGCTGCACCGGTGAGATTTGCGTATTATTATTATTTTTTGTTTAAACTGCATCTTCGTGATTATTATAATCATATATATCATCAGAATTTATTCATGTATCCTAATTATTTTAGCTGGAGCCCGAAACCAGGGCTGTTATGCGCTGGATCATGTCGGTACCGTTCGTTTTGAGTGCTGCCATGCATGGAGGTGACCTTGTTGCCAATTATCCTTATGATGAGAGCCGAAGTGGAGCTCCCGTGTCTGAATATTCTGCCAGTCCCGATGATGATACTTTCAGGTAAAACCAGACAACAGATATCTTAGTAACAAAAAAAATTACAGCGAAAAAGTCGACATTACTTAATACTAGATGCTTTTCTGGATTGGTTTTAGCTTCTGATGGAGAAGTTTAATAGAAATATCTATCTAATATCTTTAAACGAGCAATTCTTGTATATATGTTTATATATGTAATCTGAATCTTGGAAACGCCTCCAACGTTTTTTATAAAATTTAGTATGCAAGGGGTATCGGGGCGATAAATCGATATAGCTAGGTTTCATTTTTATAAAACGTAGTTTTCTCTTTTTTTACTCGAGAAGAGCTCAGTCGCCCAGGTACTAATGTTATAGGCAAAACTACCCCTTCTCCTTTTCCAAACCCTTCTGTCTGGTGCGCTGTTTGACCTAAGTTTGCTCCGCAAACTAGATTCGATTTTATTTATTAGCAGAAAATTACTTATGACATGGATATGTTTAATCTAAAGAGAAAGTAAACACCCTTTTCATCTCACTTGATTACACACAGGAAAGTCTATTTAAGGCCTTGTTACGTATTTGTAGGGAGTTAGCTATGACGTACGCGTCGGCCCACGCAGACATGGCTTCGGCAACCCGTCGCGGTTGCCATACGACCAGCTCGGATGATTCTGCTACATTCAACTTCGGGAAGCAAGGAGGAGTTACTAATGGAGCAGCATGGTACAGTCTGAAAGGAGGTAGGTAGAACAAAGTTACACTTATGTAATTTACTTAGCTAGCTCAAAATTCTTTTCCATTTTCTCAAAGTCTCAATAAAAGAAATATCAATTAAGTCGGTATGCAAGCAAATACGATGTGGAAATTAGTTTAATTACTGGACACCTCGAAACCAAAACGTTATAAAACCGAATGTTAATTAAATCAGGAATCTGCTAATCTTCTACCGGTGGCATAAAAAGAGGTTTAGTTAATAATTTTGTCATATTAGTCCTAGCAGCTTACAGAGGATGCTCTTTTAAAAACAAATAGCTTTTTCTTTTAGTTTTTTATGGCACTTTACTTATTTTTTCATGGTATAGTAACCAGTTGCATGTTCTGTCATGCGCTAAAGAAACCTTAAAAAAGTTTGGTCAAATAAT
Source organism: Orthosia gothica (assembly GCA_949775005.1). Classification (NCBI taxonomy): domain Eukaryota; kingdom Metazoa; phylum Arthropoda; class Insecta; order Lepidoptera; family Noctuidae; genus Orthosia; species Orthosia gothica. The sequence continues at coordinate 15,763,429 of OX459042.1, forward strand.
TTATTGAATAGGCTCTGGCAGCATCCATGAGGAAAAAGTGAACGATGCCATATTAAAAATAAATTATATATTTTTTTTGAATATATCTGACATTTCACTTATTTTTCAAAGGTTAGTGACCAGTCCCGTGGTCTGTTATATAGTTTTTAATAAAAAGTTGTACCAGTCTTCTTACAGAGCTGTTCTTAAAATCTGCTGTTTCGCTTAGAACAGACATAATGTAGATAAAATCTATATAATCACATGTTTTGCGATAGAATAGGTGTGGCCTTCGTAAAACTGGACCGTAAAGATACAAATAAAGAAAAAAACAGGTTCAAGCTACAAAAAATCCAATTCTAATATTGATATATTATATTAAGTATCATCACAGATAATATAATACAAGCATACAGATGTCTCATCCCATACAAAGAAACTGTGCCGATGTACTGTACTGATTATACTGATTGTCTTTTGTACATCGATCGCGTTCGGTTCCGTTCCACGCTATCGCCTATCGCCATGGAACAAAAAAAAAATCGGTATATCACATGAAAAACGCTAGTTACGTCGGCACGGTTTCTTTGTATGGAATGAAGTTTCTGTATGCTAGTATTATATTATCTGTGGTATCATTAATGACCAACAAGAATATCTCGCACTAGCAGTCTAGCACTATATTTACAAACACCTACAGCGACTAGGTAATCGGTTAAGCAACAGAAAAAAGAGATTGTTAACTTTTTGCCCTTTAAAAATTACCTTTAATGACGTAGTAAGTCCGAGAAGCAGGAAGCGCAAGCAATGGATCACCTGACTTTATAACTTACGTTCTGGCATTTACATTCAACTGGAGTTGACCATGAAATACGGATGGCTTAGCAATGCTAATTTTAGCTGCATTGTTTAATAATTTTTAATCATAACAATTGTAGCGCGCACGCGAGCGTCGCTTAGTGGTTGTTATTGTATAGCAACATGTTAGGACGATTAGTGATGCATGTCTGTTTGTCTAACAATAGACCGTGAGCAGAGCGGAAATTAGTGCTGACGAAAACACTTATTTTTCCGTTACCTAATGAGTTATTGCTCGTCAGAATTTAGCTTTGCTAATACTAGTAACTTTCTTTCCCTGCTCCCAACAGGATCTTTCTTATACGAGTTGCTTTTTGACTTAATACCACAGACATAAATCTAACTAGATAACGCAAGTCCCTTCATCTGTATGAAAACCAAGCTTGCCATTTTTTCACAAACAAATTTACTTACCAATGAAAGAAAACATTTCCAATGCCTCGGCCAACCTTTTCTATACATTCTTTACAGCTCAATATGGCATTAAACTGCATTTTTCTAGATTTCGGTGACGATAATGCTAAATGAAAAGCTCTGATTACGATCATTGATCGTAACTTTACTCCGTTTTTTGGCACGCGAAGTACATACAATCGCATCATCTAGTTAGATTTATATATGTGCTTCAAACTGTGTGCGATATAATATTCTCACTTGTATAAAACCAATTTTAGCAACTAGAAACCCAGTATTGGGTTAGGCAGATCCATGTCATTGATGTTATTAAATTGAGGATTTTCCAGGTATGCAAGATTTCAACTATCTTGCCACAAACGCGTTCGAAATCACTCTCGAACTGGGATGTGATAAATACCCTTCCGCAAGTACCCTGGCGAAGGAATGGGAGAGGAACCGAGAAGCTTTGCTGGCATACATATGGCAAGCTCACACTGGCATCAAAGGAATAGTTTCTGATGACTCTGGCTTCGTACAGAACGCTATAATATCCGTCGTCAACATCACCGGACATGTGCCAAGACCGATTCGTCATGACATCACCACAGGTAAGATTTAATTTCATAAATTCCGCTACTCACTAATTAGTTTTTCAGTTGCAAGATTTGTTTTAGCTAATAAGTTTTCTGTGTCTAATTTGCATGATTGCTAGGTGTAATGGTGTTAAAGCATATATATTTTTTTATAATTAACGTTACAAGAGAAATTCTTGAAGAAAATAATAAATTTTTAGTTTCAACTGTATTGACTGAAACGGTCAGGAAAAAGTACCGTTGATGTTGTTGCAATAACAATATTACTGTTAGGTACTACTTACAATCGCAGTTGTTGTTAACGCGCCTAGAACAATGGCGGCGCAATTACAACTAGAATATAAACGAACTCTTGGTCTTGTGCAAGGAAAGTAATAGTTGTTTGCATTCAGTTCGGTAATTGATACTGATTGGTGTAACTAAGCGTTTCCTTGCTGCGACATCTTGATGTCTCGGTCGAGTCATTTGACATCATTTGTTCTGCGGTCCGCTGCAATTTATTATTTCGTCCCTGGGTTGAGTTTCTGTCTTTATCAATTTGTTTATATTGTCCTCGCTCCCTATATGTACATTAGTGGGATCGGAAATAAATGTTTGTTGAGTATTGTCACGCGCTCCAGCGGGGCGAGCACGGCCTCTGTGATATGCTTGAGTCACGCGTTTTATCACGGTTTTTGCTCCCAAACTGTGATAAAAATGTGTGTCTCAAGCCTATAAGATGATGCGATTTAGGAATACGGATGCTATGATGCCATTGGCAAAAAAAAAAAGAAATTAACTTTTGAATTTTCAAACAAAATATGAATCTAGTTGCACATTCGCAAGCTCGTAGGTCTCTATGGAGAAGAATGTGCTAGAAACTCCACGGACACACTATTCCATCAGTTTTAATTACAATTGTTTGTTTCCATCATTCTTGTTGCAGGCATACATCTTATGACGAGGAAATATGTTTAATGAGCGTTGACATAGCCTAATTATGTATTGGTATTTACTATCAATCAAAAGCATTTAGGTTATCAAAACAATACGCAATTTACGCAGTCTGTTGCTATTTCTACCTAAATATATTTTATCGCTAATAAATGATGGAACATATAGGGCTTTTGAATGTGGAACTAGGACCAAAAGTACATTTATTTATTAACTTACGCGAGTATACGTCATCTCCGAAGTATCAACAAAGTATGCGGATTACATACAACAACGCTTTAACTTTTATTTCGTAACGTGAAAATAGGTTGTGGACCGATTGAATACAAAAGAGCATCATTACTCTTCTTGAATAGAAATGCGTGTAAAGTTGGCAAACTATTTGGGTATACATTAAAAAATGGTCATTTGAAGGTCGGAAGTAATTTTTAAATTGGTTTGCATGCTCATGTTCCATGAGAGCTGGTATTTGTTGCACCGAATAAATTGTGACATTTTATCACTTTGGCCACGGCAGTCGTATACAGCGGGCACCCTTCTTATAAATCAAACGTTTAAGCTGCGCTAACGCTCCGCTAACGTTGCGTCAACGGCAAAGCGATATCAGTCAATAAATGCAAGATGGGAATACATCCGTTCCTAAGTGTCATGATTCAGTATTATCGACGGCGCGCGGCGCGGGCGTAGCATCCTCGTAAATACGCGGCGTATTTATCGCGTAGTTTATCTTAATTACGCCAGAGATAGATTAGATATAGATACTATATATTTATACCAATTTCTATTACATAGTTTGAATAAGATCAAACTGAGAAGTGATTTTACGAAAACATGAGCCGGCTGCAGTTTAAACTTTAACTAGGAATACGTACCAAACGTTGGGCTGTGCCCTCTCAATTTGCATCTAAACAAGGTCTCATTGATTTATTGTCAATTGTAACGGTTTGTTTTTAATTGTTACTAGTTGCACTGTTATAAGTACAAGCAGGGTAATGATACTTAACAGTATTCTATCTTCATACAAACGGTCGGAACGCGAGTCATACCTACGCGCCTCGAGTTCAGCCAACACTCGATACACCACATTCGCAAACAATCGTGATTGACCGTTCGTGAACAGTGTGATGGTTTTGTAAGCAGTAAGCGTGCGATTTGTGAATAATTGATTGAATTATGTACAAATACTTACTTAATCAATATGGCAGAGAGCAGTTCTAGACTATATTGTGCTGTTTTTGGTTGTTTGAATTCTTCTAAAAAAGTTGATGATAAGTTAATTATCGATAAGCCTTAGAATTGTTATTACTGAACCGTAATTCGTAATTCCCGAGATTGAAACATAATAATATGTTATCTGCCATTATTATTGACCCGTAACTCGGAATTCCCGAGACTGAAATATAATAATATGTTATCTGCCAGTAAAATAAAGTAGCTTGACGTTGTAAGCGGTTGATATTTGCTTTTCAGTAGGTATAATACAGGCCGATTATTGAAGATAAACAAGTTATGAGTCTGCACCAAGAGATATTTTTTTTTAAATTACCTACCTGGAACCTCCGAAAGGCAAGACTATAAAAAATATATACCTAACCTACTTGTACGTAATTTGTTTCTTCATTTATTAGGTAGGTAATTCACTTTTTCCACCGAGCAAAATACATTGATGAATAAATAAATAAGTGGATATGGTGATAAAATGACACACGAGTGACCTAACTACGCTCGCGGTAAAAAAAACTTGAAGGTAGTTTCCTAGGCTAGGCTATCTACTTACATACGTACTTAGCTACTTACATATATTATTGAATTAGACGAAATATCATTATAAAATTTGCTGATCCTTTAGGGTTGCTCGGACTTGCTTCTTAAATGCATTTTTACTAAGAAAAAGAATGTCGATTGAATTAAATTCACTGTTATATGTCTCAACCAAGCGATAAAGTGGTGAACGTGAGCCGGCGTTGGATTTACAGAGACTAGTAGCAAATAGATGTCGAGTGCGTACCTCACGTACCTATCTATGAGAGTAATAAACGGTAGGTACCTACCTAGTAAGATTTAAAATAAGAAGGTATAATATTTACAATCACAAAACTAGAAAGAAACTCAAGTAGGTAGAGGCGGGCACTCGGGCAGCCCTTACGCGTGTTTACGTGACGTGTGCTTGTAGGCACTTATTTCAAGGACAGGGCCGAGTCACAATACTGTTAGATATCATTACCTTTACCGTGGTACAAGTTTGGATCGGGTGGAGTGTCAGCACGGAAACGGAAAGTTAAATGTAAACATAGATAACTATTAAAATATTTACAGTTATGCAGCTGATAGCCTATATCAGGTATTGATTGCAAATTATACTACATAAATACTTATTGGCAAGCTCACAAAAAAAATTCACAAATATGGTGGCCAGTTCGAAAATCGAAGTTGCCAACCAATCGAAGTTGCAGACCTAAAAAAAAAGAAGAAATATGCGCGATTTCAAAGAATGTGAAACAATAGACGTTGTTGTGATTTTCAGTGAATTTTATTGCAATATTCGTGTTGACAAAAATGTCAAGCGATAAGTGATTCTACTCCAGAGTTTGTCAAAACAGACACGGAAATATCAAAATACAATAGCTAAGAAAAAGTCTATGTCGATTTTGTTCAATGGAGAACAAAAAAGTAGGAGTCAAGACTCAAGACTGTGTCGGAATCCGTCCTTTTAGTTTATTCCCAACATTTAGCAGAAACTCTAAAGTCAAGCAGCCTATGGTGCATTTATTGAATACTAAGATCTACAATAAGCATCAAACACAAAACATATTAACTTTTGAATTATATTAATTACAAAATAAATACTTAATTTATGGAGCCCTGGCTTTTTATGGCCTCGCAGAAGGTGTTAAATGTACAGTGTGCTCCTCTGGAATAAAGCCTGTCTTCGTCTTGGGCAGCTTGAACCCCATGCTACACTCAGGACCACTCGGGTATTAACTCTGGAGTCCCTCGTTACGCTCAGGGCTCAAGATGCCACCCGTGACGTAAGTCACTGCTTTATACCCTTGAAGCATAATCTACTATTACGTTAGGGAGATTCGTTATCATGTTAGATGAATAAGGAAAACATTCCGAGGATAAATATAATAATAAATACATCATCTAACTGTGTTTATTTTCATGCTATAGCATTAGCAATAAACGGTGATCGGAATCAGTAACTGAGAGTGCATAATACCACCTCGGCAAGCCCGGAATAATAATCACGACGTTTTAATTCAGGGATGTAAAATCACCATTATGTTATTATAAGTAAATATTATATACTCTTCCTATATACCGATCCCTAACCATGAATTCCCAGTCACCAGGTGGAATAAATAACATACTATCAAGCCTGTCTTCCTCGAACGGGTTGACAGAGATATGTAATACCTACACAAATATTTCCTGTTATATTATGTTCCCAAGTAACAGAGATTGAGTCGATTGCAATAATAATGTTAAATCATAAAATTCTAGGAGCCTACGGAGATTACTACCGCCTGCTAACTCCTGGTCACTACGAGGTGACAGCGAGCCACCCTGGCTACTTCCCCGTCTCTCGCGTGGCGACCGTGCCCCGACACCAGACCGCTGCGCATATCCTGAACTTTAAACTTGAGGTGAGTTGCTTTATTAATTAGGTTTCCGTACCCGAAGGGTCCAAACGGAGCCCTATTGCTGTCACTCACTTGTATGTCTGTCTATCTGTCCGTCGTTAGTCACAGGTTTTACAGCCAAACGGTTGGAGATACAGTATTCAAATTTTCACAGTTAAGCATCTTGTTGACCCAAATCCAGACAAATTGTCAAAAAATATTTTTTAACTTCCATTGACCTATGAACTTGAAATTTGGTGATAATGTTTATTATTACTTATATTTTACCAACAAATACCAATAATGTGTGATATATCAGATTATTGCTTTGAAATTCCCATTTTTTTTCTATTACAATCAACTTCATTTTGCAGTTTAGTACGGAACCCTGAATGTGCGAAGTCCGCACGCCTTGACCGATTTTTATTTTTATAACAATGGTAAGGTACCTTTCAGTGAGAGAGTGAAAGTTCCATATTATAGAAAGAAAACATTTATTTCATGTTTAGAAAGGAAGAAGACTTGAGTTTATATTCCTTTTTCGATTTCATTTCTTTATTTATTAGGTACCTTACGTTTCTAGGAGTAACTGCTTTGCCGATGCAACGCCTAACCCTCGAGTGTAGCTTTGTCGGTATAAAGCTAATATAAGTTTTTAAGCTGACATGGTCACAATCATTAGAATTAATATTAGTTACGGGATATTTACCATGTATATTTTGAATTTGTTTGAGAGCTCGTGATCATGGCGCTTGTAATGGTGCCGAAATATCGAGATCTTAACCAAATTCAAAATATACATGGTAAATATCCCGAAACAAATATTAATTCTAATGATACAAAGCTACACTCGTGGGAAACGAAAAGTTGCCAAGCGTTATTTTTTGCCACTTAAAACTATAGATGTACAGTCAAAGGTAAAAAGTGCAGTCTTTTTGACCCCTAACTGTATCTACTATGACTGTTTCTAATGCTTGACAATATACTTTGTATTAAGAGTGTACCTAATCAATTCCCCAAACACCCACATTGTTATTTTATCATACATTATTTTTTGTGCACCTGTTTACCTTATTATCAAGCGAAAAGGAAACCTTGTCAACCTCTGTTCAATGAGTAAACCTGATTGCAAAGACTTGTGTACCCTGTGACGCCACACCTGCGTCAGACGAAAGCTTCCCACTGAATCTTTGACGCAAGCCTTTCGTCCCACGCGAACAAAAATAAACGAATGTCAAATTAATGTGACCTGCCATACGATACATAGTAAAGAAGGTGGTGACATAAAGGTTGTACGTGAGAACATTCACCGCGTAATTTGAAGGACAGGAAAATGGCATTAAAAAGAAGGACTTTAATACCATTATCCCAAATCAAGATTTGAGGAAGGTTATTAGGTACATTAATAATAAAACAGCCTTGCTGGTCTAGTGGTCACAAGAGCTACTGCTGGAGCATAATCCTGCTGGAGCAAAGTGTTATTGGATTTTTCCATTTGGAATTTCGCAGTATCAGGCGAGTTTGGACTTGTGCCCTATGGATGGAAATAGACTCGCCTTCTGTTGATAGCAACACAAAGTTATTATATTTCTTGTTTAGTCTATGACTATTTTGTATCTGTGTAAAAATACTGTGATCGCTCTCTTCTCTATAACCTCTGGTCTATGTGACACGTTTCATGAGTTACAGTGAAATATTAGTAAAACAAGCAAATTGTATCAATTACCAGCCTACATCACATACAGTCCATTTAAAGCTTCTAACATTTTGGTCCTTCGAGCCGGATCTGAACCAGTGACCTATGTGTGTACAATTTACAGCTTATTACATGGAATTTAATAATTACTGGTGAAATTTGGGTGTACTATAGGTGCAAGTCTGCCTAACCCTTCTGGGTGTTTGTTCTGTCTCCTGATTGATATGGAGGGAAGTAGAAATTATGTTTTTTCATACTCCTCCGTTATTCTTTTCTAATTAATTTCATTGCGGGATCCAAGACAGTAAAAATTAATTCTCCGGGACTTCGTCGAACTTAATTGCTTCGGCGCTTTTCTGGTGGTAGCCACTGTCGATTCTGGCTTTCAGGAGTTGCAGTGGTTTGGGAATAGTGCGATGGATTTATGTCAAAAACCTTCCAGGTACCCAGGCGTGATGTTATTGTTAGAAACAGCTCTCTCAAGTTTGTTATCAAACAGAATTTTGCTGCACGTTGCCAGCAACGAATCAAATTCACAGTATTGACGCATATTAGATATGAATATTTATTTAACGGTCATTGAGCGCCGATAGCACTATCACTCCATGTGCCATCCTGTTGACCTTAAAACTTGCGCTAATAGGTAATCGATATGATCGATCAAAGATTAGTTGGCGACAGATGTTCATCGTTACCCTATGTATGGGTTCACTATTTAATATTCCACTAAATTAAGTTACGAGTATAATGTACTAATTCAAATATATGCCACTACAGGATATAAGTTGTGCGTACGTTAGAATCTCATTTTTTTTGCATATTAAGCTAAGCTGGTCGAAAGGCGCAGTATCAAATTCTTAATCTATGGATAGTGTTGTAAATCCTATTAGTACTTAAAGTCCCGTAATTCGATAATCTCCTTTATATTAATTGCATTTGTGGGATGTTTGGTGCCTTGTCTTTACTATATTACTATAACACACAAATGTATGTAGGCAGGAGTTACATATATACGTAACTAGAATGAGGTCCGTTGGACGCAAATATTTTACCACGTGATAACGCAGCCATAGCAAATTATTATACAAACAAAAAGCTTCCGCTGCATAATATTTTTCATAAAGATATGCTAGAACGCCTAACGCTTGGAGCACAAATCAGTATTGCCTTGCTGCTACTGAGAATTTTCCAATATCTAGTAATTAGGGAATACAATCTCGTGAGATCCCGGCAGTTTCGAGATCTAGGCTATAAAAAAAAATATTGTTAAATTAGGATGACTAAAAAGCGATGAAAACGGTTGTGATTATGAGGTTAATTAAGATAAAATATTAATTGAAAGATAAAAACTTTATTCTTTAATATAACTCATTATTTGCCCGTATTTTTTGGAAATCAACATAAACAATAAAATAACAGTGTCGAAAACCAGCGCATCGCTCGCGCACAGAGTAGACGTGTGTAGTGTCGCTGACTACTGCCGCAGAATCTCGTCAGTCTCGAGCGAGAACTCGTCATAATATTATCCTTCGGGATTGGTCTCGAAAAATGACATGAGATCTCGCGAAATCAAGATCCCGCAAGATCGGGATTGCATTCCCGATGTAAAGCATGGTATTCTAGTAATACATGGTTCAAAGCCTTTCTCCACCATCGTGAATTTTAACCGACTTCCCAAATAGGTGGAGGTTATCAATTCGAGTGTATTTTTTTGGCATCACTTTGAGCATTATAGGTACCTAGCCTATATAACTGGTCCATTATGTACCACAACTAAAAAGTGAAAAATAAAAATCTTTTTTACAAAAACATACAACCGACTTCGGTTTTCCTGTTTTCGTTTCTTTGTTTTTTGACACCGAATTCAGAAATTGAAGTTATTTTTAACTTTGCAGTGTTTTTATTTGGAAGGCGGTTGTAAGTTTTTGTAAAAAAAAAAGTTACCTTTGGATCTAGTATAGTCTACAAAGAAATTTTGTCATAGAAATATTGTCTTTACATTCCAGCCCACAACTAGCTGGTTCGACGATGAATCTTCCTTCGGCTTGTACCCCCATGGACTGCGCGACGGTCAGCCAAGGATATACAAACGATCTCTTTACGAACAGGTGGCTAAAACTATGCTAGAGAAAAGGGAACCATAGAAGGACAAATAAAAAATTGTATCATTCCACCGCACTTAAAAAAATACAGAAATGGCGAAAGACAGTTAATTGTTATTATGAATTTACTTGATCTATGTATGTATATAGCTTTTAATTAGATTAAAAGGGGTAATATAGATTATTTAAAATGTGTAATTAAGTACTTTTTGCGATATCCAGTTACTGAGTTCATGGCACTATGCCCAGGGGGTAATATAATTTATCTATGTACACTTGTACAACAAAGTGTAAAGATGTGCCATAGAAAGCTGGATCTTTTTGTTACGAAAATAAAAGTTCGACTTGATCTGTTTTAGGCACAGATATAAATCTAACTAGATAACGCAAGTCCCTCCATCTGTATGAAAACCAAGCGTGCCACTTCTTCACAAACAATTTAAAAACAAATTTACTTACGAATGAAAGAAAACATTTCCAATGCCTCGGCCAACTTTTTCCATACATTCTTTACAGCTCAATATGGCATAAAAAGGCATTTTTTTTAGATTTTGTTGGATTTCCCGTGACGATAAAGCTCAGATTAAGATCGTTGATCGTAACTTTACGCGAAGTACATACAATCGCGTCATCTAGTTAGATTTATGTCTGTGGTTTTAGGACTTAGGACTATCATCAACAGACGTTTAGTTTTTAGAGTGACTTAATATGTATAGTAAAATATAATTATTTATAAGATATAATTTGTGTACACCATATTTTTGTTCTGGATTTTTTATTGAGTCGTCATACAATGCTAGCAACTTGACGTGTTAGTTACCAATAAATGAAATATTTTTAGATCTATGTAATCTTAGGCCGAGTTTCTCACCTCTATGTTATCGCAGAATTAATGTGACAAATTGTCAAGCACGCGTTATCTGCTGTGATTGGCTGTTGAAAATTCATTCAACCAATGTCAGCAGATAACGCGTGCTGATAATTTAGAGGTGAGAAACTCGGCCTTAACACCTTCACTGCCACGTCGGACATGGTGACCGACAAACAATACATTTTCTATTGTGTCTCATTGTCTGGCAGTGAAGGTGTTAATGTTTTATAGTTATTGTTGCACAAGACCAGGAACTTTCTAGTCCAATTTTTTAGTCCTTTTCAAGTGTGCGTAACTTAGGAGCAGTTTTTGATTAATATATTCTAATATTGTATAAGTGGACATTTATTGTGACGTTGGCACCTAAACTAAGATATATCAATGTAAATTCACGGCCAATATATTTTATAGTTATTGAGAAAAAAGGTTGGCAACCGATTTAAATTGTTTATCTACCTTTAATGTTCTATAGTAAATAATGTAATATTATGATATATAATTGATATAATCTATATATAAATGGAATCACGGAAGTATGTTAGACACATCAATAAAATATGATCTGTGTGCAAAATTCATCTGGTGTTTTTTATTTATCTACCGACTTATCATTCGTATGGTGCATTTTATGACTAACAAATGATGTTATCTTGTGCTTACAAAAACGTTCTATTTTACCCGACTGCCGAAGGAGGGTAATGTGTTTATCAGTTTATGTATGTATGTATGTTTGTTCCTATGTGATTTTGGTGATTCTTACGTCAATCGATTCGTCTTAGCTTGCGAGTGTCACTGGCTATATTAAAGAAAAATGGCGGCTTTAGGGCGCCATATTGTGGGGGCCCATTATCTTTTTCTTCCAGCGTGTGGAGTACCGAAATAAAAGGTTTTAAGAGGCGATTTGCAAAATATATTTCAATGTACCCAATAAAAAAAATGTTAACTAAAAAGTTTTAATATATAAAAAATCAAAAAAGCCGACTGCTTAAGAAGCGAACTAAAAAGACATAAACAAAAAGAAAACCATGCTGTGCAGTCGGACGATACATCTGGTTTTGGTCAGACAGCTCGCGAAAATGTATTCTTATTTTTTAGATTTTCTTATTGTTTACGTCTTTTTAGTTCGCTTCTTAAGCAGTCGGATTTTTTGATTTTTTGAATTAATTGCCAGTAATTTTTGAAAGCCTTTTGAAACAGAACTGGCTGGTTAGGACAGCAATGAAAAAACATACAACATTGATAGTGTTAAAAGAATTTATTGGTTTCAAACCCAACTACACACTTAAAAGTAAGTTTGGAACTTATAGTATATTCACACAGACATTTTTCCATTTCTTTTTAATACATTTTATTTCTTAAAACTAAAAACTCTCGCTCAAAAAAATATATCCATTTCTGTGCACTAATTATAAATACACGAAAAGGACGCATTCGTTCACTTAAAAATAAAAATTCATTTTTATATCCTAATTACGTTTAGGTAATATACAAACTATTATTTTAAATATTATTTCACAGTGATGATGTGGTATTTGTTTTAAAACTTTAAATTATTATCTACAACTAAGGTTTCGATAGAACTTTCAACCGATTTGATTCAATCGAGTTAATAAACAATATTGCTTCTATTTTAACCTCTACGTATATAGTTTTATGAGTAGGTAATCTGTTGTATTTAATGTATATGTAGATGTATCTACCTACGTTTCTGCTACAAAGAAAATCATTTAAATCCAGTGATAAAAATTCGTACCAAAAAACATGTTTGCAAAGGATGAATCCTCCTGCATTTTTTCTTGAATTTCATTGATTTGAAGTTCAAAGTGAGAACGTTGTGCGTCACTAAAACACAGGACATGCCTAACAATACTTTTACAAATAAATGTACAAACACAACCCTATCGTACCATAAAGTAATACTTACAGTTAGGACCTTAAATATTTCTTCAATTACTCTTCATATCTCATTAGTGAATTTAAATAATTGACACATGAATTTGGACGGATTCGTTGTATCGATTCAGGTATACAAATTTATATATTAAAAATAGTAATAAAATATTGCCTATAATCTTACAAACCACATAAGGTACATGCATATAAAAATGGCACAAGTTAAATTCATAATGAAGAGTTGAACGCATTTCTTCCGTAAAGGTAACATCGCTTGCCTAGTTTATTGTTTTCTATTTGAGATTCAAAGCACCATTATTTAATTCAAATTGTTAGGAATACTGTAATAGTTATGTATCTTATTTATAGTTAGATGTGTAGTTATCTCTCGATACATATTGCTCGTATCCGTACAGAACGTTTCTTTTGGTAAATCGACTATGATGATTATGTACCAACGCTTGTAGGAATCGTTATTGTCTTCGCTTGCATCACAGGATATCAGCTTACTTCATTATCTGTAATGAGACATAACAATTTAACTAAACATCTTTGCGAAATGGTGATGTAAATCACATAATGGTGGAGCACAAGGCCCTTATATTAAGTCAGTATTAAGTACCTCCATTCAATCACATGTCATCAGAAATAACCCTCGATTTAAGTCAATATATAACAAACTGTAATTGTGAATTAGATGATTGGAGGTAAAGTCGAGTTGAAACTTCCAACTCGGCTCTAGCTCGAATCGATATTATCGATCTTATATTCCAACATGGAAGATATGAATTGGAGTGTAGGGGTTAGCATCGTGTTCATTCGTCCCTTATCGCCATTGATTGCTGGATCATAAGCAGACAACAATTGCGAAACTTAAGTGGCAGTGGGCGAGACACATTGCTCGCAGAACGGATAGCCGATGGGGCCGAAAAGTTCTGGAATGGCGACCGCGAACAGGAAGATGATGCGTTGGAAGGCCTCCCATTAGGTGGACCAATAACCTGGTTAAGGTTGCGGGAAGGCGCTGGATGCGAGACGCCTATGTGGACGTCTTTCGGCTGAAATGATGATGATGAAGACGATGAAGCGGACAAAAAAGAGTCACTGCTTAGCAACTGCAGTGTCACATGAGGAGTATCTACATGTATCTCGTTCTCAGCTGTCTTTAACAAAAGGTAAGAAAACAAAAAGTTCGTATAAAATTCACGAAGCGATTATTGTGAACACGAGTTTTTAGACTAGGTATATTATTATTAAGCTAACGTCGACTTTGGAATTTGATAAGGTGAACGTAGGGTGTACCTGATTAATGTCTATTTCGGTGCACGCCGGAATGTCGACTGCCCGGCCTTGACTGCACTATAGCGTAGTGGTCACTGTTGTCCGATACTGACCTATAAATTAAACAGATATACTCAATACACTATTGATCAGGTTTCTTATCAACGTTAGTACCTAGTAGTGCTGATGTAGATGACGGTTAGGTGCACTGTACATTTTGCTGTTACGTTAATTAGTGGAATTTTATATTACAGTGTTGGTGCGAGAATTAAACAAGCTACTGTTACCTAATGCGTGTGAATTGCAAAGCCTCCTGTTCGTCATTTAGTTACCACAACGGGTACCACTATGGATACCGCAATGGATACTAGTACCGTATCTTGTTTGAGCATAGCTTAGCAGGTCGAGTGTACATACCTCGCCGAGTGAATAGTCGAGGACGGGTACCTGCTTCCGTATTGACTGCCGTGCCAGCTGCGGTACGGGTCGTAGTCCTCCACCACGGATGGATCCTTCTCAATCACCTGTAGATGATAGTAGGATAACATTAATAACATATAAAGGTGCTCTTAGACATATCTGACTCCTACTTTCTCTTCATTTTGCCGAAATCTTCGGTATTCCCGTAGTTTTTATTTATCCCCGTTCATGTGCGTAAATATTAAGTTTTCGGCAACTTGTGGCAATAAATTGTGTTAATCACTTCCAATATGGCTAGCTATTATGTTTATCAATTTGATACAACATTTTTGAAAGCATTGTGCCTTTGCTACTCCAGTGCTACGTGCTACGCGCCGTAGTGTATGCTACGCACCTGCTACGCAGCCTCTACGCAGTGTGTCTGCAACGTTCAACTAACAATTACGTTGGATAAATGCAGAATGCAAGACACTGGTTACTTTTAGCGTTGGCTTGTAATGTAACCCTATTTTGTAGATGCCAATTATAATACCGCTGACACGTAATAGTTTTCGACCATTGCCAGGCAGAAAAAGACTATATATTGACACTACTTTTCAATATTGATTGCACTTACGTCGGTCCTCGCACACGAACAAGTCATGGCGGTGCAGAGGAAACAGTTAACGAGAAGCATGACGACGAACATCACGCCCAGCGCGATGGCCAGGTACAGCAGCCACAGCGGACGCACGCTGCCATCAGAACACGTTAGAGCTGCCACTGGAAAGTATTAATTGAAGGTTTTAATAATCATGAATAGTTATGTACAGTTATGTTATATAAGCTCCAGCACCATGCTTGAAAGGTAGATTGGTAGGACACACTGAGGTCTGTGAATTAAAAAATTGTAGCCGAAACTCCAGTAACGACTCATTAATTTAAGGGAAATTTTTAACCGGGCGAAAAATATACTGAATGGGCGACTATTATCCTGTCAAGCGCTAATCTTACTGTATTGATGCTGTCAGCTGTCGCAGGGATCAAGCTATATTTAAGAAGTATAAGTAAGTAACTATTTATCCGGTTTGAGTAATATCTTTTAGGATGTTTTTGTGAGCTGCGGTTATAATATTGATACATATTTTAATTGTATTTGGGGTTCTATTCTTCTATTTTAGCATATTATTCTTTCGAAAATAGCAGAATAACCGACGAGGCGACATCGCATCGGTGTATTCGTGTTTTTAACGAATTAGTCCAAGAGCGAGCGAATCTAGCTCGGGAACCTAGGGCACCTCGACACGGATAGGTTAGGTTCGAAGGGGATGAGACGGGAGCTGAAGTGAGCGAACTTAGCTCCCGTCATTTCCTTCATGTTAGGTTACTTTAGACCTTGCGGACAGCTCCGCGGCTTCGTCGACAATTTTTTATTTTGAAGTCGCTATTTTAAACATTTGTATTCACCCACTGTTTGTCACTCACTTTGTATTTCAGTCAGCCATATTCAGTATTTTTACACCTTTAATTTTAATTTATTTACGGTCGTTTAAATACTATTCTTAATTTAACAACGAAACTAACATTATTTATTAAATACTTAAGGTTGTTAAATCGTACAAGGTCATCAAAATTTTATTAGAGTGATTCCTATCTGACCTTTATTTTCCTGCCGAGTTGTGTAAGATTACGTGGCATTGTGATATGCTACCAAATTGCGTAGCTTCAGGTTGTACCAAATTACCTTTTGTTATTCTCGTTAGAAATCATAGCATGCACGAAAGAGTGTTTGAATATCTATCTATAAGTGGGATATTAGGTTCTTGGCTCTGCTTGTCAGCAAGATCATGATCGATTGCTTGGATCGTTTTCATTCCTAATCTTTCAGGCCTAGCCATGCAAATGTATGGCGAAATGTGTCTAGGCACTAACATTTTTTTTTTAAATTAACAGCTTTTGTATCGCATTTAATGCAAATAAATGGCTCTGATTTTGATTAATCTTAGGAAATTAATAGATTCCTAACATTGCAAGATTTTCTTTATATTTTGTGAAGTCCTCTGTACTATAGACTGCTCCGCTAGTACCTACAATATTATTATACCAGCTTGTGCCGCGGCTACGCCCACGTGAAAGTCGGAAGTTGTCCCACGGAAACTATACATATTTCCGGGATAAAAAGTAGTCTATGCGCTATTCCAGACTACAATCTATTTTTGTGCCAAATTTTATCCAGATCCATTCTGTCATTCTGGCGTGATTGAGACACAAATCCTCCAATCTTATCTTATGGAGGGGCCGAGAAGCAACTCGGACACTTCGACCCATATTGGGATCTATTGTGGTCCCCTAGATAATATAATAATAATATTAAGTAAGAATTAAGATATGACAAGATGGGAGCCTAGTTCAGCTATGTTATTTACCTCCATTGTCGTTGGGGTCGAGTACAAAGATTCCTGTGGACGCGGTGACGGTACTCTCCTCGTCGCCTTTCTCGAAGCGAGCCTCCGTACTGCAGTCTATCACTGAACACGGTCCTGAAATTATACAGTTCAGGTATAGTATTGAATCTACATCAATAAACCTACACAGCTAGCGAAGTACCTAAATAAGTTAATCGTAAAAATACTGCTCCAAATCTTAAAAGTTGTAATAAGTCGCTTTACGAAGATTGTTGAGCGAGTTGAGCTTTATCATCATCATCATCATTTCAGCCGAAAAACGTCCACTTCTGGACATAGGCCTCCCCCAAGTGTCGCTACATTGACCGGTCCCGTGCGTCGCATCCAACGGAACCCTGCAACCTTTCCAGGTCAACGGTCCACCTAGTGGAAGGCCTTCCAACGTCAACACAACGTCTTCCGGTTCGGTTGCGGCCATCTGTTCTGCGAGCAATGTGCCCTGCCCACTGCCACTTAAGTTTTTCTATTCTTCGGGCTATGTCGGTAACCTTGGTTCAGTTTAATACTTGAGGGCAATTTCTTACGTAGGCATTAATTCCAGTAGATAAAATCTATTATGTTCTACAAAGAATGAAGGCACAACCCTAAGTTAATATTTACCTTTACAAATAGCTATATCGCACTGATAGTTGACTTGTGAGGAGTCTGGAAACCGGAACATGGACGCTATCGATAGCTCGGCCGCGCCCGTCTCAGACCTCACCACAAGCGACTGTTGTTTTACAGGACATCTGTAAACAACACACGTGTGTATTGTTAATAAATTACATAACATTTTCTCTATAAATACTGTATTTATTGTATTATATTCACCCTCTATTGTCCAGAAGATCAGTTGTATTATTCCGCATGTTGAAAGCAAAACAATTCTTCAATCTTATTCCGTGTGTTCCTGTAAACGTAAATATTATGTATTACGTTATTGTTGTAATACATTCCTAACGAAAATAATAATTTACGAAACAATGATAAGGATCTAACCATCAGGCTTGGTGATTTCGGCTCGGAGCGTGTAAGGCAGACCAAACGCTGCATTAAGTACTTTTCGACCTTGTGAGTCTAACATTCGCAGCGATACAAGCGAAGTTTCGTTTCTGAAAATTATAACAATAATAGAGATTAGTTGCTAATATAAGTTATGAATAAACTTCGACTACGTTATGTAAATTCATTAGATTAAGTGGCGCTGTATTTCGCATTGTGACAATTTTGTTATATTGTACAAATAGGCGTAGTAGTAATGCTTATCATTATTATTAAAGTCTGTCCGGTTGAATAGGGCTCTTAAAAAGTTCAATACCAGACTCACATAGTAAAACATAAAGCAACATTTCGCCATTAGCTACGAAACTCAACCCAAGACAAATAGCGTTAAGAATTTTCCTTATACACGGAGCTACAAAATGTGCAAAAAGTTTAAGTAGGTACCGAGCATTTCTGAAGCCCGCCTTGCCGCAAGTGATGACGTAGAACTTGTCATCGGCTAGTTCCAAGGTTCGGTGCACACGAACTGCCAGCGGCAACGACCGCTCGTCTGTGCGCTGAAATGTGCATGTGTAATGTTAGGTAAGTGAGCACTAGGCATTAGGGCATAGAGCTTTCGAACCGTATGGATTAGTCTTGTTGCGATAAGAATGTCGGGGGAATTAGCTTCGTTCAGTGTTTTAAGTGAGGGTAAATGCTTTAATGAGTATCTAGCAAATAAGTGTTTGATATTGCTTATATGGTTTTTGAACAAATCCTGTCAGTAACATCAATATTTTATGTGCTTGTTTTCATCATAAAGAGAGACTTGTTTATAGGTATTAAGTTGATCAAAGGTATATGTTTCATTCCTTAGGTAGGATGCTAGATATGATGGTGTTAAAGGGATGTCACCTCATAGGGATTGAAACTTATGGGGTACTATGGACATAAGATAATATGGTAAAGACGTTTTGGAGCTAGGACAACGAAGGTAATTGTATCTACTAACTTTTTCAGAACTTTATTAGTTGGTAAAGTTGCAGTTAAAAATAAATGTAGCTACTAACATTGTTCCAGAACACGCCGCAGTAGTCGGGAGCCCCCTGAGCTGCCATCAGGTTGATGTCGAAGTTCAGCGTCTCGCTGCCATTACCCAGCGCCATGCACGCCGGCGTTCTGAAATGTGCACAAAATACAATGTAGGGAAATCGTTAGATATCATCAACCACAGTCCGACTTCGCCAACTGCTGAGCATATTCCTATGGCAGCCTCATCCAGGTTCTATCCGTGATGTTAGCAATATCTTCTGCCCATCTCACCGCCGCCGGCCAACCATCACCTTCTAGTTTTTGGACGCCACACGGTTTTCGCCTTACTCCTATCATCCAGCCCAACTCCATTTGAGTTTCGAATGGTTTCAAATAGTAAGAAGTTTAATGTAAAAGACCGGATCTTTGTCTCGTAGAGAAATAATTAGAGTTAATAACACAGTTTACCAAAGAACTTCCATGATTCATTTTAAGATCAAGCACAGACATACAAGTTGTATAATGGTGTAAGAAATTCAGTCTGTTCATAATTCATAGTTTACAGTCATACCATTTACACTTATGGAGCGCGATAAATCGTTCAAGTAAAAGCAATAAACAATAATAAAGATTAGTGTCTGCAACTAAATATCGATTTCAATAACGGAATGCAATTCCATTTTCAATAACGGAAGTAGTTTGGAGCAAAGTCTGAAATATTGCTGGACCTAGATATGAGAAGACATGATCGTGGCTCCAGTAAATTCAGGTTCGAGGCGGTAATCCTTAATCGTTTGAAATTGGTTTGCTTTAGAGTCTGGATTCTCCAAAACAGGTATCTACATAGTATAAAATTCTTATTCTTTTCCTCGTCAGTATGAATGTATTTCTAGCAAAATGTAAAAACCCAATTATCTGACAAGGCACCTGCGTTGCGTTTGGTATGTCATATAGTCGCATCAGGTGGGCCGCTTACTTTTTTGTCACACCACAAAAAGAGACCGCCATTAACATAGACTCACCGGAATTCTCTGGCATGTGTAACACCATTGAACGGCTGGTTGAATTGTATGTTGATCGCCATGACGCCAGTCTTGCATGTCGCCGTGACCACAGGCGAGAACTCTCCCGTGCTTTCTGCATTCTGTGTTCAAAGAAATACAAAAATGTTACTCGTGTAATTTAGAGTAAAACTAAAACATAAGAGGAAACCCGCGCAACAACTGTTAATAATGGGAATTAGAATGCCATTCAATTCACGCTCATTCCATCGTGAATTATGGAAACATGAATGAAAATGTTACACAACTTCTTATACGTGACTTAAACAACGATTAAGGCTTTGAGTGTATTTAATTTATCACTGATAACTTGTTCGGTTTACTCATAAGGAACGATATACAAGGACTTCCTGTAGTCATCGTTACCGTCAGAGTCTCCTTGTACGGCGCAACACGCGAGCGATCGGCATGTAGGTCTCGCATTGTTTCTCTGATTTATATGTTCACAAAGGCTACATGCTCCGTAGGATCGGTGGCATCATTAGTTTGACTTATTGCCAGAAAAAAAGGAAATATTAAGTCCTTTAACTGCACCGTTAAGCTTCATACATCTCAGTGAGTTGAAATTACTCCAGGAAACGATTCTCATGTAGCATAGACCCATTTGAAAACCTGATTTTCCTACACGTAATATCAAATATCAGTTATTTTAATGGGTAATACAAAGGTGCAGTATGAGTTGATGTTAGAGCAGAAGTTAATCTCGAATTGTGACCTCAAATATCGCTACGTGGGTACGTTATAGTCGACAAATAAACCAACAAACCGTTACGACACGGGCACCACAATGTAAAATCTCCGACAACAAATCACTGCTCTTTGTATCGCGGACGGTTCGGCTTTACCAGCTGTGGTAGGGCTGCCGAGCTGATGGAACGATACCAGAATGCCTTGCTGCTGGATAGTACTTTTGTCTTTTGTTTAATGAAGATAACCATTCTAAACGTCGCATAGCCTAGATTACATTTTTTTATCTGATTGTCTGTTCGGGAAATGAAATAAAATGAACGTAAAATATTGGAAATGAAAATAACAAATTGGGCCTATGGTAATATTACAAATGCCAATATAGAACTCATAAATAATGTAAACCCAGAGGAGCTTTTTGCTTCATATCGATTACGGCTCATCTGATTTAACCTCAATATGATAAAATAAAATATTGTCCATATTTCATGCGATAAAACTGACTTTTTATACTAGCAGACAAGAGTTTAAACATATATAGTGTATTTATATTATATTAACATTCCCACATTTCTGCACACGTATGGAGAGATATGAAAATAGCACGAGCGTGAAAAATATAAAGATGTTATCCTCTGACGTTCGGTCTTGTTTGAATACCTTATAAAACTTTATATAGCGATAACTCACATATTACTATAGGTCTTATGAAGGCAGTACCTATGTAAGTAAAACTCAGTAGATATATGGAAATATGTTCGTTTTGCAACATTAGCCCGCAAAGCGAGGCGTGTCTCGCATCTCCCTAAGGGAAGATTACAAAAGCATATTTGCATACGGGAGAAATTAAATGATCTTAGAGAATGAAGGAAGTCGCGAGCAAAGTCGCATGACGGCTCGGCCATATAAACCGACAGGCCATAAAGGGTCGCGCCCTCAGGGCGACGCGCGCGCACGATCGCATCCACACGACCCGGCTTGATAGCTTCCTAGAGTTATCTGTGCTAGTGTAGATTACTAGATTTAGAATCGAAGAAAAACATACATTATTTAACGAATGTCTGTTTTTGTGCAGACCTTGAGGACGGTCACAGTTTTTGCACTTGTCTTGTTATTAGATTATTGTGTCATATGTGGCATTCATTATTGCGTGTGTCGTAGCGTGACGAACAGTTTGATTTTCCTTGTGTACACTGTTTTCATCACACTACTACTCATTTTTCGTTTAGTCCACGAGTGCGATTTCTTAAATTGTTTTTAATGTCCTCAAGTTCTCCAACAGCTATTGTTCTGCTTGCAAATAATCATCTTTAAAATCACCACGAATACATGCTCATTTTGCTATGCAATTCGAGAGATGCTTAGCCATTTATCATTCGCAGGAAACACAAGGAACTCAGAGGACCCAAGGGCTTTCTTTTGAGATTTAAGACGATGATTGCATTGATTGCTGTTGTTTGCAGAGCTCACGATCCGCCTCAAGATCTCCCCAGTTATTTATAGGTTAAGATATGAATAGTTAGTAGATTAGCAAAAACAAACATGAAGTGTAGCAGTCATCGCGATCAAGGTCATAAACTGGTTGATATTGTTGCTTGACAAGTTTGACGTTCCAATACATTGGACGAAATAACGAATTGCCATGAAATTGCGTCGCTTGTTCGAGATTTTTTTGTTAGGTTTGTTTCCAGCTCCGCATAAAGACAAGAAGATAATTGAGACCCGAGGCAATACTTGGAAACAATAATCAATATAGGTACCTACCTAGGTAGTGACTTTGTAATGTTCTACAGTGTTTGAAGTAAAACATGGTAAAACAAGTTTTCCGTTTTTTAACTTCAAGAGGTTGATAGCTTTTATGTTTGTTATGCTATCTAGGTGCATCGTTTGATTTTATCACACACGGATAGCGTATGATTTGCCTTGTTTTCCTTAACTCCGGACTCAATTTTTGTTATATTCTGTAGGCTCGCACTTGACCACTATATCGCCCAATGGTAAGCGATGATGTGGTTGGTGGTGAAGCACGCTTGCCTAGAAATAACCTATTCACTCCTGACTTAAAGACCCCTAGGTTGTTGCTGTCGGTAAACGGACGCCGGCAGAGAATACCGCTTCTTAGCTGTACGCATAACAAAAGTGTTCCCAAAACGTTTTGTGCGTATGTGTGGGCTGTCCACCATGTACCGATGGCGCAACGCCGTACGTCTGATTTCTATATTTCTTGATAGATCGTTTTTAATATATTTTTTATCTTAATATTCTCAACCATCCTAGTAATTTGATCATCGCCGCGTCGGTTGTTTATCTTGAACCTCATAGCTGGGTTTTTTGTTTACTCAAAAAGGTTTACGCTTAGGCCAGAACTTAAGTATTCGAAGAAATCGTACTCAACGAAGGCTTAAAATATTAACAATCCGACTAAGAAACTTTAACCTTGATAATGTATACTGTGTACGATATGATCATAATTGGAGCAAACATTATACAATTATTAGATGTTCATTACATTAGTTGACTACATAACTGCAGCTACAACTCTTTAGATTTCCTGTTCTAGTCTCTAGAACGTGCCTATGTTTATTTACCATTTATATCTGCTATTATGTCTTCATGAAATTTAATAAATGTATGTAGATTTTATTGGAAACCAGCTTGAGCCAGTCTTTGCTTGCGTGATAGTCCATAATTATCCCACAAGAACGCGCTGCCTGGGCAAATGCCTAGTTCAGGCAATGGTCTAACTGTGTTCTAAACATCCAAATCCGTTGAGACTATGGCCGAGGCTTGATTGATTAATATATATACGTGGTGGTACATTCTGATTTTCAGATTTATACGTAATAATACAAGGATAGGATAAGAGAGGCGTTCCCACTTCAAGACTTCGATGGTACTCGTAAAATAACGTCGGCAATTGTCAAAGTGGATGTTGCCTGGCTGGCGAGGTCAACGGACGGGTGACCGCCGGGACTCGGGTCACTTCGCAACATCGGTTTCTTAAAAACGCCGTGGAACTATACGCACCGCCTAATATTACCTAGAAATTCTCCCTGATGCAATCTTTTGTGTTCGCATTATAAATTCCGTCAGCTTTCCTACATGGGAGCCGGTCAGACGGGTGTTCCATATGCGGAGTTTGCGACGAATAAGTTTACGTCATTTTCGCCTTTTCTTTTTTGAAATGGAGCATTCCGAGTACCTATAAAACATACCAATAAACCTATATATAGACATTTAAGATCGATGCCTCTCTGAGTGGTTTTGTAGAGTTTGTATCGATTATGATATAGTGAAACGAAAATACCATATTTTTTATTAGCTTATTGTTCAGAGGAAAATGTCATTCAAAGGGAATCAGACGGTAAAGTTGACCACAAATTACAGATAGCCAACGCATTTGAACTTGCATATGCTCTTATAACTATTTATTACACAGTCCTGGATTAACCCGTCTATGTTTCCTATGAGATAAATCAGCGTGCTACGCATAGTAATTAATATTTCGCATTTATTATGTAATTTGCTCGTAATAAATGAGTTAACCACAAGCAGATTTAGTTACCTTACGAGTGAAGCAGTAGGCAGACTCCGCATTCCTGCATCAGATCCTTTATAGTCGCATGAAGCTGTTCCGTTAGGAATTCAATATTTTAGATAGGGACGCATCGGCCATATGAGACAAACCTTTGTTATTGGTGGAATTTCATGTTATCTTGCACGGTGAATTGCCATATATGGATGCAGTATAGAGCTTATAGGATTTAAACTTTATCTTGGTGAGTATTTATTGGACAGGCTACTAGCTTATGGCTCTAATACCGAAGATGGTTTTGTTAAATAAGCAACCTGCTAGCGCAACGGGTTCTCTTCGTTTCGTATATGGGTAGGAGTTTTGAAATAAAACATAGACAAAGTTTTGAAATAATTACGTAATTATCTATAACAAAGCTATCTTTGTGTAGGACCCGTTACACTATACTATAGCCGAAAGCCCGAAGGCCACTATCTTACTCGTACAATCAACGTCTTATAATCGCCACCCGCATTACTCACTATGATTGTAAAGGCACTATCGTGTCTACTGGCAGTCATTCATCATCGGACTAATATAAGCCTTTCGTCATTCGGTCATCGGGTCAGTATTTTATGTTAGTACGTCAAGACATTCACATGCATATTTGGCCTCAGTCTCAGACTTGTGGATAGTATTAATCTGGGTTCTGGGATTAAGTTGAAGCTTATAAAATTTAATTACTCATCGTATCGTTAGCATTCATTTGTTATAATTAAAAGTTGAGCAACGAGTCTGAAGATTATCTTTTCAGTTCCATTCATATTTTGTTCTCAATAGGACATAGCAATTACTGTATGTATTTACATGAAATCATATAAATATTTATTCTATTTGTTTCTATGAAGCTTAGGTACTGTTCGCGTAATCGCATATGTTGTAGTTGTTAAAGTAAATGCATTAACAGCAGGCGACAGTCAAGAGCCAACCGATTGTAGTAACAAACATTTTGATGAACGTAGGCGGAGCGCATAGCGAGAATTAGATTGCAGGGGCTGCATGCCTCGCTGTTTCCAAATTGCGTTTTGATGAATTTTGGTAGACAGGGGTGGGTGGTCCCCAACAGAATCCCCTCAGGATTGGAGTGATGCCTCTCACACGCAGAGCAGCAAATAAAGCTCACCAAATATGCTGTCGCCAGTATATAATAGTAATCTTTGGCTGTCGCGCAACTGCAATTTGCATTGTTGCAATTTTTCAGCATAAAATATTTCAATTTAACTACATTTGTGATAAGTGAATTTCATTCTGTTTTCTAACCATGATTTAATAAAATAGCTCACCTTATTATAACTCATTGGCACATCGACCTGGAAGTAATTCGTTATACACAAATGAACGAGCTCAAATATATGGGCCGGAAATAATGTGAGGTAATTAGTGGCAATTGAGTATTGTATCTTGTATCTAATGATACAAGAATGGACGCTAATAATAATACTGTGTGCTGCAGAAGAAGCCGTTTATGGAGATTCACCGCTATTTGCTTAACGGTCACACTCGGTATTCAAAATTATAATTACAATAGCTTGAATTCGGTGTTACCTTCTATTTCTAATGGCATGGAAGTAAGTACAAAAAGTCACGCACATCCGGAGTACTTCACAGGTTAGTTGTAAATCTGTGATACAGAACCGTTTGTTACAAATTGATGGGTTTCGCTGATGAGTGTTATGTTATTGCATGACTGGACCATTTCTTCGTTAAGACCGTCGAAAGCACCTCTATATTTGCGTTTGCGACTTGTCGTATTATATCCACCGTTACGATAATTGAACATATCGATAATGGAAATAAAGTAGTAGAAGTGTTCTCTCTATTAAGGTAATATCATTATGGACTAAATTATATACATTTTCACAAGTATCGTTATTGGAACGCTAAAACTGTTCTTGGATCGTCGTTAGATACGCGTAGAGGCTGTACTTGGATTCGAGGAAACGCTTGCGCGCGAAATAAGGTAGTCTTACGTCTTAGTTTACGTCAACTATAACTTTATCATATCTCTATCCTGACTGTTTACTACGTTTCGTTTAGATTAGCATCAATATTTCGGCCATACATGTTTATGAGGCTTGAAGTAGGTCATGTAATTGTTTCTTTTATATTTTTTTTTTTTTTTTTATTAAACGAAATCTTCGATGTACGTGTTGGTATCCTTGAATGAAGAAAGCAATTAACGTTATTCATTTCCAGAAACCATTGACCTTTACAAAAAGCTCCTTCCCTAAAGGTCAATCTTTAAACTTTTAAGAAAAAAAGTAGCGCACATAATTGGCACGCAAAGTTATATAAGAGCGAAGTTCTCATTCCCATATGTATAGTATTTGATGCAACAGTGCGCAGTGGGCCGACCGGTTCCGACGGCCCCAATATATCTGCTGAGACTACGTCACCGCAGCCTCACTGCCCAGTGGGTGTGCTTTACTGCTTAGGTAATGCACACATTATTTTTACATATTGCGTTTGTGGTTTTTTTTCGAGTTCTGCCTAAGTAATGTTTGTTTAGAGTGCAATGCGAGTACGTTTCGAGCAATGTGCTAATGACTCATTTTGGTTTTGTATTTGCTTTTACATTAGTTCGAAGGTACTACTTAATTCGAATTATTTTTGTTCGACAAAAGTGTAAATACCAAATACTAATATTACTACTATTGTGTAATTGCTATTAATTGAATGTGTTTGTTAAAGTTTCAGGTTTTACACAGACGAGCAATCTTACTTAATCCAGATTGTATAAATTGAAAATGTAATCCTCTGTCCTAATTTACTTTCCCCTGAATGCCTTGCTCGGTTCCCAACCATAGACGGTACCCCATTACCCTTATATTTGTTCGAGTTTTAAATCTCTAAACCGGTCTCGCATTCCTCCATTTTCCAGAGAAAACGGAGAAAATAAGTAGGGAACAATGGAGGAAAAGACTCTCAACCATAAGTGGGGATGAAAACCAGTTCATTATCCCGGCTTATGCTTGAGTGTTTTATTTTTATATACCATTGCCGACGCCATATATTATATAAGGTCAGTCGTACGTGACATAGGTAAACTCTGACGGATTTAGGACGTCCTAAAGCCTGGCCAGGGACAAACAGCACAGACTGATCCTTTTAGTATCTATTTTCATCGAAGATTTAATTCGTCGGCTTAGTCACTGTTACAAAATTATTACTAAATGTGAATGTATAATTTATTTAGCAACGGTATTGGTCGGAATAAGTACCTCTACTTATTATGAAATCGCAAAGTTTTGAAAAATGAGAAATATAATGCATCTTTTCCAGTAACTTTTTGCTTTACGTAAGTACTAAAATATCGCATCGTACTCAGCTAAAAAACGACCCAAGATATAGAGAAAATGGTTAACGATGATGAGGTTTCTAAGAAAAGGTAAGATTACCAGTCATCCCATAAAATAAACATTAACAGAATGGGGTCTTAAAAATACTAAAAGTTGGTAGAACGACTCCACCAATTGGCGACTTCCCACGGAAAGGGTATTGTTTGTGTCTACAACACTTGGTAAGTAGGAAGTCGTCAATGATGATTGCTGGTGTGACAGGTAGCCACCGATCGGCGAAAATAATGACCAGTCATTTGACAAACGACGGTGTCGTCGGCATTCTTCGGCTTGCGTCGGCAACTCCCGCCCATATCAACGCAATTTAGTATGCGTCAAATTGCATATGTCAATATATCCCTGTATTGCCAAACTGTCGTGAGTGATTGTTTCAGGATCTTTCGCCACAACACACGGTATGATTGATGTTAACAACTTGTTACGATTAATGATGTTGTCATTTTATAGGTCAGCGTATAAAATATGTGCTTTGTGCCGAGTAATGAAGCTTTGGTTAGCAATATAATTCTATTGAACAGGTCTGAATATTAGCATTATTAATGACAGTATTATTTATGGGTACTGGAGTTCTACAGCAATACAAAGAGACCATAGAGTCAAAACAGAAAATACCTATTCATTCCAAGATCTTTTTACACAAACAGTCATGTACAAACGGAACGGAATTCCCGAAAAACAATATCATCTTTAAAAGACCTTCATTTGTTTTTTTGTTCCAACCTTCGTGCTAAAGACCGCTTCATGCAAATATTAAATTATCAAATAATACTTTCGTGTGTTTATCACAATACGCATGCCTACCTCAGAGCGTTGTCCCAAAATTAGACAGGGCTTTTGTAACATCTCGCTTTTCAAAGATTTCGGACGAAGACAATGTTTCACAGACACGCCTGCAAATCAGATATGTTCGCTTGTCCGACAAAACAAGTTGGACGAGCCGTGACGTAAGATACCAATCGTGACCAATCTTGTGGATATCTCATGTTATTTACACGTTAGTACAGTGTTGTCATGTTTCCTGACAAATATTGGTAACAATACATCTTTGAGCGACCAAGGTTTTGTTTAAAAATAAACTGCTCCATTGTAGAGTATATCCTCGTGGAGTGTTCAAGCAGAATGAATAATAAAATACTTGTAATGGCTTTCCTGGAAATTGCGAAACATTATGAATTTGATAGATAGAAAGGATGATGTTACGTTTTAGTATACGGAACGTGGAGCGGCTGGGGCAATGGATACTTCCGCGAGCGTCGTTATCGAACCTCGATCAGCCCACGGGGCAATCAGAGCGAGGCCTGCACCGCGCATGCGTGGCGAATGTCTTAGCACCCACTGTAGCATATTCACCGAAAATACTCTACGAGATCTATCTGATAATTGAGCGAGAATATTGTAAGCTCGTGGGAACCAGCCTTGTTATTATGTCAGCACTAAAATGATGGATATGATAATAAATATGTTTATGTAAGAGTTAAATGCTCTGATAATTTGGAACATTATATCATATCGTTTCATTATTTAGTTAAACTGAGCATTAATAATGAAGCCTAGCATAAATTAAACAAGGTAATGAATGAGCAGAGGAAGATGCGACCTCGGCTCACGTCGTGGAGGCCGCGAGCCGCTTGCTGCCACCACTTAGCTAAATCACGCAAAAGGCGCAGGTAGTTGATTTTAAAATGAGAATCACGTCTAGACGGCTTGTAATTAAAAAAAAAAAATTTTACATTAGAGTATTTTCTTGATAACTTGATCTAGGAAATTTTTGAATATTTTCGTATAACATAATGTGATTTATTTGTGAAGTTATGTCTGCCACGGACAAAAAAAAAACGACCAGGCGTATTTTAATGAAATTTTCACCATCTCAAAGACAATTTAACTATTTTCATTTTGATCTAAGGCTTTTTTTCAGTCATAGATTAATAAGGAAAGTACTAAAAATCTATTGAATTTTGGGCCGCGCGGGTGTGAAATGAGAGCGCGTTTTGTCCCCTCAAGGTCTTTGGCGACTGTTATGATTGGCCCCATATATATATATATTTTTGTGTTGTTTATCATCCAATAACTTCTCCCGCTCTGGGTGAAACGGAAGGGCGTGTCAGACTTTTACTGACATAACAAAACCCATCCGTGTTCCTTCAGTTGCTTGTGCCAGGGCCGCGGTAACTCTCTTTCAAATTTATCCGCAACCCAGACAGGGTTATGATTGGCCTAGTGGTCACAAAGTTTACTGCTGAGCATGAGGTCCTAGGTTAGGTGCCTGGGTCGGGAAAAATGTTATTAGGTTTTCTATCTTGAATTTCTCAGTAGCAACCCCGAGTCTGAATTTGTGACGGTTGATGGCAATAGGCTCACCCCCCTATAATATGGAACTAAAACATAACATGGGAAATGTGGGTGTACTATAAGGTGCAACACTGCCTAACTCTTCGGGAAATAAAGGCGTGATGTTATGTTAAAAGTTTTCCAGTCCAATGAATCATATATGATTCATTCTATAGTTTTAAACTATTGTTTTCTAAATGGACACTGAGCCTGTTAATAATGAACAACTCATTAGACGCTGTCCCTCACATGAATGGGAGCCACGTTTTCAGGACACCACATGCGACCACCACATCACATCACATCATCAGCCTATTAATGTTGCCACTGCTGGGACACAAGCCTCCTCTCTGTGAGAGGGAATGGGCCGTAATCCACCACGCGGGCCCAGTGCGGGTTGGTGGTTGTCACATGTCTTCGAATTTTTGGTTCTAGGACAAGCCGGTTTTTTCCTTAATGCGACTACTCGATGCATGCAGTCATGCAACGCGTTACAGTTGCAAAAAATAAGCAATGAATTGTGTAACATTTGTGATAGTATTCGTAATAGTGATCGTGTATGCTCTACTTACTCCTAGGTAGGATGTAATTCTAAATAGACGTCTCTGGTTTGATTTTGTCAACATGCTTCGCTATTTCCGTACAGGTTTATTGGAAACCTAATACAAATAGTAGCTAGTTGTTGAATTTTTCTGAAAGTTTGTGCCTGTTATTTGTGATAATAAGTTTAATTCTTAACTAAGATCGCAGTCTAAAAAAATATTTAGATGGCGGTTTTCTAAATTAAATATTTAATGTTAAATATTTCTAAAAACCCATCAAACTTTGGCATTAAATATGTTTTTATTTTATTTTAATTGCTTCTTGTCATTCAGCTACCATTCAAAATATCAATACAACAATGCTATATGCAACAATGATACATTTTGGTGTACAATAAAGCATCTACTTACATATATCTCTTAGTACAGATATAAAGACAGGTGATACAACAATACTAAAACAAAACACCATAAAACCTTACTACCTATAAAACCAGTAACGCATGTGTAAAAATGCGCGGTTAATTGTCAAATCGCCTTGAGTGCCACATAGATATGCGATGCGCGTTGCACTAGGTGCGCGCGCGCACTCATACTTCATTTGTTAACACTAACGTGATGTCATGACGTATTACTGAATACAGCCGATGTAAACATGCGCTTGTTCATTGCTTAAGAGTATACAATAATCAACATTAAGCATCGGTATTGGAACGCTTTGCAGCAATTACGCCAATGCAGTACTAACATTAAATACTAAGTCCAGGTTTCCTCACCGGATCTCAGCGGCTTCAACTGCGTAATCACCCCAAGGGAACATACTGCTCGATTGTCAAGTATCCTACGTCCTAATCCAGCATATGAGAAAGCTAACTTTCATATAAAGCCGTTCAAGCGTTAAAACAGTGAACAGACAGACATCAGACAGACATCAGACAGACATCATCTATAATATTATCCTGGTATGGTTATGTGATGAGGAGGGATGAAACGCGTGTTACTAAAAGAGTTATGAATATAAATGACGATGGATGGAGACGGAGAATAAGGCCAAAGAAAAGATGGATGGACTGTGTGAGGAACATGAAAGAAAAGGGAGTCATTGATGGCGTGACGGGGTACAGGACGGTATGGAAGAAGAAAACGTGTTGCGCCGACCCCAAGTAACATGGAGTAAGGGCAGGAAGAAGAATATTATTATTGATTTCGAAGGAGTTAGGGCAAACATCAGCACTCAGTGGATCGTTAACAGCAGGAATATAGATTTATTGAATCAGTTCTTACTAAGAGCATTATAAAACTATTAATTGGCGTAGCTGGATATTAGCATACAATTGAGACTGGATTGGATTTATATTTATAAACATACCTAATGACACACCGTAAACAAGTAAACATATAATTACACAAAACAAAAAAAACGAAAACAAAAATAGCATTTTCTTATATTGCAGATACTGCCTATATTTAAATTAAGAATTCGAGATAATTACCAAATGGAATTACAAAATCTATTTCACATAAGACTAACTTAAAATTCCATTGAAAATCCTACTTATTTTAGGGTATTTTTAATATATACAAATGGTCACTTAAAATCAACTAAAATTTACGACGCTAAAGTCGATACTTGAGATAGAGGCGATATATACTAATCAACTTCAAATTATAAATTTAGGTACAAAGCCTATACACTTCTTTAGTATCAAATTAACCCTCAGTTTTCAATTAACAACTCCGCGCTCATCATAACTGTTCAATACAAGAAGACACAGTTCTACCGCAAATCCTGAGGCTTTAGTGCGAGTTTTTACTCACGCTCAATCACGTTAACGTAAACGTCAATTTGTAGTTAAACTGGATACGCACCGTCTGGTGACGGTAAGGAGAAACCAGTTTTTTTTTGTAAAGATTTTGACATTATAGATAGTTTACTTTATCACGAGTGAGTGCGTTGAAAAACTCTAAATAAGCACCTAGCTGTAGTAGAAACCAATGATTGAACAGGGAAACAGACTTTGACGGGCTGAATCAGAAGAACTTACTTGCTGCATGAGATATATATTTAGTTGGGATTTGTGAGTGGAATAAAAACCTTGTTAATTAAAATATAAACTGTAATTGTGTATTATATTATTTATAAATACTGTGAATTTACTCTTTCAATTTGTCTAGATGACTTTGTAGATAAATCGTGAATGCAACAAATGTAGTAAAATAAAAACTAGGTACACAGACATTTTGCTAAGGACATACTTACATAATTTGTTTAAGCTGCTTTTGTGGTGAATATACAAAATTATACATTAGATATATATATACGCTATGTGTATTACAGCATCTACCAACTCGTAGGCTGTACTTAGTCTTAGCTATGAAAATATTATTACTGCAATGAAAATAAAGCGATTAACTGTTATTCATAGAGTACTTAAACAATGGTAATTAGTTATTATGATTCTTATGTTTTATTTTCTAACTTCAGACCTACTGGGGCTTTACTATGACGTCTTAAAATCATCATGGTTCCTATGAGAGACAGAGATGGAGCTATCCAGATATAATCACACTATACCATTTTCATATCGCATTGTTTCGTCTTAGTACGGCCCCAGAATATGAATTTATTAATGACTAGCGGACGCCTCGCGGTTTCACCCGCGTAGTTCCCGTGGGAATACAGGGATAAAAAGTAGCCTATGTCACCCGGGGATAGTGTAGCTTCCCAACGGTGAAATAATTTTTGAAATATGTCCAGTAGTTTTCAAGCTTATTCGTTACATGTAAAAAGCCAAAAATACAAATATTTCCTCTTTATAAGATTATCATATTATATGATAAATTATAGTATATAATATAATATTAGTATAGATATCGATGAAAAATACTGCTTATAAATATACACCTTTTGTCTGAAGTCTATATTTATTATAATTGCCATGAACTACATTTAGATTTTCAACTTTTGGTTATTTGAGAAAACCGCAAGTTCAAATGTAAGCTATTGTAGATAAAGTCATTAGTTTGATTTGACCCATTGTAGTAGTTTATAGTGGGTTATTGACATATAAACTTGAACAGAAGAAAGTCCATGTAACAAAATATATTGAAGAATTTTTAAATTAATGGTTCGTAGATGTCCGAGATTTACGATATGAATGGTGCAGCCGCCAGGGCTATTTCTTTTTCCTAAATTCACAAACTATAACGAGTCATTAGCAAAAACTTAATGAAAATTTTTAAAATAAAAATCCTTCTTATACCCAATATCGAGCCACCTCAGCTTCGCACGGCAAGTGCAATTTAATTGCCCGTGGTTTTTCCATTTCTTACATACAATTCTTGTCCTACCAATAACAAACACAACAAAAAAAAAACCGCCAAATCGGTCGAGCCTTTCACAAGTGATCTTTCATATATGCGGAAATTCATATTTATTTATAAAGATTGAGGTCTCTACTCTACCAACTACAAAATCTTTTTCGTCCAGCAATTTGTAGTAAACTCTGTTTACGAATGATTCAGTATTAAAATTAATTTATGTAAGTATGTGTTATGTACGCCGTATGAGTCAATATTGCGATTTGAGTCACCGTTGGTTTCCTTGAATGAATGAACAATCGTAGTATTGGTATGCAGCGCCTACGACAGGCTGTTTGCACCTTCAGGCTTTTAACTTAACTTTGTGGATCGAGGTATGGGATAATCCTGATGAATAATCTAAGATTCATGATGGAATAACCTCTACTAGGAGCTTCTAGTACAAATAAGGGCACAAGCAACAGTAATTGCAAAAAATATCGTCTCTATTAAATTATTTAGAACACTACTACTACCTATTTATAGCAAAGGTGCACTTTTTGCAAGGTCCAGTTAATTGCCACATAAAAGGGCAGTAATTCTTCGCATTTAAAAGTCAAAAGCCTTTAATCATTCTTAATTCGAATTTGAGCGCGAGTATTGATCGAGGCGTGGGATGCGTAGGCTGTGAGCTGTGACCTTGCGCCCGCGCCGATACAGACGCCTGGCATTGGTGTGCCAAGCAGAACCTAATATGGCCTAAATTGGAGGCAGGGTTCGTTTTATTTATGTATAGTTGTAGCTTATGTTTGCTTTATGCAATCATATGTGCCCAAAGACTTGGAGATTATTGAATTTTATTCAATCTGTATCATTGTATAGTATCTGGCTAGTGGCTTCAATAATGTAACATGAGAATTCTCGAGTCCTCTCTCTCTCTCTCTCTCTCTCTCATCGAGTCCTCGAAGTCTTTGAACTTGTCAACTTCTTTTTTCGTAACGCAGGTGAAGCAGCCTGTTGACTGCCTAGCCTTTGTGTGTTAAAGAGTAATCTGTCTTTGATACAAAATTATTAAAGTATTCCATACTATATTATAATCCATACTTAATATTGAAATGCGAAACAGCGAAAGTAAGCCTGTCAGCCGTCTGTCTGTCTTTTATCTTTTCACGCTTAAGCCTTGGCAATGAGATAGTTTGAGACCCTGGGAAGGACATAGAATAGTTTTTAATCCTGGAAATCATCCTTAAGGTGAAAGGAGGGTCGCAGTTTGTATGGTGAACTAATAATTTCTCAAGAAAGGCGGCACATACACCGACAATAATGTTGTGCGATATAAAAAATAGGCTTTCTTAGAAAACGTACTTCGGTACTACTGTTACTTAGTCGTAGTCCCGGGCAACATCTAGCAATTAATAAATGCGAAATAACACTGACCTACTGATTGTTCCTTTTTCACGTCTTAACGACTGAACCGATTTAGATGAAACTTGGTACACGGTTAGACCATGTCCTGGATTAGGAAATAGCATAGTTTTTATCCCGGGCGTATATTCCCTTGGGATAAGTAACGACTTGTGCGCGGGCCAAGCCGTTTACAGAAGCTAGTGAACTATAAAACTAGAGCAGGGTTGAGTTGTGTGAGTTTCCCATTATTAGCACTTTGTTCACGTTACTTATCATGCAACTGTGATGTCGTGAAAAATATTATGAAAATGTATAGACAAGGCAGTATTATGTTGTAGTAAGCAGTAACACTTGTTGTAATGTTGTATGTTACCATTAAGTTAAAGTTACCGAAGGTATTGTTCTCAGTTAACCATTAGTTTAACTGGGTTATGACCAGTTACCAATGCAAAACTAGTATACTTACTGTTGCGTAACTTGGTGTTCAGTTCACTACTTTGATCTATTATTAAGAAAACTGACTGTTTGAGGTTGAAAATTGAGTAGAGCTCTGTATTTAAGGACTTTGGAGAATGGGTAATTTGATACAGCAGTGAATGTTGCTAATATCGAATTATAATTGACGGGCGGTTATCCGCAGCTTGGTTGGCAAACATACTTCAACTCCTAGTTAGTTTTCTGGTGGTCGCCACTGTTGAATCTGGCTTTCTGAAGTTTCAGTGGTTTGGGAATAGTGCGGTGGGATTGTCCCAATTTAATCCCTAGTTAAAACCACTTAGGGTTTGAGTTTCTGAAAGCTTTTCTTAGTACATCTCTATCATCTAAGCCACATAAGTATTTGGCTTTAGTGGTTAAGCTTTCTTCTTTTCGGGTGAGGATGTGGTCACCTCTGTTGTCGGAGTGATTTTGCCGCCTCAGGGAACCCCACGGGCCTCTGATTTGGCTATTTCAGACTTAAATTAACTCTAAGAGTCCAGGTTTGGTTATGCTAAACAATAGTTTAAAATTTAGCTAGGTTGCGTTTTTTCATCAATTGTTAGCCTATAAAATGTTCAAATAACTTGGAGAGTTAATTATTTGACGATTTGTTAGACTAAAAATTGATGAATAAACGAGTTTTACCGAAATTTAAAACGATTGGTCAGTATATTTAACCATTGGTTGAATTTACTACTTACGGATCAAAAACGTGAGACTTAGTCATTGGATTAAGCTCTGCGGTTTTTATTTTTCTAGCTGATTCTCAGTAACCTAGCTTGTCAATCGATTATGGAACTACTTTGTGTGTGCTACATACGTGTTACATGTATTTAGTTACAGTTTACATACTTAGTACATCAATATTTTGCGAAAATATAGGACTTCATTTCCGCTATTTTCATTTACTGTTTGTCATTTTGGACACAGGATGCTAATTAACTATACATATGCAAAGAGTAGTATTATTCGCTGACCTATGAATTAAAATATCTAGTGTTAGGATTGGAGCCTAACATAGATGAATAAATTGGTAGGCAGGAGTGATCCATGGACTAATTAAATTACTTTCCATACTAACACCCGATTCCTGATTTAAGAATTTGAAGTTGAGTATTTGTCAAACTCTACTTTGTAATCTGATACCTGTCAAACTTGACACGCTTTAACCTCCAAATTCTCAGAAACCCGCCCTAACGCCCGATTCCTGAATTATGAATTTGAAGTTAAGTATTTGTCAAACTCTACTTTGTAGTCTGAAACCTGTCAAACTTGACAAGTTTTTATCTCCAAATTCTCAGAAACCCGCCCTAACACCCGATTCCTGAATTAAGAATTTGAAATTGATTATTTGTCAAACTCTACTTTGTAGTCTGAAACCTGTACAAATTTGCTAAAGTAGGATTTTAGACGTTCTCAACGCAAAATACTAATTTTAGAAATTGGCGGCAATGTTTAACTGCGTCCTACAGCTAACTACTCATCATCAGTTTAGGTTCACTAAAGCTATATCTACCTTATTGTTGGTGGATCAAAAGGGATGCTTCTTCGTTATAAGGGTAAATAGTAAAATAAGTTATGGTAAAAGATAGGATATAGACCCAGACTTTTTACATATTATCTATCTATAGGGCGAATAGATCGACCCAATTCTGAGTAAATAAATATTGTGCTCAATACAATATTTTTTTGTTAATGGCATTGCTTGAGGAACAACATTAACGGACAATAACATCAATTAATATCATCGCAAATAAATATAGCTCTATTCTAAGAAACGTATCGAAGGACAACATAAAGTAAATTACGACAATTTTAATACAAAAACAATGCCAAAGCAGAGGCGTATAAATTGAGCGCTGTTTACACAGCCGGCAGCTGATCAACCTTCCTCTAACTCATTTACATAGTACCTCATCACATACCTACATAACTAAACTTTACATACAATATGCCCCATATTTGCTTATGGCATTTGATTAAACACGTAGAGCTATGGTGCGAACTCTTTGATGTGAGATGTAGGGTACAATGAGTTACGTTCACGTACATAACATAGTATTACAACAGTTCAACGTAATGCAATAAGAACGAACTCATTTGTACCGTACAAATGAATCTCTTTGATTTCTATTTCTTTTTCAATGAAACATCTAATAACTAGTTCTTGGAATGGAGTTGCAGAAAACTAGGTAACTTGCAGTTCTTTTATGTGATCTTATTTACATTTTAAGAGGAGCTCGTGGCTAAATAATAACAGCCGCACGGGTCGATCTTCAAGGTTAAGCAACGCTTGACGAAGTCGTTCCGTGGATGGGTGACCATTTTAACATTCCGAGTTTCCTCCGTGCCACGGAAAGCACGTTAAGCCGTTGGTCCCGGCTGTCATTTGAAGATCTTTGACAGTCGTTACGGGCAGTCAGAAGCTTGAGATCTGACACCAGTCTTGCCAAGAGATATTGTGTTGCCCAGTTACTAGGTTGTGGAGGTCAGATAGGCAGTCGCTCCATGTAAAACACTGGTACTCAGCTGAATCCGGTAAGACTGGCAGCCGACCCCAACATAATTGGGAAAAAGGCTAGGCAGATGATGATTTACATTTTAAGTCTAATAGTAAAACAAGTTTAATGATGTTACAAACGAACATAAACAATACAGTTTATTATTAGTAAAACTCTGGCTATCAATTCTGTCAAGGCTATGCTAATGGTTCGGCATTTAAAGTACTTTCGTTAGTCGGTCAACACCAATGAGGTAACATTTATGTACAGTTCTAGTTCTAAGCCAATGATATAACTTGAGATAACACAAACTTTTGCAAGGACTGCGTCGGTAGGCGTAAAGGAAACTTTAATAGTTTAAACCTTCCAGCTGCAACAACTTTTAAGACTTAAATCCAAGTGACTTTGTGGCGGTCCCAAAGGTCCGTTAATCGTTTTTTTGCTTATTCTATTGTGTTGTGATGACGACATTAGATAATAACGCAACAAAAACCCGTAGAGTGTTATGTTAAGTATAGAGAATAGTTATAGGACAGAGGTGCAGACAGTGTTGATAATAATGTGCATGGCGCATGATAATGCGTTGTTATTATGCACTTTGTTACCTGTGCATGCGCGGCCGCCAGGAGGGCGCCGGTGAGGAGGCTGAGCACTGGCCACATTGTTCACTTGTCAGTCTCGGGTTGTCAGTGAGTAGTTGTCAGTTTGACAGGAGGTGCGCGGGCTGTCAGCGCGACATGGCGGACCGGTCTGTGCGCCGCTCGGAGCAACACTGCGCCGCCACTGCTCCACCAACTTTACTTTCCGTGAGGGGCCGCGTTCACACCGGGTGCCAATGCCGAGACCGTTGTGCCTTAATCATTTTGTAAATACATATCCCAAAAGATGTCAATTGGTGAGAGTATCGGAAATTAACAGGGAATTTGTTTTTGATTGCTTTTTTTGTTGACAGTACAACAAACTTGACCTGGATTCTGGACATTTCATATGAGGAACAACAAAGAATGACGGCAGCATATTGTACCGGTTGATAACTGTCCCATATATATATATATATATATATATATATATATATATATATATGTTGGCTTGTTATAACTCGCGTCGCAGCATCGATTAAGTTAATAGGTTTGTTTAGCAGTTGCAATAATAAAAATAAATGCCAACATAGAAAATACAGACATTACATCAAAACAAAAAAATATAAAAAAATCAACTAAAGTAAAGTAGCTCCAGTGTGAACGCATACAGCTGCTACGCAACGTTGCGTCGCGCGTCGGCGTCAGGCGTTACGACACACGCCCACACCTGCACCACACACACACACACAACACACACACACACAACACACAGGTATACCACACAGATCCCGCCGATACTATCCAGCCTACCTTTTTATTTGTCCTTTTCGCATACGAACTCGGGCCCAGCAGTAAAACCTTGGCTGAACTCGTAGGCTGAACCACGTTTTATGTATCTCGTAAAAACTTAAACTGGCACGTTTTTGAGCGTTAAAAGAAAGAAATGTAGCATTGTTTTTGAGAATTATTGTTATAGCGATAATATTGCTACGAACCTACGTAGCTAGACGGCCGCGTAGCACACATATTAGAATTCAACGCGCTCGCCGACACTTCGTATTTATTTATTTTTTCTGTTTATTTTTTATTAGTTTTTTTTTCGTAAGTGATCTATTTATAATTTCTGTCTGTTTCAGATATTTATGAGCGATATATGGCCTTATTTATAAAACATCTGTGCTGTTTAGCGACTGATTAGCAGATTCTTAATACAAATTGAAGATCCTGATTTTCGTTTTTTTATTCTAAACTAGCTTCTGCCCGCGGTAAAAAGTGTTTAATCATCCCAAGGGAATATAAAATGTCCTATGTACTTCCCAGGGTCTCAAACTATCTCCATGCCAAATTGCATCTAAATAGGTTCTGTAAACACAGAGATTACCACCTACAACCTCACAAACTTTACCTCTTTATAATATTATAGTATATATCCATATATATAGTACAGATTATTAGTATAGATAAGGGAAAATAGATCTAGTAATGTTTTATAGGGATTCCTCTAAGTTTTTATGGAATAATATAATTTGTGCATGTTCTGAAAGATACGCGTACAAAGTCTTACGATATTGCTACTGGTAATGTTCCCTTATGACCGTTAAGTAGGGTTTCTAAATCCTTTATTTATAAGTAAGCATTAAGGGCCGATTTGAAGGGGACGACGAGGGTAAGAAATCGCATTAAGATAAAACTATAATGTGAGTACTTAGTTTTTATAGCTATATTGGAAATAATTAGCAATCTGCCCGAAAGAGGAGGGCTGTGAAGGGTGTGCGACTTTTGCAATTTTGACCTCTGTGAAAAAAGTCGTTTTCTGTACAGACGGAGTTTTTATGAAGCCATCAAGTAAATAATATGTAATTTCGCATTCATAGAAACATACCTAGGTACTTATTAAAATGCAATGATGTTGAAATTATTACCTACGTTTGTCAGCAGACTTCCTAAGTTACCAACATTTACTTGGAGGCTCAAAGTATGTAATATAAAGTAATCTCTACAGTTTATCAGTGAAATGGCAAAACACTATTGTTATTGAAATTAAGCATAATAGCAGACAGGATATAAACAATAACAGAGGGTTACAGATTACGGTCAAGGCTGTCACGCCATCTATCGGCAAGTGAAGGTAGCTTTAGAAGGTTCGTGTCAATGTTTATGTCAGGTAAAGATGGCGCTAGTGTGGCGGGGGCACGTTGCCGCCCAAAATCAATACCTCGTGTGGCGTGCGCCGTCCCGCCGATTTTCATCAGTGTTTCAGGAGGCACCCCTACTGCCCACATTCTATACAGTTACACGCGCAACCAGTGCTCTATAAGCGGATTCCTCGCATCATCGGACTTATCCCTATAATCTGTAAGTAATCTACCTTAAACGTCTAAATATACTAAATTGTAAAATGAACTTAATTAAAAATGCATCCAGAAACATAAATTCATTCATTAATCCCCAGATATGTAGCGACTAGATTCAAAGTATTACGACACAGTCAACTTAGAGTCGGGTTGTGACCTCGAAGGGCGGAACTGTTGCCTAAACGAATTAAACTGTTATTAAAGATTATTTTATAATTGCCGAAAATGATTTATGCCTTTAGAATGAGGTTAACTGTGTCGGAAACATTGAACTACATGCAAAATGGAAAATTGCATGTAAAATTAATGGGTGTTTTATAATCATTAAATCTTATGTATTTTTAGTAGATACATATTTACCCATGTATAATCAAAATGTATTAATCATCAATCAATGTTCACCGATAATTATATATTTCGCACCTAATTGGAAAACCAATTTAACAAGGCAAATTATAGGTATTTATATACATACAAGCATTATGTATAATACAATTAGGCTTATTGTCCGATAGCAAAAGATACGTATAATTGAGGAAGAAAATTCAAACTCGAGAAGATACTTTTCATAGAGAATATTTATTTCAAACGAAAATCGTTATATGAACGCCTTTAGAGAAATACTCCTCAGAGACGAAAAATTTTGAATGAGCATTTCAATTTCCGATAAGCTTCAAAAGGAGGTAGGATATTATGTTTTTTTTAAGCTTTTCTATCAGTCTATGTTTTAACAAAACAATGAAGCTGTATCACGGCGTCGACTTTTATTTATAAAATAAAATAAAATGGGGACGTTAAAAACAGTAGCGAGCAAAAATTTTTTTAGGTGTAGATAACAGTGTTATTTGCTCTACCTAATGTACAAAATGGGATTCAGCTACATATATTTATTTGTATGCATGTTATATAGTTATAACCGATGGACTGGCGAATACCATTGAGGATTGGCGATAGAGTGAGGGAAAGTTATTTTACGAAACCTCCAGGGAGGAAAGAAAAAGTTATTTTGTGAATAATT
The DNA here is from genome assembly GCA_949775005.1 of Orthosia gothica. NCBI lineage: Eukaryota > Metazoa > Arthropoda > Insecta > Lepidoptera > Noctuidae > Orthosia > Orthosia gothica. The sequence continues at coordinate 15,805,708 of OX459042.1, forward strand.
TTATTTATTTATTAAAACTTCATTCAACATATAGGTAGGTGGCCTTAATGTCTGAGGCATTCTCTGCCAGTCAACCAAGGGTGGTGGAGAGATAACATAGCAGGTGCATTAAAAAGTAATTAATGTTTATTCTGTTGGAAGAGAATTCGTTCATGATATTTTTATTCCAAGCCACGAACTTTTTGAAGAAAGTAAAACACGATAGGTATCTTCATCTGCAGAAAAGTCGTCTAACGAAGAAGATCTTCCATTTAGTTTAGAAAGATATCGTCGTCGATCGACAGCGTTTAGTGGGCAATTACCCAGTGTTCAGAACTAGCTGTTTCGTTTTATTAGTTTGAGCACATCCCACAATGGCTACAGGAGACGTCGCTTTATACATTGTTAATGACGGCATTACGGGCACTTTATTACCTTATAATAAAATGCTTTCAATTATTTCCTATTATGTTCAGATTTGTACGAACACAGATTCTCGCAACTCCTGCTACATAATGAATAGCAAAGAGTGGTGCACGCGAACGTAACATTACTTCCACAGCTTTTACGCCGATGTCAGCTTGAAATATCGCTACTGAATAGAGTAACTTCATGTTTTCACGAAACGCTCGTGTTTTTTAGGACTAGAATAGAGGTACGTATTGCTGTAGTAGCTATTGTTTGCGTGCTAACTTTATGCTGAATCACGTACTGGTTGTTTGTGAATGTGCCAGTATTAGCACTGGTCCTAGAATCGATCCTTGCGTAACGCCGGAGCGTCATGGGTTGGCTGCCCGCCAGCCCCTACCTAGCAGCCTTTGTTTATACACGCGATTATTTGATAGTGGGTGGACACATTTATTTCTCACGTTTTTATTTATGAGTGGCACTTATTAAAGTGCCTATTTTTTTAAATAGCAAGTTAGTCATACGTACTTTCGAGATTATGCAAATGAGCCTAATAATCATAATAAATGAGAGTGTGATTTAGCAAGCTTAGGTCTGCACGTATTTTTAGATACCTTTTTCAGGTCAACCTTTTTAACATTTCTGACCCTTTCAGCCTTAATATAAAAATCATTATCAACGGTCGCGTGAACTTTGTGAATGCTAAAAAAGCTGACAGATTTTTGTTTTATTTTTCCTCATAAAAATGTTTTTATTGTTTGTTTTGTTTATTTCTTGTTCTCCTGTGGCCGTCAACTGTCGTTTAACGAGAAAAATTCGGTTTAATTTCTCCAAATAAAAGTTTTGTTCCCGGGAGCGTTTTCCAAGTTTTATTTTATTCGGTATCAAGTTTATTACGCATTGCAGATGTTAGGAATAGTTTGTAGTTAAATATTTCTCAATTTCATGAATTCGCTGCATAACTGCGAAGTTCCAGCGAGTTCTGAATACGTTGAATATCTAGTCGAGACACAGATATCTAGACTATGCTCGCATTTACCTCTTGTTAATAATTTCAGAAACAGCATAGATAATAATGTCAATTTCCAAATATCTAGTATTTTTTGTAGTCTGCTGAATACTAATATTCCAATAACTAAGTACCTAGTGAATGAAATGACAAACAGATGTAGGTATGTGGTATGACAGATTATTATACATGTAGTATAAAACTGTAATAGCTTACCAATTATTTTAAATCCAATCAGCGGACGCCACGCGGTTTCACCTGCGTATTTCCCGTTCCCGTGGGAATACAGGAATAAAAAAGTAGCCTATCTCTCACCCGAGGATAGTGTAGCTTTCCAACGGTGAAAGAATTTTCAAAATCGGTCCAGTAGTTTCGGAGCCTATTCGGTACAAACAAACACACAAACAAAAAACAAAAAAATCTTTCCTCTTTATAATATTGGTATTAGTATAGATAATGGTAACTGTAACAAAATTTGCACTAGCAACACCAATAAATGATTTAACCATTTATTTCAAACAGATATAAAAAGTCCTTCTATTTTATTTATAAAAACCTGGGTTGAACTTATCACTCGCGCTATTTAACACGATTCCTAGAGCAACGGAGCTGGGTAGGGCAATAACGCGCCCCCTGAGGTCACGGTTGATGTAGCGCCTCTAAAACATCGCCCTGGCATTAGCTGGTGCTAACCCCTCGCTTTTTACCCCTTAGAGACATCCTTCCTTGAAATTTACCGGTCTAATGTGAGAAAACACTGTGTTTCTTACAAATGTAGAACCTTTTGGGGTTAAAATTTTGGGTTTACGCGGCTACGCCGTAGCAAAATGCCGAGAACTGAACCCTTATCGTAAGTAGTTGGTAACCTTCGCGTTGTCCTTCTAAGAAACGTTCTTTCATTACCGTTTATAAGCGAAAAAACTGTTCTATAAAAACATAGAGCATTTCGAGACTAAAATTTAAGGCCTACGCTGCTACGCCGTAGCAAACGGTGAGAGCAATACCTAGAACTGTAAATTCCCAAATTCAATGTAGGGGAAAGTAGAAACGTCCGAATATAGGTAAGTGAATGGCCCAATAATAGGTTACGGGGTGGGTTGGTTGCGTAACGGGCGACGCGATGGTTGCCGGAGGGACGAACGATGGGAACATTGGCCGGCCGCCAGAGCGCGCAACGTGACTGCGCTAGCACGGAACTGTCAAGTGAGAGTAACGTTTTGCCAAAAACTTGTGAACATTTGTGAACTTGTGAACATTTACCCCAACCACCCAATTAGTAGTTTCAGCGCATTGAAAACATTTAAATAGAAAAACGAAAAAATAAATAAAGTTATATAATTCGATACCAATCAGCATCTATTTTGCGTTTCAAATAAACCATTTATAAAACTAGAAAGTGAAACCTCTTTTTTAGGGTTCCGTACCCAAAGGGTAAAAACGGAACCCTATTACTGAGACTCCGCGGTCCGTCTGTCTGTCTGTCTGTCTGTCTGTCTGTCTGTCTGTCTGTCTGTCTGTCACCAGGCTGTATCTCATGAACCGTGATAGCTAGACAGTTGAAATTTTCACAGGTGATGTATATCTGTTGCCGCTACAACAACAAATACTAAAAACAAAATAAAATTAATATTTAAGGGGGGCTTCAATACAACAAACGTCATTTTTTGCCGTTTTTAACGAAAATGGTACGGAACCCTTCGTGCGCGAGTCCGACTCGCACTTGGCCGGTTTTTTTTTACTATCCATTAAAAAAACAATGTCAGTTACTACATTATTGTCTATGATACCATCATGCTGCCACCCTATTTGAGCCATGGCTATTGTCCGTGTTATGGATTGTATATCGTGTCAAATGCGAGCGTACGTGTAATAAACATAGAAAACTAGCGATTTGTATTCCCCATGTAGGGTGACATTAAGCTCTAGTAAAAAATGTTATTGCTGTTAGGAAACTTCAGACCCGCAATGCCGTCTATTTTTCTTCTAGCTACGTGTTCTAAATCTTGTACTTATGAACTAAAATTGTTATTTGTACGATTTTATACAGAAATAATATCAAAACAACGCTTGTTTTAATCGAGTCATGGTTATTCGATAAAGTTCTCCGAAGACGTGATTCAGCATAATTCGCGTCCCAAAATACTTTTATACGCACATCCTAAACTTTTTCAATTAAATCCGGAACGCACTCATGGATTTTCACAGAGCCTATAGGATCAGTTCGCCCATAACCGTTACTATCAAATCTGAAAATGTTAGCAGACTGGAGTGTTGATAACAACATAAACTTTAATAACCTTTTTCGTGTAACTAACACGCACGCCGCAAAGGGATGGTTTAATCCGCCGCAGAATACGCAAAACATTGGACACGTTAACTTTGAGATAACGGTTGACATTTTGGCCCTCAGCGGGACCCAACGGATAAATTATTCCTCGAGTAACATTACCCAAGTACATGAGAGAAATACAAATTGGGGGACATGCTAATATCTTGTATAATAATGATAGGACATTTTTGTACAACTTTTTGTTAATTCTTACGTTCTATCTTTAGGCTGTGAATGTTTAAGTAATCATTAGAATTAATATTTGTTTCGGGATATTTACCATGCATATAAATAAAAAAATAAAAAAACCCCCAAAAAAAATATACAAAAACGAAACATATAAAACCGAAACAAATACAAACAACAAACAAATAACAACAACAACAAATATTAATTCTAATGATTGTGACCATGTCAGCTTAAAATAGTACATTACAGCAGAATCCAGTAAGTAAGCCTTCCTGGCCGAGTATGAGTTAACCGGACCGAACCGCAGGTGAGGTCCGGTTATATACGAGGCCAGGATGGCTTTCTTACTGGTTGAGGTTTGTATAATGCTTTTCTCAAAAATGAAAGAAAGTTTAACAACAAATTCGTTTAATTAATATTGAAGGTTACATTCATATTAGGGCAATTACTGATAGATATTGTGATCGATTTACCGGGGGCATTTATATTTGTTTGTTGTACATCTTGATTAACGGACTCTTTAATCCAACATGATTTATAAACTGAAATGACTAAATACAAACATAAAATCCCACACTATACTTCTACAACATTACTAAGTACAAAACGCAACGTGCATACTTTTTCTGCGTCGCGTTATGTGTCACAGACCCATAAAAAAAAAAAAAAAAAAAAGTGTCACAGACAATAAAATGGATGTTTAAGGCTCCAAAATATATTATGTATCTCATAAAATGTCATACCAAAAAGAGATAGATATATATTTGGAGCCTCCCTCTAACCATGTTATAATGGCTAAACTCTAATCTGTGTCTGGTACTATGTTTTTTTTTTCTAAGCAGATCTAAAGAGGATGACCTAAACCGTGCGAAGCCATAAAAAAAAAAAGGGATGAAGGATGACCAAGTGTCCAGTAAGTAAATTACATACTTACTTACTGGACAGTAGGAGATTCCAAATTTAAAATCTCGCTTCTTACCGGACAGTTGTGAATAGTCTCCGGTAGAGTTCACTTTCTGGATACTTTTTAGAGATGTTATGTCAACATTACATACCATTTTTGAGAAAACTTATATTGTTTAACTAATCACTTACGAGAGGTTAGTAATTACACTTACTTATTCTGTAGTACATGTTTTCGGAATGTAGGTTACGGAGAATATCACGTAAGATTGTTAGAATGTTTTTCTCTCGAGTTTCGGTAATTCAGGACCGATAGAGATAGAGATAGGAATGTGAAATGTGGAATATAATTCAGAGCTAGACTTTTGTACTTTATCTGTATTAACGAGACTTTTTTAACCGACTTACCAAAAAGGAGGAGGTTCTATGTTCTACTGTATGTATGTTTTTTAATTTATGTATTTTCACAGATATCTCCGTCAATTGTGGACCGATTTTGAAAATTCTTTTTTTTTTGTTTGATGGAGTATGTACCGAAATTGGTCTCATTTTAATTTGGTGAAAATCTGATGAAGAACTCTTCCATAAATAATGGCAAATCTCTCGGGATTGCTGCAATCGCATGTCTGTTTATTGATTATGCCATTTCATAACATAACATCACGCCAGTATGCTCTTAAGGAGTACGCAGATGTGTAAAGTTCACCTTGGTACACTCTCATTTCACCGGTTATGTTCAAGATTCATGGTATTCGAGTTATCTATTCTGGCATTATAAGTACCTTACTAAAGGCAAGTTGCTTAATAGGTACAATTAAAAAGTGAAATATAAAAAAAAACTTCTTTACAAAAAAATACTACCGACATCCAACAAAAAACACTTGAAAGTGAAAAACTACTTTCTTTTTCGAAGTCGGTGTCCATAAGGAAAAAATTTGGTACCTACCAAAGACACCGAATTGGAAAAAGAAAATTATTTTTCACTTTCTAGTGTGTTAAGTTGCCAGTCGGTACTAAATTTTTGTAAATATTTTTTTTTATGTAAGAATAAAATCCGTAGAGTATTTTCCGAATGTCGTTTCTTAACATTTTTATTTTTCCTATCACGATATTCCTATCAATGTTATTCTTACATTTTCTCAAAGTAAAAATAACAATGATAGGAAAATAAAATAGACTTTCTTTGTACATAAAGTAAAAAGGCAAAATGTTTTACTTACGCTACGTAATGTTAAGGGTTTTCCTGTGTACCTACGTCTTTATTTGAGATAATATGAGGAAATATAATAAGATATTTGCGTTTATTAATAACTCGCTATTGAAAACTAGTGACGGTAAATAGCCATGATCCCTTCTGTTATGTTAATTATGTTTTAGAATCCTTGTTGCTAATTTCATCGCCTTTTAGGAAATTTTTACCTAGAAAGAGAATTTTAGCCATTTGATAGAAGATCACGGGGATGAGTCGGTCTATTTTTTAAGACGGCGACAGTCGCTAACGACATTAAGGGACCAAAAGCCGCACGTGTTTCAAACCCACGCGACCCAAAATTCTGTAGTTTTCTTTAACTTTCCTAAGACTTTAAAAGAAAGCTTTAGATCAAAATGTATATGTGCAAGTCCAATCCTTCATGGAGTATTGCAGCCACCTATGGGATGGCTCAGCTAAGTATCATCTTGCCGCGCTTGACTCGGAGGAACGCAGAGCAAAGAGGCTCATCGGTGACGTTTAACTGGTGGATGCCAAGCTTCACAGCTTGGCTCATCGTCGCAAGGTTGCCTGCTTGTCGGTCTTCTACAGACTGTACTTCGGTGAGTGTGCTCAAGAACTCCACGACCTCATCCCACCAGCCCCCTTCTACCATAGGACATCTAGACGCACTGCAAGTTATCCTTACCTTGTTGCCATACCACCTATTCGCACCAAGCGCTTCCAAATATCCTTTATAATGCGCACAGCGAATGAATGGAACTCACTACCTGCGTCTGTGTTTCCGAACGCATTCAACCCGAATCTCTTCAAAGTTAGAGTGAACAGGCTTCTTCTGGGTAAGCTCACTCCATCGTTGACTCTGTCTCTGTCACTTCTGATCTAGACTAGAGTCAAGAGCAAACCAATCACAAAAAAAAAAAAAAAAAACTAAATTGTCTTTGAGATGGTCAAAATTTCATTAAAATACGCCCGGCGGTTTTGGTGCGATTGTCGATTATTTGTCCGTGTTAGACATAACTTTACACTATGTTAAACAAATAAAATTCAAAATTTTCATAGATCAAATTTTTTAAAATGGTCTAATATAACATATATTTTTATCAAAAAATGACGACTGGCCGTTTAAACGTGATTCTTATTTTAAATTCAGCTACTGAGGGGTACCTGCGCCTGCGCCTAAATCTCACTGTGAAAAGTAAGGTAAACTCACTTTACCTATGTCTTCACGGTGATATAATATATATAATAACACTACAGGATAAGTAATTCCTGGCACAGTTTAGTAATTTGATTATCAATGTTGTCAGGGACAAATTAATCGAATTAAAGAAATGTTACCCTAATTCTACACAAAATTCAACTCAACTCAATTCAACTCTCCTCTCGCAGGTATGCTGGAAGAGATTTCATTAGAAATAAGCATAGCTTTGTACCTATTTTCTGTTCCTTCTTCTTGTCTATTTATTATGTGTGTTTAATTTAATGGTTAAATAAAATAAATAAAAATAGGTATTTGAAATGATTCCCAATATTTTGTCTGCAGGTAGTGTTCCTTCTTCTTGTCTATTTATTATGTGTGTGTACATTAATGGTTAAATAAAAAATAAAATAAAAATGTATTATAAATGATTCCAAATATTTTGTCTGCAGGTAGATACTCCCTCACCTCTGAAGCTGTTCACCTAGCCGCGTTTATTCCATTAACACTGTTGACATCTACGACACTTGCTTGTAGATATCTTGAGGTAAGTTTATGTACATATTTACCTTGTATCGTACCTACGCAGAACGAAATCTTTGTTGTATAAAAGAATACGTCGCGTAAACATCTGACATAGGTACGAACTAAAGTAATCTTTTTGTACAGGATGGTACGGTCGTATTTGCTGTTCCACAGGTAAAGGAAATCGGCATTACGCTTTGGTTTACATTTACCCAAAGCTTGTTCCTACCGCTATTCCGGATCCATGAAAATCGTGTTTTCGTAGATCAAGTATTCTGGGATTATTGTAAATCTGGTTACGGTGTTTACTTAGAAGCTTGATCTTTTAGGCTCTTTACAATGTGTTTGTTATGAATTATTAAACCGTGAGACAGATATTCTTGTTCTGAAGTCGGAACTAACAACGAAGAGTTTTAATGGACAACAATCTTGTTACAAAATGTAATGAAAGCCAGGAATTTGTAATCAAAACTTTATCACTTTCACGAACATTCCCTTAATTCAATCTGAGCTCATATATAATAAGCATAAAAATGAAACGAGTGGTCATTTCATTGAGCATAACAGCCTGCAAATTCCACGTCGCCTGCATGCAAGGGGTATGTGAACAAAAAGGGGTAGAGTAGCACCTACTTAAGTCCCACTCGCCTCCTTTGTACCCTTTGTGTGTTTTTGTCATGCTAAAGAGTAAAGACTCTTAGAGCATTTACATGATACTTAGCTTCTTTTGAAACAAACAGACTTGACGCTTGGAACGAGTAGAGTTGAGGAACGTTTGAAGGAGGCATGAGATTTTTTTTTTTAGAATTTGTAACAGACGCAGTTAAAATCTGCGATGTGTCCTTTATTTTGTTATAATAAATAATATAATCTGCTACTATTTTTCTCAGTTAAGCTACACAAAACAATCAAGTAGAAATCGCATATTCTAGCGCTTAGCAGTAGGATGTTGATAGTGTCAAAGTCGTGTTTACGTTTTCTATTTCACGCGTCTACACTTCAGCTAATTGTAGCTATTATGTATAACGCGAAACATTCGCAATCTATGCAGTAATAGACGCCGTATATTATGTGTTTTATTACATTGACAAATGCCCTCCCCTGCCTAGGTATGCAAGGATATTAGAACTCCTTTGCTGAAACCAGCGGAGCAGTGGTGGCCCAGTGGTATCGGTCGTGGGTTCGAGCCCAGGCAGGCTCTTTACTTTGTGTAAATTATTTCTTCACCACTGCTCTCAAAACGGTGAAGGAAAACATCGTGAGGAAACCGGCATGTCCTAGAATCAAAAATTCGAAGACATGTGACATCCACCAACCCGCACTGGGCCCGCGTAGTGGATTACGGCCCATTCCCTCTCACAAAGAGGAGGCCTGTGTCCCAGCAGTGGGAACATTAATAGGCTGATGATGTGATGTGATGTGTGCTGAAACCAACAGGAATATTCAGTGTAACTAGTAGTTCGCAGAAACCTCCTAATTTTTTTTCGTTCGTTGTCACTAGTACCATTAACAGTTCCATGATGGAACTACTGACTGTTTTTTTTATCACTAGTTCCATTTTTAAAGAATCTGAAAATAATGGAACTAATGTTGAATTTGCAGATATCACTAGTTCCACATTATTACTTTAGGCACTTGTGAAATTTTTAAGGGTGGTAAAAACACTGGAGTTAAAAACACTTAGTTTTTATAGTAATTATATTCAATAAAAACAACAAATATTTTTTTGTCTACCTTTACTTTTTTTTAATAGGTATGCAGTGATCGAATAGAATCAGTAAACATTTATTTTTTGCGAATGAATTAGTTTACATGTTTACATGGCGATACTTGATGAGACAGCCAGTGACATCTACCTGTCGTTTATTGTAATATCAATTATTTTTTTCCATATCGGGAGGTAGTTAGAAAAACGTAAGTATAAGTCGTCGCTGTAGTGCGAGAAATCAATGCAATGTGTTCGCAAGCAAATTTATTCGGCTCCTCTGTTAGAGGTTGATTATCTCTATGGTTTTTGTATTGTCAAAATAATAAAAAGAAAACTATCATGTCAATATATATTAGCTGTCTAAAGGAAAATATATGCTTTTAATTTCACGGATAAAATTCCTCACATTAAGAATACAAAAAATGAGTGCAATTCAAATTATTAAAAGGGGAAGGGGAAAAGTATTGTTATCATCAGGATGGCAGTATTACAAACATGTGATGTATAAAAATGGAACCAGCTTGTGGCGTTGCAAGCAATTTAAAAAACAAATTAAATGTGCAGGATCCGTAAATATAGACAAGGTAAGCTAAAATTAACATACGTACATCATACAATCGAAATATTTAAGTCGAGTGACTATTCCATAGAACAATTATTTAATGTTATGCTCGGATTTGCATAGTTACATTATTAAGAAATATATAATCAAATCGGCATAATGTCTTATCGGCCTAGGGCCGCTACTAGATAAAGCGGTGTACCTACATAGTATATTATTGAGTAATGGTATAAGCTGGGTGTTGATGAATCAGACATGTATATTTGCATAAATGACATTACTCTTAGCTTTATGTTTAAGTCGTATTGTGTATAATTTCATGTTCTTTGCTCTTGTAAATGTTTATCTGTAAATGCCCGTTAAGTCCAATAAACATATCATTTATTTATTTATTTTTTATGTATTATTTTTGCTCCCCCCCTCCTTTTTTAATGTATGTGCCTTTTATTGTACCTATTTGTTTTTTTGCAATGTTTCATTTTATGTTATTTTTTTAGGACCAAACAAGCATTATTAAACAAAAACCTCACGACAATAATTGTGAGCCTGATGAAACGCAAAATTTGGTTGATTTTCAAATTGAGGAAGCTTGCCTTGAAGCGGCTCAAGGCAGAGAACCGGCTCCTAGGGTGTACAAACGGGCCTTGGTTCGTATAGCAAATCAAGGATTTGATTTAGCTACAAAAAATGCTGTTCCACCATTCAAAAGTAAACAGAGTCGCATTTACCGCCTAAAAAAGAAAAATGCAAGCGTTAAAAAAATTAATACAAATGATCCAAATGAAGTTGAGGTGCCAAAACAATTTGAAAAATTTTTACTAGCTGATTTCAATCAAGATAATAATAGAATTCTGGTCTTTTCTACTCCCGAGGGAAAAACGCACATGGGAAATGTTACGAATTTTTTTATGGACGGCACATTTAAATTTTGCCCGAAACCTTTCTCACAAATGTATACTATTCATGCTGACATTGGCAGCAATAGTAATTTCACTAATGTCGTGCCCGTTCTATATGCGTTTATGACAAATAGAAATAAATATTCTTATAAAATTTTATTTTCTCTCATAAAATCGCAGATACCCCAGTGGAACCCAAATAAAGTAATGTGCGATTTTGAGGAAGCCACAATAAAGGCTCTTTTATCATTCAATGTTGGCATAGATGTTAAATGTTGTCATTATCATTATACTAACAGCCTTTTTCGAAAAGCAACCAAACTGGGCATTATATCGAAAAAGGGGTATAACAGTAGCAGAAAAAACAAAAGGATAATTTCTCTTTGTGGCAATTTAGCGTTTCTACCGCCAAGTAAAATCGAAGAAGGTTGGAAATATATACAACAGGAAATGCCCGAAAACGATGCTTTTAATAAATTTAAAAAATATTTCGATACGTTTTGGATGAAACCAGACGTACAAAAATTATGGTGTGTTTATGGTGAGATCCATAGGACAAATAATGTCCTTGAAGGCTGGCATCATAATTTGAATACAAACGTCAATAAAAACGAGTCAAATTTATTGCAGCTCTTACATATTCTATATGATGATGCAATGTTAATGAAGTATAGAACTAATCTTCTACAAAGTTATGGGCAGAGCTCCCAACCTAAACGACGAAGAATTTACAGAGACAGAAATGACTTAGTCATTGAAGCCCAAATGCAGTTATTAACAGGCGAAATATCTGTGGGTCATTTTTTAGATAAACTTCGTTGAGCGCGTACTGTAGTAAATGTAATGAATCCGAATGATACATGAAAAAAAAATTGTTGATTTTATTGAATATAATTACTATAAAAACTAAGTGTTTTTAACTCCAGTGTTTTTACCACCCTTAAAAATTTCACAAGTGCCTAAAGTAATAATGTGGAACTAGTGATATCTGCAAATTCAACATTAGTTCCATTATTTTCATATTTTTTTAAAAATGGAACTGGTGATAACAAATTCAACATTAGTTCCATTATTTTCAGATTCTTTAAAAATGGAACTAGTGATAAAAAAAAACAGTCAGTAGTTCCATCATGGAACTGTTAATGGTACTAGTGACAACGAACGATTTTTTTGCAGGATTTTTCAAGCAAAATGTGTCCTTTTAAAAAAATTAAAATAATTTTCACTTTTCCTACTTTTACACTTTACCGCACTAGCTCGGGTAAAAAGGTGATTGGTTTACGACTATACTTTGAATAGTTCTTGTCTCGGACCGGAATAGCGGGATGTACTTTGTGTGATAAAATTACAGTAGCTTGAGACACATTGTGACTGAACTAATATTTAGGTCTGAATAAGAAAGCAAAATGAGAAAACATCTCTGCATTCTCTTTTCAAAATTGCGTTCTTGAATTTTTTTTGCCTTCTATGTAAATAAGTTTTTTTTTTCTTAACTATATACAATTCTGTTGGATATAAGACAGTAGAATTGATTCTTCAGATTATTATATATTTATTACTTCGGCACTTTTCTGGTGGTCGCCACCGTTGATACAGTTGCAGTGGTTGAAAATAGTGAGACACTAATGACAGTCTTTACACTATTTTCAACCACGGCTATGGGGTTACCTAAAATGCTTTTTAATTTATACAATGTGTCCGGTACTTGTAGTAATAAAATTTGAAGGCCGTGCAATACAGTTTATTTTATCGATCGAAAAAGATCCCACAAAGGAGGTGAAATCACCACACCCTCAAAGATAGAGCAATTTTAGTACCTGACTTACTTATTACGATATCATATATAAGTCTCAGAGAGGCGTATATTTTATGTTATTTTTACGGCCATAGCGTAGAAAATCTAAAAAAAATATTCATCTAATACTCAAAAGATCCATAAAAGATAAATTCTAAACGTAATTTCACGTTTTTATGGCATTTCCTAAAATCCTGCATTTTTTTTAGGGCTTAACACATTTCTTTCATGGGGTTTTTGTTAGACATTGAGTTGGTTTACACACTGTCAAAAGAATCACAGCACTAAACCAAATAGTTTTAATTTAATATTGCCAAAAAGGACCCCTGCACATTTTAAACATATATTTTTTGCAGAATTTTAGGAAATGCATTAAACAAAACACAAACAAGCATGGCAAAGGTCCTTGACAGTCTCATGAACGCACAGCTGAACGAACACATTCAGATACATTACTTGCAGTTTGACTTCAGACCCAACCTTTCAACGGCATAAACTACTTGAGGAGATCACTGTGCCGAGGGAGCTGGTACCCCTCCTCAAGTATTGGTACAGTAATCAAAGGAATGCTGTCAGATGTGTCAACTCGCATAGTCAGGAATATAATCTGAAATGAGGAGTCAGGCTAGGCGGGTTGACCTCCCCGAGTTTGTTTAACTTGTTTGTTAACCAGGTTCTGCTGAGCCCGTCAGTGAGTGCGCCCAGAAGACTTCTGGGGACTCAAATATAATGCTAGTAAAAGAGTGTTCTCATGCTATACAAAGCAGGAAACAAGGCTCCCTCGAACGTTCCACCAATTAAGATCGGTGGGTTGGTTCTAGAGAGAGTGTCTAAAGTCAAATATTTGGGTCACATACTGACAGATCGGCACAGGACGATGAAGACCAAGAGAGGGAAAGGAGGGCGTTGGCAGTCCGCTGTAATATGTTGACCCACAGACTGCACGATGTACCATATATGTAAAACTGCTACTTTTCAGAGCCTTCTGTCACTCTTTTTACACGTGCGGTCTGTGGATCAGCATTACGCGGCGGGCTTACAACGCCTTGCGTGTTCAGTACAATGACGCTCTGAGGGCAGTGTTAAGAAATCCCAGATACTGCAGTACTTCCGCAATGTTTGCGGATGCTTGTGTCGATGATTTCTTTTCCATCATTAGGAAAAGAACTGCATCGATGATGAGCAGGGTCCGGGGTAGCACCAACACTGTCCTCAGAAAGTTAGCTAGCAAAATAGACAGTCCTTTTACTGTGTACTGGGGGGTAACCACAAGCTCTTAGAGTAAGGTTATTTTGAGATCGAGTAAGGGACAGATGTATCTGACTTGTATACATCTGTCACTTACTCGATCTCAAAATAACCTTACTCTAAGAGCTTGTGGTTACCCCCCTGGGCAAGTGTACACCTGCTCAGAAATAGAAAATAGACTTCGGTAGTTATTATTATTGTGTAACTTGTTTATTTTACTAACAAATTACTAATACCTTGTTATGTTTTATTTATGTTTGGTCTAATAACCCTACTAACCCTAAATCTGTAAAAATGTATGGACTCTCGTCTGAAATAAAGATAATTTAATTTAATTAAAGATTTATGGGGATTAAATCCCTTATGGGGGTGTTTTAATCGATAAAATTAAGTGTATTTTAAGGCCTTGAAATTTTATTGTATACACATTGTATAAATGTAAAAACATTTTAAGACAACCCCACAACGCTTGTCTCACTATTTTCAACTACTGCAACTCCTAAAATACAATATCAACGTTGGCGACTACCAGAAAAGTACCGAAGTAATAAAGCTCAATACGTGGGACACTCAGAAAGTTTTGCGAAACTAAAAAAAATTGTTCTATACGTACATATATTTTTATTAAATCTTTTCAAAGTACTTTCCACCAGCCTCTATACAAAGATTCATGCGCCTAAACCAGTTTTCAAAACACTTTTTCCAGTCCGCCGCAGACACCTCGTTTACAGCCTGCTCGAACGCAGCCAGCGCATCTTCCGGCGACGAAAATTGTATCCCTTTGAGCTGATTTTTTATTTTTGGGAATAAAAAGAAGTCACACGGTGCTAGATCAGGGCTGTAAGGAGGGTGACCCAGGAGTTTGACTGGCGTGCTGTCCAGGAAGTCCCTCGTTTTGAGTGCGGTGTGCGCAGGTGCATTGTCGTGGTGGAGCAGTAGCCCGCGGAGCCCTGTGTTTGGTCGCTTGTTGCTTATAACAGAGAAAACTTCTGGCAAACATTTGGTAGTATACCATTCGGCATTAATGCTTCTTTGATCCCGTAAGGGAATTGATACCAAGTGGCCAGTCAAATTAAAAAAGCTAGCGATCAAAATCTTACCCCCGCTTCTAGATCGCTTCACTTTGGTAGGCGTTGGCTCATTTTGAAACACCCAAACAGTCGACTGGCGCTTGGTTTCTGGGTCGTATTGATAAATCCAGGACTCATCACCTGTAACGATGTCGTAAACACGCCGAGACGAGCCTGCTTCAAATTTGTTAAGCATATCACGGCACCATTCCACCCGGGCCTGCTTCTGAGCATCGGTGAGGTTGTGCGGCACCCAGCGTGATACTATCCTCCTCACGCGAAGATGGCTGTGTAGAATCTCGTGAACGCTTCCCGATCCAATCTTCAATATGTGTTGAATCTCCTGATATTTAATTCGCCTATTGTCTTGGATTAAATTTTTCACTGCTAGCACGTTTTCTTCGGTAACAGCCGTCAAAGGGCGACCGCTTCTTTCATCATCCCCCAAAGTTGGTCGACCGCGCTTGAATTCGTTATACCAACGATACACGGTTGCCTTGGAAGGGCCTTCATCCATGAATGCCATTTGAAGTCTATCGTACGATTCATCCGGTTTCAGGCGACACTTGAAATCGTATAAAATCATAGCTCTAAAATGTTCCCGGCGCAGATCCATATTTCAGTGAGACACAATACTTTGAATTAACTCGCAAAAAATGTGGAGGGAAATTTTGAAATTGGAACTTACTTATTTTTACTTATAAATAATCATATTTTCGAAAAACATTATAACTGGCCAGTCTCCCATATATAAAAACTTTTTTTCGCAATACTTTCTGAGGGGCCTGGTACATTGTCTATTTCATAAATATTGTTTTGTTTTCTGAAAGGAGGCGGCAAAATAGACCGTTCGGGGTGCCCTGGGATCTGTGGCCCGCAGGCCGCGACCACATCAACCCTGTCTTTCTCAAGCTTCCGAACCTCATTCACCACCAATGTCAATTACCTGAAACGAAGGTATGTTCATAGTTCGCATGGTATCTGTCCCCTACCTAAACTCTGTCTTGATGTAATTGCATGATTAATATTTGTTCTTTAAAGCTTTTACAGTATTTTCAGTTACCTCGTGATGAATGATCTTAATGTACCTTTTTGTGAAACGGGTGTCAGATTTTGTAATTATTTATCCGGCAGTAGTATGAGCAATTTCAACCCGGCCACAAGTTGTTAGGAAAGCTTTAGTAACTTGAATTTAAATATGTATCTATCTAGTCTACTTACTTTCTACTCCTCCTTTTTTCTTTAGTGTAGAGTCTACAGTGTAGACAGTAAATAGATAGTTTACTTTGTAAACACAAGTTGAGTAAAATCACATTTTTATATGAAGCTCAGTTTTATAATTTAAGGATAAAACAAAATTTATGACACCGTAAAATGCCCGAACCGCTTCACCGCGCTGCTTCCACCCCGCCGGCACTCGACCCGCCCCCTCCCCAACCCTCGCGCCGCTCGCTCCCGACCTCCCCCGGCTCCACGACCGTGTAGCACCACTCATCAGCCTCGACTGTGATTGTATGTGGCCATATCACTGCTGCTACTTGTTGGGACCCACGTCCTACAACAAATAACAGTTCTGAACTACCTGCATTCAGTGCATGGCGCTTTCCTCTCGATGTCATTGTCGTGATTCGATGTTGCTGCTTAACAAATCATTGTTACAGCTGGGATATCGTTTATTTCTTTTAACATTTATGTTCTCTCCGACTAATTCAATCAGATAATGAATAAGATAGATCGCTTCTCAGTTCGCACTGTAGGAGCTAATTCTGATAAGGACAGCTTTAATGGCAGTGTTCACGTTGGTTGGCAAGTTATTAAGGTTAGGTGACCATGAGTGGCTACATTGTGTGTGTCGGTTTTGTCCCTCCTCTGCGTGTCCCTGTGTGTTGGCGTGGCGGCGGCGTGGCGGTGGCGTACGGCGAGTAGTTCAGTGGAGGCGTTGCGCAGATTCAGCTCGGGAGACCTGCAATCCGAGTGCGATGAGGGTGAGGTGGACCCCTACACCGGCCGCCCGGCCACCACCAGCCAGCCGAAACCGCAAAATCAAAGGCCGACCTCCCAGGGTAAGAAACTACGAATCCATAGCTTATACTGGGTTTATTAACAAGAAACAGTTTGTTTATTTAGGCTTTGCGTGTTTAAGGTAACTTTTAATCCGGATTACGGAACAGATTATACATAATTTTTGGGATTAGTATTATAAACTCGGGCTTATCATGCATTAGTGGCACTTATTAGATATTTGACGTGTTCTAAGAAGTGTCTATTTAATTTTATATAGCCACCGGGGGCAGCATCACCAGCGCATCGGGTCCTCCTCCTGCGCCGTCTGCATCCGTAGCGGCTGCGGTTAACAGCGGAGGAGACCTGTCGCTGAACTTGCGGGGAGGTTCGCGCGGCACTTCCGCGCCCTCCTCCCCGGCCAAGTCTCGCGAGTCTCTCCTCCAACGAGTTCAATCCCTTACTGGCGCGGCACGAGATCAAGGCGCCAGTTTAATAGGTAACGTATGCTTACAGCCGTCCCTAGGGAAGCCGCTTTTCCAGTTGACCGGCTCGAAATTCGGGGTTTATTCTTATAACACATGCCTTCAGAATTAAAAGGCAGAATTTAGGTAATGTTGGGGTGAAACTGATAAATTGCTTTTATGTTTTGAAGCCCCGTCGCCTGTTAAACGTGTGTATATATGTGGCTGGATCAAGGATTGAGAAAAATTAAGCTTTTCAAAAAGGCTCGTAATCACAATTGCTATTACTCTTTATGCCGGTTGCTGTTCTTTTTTGCACTGGAGTCGCTGATATCCATTAAAAGCGTGTCATTTGGAAGAGCCTCGTTGGTCACCATTCCATCAATAAGTGGTTTCTTAGGGAGCGTGACGTCAGTGGCGTCCGTGGGTCGTGGGTACAACCGGGACCGATGTGTCACCCTGTTGGTGGTGGATGATCAGAACACCGACTGGTCCAAATATTTCCGAGGACGTCGCCTGCCTGGAGAATGGGACATCCGCGTCGAACAAGCCGAGTTTAGGGTGAGTAGACACAATGTACGTATTATATGAGGTGTAATTGAAATAACTCAGAACCTAAAACAACATACAAACATATACTCACGCCCTTTTCCCACTGGGGTAGGCAAAAACTACAAAACACGTTCTGCTATATTCCTTTACTTGAAACAGGTTAGTACACACTCGAGTAGATTTTTTTGTATTATTAATTTTGCAATTTCGATTAGAACAACCAGGACACCGATAGTTACAGATATCTTGTTCAATAAACATACATCCTATTCCAATAGCATAGCATAGCATACTCAGGTTTTAAGTTATTTTTCAATTACACCTAGCAGATACATCTCTACTACATTAAATATCAGCGAATATATCTGTTAACCTCATTTTATTTCTCCGCATCCACTTTTGTCACCCGCAGCCTCCATTGAGGAGAACTATTGATTGGCTGACGGCGCCAGATGGTTGCCTCGTACGTTTTCGGAGGGTTATTGTACTACCAAAAGGTTTTATACCACTGCTAAAGTTAATTGGATTCTAAATAATAAATTCTTCTGATGGCCAATTAATTTATTGGAGTGACGTCGGAATGTTAACAGATCGTAAAGTTATACTGTTAATTAAAATGTTTCCAGTACAATATATCTTCTATCTATCTATACCTACAAATATAATATATATTTTTTAATAATTCATAAATAAATGAAGATATAATATATTATATTTTATAAAACTTAGTTTTCCCGCTTTTGTATCCAGGAAACTGCTTCGGTGCTCAATTGCTCATCACAAAATGTTAGTACACCTGCCCGCACGCACGTCACCACGTCATATTGTTACGTTTTAAAAGTTGCGGAAGCAGAAGCAGAAACGGATGTAAGAAAACGTGCGGAACTTTCGCAATTACGGAAGCAGAGATCTGTTGCATCGCTAATTGTAATTAAACTTTGGTGGTTGATTTTGCATACGCACGCGAAGGTTCCTTGCCCAAAATATGTATATAAACACATTTTTGCAAAATATGTTCACGGGATCCCAGCGCTAACAAAGAAAATTTGCATCGATTTGTGTGTAAAATTAATATTTCTAAAATTTTTCATAAAAATTGTATAAACTATTTTAATCAACTCTCCTAAGCACAAAATTTTGGCATATTAGGCTTTTAATTCACGATCAAAGATTATTTTAACGGATCATTTAAAATTGATTCCAATAGATGGCGCGGTTTTTAAATTTCTGAGGCATGCCACTCGATTTTATTAATTTGTATTGTAACACATTTTGGTACAATGAAACTGTAAAAACGTGCAAAAATACTGTAAAACAAATCGTCACTGTATTTAAAGAAAAAAATAGTCACGAACCAAGAAAACCCTTTTACTTGCAAGTCGCTGCTAACACCATGTATAGCCGTGGAACGGAACCGACGCGATCGAAGTACTTATAAAAATAATCATCTTAATCAAACGAAAAACGCTAGTTACATCGGCACGGTTTCTTTGTATGGGATCAGGCATCTGTAGTGCTAGTATTATATTATCTGTGGCATGGTATAGTTAGTTTATTCAAAATCCAACCTGATATAAAAATCGTAATAGCTACTACGTACGGCGCGCACATAACATTCCAATCAATTATGTACCCTAACCTCAAAATAGGTGTTGTAGAACAAACTATTGTAATATTCAGGCGCCCTGCCTGTGCCCATGTCAACGTCACTGAGTGCCCAGTTGCCCTCGGCTTGTTAATTATTACTAGCGTTTAACCTTACCCTCGTAAATTCATGAAATCTTTCTTTATTAGACGCTTTTGATATGGGTCATTTTTCTACATACACTGATCACTTAAAAAAATACGATTTCACAGGATTTATTACACACTTGACCACTTTGATAAAGTAGTTAAACTCCTAAAACATTCGAGAGCCATATGGCAAGTTGACATGACATTATGGAAAATTTAGCACTGAAAACGATACTGTAAAAGTTTAACTACTTAGGTAATTCCAAGTTCAAAGCAGCTTCCAAATTATATTCACGAGAATACTTACATAAAGTATTCAGAAAAGCTTTTTATACAGCGACTACTTTATAAAGTAATTCTTGGAGGACACTACAGGGTCAAACAGGTCGGGATGAAGGTTGGATGCTAAAGTTTAAAGAGATAATCAAATCAACCCGTTCGTTTATTACACAAGTCACCAGCAATTCGTTTTATAACTTGCACCGTTTGCCCCGTACAGGAGTTGACTGTGACAGCTAACTCTGATGGAGCCAACGTATCTATGGCAGTTTACCGCAGCGGCACCAAAGTCACTCGATGCTTCAAGTAAGTAACACCTTTTCATACTAAAAGTAATTTCTCGACACATTCTATCCAGAAACGAGTCTTCGCTAAGTTACTTACTTAATTAAGAAATGTTCTAAGCTAATTTTAAATTCTAAGAGCAATACGGAGTCCGGAGGGAATTTGTGGAAGAATATTATACACTGTTATTAAAGTTCTAATGGTGAGTAAATAAATTAGATTTATTATCTCGTGGAACAATATAATTAGTCCCGATAGAGCTGTATAAAGGTATTATAAGTTGGTCGATGAGATAATCCGCGCTAAACAAACACATTAACGAAATCCTATTTATAGATAATACTGTGGTGACTCAAACTGTATATAAAACGATAAAATGTAAATGGAAGTTTATAACAACTTGTGTTTGCGTTGTCTTACTATGATTGAAGTGTGGGCGCTTTCTGATTTACATAATAATAGACACAACATGTATAACTTAGTTTGTTCAAACTTGTGTAAACTACTTCCTCCAACGCCTAGAAAAATATTTGAACAAAATGTTGTTACCATTGTATGTTGGTGCTACGTACATACTTTACATGGAAATGTTTATGTTAAACAAATTCCCAGAGGCGATGGAAAAACTCAAAACTAAATTAAATTTGTTTTCAATCTACTCTATTCCTTCTTTATTTCCACTTTTGTAAATATTTATTTTATGTTATAGTTCCTTTTATTAAAACTGATGATAAATTAAAGCGACTTACTCTTGCTAGGCCGGACTTCGTGTTGGTGAGGCAGAACGTGCGAGACGCGGGGGCGGACTACCGCGCCTTACTCCTCGGGCTCAAGTTCGGCGGAGTGCCGTCCATCAACAGCCTCAACTCAATCTACCACTTCCAGGTAATTTAACAACGTCCTACGTAATATTCAGACATTTCTCTTTTGTGCGACATGAAATGGGCCCATTTTTATTATAAATTGTGTTTGTTTAGGACCGGCCCTGGGTGTTCGGCCATCTCCTCCAATTACAGCGACGTCTCGGCAGGGAGAACTTCCCTCTCATCGAGCAGACCTACTATCATAACCACACCGATATGGTGAGTACTTAGATTTTATTATGTGCCTGACGTATTGTTTGCAAGTACTTTGTCTTCCTTTTAAGTAACAACTGTTTCTACGTTCATAACTACTATTATTAATGCAACCGGACGACCTATTTCGTAAATATGATATTTACCATTTGTACATGTTCGTACCTCTGTAGTTTATGATCAAGAATAATTTAAGAGGCAGCATGTCACACCGAAGCAAGTTTGCCGTTCAATTTATATGAGGCTTCGGACATGCTACGGATGAAGTCCCCAGGCGAAACGCTTACGATAAAATATACAAACTACACATAATCGTTTAAATTTCTTTATTTTAACCTAAATATCACTATAATTAGTTAATTTACAATCATTAACTTAAAAATAAATAATACAAAAATAACGTTACAACTATTTTTGTCCAGGTGGACAAAACAACAATTTAGAAGCGCCCAAAAGAAAAATCACAAGAATAACAATTTTCAACAATAAATTCGTCACATTGCCAATAGAGCCAATTTATCTTTTCATACACACAACATTCAACTAAATAACTTAAGGTCGAAAATGAATCAAGTGTTACAATTAATGTTTGGTTTAGTATCAGCTGCTGGGATAGCGTACGATTAGTGATGAGTGTGGGTGAATTTGTAATTTTTCACGAGGACGTCGTAATGAGATGTTGAAAAGGTACATTTTAGAGTGAACTTGTGCATCGTAGTGGTGAATCAAGTCATGATGGTGCTGTTGAAGCGCGTCGCTTGCAGGCACCTCGTGAGAGCGGGAGCCCTGCAATATAAACATCGGTGTTGAGTGACAATTAGCAGCAGCCGGCGTGGCGGCAACTACAGTAGAACATCAAACGAGCGCTGTTTACGACTGTAACTCGTTCCCTATACTGTAAAACAGTGATAATGTAGGTGTTTATTCGATTTTAATATTGTTTGAAATGAGAAACCTAACTGCTTTACATTACGGAATTTCACGAGTGTTTATAAAATAGCTTTGAAAGGAAGCATAAAATCGTTCATTGAATGAGTAATCAGGCTTAGCACACAAAGTGCGAATTACTAATGTGCTCCAAGGTTGTCTATGAAATTTATTGTTTACTGTAGTAATTAGAGAGTTTTAGGTATTATATGTGGATTTGTTATTGTTTCCTTGTTCTGCTTAGTTACCTACTGTGGGAGGAACATGTGAGTGTTTCGTCTATTTCTGTATTGTGTGTGCGTGTAGGCTGTCACATACACATTCTTTACATAAAAGATTCACCGGAGTTTTCCATCGTTTTCTATTGTTGGTTGTTTGTCATCGTTATACTCCTGAGTTTCTGACATCGATAATGATATCATCTTGTATAAGTGTATCAATGGAGAACGGTAGGATCGTTTTAGGTTTTTTTTCAGAGTGTATCAATGGAGAACGGTAGGAACGTTATAGGTTTTTTTTCAGCGTTTGTGATACCCCAAGTAAGGTTCTGTGAGAAACGTTGATATGAAAATTGGAATATTCGGGCAAAACAGAGGGCATTTTTTCCTAGGTTTTTGTTCAGTTTGGAAAAATACATAAATTTAGGATTTACCTAGTCCAGCGGCACCGGTGTTCGCGATCGTGCAGACAGATGCCGTGTCGCTCGTAGCACTCGTCGTAGCTCGTCACGCACGTGTTCGGCGACTTGGTCCGCCGCCGGTTCATGTGGACCTGGCATTACAACGACATTATTAATCATCCCTTAATATAAATTGCTGAGTTTATATAAAAAAAGAAATGTTCGCTGTTTTCTTGTTTCATTTTTAAGAGTTTATTTTTGCATAAATTGTGTCTTTCATTGACATTAACTGCCTTGATTGGATATGTTTTAGATGCTGATAAAATATTCAGCGTGAATATAACACTACCAGGGTTAGCATCATTAAAAAAAGTTTTTTGTAAAACAGTTAAAATTAAACCGTGGTTTTTTACGTGTTTAAAAACACAGATTAAAACAAGTTTTACAATGTATAAAAATTAAAGAAAAAAGCAAGCTTTAAAACTACTTTTCATTGCGAATGAATGGAAATAAATGAAGTTCATTAATAGGTACAGTCTCGCTACCGGGGCGTTCCCGCTAGAAAAGTCCCTATGTCGCCCGTCGAAAGAAAGTAATTCAATGGACTAGTGGCGGGTATTCCCCTTATTTAAATAAAAAGTAATATAAATATTCGGCTTTCCCCTATTAAAAATTAACATTAGTTAGAGCATACAGGGCACAGGGTGAATGTAAAGCGTTCAGTATAAATTAGAGACAAGCATAATAAAATAAATGTTTATCAATTGATCATCGATATTAGTAAAAAAAAATGACGTATTGAAAATATCTGGTCAAAAATTAAAGAAAAGTCTAATTGATTAAAAATTTATGGCCTAAATTAAAAAGAAAACACATTTTTTTTTAAACAATTTGTACTGATTGTTACACAAAATTAAAAAAGAAAAACTGTTTTTTCCAACCGTGAACATTACCTATCAATAATATCAAAGCCTGTATATCGCTTTACCCATCATTATCAACTATTGTCTGTAACGAAACAAGTCTGTCTAACTGCTACGCCAAAAAATCGTAGCAAATTCGTAGCACTATGACCCCATTCAATACACACAGCTAAGTACACTGATCTATCAATATTTTGCACAGATCGATTGCTGTCTGACCTCCGTTAACCATAGAAGGGATCGTATATATTTATTTTATTTTATTTTATTACACATGTTTATGTAACCGGCATTTACAAGTTACACTACTTAACCTAAGTGACCGCGAAATATCAATATGCAGTAGGCAGAGTAACACACATTGCTCAGAAAAATATTCATCCGTTCTTCTCATGAATAATGTGTTCGGAAAACGAGCTGAGAAAATAAGGAAATTGCCCATACGGTAAAACGAATATTTCTACAGAAGTTTTCGATGCTGTTATTGATTTGGCAATCGGCTACAAACTAGACTTGCTTGGCATTACTTCCAGTTTTAAACTTGTAATAACTTTTAATAGTTCAGTTTGCAAGTAGTTATGCAAACTAAAACTTTGTAAAGCATCCGTTTTTCAGGTTGCCAGCATTTTCCGTTGCAAAATGATCCATAATTTATGTATTGGTTCATGTAAAGTTCTACAGCTACATATTTAGTTACACAATTAGGTACAACATTACAATCCTCTAATATTCCTTTTAGGTAAAGTACCTTCAGTTTGTCAAAGTTTATGCAGGTGTCGGATAACTTACTTTGCAAGTACAACCCTGTTTGTAGAGGAGACGGAATCCTTTCCTCTGACGAGGAGTGACGTCACGCCATCTGCTGATGAAACCGCACAAATGCACGTGAGCTTCTAAATGGACTACTCGACCTGGAACATGAAAAGGGGGAATTATGATACATTTGTAGTTTGTACCTCTTTGTGTAGGTGCGGTAATAACCCGTCAGCGTCGCGTCCTCATAAATCTCCCGCGTTGACGGTAGACGACTGACGACTCGTAACGAAATAATAAATGAACTTTCTTTATTCTAGAACATCGTACCGCGAAGTTTACACGAACTTCCCTCTTTTACATTTATCTTATTCGGAATCCATTTCAACCTTACCAACTCTATCGAGCAGGCTCATTTAGAATCGGGGCAATTTTTCAATGAATAAATTATTCGGACAAATAGGAC
Source organism: Orthosia gothica (assembly GCA_949775005.1). Taxonomy (NCBI): domain Eukaryota; kingdom Metazoa; phylum Arthropoda; class Insecta; order Lepidoptera; family Noctuidae; genus Orthosia; species Orthosia gothica. The sequence continues at coordinate 15,830,822 of OX459042.1, forward strand.
TACATTACAGAGTTAGATTGAAAATAAATTAAAACTTTTGTGGGCTATTCACAGAATATTTCGTTAAAATTTAGTATTATTCAGTCGCAATAATAGGCGCCGGCTTGTTTGCTAATGCGATTGCTTAACGTACTTATAGTCTTGAATGTCTATATTAAGCGATACTAGCAACGCTTATCTCTTTACAAAGTCTAATACTAATGAAGCAGACAAGTGTTAGATATTACAACAAATGCCTTGCTTGACCTCGTTCAGGTTTTTTATGCGATTACTGTCAGCTGTAAAATCCCAAAAGCATTTTTACGCAACGTCCGTTTGGAATTCTATTTGTTCGAATTGAAATAGAATGTACAGCAATAAATAATCTGAATGTTTCCTGGCGGGCTGGGGCTTCGTCCTCGAGCACTGTCAGCATTTTGCGTTGGAGCAATATCGATCCTTCGCAGCTTAGTTGAGGTAAACCGGCGGTGGGTGAATGGAATTTATCCACTGAATTGACTCGAACATTTGTAATCCCGCAGCAACATCAAAATCGTATTAGATACATGTCGTAGAGAGGATATTCACCTGTAATAACATAGGTCTCCCTCGGCTGGAGGCTCACCCCACACAGAGATTCCTGGGACGGCGTTAATAAACGGCCGGATTGTAGAGCCACCCTCGCTTTCGGTGTCGCCTGTAACATAATAACATTTTCTTATGCTCACGACCAAATAGAGCAAGTTTTCTAAACTTTCATTTAGCTCCAAACACGTTGGTCCGCAATCAAGCTATTGTATTCAAATAAGTATTGTAATCCAGTTATGTTTAAAAGTATTTTTCCGTTCTGTCTGACTATTGTTTCCGTACTTACTTTGTAAGTGTTTCGAATCTTCAGTTTGTATGCATCGTAAAAATCTTTGCCTCGAAATGTTTTTTGTACTCTGCCAACGATTACTGAAAAAAGAAAATTTCAATTATGTCTTGAGTAACCCTACAGTGTCTGTTAATTAACCGACACCTACCCGAAACATTTAATTGAATCCTTGTAAATGAAGCTTTCAATATTCTGTTAGATTTTGAAGGACGTCCTTTTGTCCTACTTGTGTCTATTGTAGGATGATTAATTTTCACGAAATGATATTGAGGCTACCAGATCATCATGGAGGAATTAATTTGCTTCAAATCGATTTGACTGTTTGCGTTCTCATCAGTAACACGAGACATAGCTGATCGATTGTTAACGGTTTTTCAAACTGAGTTTAAAGAATGACCATGTATGAATTACGTTTATTAATAGCAACTTACCAAAATCGCTGTTACAAAAGTGTGTCTGTGGATGCGCAGGAGCGCACGTGCAGGCGTCGGCGACGCGATAGCTCGCGGCCACCAGCGCCAGCACCAACCACCTCGTCAGCATGCTATATCTGATGATCTGCAACAAACCACCACATTGTAGGCGTGACCTTCATAACACACGGATGAGAGAAGCCCATTGTTTCGCAGCACTTATCAATCACGAAAATTAACGGATAAACTCTATGAGATCGACAGTAACAACACAATACGACAATGTATGATTCCGAATGCTGATGTACATCCATTTGTAATGTAATGCCGTCATACTCATAACTAACGATTCGTCTGGAATGCCACAAAGTTTGGCGCAGCATATCCGAGCTGTAATCAACGTTCCGCAATCATAAAACAAGATATAAAAGAACTCTTACAACCTTTAATAAGCATAATTGTACTTTAATTTGATAAGTGATGTCCTTAATTTTGTTTTAAGTTTTCGGTTTTTCATTTATCTCAAATATTATGCAGACGATTCTGTGTGACCCTCGCTGTCCTTTGGCAAGCGTTCTATATTGCGGACGCTAACGTTTGTTTATTTGTCTTTTATTTATTTTCATTTGTATTTTCAAGTTTACTAACGTATGTAGAAACGTTTATATAAAACACGATGTTGTTAACTATTTATTGTAGTTTGATGTCATACGTCTATGCAGTTTTAATGAGTATTCATGTCCATTGCAATAGTTCACCTTGCATTTATATTGCCTTCAGGAATGTTCGATACATTATCTCTAATGAAACCTGAAACTACCAGTTCATAACATCGCAAGTCCGAAGTTCGAGCAATAGATTCCCAATAGAGCAAATTTATGACATCTCATTACATTCTATTGATCGATATTCCAATAAATTAAATAGAAAGCTGTTTATGAAAGCATCTAATCTAATCCTATAAGTGATATAAGACTTCACACTTTAAATTAATTACGTTTGCAAGGAGCCCATCAATTTGTATCGCGGGTGCGGCGGAGCGAGAGCATGTTACGGATAATTTATTAGCTTATCCACCTCTGGGCTACTGCGATGATGCTTGTGAGTCTCGTGACCCACATCGAGCGAGCCTTGTTTTTGCTCCATTGATACTTTGTTGTTCTATAACGCGGCGATAAACTTTTATCACCGTACCTCTATTTTTTGCATCCACGAGAATAAAACGTCGTGTCGTCGCTGCGTCGCCGCCATGTCATAACCTCGTGTTCATTGTTACTTTGTACGAGAATTGTTAAAGCTTATCCGACGACTAGAGTGATGTGTCTGCCGCCACGGATATTGTTACACGAGAAGTTCTTTTATAATGGTTGACGTTAATCCCTTTTGGTCACATTAACTCACGCGCTGTGATTCTTCTGTAAGAGGATTACGTACACGCATGTTAAACAAAATATTGTCTCACGCAGGACACGTGTAAATTTGTACAACCATTTGGAAATTGAAATACAAGGATAGTTTAGATAGGTTGGTCGTTGAAGCTCACAAAATGTTAGTTCAAGATTAAGATAGTAATTCTTAAATGTGTTGTATATGCGTTATTAGGCTTAGCCGGGAACAATGAGGCAGTTATTACCAGTCCCGCGTGGGAGGCTGACTCGTCGGTACTTCGGTAGAGTACGGAAATGCGCTAGAGTTGATTGCCTTTACATCACGCGATCTAACCTTTAAAACCTCCTTGACAAAAAATAATTAATTTTTCTCAGCCATAAAACACCAAAATTAAACTATTCGTACCCATGTATTAACGTTAAATGGTCAATAAAAATGACAAGTTTTATTTATATGATAAAGCCTATTCGTTTTAGAAATTACATGGCGATAAAAGTAATACAAGTTTAATAAAAAATACAAGTTTGACTGTATGATTATAGATGAAATTTATAGCTTTAGAACAAACGGGTTGAATCGCTGAACTATGTATGTTATGTTAGGTTAATTGGATACCAGGTATCAACATTTGTGTCTTTTAAAATTCTTGGGATACCGCGGCTTTTATTGAATCTTACGATATAAACGCTGCTTGTATTACGTAACCATCTAAAATTAATTAATGCCTTCTAAGAAATGATTAATGTTATTCTAATCATCTTAGTTAACATTCAATTAATCATTAGTGATTCTATGTGACAGGCAAGTCTACGATACATGCTAAGAATATTAACGTCTGGATTTTCTCAAGCTGTTTTCCTGTACCCGTTGCACCTGTCAATCAATTCGTTAATTAAAATTATTATGCAAAGTCTGTTAAGCTCTTAATAATTTTCGCTATGCAGGCGCCACTAACGATATAGAACGAATCGGGGTAGAATTAATGCTCTCTTAAACAAATAGTGCCCGGTGGCCGTTATTTTTTAAAAGTTTTTACTTAAAATACTATTATATAAGTAAACTTAAAAAATAAAACCTTATCTAACTAAATAAAAATTTAATTTCCGAGATAGGTAGGTGAAATAAATTTATAATTTTATATACCTGTATGAATTGCTCGTTTAAATACAGAGTGGGCCAAAAATCGTGGATCAAACGAATTAGGGCGATATTTAGGGCTATTTGCAGGTCAGTAACAAACAAAATCCTCATTTTTAGGGTTCCGTAGCCAAATGGCAAAAAACGGAACCCTTATAGATTCGTCATGTCTGTCTGTCTGTCTGTCTGTCTGTCCGTCCGTATGTCACAGCCACTTTATTTCGAAACTATAAGAACTATGCTGTTGAAACTTGGTAAATAGTTGTATTCTGTGAACCGCATTAAGATTTTCACACAAAAATAAAAATAAAACAGTAAATTTTGGGGGTTCCCATACTTGAAACTAAAACTAAAAATATTTTTTTTCATCAGACCCATACGTGTGGGGTATCTATGGATAGGTCTTCAAAAATGATATTGAGGTTTCTAATATAATTTTTTTCTAAACTGAATAGGTTTTGCGAGAGACTCTGCCAAAGTGGTAAAATGTGTGTCCCCCCCCCCCTGTAACTTCTAAAATAAGAGAATGATAAAACTAAAAAAAATATATGATGTACATTACTATGTAAACTACCAGCGAAAATTGGTTTGAACGAGATCTAGTAAGTAGTTTTTTTTAATACGTCATAAATCGTAAACCGCAATTTACCAAGTACCCTTCGTGCGCGAGTCCGACTCGCACTTGGCCGGTTTTTTTTTTACTCCTAATAACCCCAACTATCACTATATTAGACAGAAATTAGTCTACTTACATATATGCGAGATAATTATTCACATAACCACTGCACTCCGGTCGGCAGTATCCTTGCGATTGCGTTTTTATGCGGCGTTCGTAGCTTTTGTACCCCTACGATGAGTGCGGTATAATCCCGCTTCTATACAGATTTCGGATAAAACTCACAATGCGGAAATTTTATGGGTGCATTCCCATAGTCGCACCCGTGGTTCCGACCGCGGCCCGCTGCAACAATGCCTCGTTTGTCAGGGTTCGTCGAGAAACCTGAGGTGAATGTTGACATTATGTGTTTATACTTGTTTACGGCATCTAACATAAAGCGCCGTGGGCACGTTTGTAAAGCATTGCAATCAAATTATATTGGTTCCCATGTGCCAGAAGCTTCGATTGTATTGTGTGGCCCGACAATAGAACACCCCATTTTGGGATTAAACTAAATTAGTTTTTTTTAAATGCTTTTGTTTTTCGCTGGTCCTGTAACCGTGTCATCATCTTGTAACAGAATCTTGCAAATATGTAGGACTTCTAAAATTTGCAATGCCGAATTAGATCAATGCTTCGAATAACTTTTAAATATTTCAACTCGTTTGTCATGAAAACGTTTCCCTATACGCATATCTTGCGGGAAACCTTTAAGTACCGGTGTTTATCACATATCATAGCTGTTTATTGCATAGTAAAACGTCTGTTTTCTAATGTTGGTACGCCAATAATGTTTATGTCCATTGCTTTGTTGGGGCTTGGGCAACAAACGATTGACCCTATCCATTCTTTGTGGGATATAAACACTTTGAACAATGGACACTGTGCAATACTCGTCTCCGGGCCAAAGATTTTGTAAAGCTTATAATATTAATACGATCTTCGTTTATTGCAAATTTGCATAGCTGTCCATTCATTATATTAGTACAATAAATCGTTAACAATGTCGTTAGTAGAACTATCAACACGTTTTTGTTTAGTTTTTTACTCGACAGCCAACTAGTAGCGTGTAAAAACGAGAACATGAGTGACAGGTGTTTTTTTATAGTTAGCAAATGTTACGGTAACAACAGCTATCTGTTGAAATAAATTGGAACACGTCCCTTCACGGAACCTGAGGCTGACTAAGTGGCTGTACAATGTACAAATTGTACACGGCTTCTGTACATTTTGTTGTTTTGTTTTCGTACACAGGTTTAACTATTGTTTTGTTAAAGCTTTTTGTAGAGTAATTGTTGTAGCTTTTTTGGATTTCTATTTAGCAATCGGTTGTGTCGTATTCAATGTTTTACAAAAACAACGTCTTTTTCCCATGGAGTAGACAAGAACTACAGAACTCCATCTGCTACGATCTTTACACATTATTTCATTTGCTTCGTTTAAGTAATGTTCAATTTTGTACGTGAATCGCATGGCAACAGGCAACGGTGAATAAGATAAGGTACCTACAATTTACCCTGAAATATAAGGTAAACCATATTCTGAGAGCCATACAACCGTAATACATAATGTATTTACCTGCTTATTATGTTTACATGTAGCTATGACTTGTGAGTTACCAACATTCTGCGGTTTTCGGTCAAGGCGTGATCTGAATTGTGGTTTGCCGAAGTTAAATTGAGTATTAAATAAGTTTTTTTTCTTGGGAAATACGTGGAATACTTATTAGCTTGAAGTTTTCATGTCCACGTGCAACTTTGATACTTTAATAATGTTGCTTATTTAGTGTCTTCGCTGTCATTGAACCTTTATACTAACTTAATACTATGAATTAAATTGTACCTAATAGTGATTCATTATTTCTTCTTAAGCTAAAATAATACGAATGAGACACGTCCTTCGCCTTATTTTATGACAATAGGGTGGTCTAATATCTATGAATTAACCTGGATGATATTTAAGCAGCTAAACCGGACATTTTGAAACAAAACTATTGTGATAAACGTCGCCATACGTCTTCTCTTCGTCATCTTTCTCAACTAACTCAAAGCTAATAACCATGACAAAATCTCCACATAAAACAAATATTAAATAATCCAACGTTTCTGCAAATGCTATTAAAATTTACAATATAACATGCGTTTGCTAGGATCGCTCCGGCTCAATACGGCGGGTTACGCAACTCGGCGCCGCGCCGGTCGTCAATCGTTCCGCAGAACGCGTGGTTCATTACCAAACGAATAATGACCATCCTTGACGTCGCCAGCAGTCACTAGAACACACAAACCACATAAATCCATCAGCCAATCCTTAGACCGACTCGTGACACTTCAATTATACCGGTAAACATGTCAATCAATCTTCACACTGTGATCTATTCATCTCTGCGGTTTACCTGATATTTGAATGACTGGGATGTTCTTTAATAATCTATTTATATGTGTCGCGGAATAATGAGGCTGCGATTAGTTTTTTTATTGCTTAGCACGACGCTAATCATCTGTTTTGCACGAAGTATCTAAAACTTATCGAAAATGTTTTCCTTTTTAGGGTTCCGTACCCAAAGGGTAAAAACGGGGCCCTATTACTAAGACTCCGCGGTCCGTCTGTCTGTCACCAGGCTGTATCTCATGAACCGTGATAGCCAGACTGTTGAAATTTTCACAGATGATGTATTTCTGTTGCCGCTATAACAACAAAAACAGAATAAAATAAATATTTTAGTGGGGCTCCCATACAACAAAAGTGAGTTTTTTGCCGTTTGCCAATAATGGTACGGAACCCGGCCGGTTTTTTTTTTGTTCAGCAGTAGGTAGGTTTTTGCATTCACCCCACTTCCCGGCTTGTTAGGCTCGATATACAGTTATAAATATTCTAAGCAACAAGGAAAAATAAATATCTCCAGTTCTTTAATTGGGATTTCTGATAACAGGAGGGTTTTTGTTCTGATTTATCTAAAAATAAATATAAATAGGTACCTTATTTACGTTTCCATTTGCAAGGATAAATCTACATGCCAAATGTAAGGATAAATCTAAATTGACTGGTTGGGTTTTTTAGTGCACGCCTACGGCATAGTCAAAAGGATGGTTATGATTAAAATCATTTTTAGTTCATATATAAACCGCACACTACTCGGTAAAGTTCTCATAATATGAAAACCTATTCTCCCATGAATGATATAACTGGCGAGATAAGCAAATAATATTAAATCAAGTACCCATGGGCCATTCGTCATCATAGTCACCGCTTATCGTAAGTAGGTTTATCGGATGAATATAATTAGGATAAGAAATCTCAACGTAATAATTAGTCTGTACATATTTTATACAGTATGTACGCTTGACAGCAAAATTGATGGAAAATGCTCGCTCGCCGTTTCTATGTCCGCCCATTAGTTACAGTGGAGGAATACTGGGCTTTTTCTCTAGAACATGTATGTCAGTGTCGACCAAACTATTGACAGCTTCATGCGTTTTCTTCTTGTACGTAAAAAGTTTCTCGCATTCATTCATATTAACGAGAATTCTGAACAACATGAACGAATCTTTTCTAAAGTTTGATTACTATTTTCGAATAATAGTTTCAATAGAGATATAAATACAGCAATAACATAGAATTGTGTGCGTTGTCAGGCCAAAGTAAGTTGATCAAAGAATGACAATATCTACCCAAATCTAATTCTCATGATAACAATAAAATGTAAAACGCTATCATAATCATTATAACAGATAAATCACGGATGAGAAACGTGCTTCTTATAGTTATTAAATGGACAGAATGAGTGAACGACAGATCGTGTCCGTGATATATTCAAAGGTTAACTAGAAGCAGAGATTAAGGGTTCGTTCGAATAGTTCAGCTTTTGATAACATCGCGATGGGCTTCGTTCAAGTATGCACAAAGTTATAATCACAAAATGTTGGGTAGAGCCACCTTTTGCTAGGAATGGGCTACATCAAAGGCATATCAACGGTTCATCTCTGTAATCGAGTTTTAGTTTTGTTTGACTGGAAACTTAACCAAAGCTTGCAAGGCTGTATCATTCATGATCTTGTTGCAAGAATCCTCAAGTCATCTTTTATCGTGGTGACCATGTTTGTAAATGATACATCATACTGATGAATATCAAGTATGGCGGATGATGGTATCTGCCAACCTACACATGCCGCAATGGACTTAGTTGCTATAAAATTTTATGTTTCTTAAGACCTCAGTCAATCACCGATGAGTCAATTGTTTTCCATTAAACAAGGGGACATATATCTTATAAGCATGTAATGGCAAACTATGAACATAAAGAGGAAATAGCAAAATTAATATTCGAGTATATATATGCAATCTAAGCAAGTAAGTAATCGTTGTTCTATTTACTATAGATATCTATTGTTCGCAAAGTGATGAATTTGACAAACCACAAACCAGACGAAAATGTCTTTTACAAACAAAACAAAAAGTTTTATGTAAGGTTCTATGAATAATTTCGTTGTAACTGCTAGTTTCATGTTCAAAACCTTGAAAGTTGATTTACGGACGATCATATTTCACTGAAACGTAAGTGAGATTTTTGTACCGAAATTTTGACGCTGACAGTACCTACTTAAGTGGAATATGCATATTCATTTTCACAAATGTAGCACGATAAAAATATTCTTTTAAAAAGTTCATAAAATGAAGTGTTAAATGTGAAGTGTTGAATTTAAAGGTAAATATTTTTTGCTCAATTGACGTTAACATGCCTCTCGACGCGTTAAAGGAAGATATGCATACGTTTCGTGAGGAAATATTTACATAATTTGTTTTAAAAAAAAAACGTGTTGCGTGTATTCGTTGTCTGATTATCGTAAAGTTAGCCTTTCATACATAATCACGCTGAGGTTTAGTGCCAATTCTAACTCAAAGATAGGTACTTATCTTCGGTGGAAAATTTAACCCCTTCGATATAGAAATTTTGCCTTAAAGGTTAAGTTTTAAATTTGAACAAAAATAAAGGTTTAAATTTGCACAAAAATACTATACAAGTTTTTACATAAATGTGCATATCATATTGATAAAAAGCAATAATTTGGCAGCTACTACCCAATGTTCTAGGACAAGCCACAAAGAATTGGAAATAGCAACTAACCAGAAACGTAGATACTCTATAGTCTATTTGAAATTACATTCACAGTTAATAAAGGTACATCAGAAACAGTAATTATCTGCGACCCCAGGTGTCCAGGTGTCCGCTTGCATTGCTATAAATAATGCATTAGTGGAAAGCGTCATTAATTGCAAGTGTCTATTGGTTTTAACGTGACACTTCGTAATCGCCTGGAGAACAATTGAAACTGTCCAATCTATATCATTATTGATACTCCAACGCTATAACTTTGGTATTAAAACTGATCGATATCACAATAGATATTTATTTATAAGTGAGATGAAAGCACCAGAGGATTTCATTTCATTCTTCAATTTCAAAGCGGACATTAAACTCGATTTAATACAACTGAATAAAATGTAAGAATAAGACATTCGTATACAGTAAAAGGGAGCCGAAAACGTGTGGTAACATATAGGCTATAAAACCGGACGACCGTCAGGAAAGGAGATAATAAAGTCATGAGACGCTGAATTCGTACATTTTATGCGAATTCAAAGCTTTCACATTTGTTCGGAACCGACTTCATTATAAGAGCGACCTGCATTGTCCATGCGTCACTCACTGTAAGAAATTCAGCGATAAGCTTTTGATCACCGTCTATTATGAATTCACACTCACAGGCATGTGATCTAGGTTACACATTCATGCAGTGACTATTGTCTGCATTATGCGAGACTCGGCCACGTCAGGACAACCACACAAACATGTTTGACACAAATCACCATGACCGCGTCGCGATGCACTTTTGTCTTTTATTTGTTGGCCTTTTGGCGGTGCCGGCTTTCAAAAGGGCGTCACATAAAGGAAAATGTGAGTGATCACATGCTCGTCCTTTGACACAACTTGCTCTTCGCCTCAATTTTATACGCGGCGTTGTTGAGCGCCTTAAATGTGAAAACAGTTTTAGTTCGCGTCATAAAAGATGTATTCTCATCAAAATGTTGAAAGCGATCCTGTGTCAGCCCACACGAGCCCACATAAACTGGAATTACTTGACGAACAACTTCCCTTACTTATTCTTAAACAAATGAAAGTATTGAGATGATCTGTGTGTAAGTGTAGGTTTGGTATGTACTATATAAATAGGTACCTATTTAGCTGTACATGAAGCTATGTGGGATCACAACTTGTCTTACTAATTCATCATTGCTCAGTTGAAATCGCGTCCTATACTTTTCTTCACTGTTCTTATTTTCATGGCCATTTCTATTATGGACCGGGCAGATTACCAAATGTCAGTGACACTTTCAACTGCATACCTACTTGCAACAATGTAGATAAGTGTAGCTACATATAATTAATTTACATCTCTCATGTTCGGTAACTAGGTTCTTATTACCTCCAAATTGGGCTTGTAGGTGACTAATTAGCGCTCTAGGGTATTAATGTAGCTAGAAAAGCCTTAAGGCGATAAGTAATTAAAAAAAAAACACTTCTTTCTTTCAAAAAAATATCTTGGGCTGCAATTGATGCCTTACAGCCCTTGGCTACTAATCTACTATTAATTGTAATCCATTCACAATCATTGCAATTTCACGAGAAAACTTTCCTAAACGTTTCGGTGTTGTGATTGTAATTGCTAATTTCTACGTAGCAGACCCATAGTTAGACATGGCATTAATGTTCATGACAGAAACCTGAACACAAAATTAATAACCGCTGACTGTTAACAATATATATATACATTCTAATTACACATTCTTAATAAGCGCGCATGTAATTACTCCCACATCAAACGACTAATAAATTGAAATATGTGATAAAACGCGAAATGTGTTTTCATTTAGAAAGCGCCATCTTGTTAAAGGCACATTCTTACCACAAAAGGGTGGATGTAATCACTTTGATAGCTATTATCACCAATTCTACATTCTGACGTTGGAAGGTAAACTCATTTGGTTCAAGCCTGCGTACCGCTAACATGGCTTAAAGCTCGTTTTCTTTGAAATGAACTGTTCGTATGTCCGTAAGTGGCCTGTAATTGTGGCGTAGGTGTATTTGGATGCTAAATTGTTGCCTTTTATTTCTTTTTATAATCAGATACCTATTTATGTTAAGTGGTTAAGTCAAATCTGCATCATTACGGTCTCAAGAGGCGCTTATTAAAACTCGTTATCAACAAGTAAAATAATATAAAAATAGAATGCGTATGTAACGCGCGTGGAAAATACTCTGTTGTTTATTTAAAATACGAACAGACGCAACATGACCGAAATAATTTTTCATTCTATTATAAGAAACTGGCTAATTGTGTTCATAGATAATTTTAGATATTTTAAATTGGATTTAGCATAAGAAAGATGCCGTTTAAAGTGTTCCAACAGCACACAGGGGTCAGTAAAAGCATGAAGTGTGAACCAAGTCGCCCGCGCGGCCGCGCCGCAGTGAGACGAGTAGATACCGCGGCGCCACTCGGGTAAGTTTACATAACAAGCACTTGCTCTTAATCAACGCCCCAGTTGAAATAATAACATTTTTCAGCATAACAAGCTTAATAACTTCAGCATTTTAACACGAAAAATAAAATTAATGCAATATTTTTAATAAAAGCTTTGGGACGGAGCCGTAAATTTCGAAAAACAGAGCTTTATATTATTTTTCATTAAAAGTACATGGCAGTTTTTACAGCAGTGCAATTATAGTTATTGGGTTATATGGGTTTAGTACAGCGGCAATAAATGCAATTGGCTCGGTAGTTTCTGACCTAATTTTATATTAATGCGGTGCATGATACACGCGCCGTTGGGACGGTCCCAGCGTGTTTGTTTATTAATTGAATTTCTCTGTACCTATATTCGATTCAATCTTAAATACAAATTACACCTATAAGCGGGTGGTAATAAAATATTTTATGTACTTTAGACCTTTATCAATGTAAACAGTATGAAGTTAGAATTTAAATTAGGATTCGAATGTTAAAACATTGCAATTTCACAAAGTTTCACAGTGAAGCAATGTCACGTATAAGGGATATGAGTGTTTTTGGTGTGTGGCCAACTCACGTATAGCGGTGATGTGGACGCTCTGCGGCGGAGCTGGCGGGTGGCGCCGCACGCGCATGCACCTACCTCGCACATTATAGTATTAATGTTCTGTACTATTACCGGAAACACTAATATTTGCAAATTCTACACGTTTATCAAACTGTAACGGCAAGCTTTTGATGTATTAAAAACTTTAAACTTTTTATTTTTCACAATTATTTATATTCTATTGAAGTTCACTCACTATTGCGTCACTTTAAGAATTTAAAATAAAATCGTCCTACGTGATTTAACAACGTTTTAATTTCCTCAAGCCGTCCTTACACTGTTACAGTTTACAGTTGTTTGAAGACGATTCATTAGACCACTTAATTTATACAAGATTCTCTATTTGTGTATCGGCACTCAAACCGCATACATTAACCAATACGGACAATTACTGCGAAATGTGAGCAAACAACCTGTTGTTATAATAACAAAATTAGTTTCCGCGTGAGTCAGTTGGGCGGCTCGTCTATCTGCGCGCGGTGAGCGCTGACCCCGCGACTCTAACAACGTATTACAACAGCGAAACAAGCGAACTTGACCGCCCACATTCGCACATCTCGTACAACAACACAACACTTAGCCCTGGATACAGAGCACCGCCACACGTACGGCCGTATCGCACGCATCTGCTACACGCATCAACACAAGCCACAGCAACAGATGTTTCACTACGGTTGCGATTAACGTGTCTATCGGTCAAAATCAATCATTGTCACTCTTTTCTCCGCACCACTCTTCATTTGGGGCTCGTCACCGCCGCCGCCGTCGCTCGAGCTCGACGCACCTCCTGAGCTTTCGCAACCATTAACAAAGTACATCGATAGCGTTTCTCGATAATACCCTATCGGCTTCAATCGAACCATTACATCGATTTATGAGACGAGATCTCCAGTTGGCGACACGTAATAAATCTCTTCGCCAATTTTGTCGGATCACAATACTGCCACTTTGTAACGGTATGAACATTTTTCCTTTTGTTCCGATACTGTTATCTCGTAATCGATATGGGTGAGCCGTGAGATGTATCCGATGTCCACGCTACTTTGATCGCAATCTATCAATCCGGCCACACTGCTGTTTAAGGGGCGTATTCAATTTTATTTTATTTTTAATTGGATTTCAACAGAACTTGTTTGCGGTTTAGTTTGTAGGTTAAGGTGGTTAGTATGAATAAAAAGGATCTAAATTAAAATGTTACTAATTGGTATCGGTTACCTACATAGTCAAGAGGTTACAAACATTCTAAAAATATTTATGACAATGTGGTGAGTCATTATTACAATAATGCGATGTTCACGTTTGCATTATGTTGGAGGCTGGTGGGTCGCGCTATAAGCATGTAATCTTATAATAAACGCTATTTGCCGGCGAAAGCAGCCGCGCGGCGCACAGTTAATCTCTGCTGCACTAAAGCTTCAAGGTTAACTTTCGCGCCGGCCGGCACTCCGGCAGCCCCCGTTCGAGCACATTATCGTGGGATCGACGCAACACGTGCCTTAAACACCTATTCGACAAAACAAGATCCGATTTGCATAGACTACTGTTAACTTCATCATTTTTATATCGAAAAACATCAAAGTTGGCTCATATATTATTTGAAAAACGTCTCCAAAACCCAGTTTCGAAACGTTGTATTAAATTTATTTTTCCGGTGAATCATAAAATACAATAACAACATTTTTCCTCCAACTTTCAATATGTCAATTTAATGCTTTGCTTTGTTGGTACTATAAGAAGACTTTGTTTCAAATAGGGCTTATATAATATAGATGGTCATCTTGCTTTATTGTGCACTAAAGAATGCCTGTACAAAATAATAATGATTCAAGTTGAAATTGCACTTAATAAACTTTTTATGACGGTTTTGTAACTGAAACAACTGTATACAGACATTATTATAACAAGGCAGAGCTTAAAGCTCTAACAAACGACAGTGTACAAAAGTAGTCTATAGGTACCATAGAGTTTATGGCATAGACTATCACTTTGTAGTACGTCAGGGTGACTCATCAGCTGCACCCAACACAAGCCCTTAGACTACCACCGTAGAAAAACGTATTTAAGTATAAAAGTTTTACTAACTAACTTTGAAGTTTTAATTTTTCCCACACCTTGGGCATTGGCGCCTTACTGGCCGGATAGTTAAAGTTTATTACGAAAATAATAAAATGTCATTCTTCACTGACAAGCAGAAAGTATGTCCTCGGCGACATTACCATAATACCGACCCGGGGCGGCATATCGATACCGTCACGCTAATTTACATTATGCGGGAATTCGCCGAATATTGCCTACTATACAAATGTAATGCTTCAAGACTAACGAAACGATCGAACCTAATAATGTTTTTAGTGCCTACTTTGTTAGCTTTTAGTACAACACAAAATTCGTTTTCGATATTTTGTTACGTGGCAAATGTTATGTTCGATTTGATGTTGTTACGAACATGTAAACATTGTCTTCCTCAATATTCATGTCAATGTACTTCTGCTACCAAATGTAAACATTGTAAAATTAATGATATTACAAAATTTCCTTCGTCATTATTAATTATTTCGTAGAAATTGCGCTTATCGCGACGATAAGAGTTATAAAGCTGCGTCACTCCGCATAACTACTGAATGGACCATGATTCACGCAAAATTATTTTTAGCACATTGCTGTGTTATTTACTACGAACTACGATGATTCTCACGCCCACTGATATTTTTAATTGGACACTCAGTGACAACTTCATTGATACATTTGAGTATGGCAAAAATGCGTAACCATTATTTCGAGCTGTTCATAGTCATACAATACACAAATACGTTTAATTAGTGAGGGAGCTTTAATGGCGCTTCATAAAAACGATGCTGAATGAACAAAAAAGCTCCTCACTGGTTTTACGATATTGCTCGGTATAATTATACTGTAAATGAAAACTGTAATTTAACACAAAATTTCGCTCATATTTTTTGCTAGCTCTACAATCATACTCGCAGACACATCGATCAATATCGATGTGCGACCGATAAATCAGCATCAGTCAGCTCAACAAGTGGACAACCTCAGTTAATTCCTCGCCAGTCCGCCACCGGTGACTCACGCACTACTTTAATTCACTGATCTGCCTAAAGGCTTTACGCATAAATTTCGTAATTGCAGACGCGTAGACAATGCAGGAACAAGTGAGGCAGGACCCCATAAATAATACATAAAACTGGTACAAAAAGCAAGCGATACTGCTAAGGGCATAGCGGCGATACGCCACCATTTTTTAATTTTTATTTAATCGAAGCATTTCAGGGTGAGCGTCGGTTCCCAGACGATATGAAATAAGTAAAAATATATTTTCTTTGTTCGCAGTCACCTGTTTATGGTAATTTTATCTATTTATGCAGACTTCTCTGGCTCAAAGAATTATTATGAGTTTTGAAATTCCCATGTAAAGAAAAAATATATGAATTATTTATTCCGATCTGTGTCATCCAATAAATGATAGGTACGAGTACTTGTAATTGTATTAAAATATGTACAATTTAGTTTCGATAATACCTGTGTTTATTCGTACTACATGTTTGCAAATTTGCATGTTCCTGTTGGTGGATAGGTATAACTTAATATGTAGGTATAGGTATACCTAATCTTTAGTATAAGTTACCTACTCAGTGCATGAGCAATACGTTCAGCTCATTGCTCATGAGGATTACTTTTTCAAGGTTTGGCCCACACTAGGAATTTCTTCCTGTATTGTGGGTGCGTTTACAAACACATACTCATATACACAACACCCATAGCCGGAACAAGTATCAGTAGGTCATACAAATATTAGTTTTCGTGCGGGAATCGAACCCGTGATACGCAGCGCAGCAGTCAATCGCTCAACCACTGCGCCAACCGTGAAAGAAAGAAAGAAAAAGTGTTTATTTGTCACAACACGACATACATACAATATAAGAACATACTTATGCTAAACCCTTAAAAATATTATTAGTAGTACTTAAATTATGTTAGTAAAGACGAGAAATAAATCAAACAATAATTACATATATAACCTACATTTTTTATGATATAAAAGAAATAGGGTGAGGAATATGTCAGGCAGATGCATGTCGTGACTGTGGCAAGAAGGCTTCCACTCAGCATAATGCTGTGCCGAGGGGACCCACAGCACGGCGCTGTTTTTTTTTTTTTTTTTTTTTTTTTTTCCGTTTATACTTCGGCAAGCTCTTATCTCCTACTCACTACAAATTATATATTCTTAAGTTGGGGCATTACTAATTTCACGTGGCTAAATTAGAAAAGGTTCAAGATTTAAGCTCATACTTAAGTTACTGCGAAGTATCAGGAAAAGAGCTGAATTAGATTTTATAATATGAATAATGTATCAAAGATTCTTGTACAAAGAATAAGAGGATCCTTCACATTGGGGGACGTACGTAATGAAATATACGAACCCAAAAGTTTTTCACTTGTTGGAAAGGAGAAATTGATTACCTCTTGAAAAGGGACGAGATGCTACTTGCCATTTTATTTAGTTGATATCATTGTTATAGATTCGGGTTTTAATCTTAAGTTTAAGTTCGCTTTATAATTATTTAGTTAAAACTTTGTATGGTCACCAGTAAACTCGCACCTTCGGGATTTGTTATTTCGGTAGGAATAGATAACTAAGTTTTGAGAAATAAATCTGTTTATAGCTTTATAAGCAAACAACGGTCCTTGTTTATGGTATTCCGAACTTGGAATTGATTGTGTTAATTTATTTGTACAAGCACAAACTTTGGGCTAACCTTATCGACCCCAGGCGTTAGACACGGTGGGCGCCGATATATAAGTTCCCGACAATTTTCAATTCTAGATCTTTCTCTGCGGAAATACCAATATCGTGTTCTCGATTTCAAATATGAAACAAACACCACTGAACAAAAAATAGATCTATTTTTAGAAATCCAATTTATATTTTCAATTCATAATTTATACTTATTTACTGTTGAATTGACGACAATTTTCTTCGATATTGGGCAATGGCTTTGGTAGTTGTTTACATTCAATTATTAGATACTTATATCACAATTTTCAAAAAAAAATATGATTGGTTATTAGAAAGTTAAGCGTGCATTAAGATTTTATTAACAACTTCTAATACGATGTTAATCATTGCACGAAGTACCCATGAATCATATTTATTCGATTTCAGCTCGATGGAAATAATGATGTAGGATTAAGTGAGTACGAAACCCATGAGGTGTCATCAATAATGTGTTGCAAGGATAAGGAATGCTGAATATCGGCCAAATCGGTGATCAATCACGCAGAGATTAAACGACTTTCTGCCATGTTACCTTTGCCCTTATCCCAAAATAGATCAAAAAGTGAATCTTTGCATGACTTTGAGTTTTTGTAACGATCGGCAGCGGAAAAATCTTTACCAACATTACTTTCCATTTTGCTATCTGATTTCGATTCCAGTAAACTTATCTTGGCAAGTATATAACTTTTCCTTTTAAGATAAAACCCTAAGTTAAGCCCTGGATAAGTCTTAACGATTTTTGGTAAGGAAAAAGCCTTAATTCAAATTTGTTACTTCAACGTTTTAGATTTTCGTCTCAAGATTTTGTCATCTGGAATAAATAATATAAATGTACCTATTCATTCTTCGCCAATTTAGAAATACTTATATTTTAGTATCTCTAAATCAATTGAAATAGATGTAAAACAAACACTCTCAGGGACCTTTTGCAAATATTGAATTGCGATAACCTCTACATAAACCAATGTGCGAACTTTACGCTTTGTGAAACTCGACACACAAATACTTGAGTGTCGCTGAAACACTCGTAAAGATAGCTACATACATGTGTTATGTCGTTTGTCTTCGCCCGTAAATCAAACATTTAACAAACAGGTCGCTGTCAAACCAATAACATGTTAAGCTCAGCGGGGACAAGTGTTACAAATTATTACGCCTTTGTAGGTTACCCGGGAAGTATGCGTGTGTAGTTAGTGCCAAGGAGGGTTATTATCATTTTATATTTATAGACACATAAATTTCGTTCTTTAGGTATTAATATTTCATATTTGCAGTTTTGTATAGAAGGCGTGGACAAATATTTATACTACCGGTCGGTACATGATGAATTTCAATTTGGAAAGGTGATTGTCATGAGCTAGTAGAATAGAGGTGGAATAATTTTTTATTACTTGTAAATTTTAATTTTAATTTATGTGACGTTCAAAAGTGCCGTTCATTGGCCTAATTGAATAAATATATTTGACTTTGACTAGTTTTTTTAGGATTTCGTACCCAAAGGGTAAAAAACGGGACCCTATTACTAAGACTCCGCGGTACATCTGTCTGTCTGTCTGTCACCAGGCTGTATCTCATGAACTGTGATAGCTAGACAGTTGAATTTTTCACAGATGATGTATTTCTATAGCCGCTATAACAACAAATACTAAAACAGAATAAAATAATTATTTAAGTGGTGTTCTCATACAACAAACCTGATTTTTTTGCCGTTTTTTGCGGTAATGGTACGGAACCCGTCGTGCGCGAGTCCGACTTGCACTTGGCCGGTTTTTTTTTAAATGGTGTAAGTTTAAATTTAAAACCCAGTCAGATTTTCTTCGGACTTATACAGAAATTGCCATGACTGATTTCAAAATGAAATCTGTCCTCAAAAGGTATCCATAAAATTGCTTAGCGCTGTAACAATGCCTGATGAACGTTAAGAGACAATAGCAAGATGGCTGAAGGCATAATTATCTTCCTTTTTCATTTGCATTTTCATAACCTCACGAAACACCAACACAGCTACGAACCAACAGGTAGGTCGTGCATTGAAAAAAGAATTTATGAGAATTCAATTTATGGACCAAATGAGAAAGGCGTGTCTTGATTGACGCGGCTCGGATCGTTAACGAGCGCTGAACAAAAAGCTGTTGTCGCTTGAGAGACATCGACAAATTATCGCGAGCGACAAATTGAGTTAGAGGTGACGAAGTGTGCCGCTGCAGTGTGGACACGACACATCTCCGTCGAGTTGCGTAATACGGCTAGAGGACGATAATTACACTGCATGTTGAAAAATATTTTGGTGTAACAAAATGGGATCAAAAAAGCCGTGCAGCACCTAAACTAGAGGGGTCAAGAGAGCGTAAGGCACACTAGGTCATAAATCACCTCCTATAATAGAAAAGGGCTCAACCGTATTAATACTTAAATATCACTATACACAGAATAAAATATGGCATATCAAGCATGATAATCCAGAACATGAGCACATGACATTTATTCACAACATAATGGATATTGATACTTTTAGGGCCAGAATGATAAAATTTTATGATCATCTACGCTAATTGTCATGACACTTGATAAATCGTGAACCCTCGTAAATGTCAGGCTTGTCATTACCCACTGTTTTGTTTTATTTACTCCTTGATAATGTATACCGGTGAGCATTACACTTATCCGTATGGCATTAAATTTAATGCAACTTGTATTTTAAGTGCGCATGCGCATTAAATACAATGTAAGTATGTCCATTTACAAATAAAAGAATTACCTACTTTACTTCTAGATACTTCCTATAAATCATTCTTAAAATAAACACGGTCTACCTCAGCCAAATAAAACTTTACCGCTCTCATTCAGCTTGTATGAATAGATTTTATATTGATTTTCAGGAATTGGTTGCATAATTTCTAATATTAGAAGCAAACAGTTTCCAAATGTGCTGACATAAACTGAGATTTACGATCGCTCACGTCTTTAAAATGAAGTTTAGGTTATGAAAGAATGCTCAAAAACAATCGGAAAAATACATTCTCACATAAAACCAGGTGGGCTACGGATATAAAAACAGTGTTCGGCCTTCGTCATTTATTTATGCTTGTGGCTGTTGCGAAGGAAAGTGAACGCTTTCAGCCTGGGATTGACGCGACCTCACCTGTTCTCAAAAAGTCAATTTCAAGACTTATTACCCTTTGTTCCCGAGACCCGCCTGCCAGCGCTCGCGTCGCCTTTTATTGCTATCCTGCCTTAATGTGATGGCTGCAAATGCGGTGGCAATTCGAATTCGTTTTGTTAGTGTTTTAACTTGCCAGCAGCAGATAAAATTTAATTCTGTTTTTATTATAGTCGAAAGTAGCACTTAACTATTTAAATGGAGCTCAGGTGCAACGGTAAGTAAATAATGGTAGTTTCCCTTCTGCAGTTCTTTTGTTGTTGAAACCTACTCAACTCGGTTTCACCAATTTGCGACGGTTTAGGTACACATTGGAATGTTACAACATGTTCGTTTAGTTGCGTGCTAAACAAACGAAGCGCGACTTTCGACACGGGTGCAGTTAGCGGCCCTTCATATGGAGATGTCAGGCGCCTGCGCCGCCGCCGTCGTCCCTCCGCCGACGCCGCCTAACACTAACGACATACTTCGCACGATTTCCACGACATTCTTGACTGAACAACACGGCAAGAGTCTCCACTTACACGGAATCATCGAAAGTAATACACAGCACAAAACACTAAACGTAAACTCATTACCTACGTGTTTGCCGCAGAAACCTTTAACTCTCGCGGTAAATTAGAAGCTTTAGGGCTTTGTGGTAGAATCTAAAAACAGATAACACGGATCGTAAAATTGCTTACAATTACCAGAACTATAAATAAAGTGTATCCAAGACGTAAACAATGAGTCAGTCTAGTCTAGCCTAACGGTATCACTAGTAAAATCGATTCTGTACTTTCTCCTAGACTAAAACAGGGTATGGACTATGGTATGGAGTGAGAATGTTGGCGCAGCCTGTTATGGAGCGCGTGTAATGTACTACTAATTGCTCGTGTGATCAACTGGGCACACCTTAGTTTGTTGACAACTTGCAGTTAAAGAAATAGAAAACTTAATAATTTGTTTGTGAATGTGCTCTTTCAGTTTACCTGTTGTTGATTTGTTATACTTTAAAATTAAAATGGGAATACGAATGCTAAGGAAAAAAAAGTATTAGTTAATCTACTAGAATATTGTGATGTCGATAATAATGTTACATCACATCAGCAAAGCTTACGTCACATTAGAATTTCTAGTTTATGAAATTCCTAAAATTTCATGAGTAACGGAATCCGTGTCAAAGCAACATAATTTCGAATTTCCAGAATTTCCCAATGCTAGATCGTTTCAGTGCTCGTAATTATATTCCAGGAATAACTACACTCCTGGCTGTAACTCCTAACATTAAACAATATGCTGTTCTATATCCAGTGCTGTAATTTGCATAGACTGTGCCCCGTCTAGGTCACTCAATAGACTCGGCCTCGACCTATATAGTAGTCGCATGACACCTAATTTAGTTATTGAGAACAGTTATTCGAACAATAATTGAGGAAACCGGGATTGAAACATAAATTCTAATAGGACCGTCTAAATCTTATTAAAATTTCATTCATTGAATCAATTGCCATGATAGGACGGAGCCCTTGAAATAATCAGTTCATTAATAGAGGGAACAGTAACGTCATTAATCAAAATACGATTAATTTAATTGTAAATCAGATGCCGATTTATGTAAAATTAATAAGATATGCGCTGATTGTGAATTGGATTAATTACGATGCTTTTAACGATGAACAAGAATATTATAAACACGTCGTGTAAATGAAATAAATTTGCATATCAAGTGCAGCGATCAATATTACTATTGATGTATACGATAACGTGTTCACAAAGTTTCTTTATTTGAATATTATTATTGATGTGCATTCAAAGATTTGCTGACAGCTTGAGTGGATTTCGATATCAAAACAGTAAATCAAAAAGAATTTGCGGAGAAAGCAATCTCTTTCACTAGAATTTATAAGTAAAATACTTTGCGGATGGTATCAAGTAAATTGAGTACTCTATATTCACTAGATCCCGACAGTCGTTCAGACTTCACAACGTAAAAATAAGTAACAAAGTTTTGAGAGATCTGAAGACTTCTTGACAGACAAGCGCGTCTCGAGAGTCGCTCGCAAATAAGTTATACCTCGTCGACGCTTTCACAGAATGTCTAGGATATTTTTGTAATTTAAATGAAATATAATAAATTCAGGACATTAATTTTAACTGGCGGCGCTGGATAGAATTAATTAGTTACTAAACAAATTTCCCAAAGTTGACAAACGAGGAAAATATTGGTTACCTGCCAATTTACTTTTCCATTTAGACCGCTTTATTTCTTGTAACCATAAAATTGGTTAATCTATGATTCATTACAGCGTAACTAACTTTACCAGGAGTTCGCGACATCTAGGTACCTAAAATAATCTGCGGGACAAGTTTCGTTCATACGATGTTTAGATTTCCTAGAAAACTGAAGTAACTGATTGCAATGTGAATCACGAGAAATTCTAACAACGGTTAGACGAACACTCACTTTACACTGATAAGATCGAGTGCGTACGTAGGAAAATGTATACAATAGCAAAATGGAAAACTGATCTAGAAATGGCGATCGTATAGGTTATCTTACTCATTAAGGCGCAGATACCCCTGAGTAGCTGATTTTAAAATGAGAATCACGTCTAAACGGCTAGTCGTTTTTTATGGAAAAATATATAAATTATTAAGAAAATGGCCTAATGTTACATTAGACCATTTTCTTAATAATTTGCTCTAAGAAAATTTTGTGTTTTATTCGTATAACATAGTGTAATTAATTTGTAAAGTTATGTCTAAAACGGACAAAAACACGACAATCGCACCAATACCTCTGGGCGTATTTTAATGAAATCGACACCAAAGACAATTTAACTATCTACATTTTGAGCTACGGTATTTAAAAAAAAAACATAGAATAATAAGGAAATTACAAAAAACTACAAAATTTTGGGTGTGAAACGAATGCGCGTTTTGTACCCTCAAGGTCGTTGGCGGCAGTCGTCGTCTTAATACGAAGATACATTTAACTAACGTAAATAACTAAAGATGAACTCATATTTAATTCAATAAGCTTGTCTTTCGTTGAGCGATGGCTGTTTTTATTCACCTGACGAATTAATTCCTGTTCACTTCATTCCACAATCCATTTATCTTGTTCACAATAAAAACAAATATAAACTGTCTGTTCCAATTTTTGTTTTATTAATCTTCTGTTTTTGCGAATAATTGGTGCTGGTTTTAAAAGTTGTACATCGAAGGTCGTCGTCTCTACATCTGGAAGACTGTTTGTTATTTATGTATGGACATGCGAACGAGATGAGAGACGTAGAAACATTATTGTGACAGCTCTTTGACTGGTCGTATCAGATACCATGTCATGTCTCTCAGGAATTGTGCCAGAACATCTGCAAATAACTTTGTTGTACGATATTTGCATAGAACGCTATTTAGTTTTATATCTATTTCTTAGAGTTACGTTTAGTTTACGGTCTACTTCACCATCATCATCAGACTGCTGGGACACAGACCTCTTCTCTGTGAGAGGGAATGGGCTATAATCCACCACGCGGGACCAGTACGGGTTGGTGATACGGTCTACTTGTTTAAGCTTGAAAGGCAAAAAGATTAAATATCCTTTATTGACAAAAGGTTCATTTATCACATAAATAGTTCTGGCAATGAGTCGATTGATCGGCTGACCGGCGCAGGCGCAGTAATAGAGCTCATAGGCAGCGAGTGCATGATTACCGAACACAATAAAGCCGTTTGTTATTTGTCGATTAGCGATTTGATAAAGCATTTCAATTTATAGCATCATTGAGTCCTGCGTCCTCGAACGCTGGCCAATTACCCCAGATTCTGTTGATCCTTATATAGTGTCGTTTTGTAGATTTAATGGAAACCGCACCGATAATTAACTTCTATAATATTCTGCAATATATTGGGTATAAAAAGCTGCAGTGCTCGCAGAACGGATGGCCGATGGGGCAGAAAAGTTCTGGAGTGGCGACCGCGAACCGGGAGACGATGCATTGGAAGGCCTCCCACTAGGTGGACCGATGACCTGGTGAAGGTTGCGGGGATCCGCTGGTTGCGAGACGCACGGGGCCGGTCAATGTGGTGACGCTTGGGGAAGGCTTATGTCCAGCAATGGACGTCTTTCGCCGTATATGATGATTATGATGATGATAAAGCTGTTTATTTTTCTATGCGACAGAATGATACTCGGCCTCGATAACTCAATTAAATCACCTAACATTTATTAATGAATTGGCAAGTTATTTCAACATTTTCGTCCTTAGCATTAAAGAATCAACAACTAAAGGTCACAAAAACAAAGTTGTAGATGCAACTATTTAATTTTGCACTATGTTAGGAATGATTAAAACCAGATTATCATACGATAGCATCACTGTGTCATTATGAATATAAGTAAAACTGATTAGCGTGTCATGGCGGGCTCGTTATCATGATAATCTTATGCACCGGTGACTCGGTGACACAATCACAGACTGCATGCTTCTCTTATCACTACTGCAAGTGTCTGGCCAAGGTCGAGTCTAAGACCAAAATGTAATAATTCACTCTAGGAACCATAAAACGGCTTTTTGTTTTGAATGAGTGTTTAAATTAATCATCGCATGTAATTCCCATGTTGTGTGTACTTAATACTTTCAGTGTTCCATCCTTGTCAGCTTGTTCAGGCAATTTCATCATGATATAGTTATTATCTGTGTTTATCTAAATATTACCTAGAATTTTTAGATAGAAATGTTGTTAGAGGGCTAAGGATGGGAGTATTTGAAGGTAGAACCTGTCAAACTCTACTTTAAAGCCAAAAGATAGGTTTGCATACAAATCTAGAGTTTAACAAATACTCAATTTCAAATTCATAATTCTGAAATCAATGGAAAAAAACTTTTTAGCAAAATAATTTAACCGACTTAGAAAACAAAACACTACAAAGCGAAAAATACTTCTTCTCTCTTTCTTCCTTTCTTCTTTATCTTACTTCCTTTTCGGAATTCGGTATCAAAAACAAAAAAAAATAGGTTATTTTTATAAGTTTTTTTTTATTTTTCTCTTTTTAGTTTTGGTACCTTATAATTACCATAGTTATTAGAATTAATATTTGTTTCGGGATATTTACCATGTATATACAAACAAAAAATAATTCTAATGATTGTGAGCATGGCAGCTTAAAAACTTATATTACCATAAGTCATTTATAGCCAAAGGGCTTCTCATAACAATTCTAACAAGCCTAAATACTACTGGGATACTTTGTTTTATTACTGAGTTCCGGTGCCTACCTTCCCGCTTCATCACCAGATCACTTCAATAGTATCTACCATTTTCATTAGAACCATGTATTTAAATTTGCTTCATCACAGACATTTAACTATTCAAGATATCTTATATCCAAAACATACTTCTTATTGAGAAGTTCCAGTGGCCCTCTGTGGTCTTCCTTATCAGTTCCACTTCACCAAATGTTACTTTCTGAATGCAAATGCTTGCCATGTTGATGAAATTATCAAAATCGCTACATGTATGCCTATAAAATTTAAGGAGTTCTCTCGATTTCCATGGGATACCCTCATAAGATTCTGACTTTGTGTCAATGGGACTACCTCGAGAGTATACACTTTAAATCAAAAAAATAATTTTCAAAATCGGTCCATAATTGATGGAGTAATCGGTAAACAAACACAAAAAAAAAAAAAAAAAGTCAAACATAGAACCTCCTCCTTTTTGGAAAGTAGGATAAAAAGGTACAAATTCAAGTCGCAACGTCATCTCCGCTACAACCAATGTTAAAAAAACTTGTCAAACTGTAGACAAATTGGAAGGGTTTTTGTCAGGTTTCGAATGCGAACGTTCCTTAAAAAAACTTCTCCATTTTGAAGTCGATTAAAAATACGTGAAGGCTCTCTGATAAATAAACTATTAATATTCAATGAAAGTAGGAAAAAGTACAATTTTTATGTAGAAATCCTTAAAGCCTTTGCCTGTTAAAGTTTCGATGGGGGTGTTTAATTGTTAGTTAGAGAGAGCAATTACTGTCGGCAGGCAGGCTAGCGGGCAAGCGGGTATGGCGGGAAAAGCCGGTATCGCCGGTGGTGGCCCACATTGTAATCACGGTGATTAGCTCCGAACACCACCATTACTGGCCCACCTTCCAGTTTGAACCAGAAACCGCCTAACTTTAGGATACGTTATTGCTTGGCACACTCCCTCCATTTCGTTTTTGTTCAATCGATTACGTTGGTTAAAAATTCTAATGTAACCGAGTCTGGACCTGCCCCGCGGCTTCGCACGAATACTTCGTTTCGGCTCTGCTTTACAAAAAACATTAAATTATTCGCTAAATGTTCCCAAAAACATTCTGCAATGCACTAAAGATTATCGCCAGACTGATTGATGCAGACAAGCTCTTTATTCCTACGTAGTGATTTTGGTCCATTGCATTTTCTAAACAAATGATTGCATGTAGTTTCTCTCTTCTTACTCGGAACTTCCAATTGAATAAGTCATAAAACTGTGCCGTCAAATGTACATTTTCAATCGTTTTGTGTCGGCGCTTGGGTGGGATCGAGCGACGCCGACGAGCTCGCAACGCAACGCGTTCTTTATCTTCATACCCACCTAGAAGTATAGCTCATGTGGGTGTTCGAAAAATCCCATTTATCTTCTATCGGATAATAAAATCAAAATTTTACTGTATAACACAGGCATTTCAAAAATATTTTGGGCAGGTGTCTCGCACAAGTGGCGTTGCGCGTCACTAACGTTTTCGGTTTTCGCCCACCTGAAAATATTGATGCGCTGTCAATTTGGGAGCAATCGCCTGACAAAAACACATAAACAAAGTGATATTAGAGTTCGCAGAAACATGAGAAGCTAGCTCATTTAACGTCATCAATGTTATTGTAACTATTAATATTTTAATTTCGTTGAATTATCTTAATTTTGCCATTTATAAATAAACATAATGACGTTAATGCCGGAAAGAACGTCAGGACAATACTTTATTTTATATTAATATAATGAAAAGAGGTCTTTGTTTAATGCCATCGGTATGTTAGTGACGTGCATAAAATAATTATGATGTGATGTTCCACTTGTGCTACAAACGGGGCATAATAACCACGTGTATTGGTCAGAATAAATGGGCCAAGAATTTGCATCGCGATGCGCATATAAGCTATCTGAGTCGCGGTCTAATTATAGCGCTCGGCTTGTCGCGATACCTGATGCCCGATGAAAAATATACACTCGACATTGACTTGATTTATTACATGTATAATTATTATATACATGAATAAATCAAGTACATATTAGCATGTGTTTTAATTAATCTTATATAATATATAAAAATCAATGGCACTTTTCGTTGTTATTTTATAACTCAAGAACGGGCTCACCTATCCAAACCAAATTTTTAGGCTTTATTCGGACTATTTAGCAGATGGTTTATGTGAAGAAAAAAAAAATTGAAACTTAGGGTAGTGTAGGGTAGGGTAGTGTAGGGTAGGGTAGGGTAGGGTAGTGTAGGGTAGGGTAGGGTAGGGTAGGGTAGGGAAGGTAGTGTAGGGTAGGGTAGGGTAGTGTAGGGTACGGTAGTGTAGGGTAGGGTAGTGTAAGGTCGGGTAGGGTAGGATAGGTAGTGTAAGGTAGGGTAGGTAGGGTAGATAAAGGTTTGGTGTTTTTATGGCAAAACAAAGTTTGCTGGGTCAGCTAGTAGATATATAGATTAATAGAGATAAGTTCACTGTTCTACAATTTTCCATATCCTAATAAATAACTTCTGACAGTGCATAATAATGTATTATCCATTCATAACCGTGCCACATTTGAAAGGAGCAAAATAATAGATATTTTTAGTGTCTGCCCTTTGCAGCAGTCATTAAGGCTTGATGACTATGTATTGTGTTTATTCTGAACCTAAATAACCGAGAATATTTTATGTTTCGCTCAAATGTCGAAAGTCATGATGATACTTTTAAATGGTGACGTATTTGTGATACCTAAAGTTCATATTATTGTTTTGTATTACGATGAATGGGAATTCTTGGCCGTCGTGTGAATAATATTAACGAAACCCTCAAATGTACGTAAACAAAAGGCCTGTAATCATTTCTACTTTAAACACAAATTCAATATCACATAACAAACGTATCATATTCTCACAATGTTACGCGCGCAAAAAAAGGTTATTTTGAGGAAAAATTATGTGCTCACATTTTTGGACAGAAAACATTTTCGCTGACAAGCTGAGCCAGCACGTGATGAAGAGGTCATTAAAAAGAAATGCGCGTTTAAAAATATTTGGCGCAATGTTCGCACGTTACGTTAGGTAAAAAACGTGGCTTTAACAAAATTAAATAATTCGCCAAATAAAAAATGCGTCAACAAAATCTTCATAAAGACATCGCTACGCTTGTCGTAGGTCTATACTTCGCGATGCTACGTGACGCTACGCCATGCTACGCGAAGCTATACGCATGGTAACGAACACCGGTTAAATATTTCATAACCTTTTCACATCGATTAGTCATAGAGTTTCGTGTAATAATGGCTCAAGAGAGACAGTAATCTTGTTAATTACTACAATGTACTCATAATGTCATCATATTACTAATTGCACAGTTTACTATGGGATGCCTCTAAGTCAAAAACTAACCATAAAAAAATCGAAGAAAATGAGGACCTAAAAATGAGGAGGTAACAAGTATGATATCCTATAAATAACTGGACGAAGGGACTTGATCCACTATAACAAGATAATCTGGTGTGGTACACTGATGGATCCAAAATAGAATCAGGTACGGGAGCGGGAATATACGCAAAAAGTTACAAAATTTGTAATATAAATGTAGTACAAATTTAGGGAGTATGGCAACTGTATTTCAAGCAGAAACATATGCCATAATATCCTGTATTCAAGAGAATATAGAAAGAGGAACCAGAAGTAAATCTATATTATATTCTTAGTGACAGTCAGGCTGCAATCAAAGCCATGGCATCCTACAAATGGAGTCCAAACTTGTTCTGTATGCTATCCGAACCCTAAACAGGCTTGCTTAGGAAGCATAACAGAATAAGACTGATGTGACCCAGGGCATAAAGGAATCCATAGTAACGAAATGGCAGATGAACTGGCAAGACAGGGCTCAGCAAATGATTTTGCGGGTCCAGAACCATGTGTAGGCATTTCGACGTGTCTCGTGAAAGCCACATTCAGGGAGTTTGGGACCACAGTCAAAGAACATATTGGTTATCTAATACCGGTCTGGGACACCCCAAGAAATTCCTGGGCTCTACGTTCAAAGCACGGGAATGCATTTAGAATATGAGCAGGGGGCAAATCCTGCTTGGGGATTCACTGGCCACTTTGGAACCAATGAC
Source organism: Orthosia gothica (assembly GCA_949775005.1). NCBI lineage: Eukaryota > Metazoa > Arthropoda > Insecta > Lepidoptera > Noctuidae > Orthosia > Orthosia gothica. The sequence goes on from OX459042.1 coordinate 15,860,771, forward strand.
ATGCTCATGAAGACGGGTTTAACCGCGACACCCATGTGCAGGTTTTGCGGGGAACACACGGAACGCATGGAGCACTTTCTGTGCAAGGCCAGAAGACCATAGGCTCATATCTCCTAATCTCGTTGTAAAACTCATGAAGAAGATTTTGAACGAGATTGGGGCGGAGTTAGTTATCAAGAGGACCACAAAAAAGCCTAATGGGTAAAAGTGTCCGAGTTATTTCTCGGCCCCTCCACATGATAAGATAAGAGAAGAATTGCACAGTATTTCACATACTTTTATTTTATTAAAAACGAAGGTATGAACTGATTAAATATCGGCCGGTTTTTAACCTCATTAAAAAGAGCAGTAAGTTTCACGACGTTGAAAGTGAGCCAAAAATAAATTGCACGTAACATAACACCAAAAATAATGCTCGCTAATTGTACATGATGCTTAACGATAACACATGAGTAACACGCTTTTAAAAATCGTTTATTGCAAGTATTCATCGCGGCAGTTGGTCTTAATTGAAACATTGCAGCTAACCCGTTTTAGAAAGTTTTGGCTGCATGCCAACAGCTGTTCAGTATCAACTTTTCGGGCCTACCCGGATTTTTTTGTTCACCTTAAAGGTCACGGTTACAAATATAGGTGATAATTGACTAGGTAAGTTTACGTAGTTCGCCGCATTCTGTACAGAATTATATTATTACCGGGTAAATCGTACTCTTAAAGGAGTGTTTTTTTCATAATGTGTTTTTATTATAATATTATCACTAGCTCCTTTGAATAAACTTCATGGTAATTATAATTTATATCCTTGAAATGAATGCATCACCGTGACGGTAAATAATTTATTATAAAATACATTTAGTATTCTCTTCAACCGTGTAGGTATCAAGATAATGATAACAGTTCACTGAATAACAATAGACACTTAGTCAAGCATTTACAAGAATAACACTTAAAGGCTAGATTATAATTATCTTTGATAACACTTCCCTATGTTATGCACTATTTAAATCTATAATTACAACACTTCAGTGTTCTAATGGCATATAAGAATTTATTTTATCATAAAGTCTGTCATTCAAGTTTAATTAAACGCGCATAAAGCTCAATTACACCTACATAAGTCTGCATTCTACAGACAACACTATGTACTTACTTTCACAATGGCGCGTAGTGCAAAAAAATTTCATTACTGCAGTTTATATACTCGTAAAATGATGTTCGTAGAGATGAGAAGATCCTCGCTTTCCTTCTAACGTAAGATAGTAAAGCTACGCGGCGCTAACCCTGGCTATAATCCAACAGGTTTATATTAATGGATGATTAATAGTGCGACGTGACGGAACCATACATCAAGCCCGGTATGTTCCTGCCGAATTATCAATGTTCCCCCGAACATGTTTCGTAACACGTTACGATCCCAATTGTGATTCAACTTAGAGCAATGACCATAAGATGACGACATCTATAAAATTTTACAAGACACTCTGTACCCATCGGTATGCGTTTGCATAGCCGTATAGTAAATATTATGTTCGCGTATGGGCCAAGAATTTTGCATACCAAAGATGTAATACGACCGCACTGGATGTTTACCCCTTATCTGATTAATACCTTAGTTTGGGTAGGAATTAGGCGAAAGCAAACTACAAAGTAGCTATGTAGATAAACAGTGAGTGTTTCTGAAACAGTGCTCAACCTTGACCGACTACACTACCCGGACCATGTTATTCACAGTCCATGAATTCGCAGGATGTTTACATTAAATATAATTTTAAAAGAAAACGAAAAGTCATGATTCCGTTTTCACGATCATTTATTTTTGAGCGGAAAATATTACAACGGAACGTAGACACAATTATTTTCTGACGTCAAAGAAAAAGATTGCATGAAACAAAATACCCCTTCGTGTGGGCGAGGTGATTGAATAAATAATGGTAATGTAAGCCATCCATCACAATACTACAGACTACTTGTAGCTTAAAAACCGTCGTCAAAGTCCTGACAAAGTGCGAAGAACTTTACAGGTACACTCAATGTTAATGTACACGATGGTTAATGACCAGTTGGCCTTGGCGATTACAAGTAACGAATGACTCTTGGTGTACAAACACATAAAATAACAAAACCGGCCAAGTGCGAGTCGGACTCGCGCACGAAGGGTTCCGTACCATCATCGCAAAAAACGGCAACATAATCACATTTGTTGTATGGGAGCCCCCCTTAAATATTAATTTTATTCTGTTTTTAGTATTTGTTGTTATAGCGGCAACAGAAATACATCATCTGTGAAAATTTCAACTGTCTAGCTATCACGGTTCATGAGATACAGCCTGGTGACAGACAGACAGACAGACAGACAGACAGACAGACAGACAGACAGACGGACCGCGGAGTCTTAGTAATAGGGTTCCGTTTTTACCCTTTGGGTACGGAACCCTAAAAAGTATCGCCACTCTTGAGTTTATCGTCAATCTGCTTATAGTGATGACGTCACGGTGCATCTCTGAAAGAACTCGTCCTGCCTCCGGGTACTATCCAAGCCTTCGGCTTCGTCTGTTGTACGTCTAGACTTAAACATTTGCCATCCGGAATTCCAAAAATGTCGTGATTCAAAGTCGACATCAAAGAGAAAATCGTTTTATACGATTTTTCATTTACGATGTTGCTTCAGTCAAATTATATATTTTATTTGTTTTCGTTTGTATCTTCACTACGCCTTAAGATACAAGAGCTCACTGCTCATGTTATGCTAGCTGAGCATAATGCAAATAAGCATTAGAGGTTTTAAAGTGACGCTCGAGTCCGAAATATTCATAATAAATATTATTTAATGTTTAGCAAATCCTTGAGTAATGAGTACAGACAAAACGTTGCTTACGCATTGAAAAAATTAACATATGAGTCACGCGTTACGCACAAGTATCGGCTTAAGTTCAATTCATTCAGTTAATGAACCATGGTAATCGTGCTCAACTGTGAAAAATGTGTATCATTAATACAGCTACTGTTTATTTATGTGGTTGCACTCACATTATCGGATGGTATGACGCCTTTCCCGAAATCGTCGTCGGTCACGTTTATTTTGGGAGGCACAAACACTGACCGAGTCGTAGGTAGTGGGTACCTAACTACCTACGTAGTACACGCATCGACCAGCGTGACCGATGCACCTCTCCGTAATCGAAACTATAATTGCCGCGCATAGTTCTAACAACTCGCACTATTACAATTAAAGACTTGATTGAACAACTCCGAGATCTCACACATAGTACGTGGAAATGTTCCACGTTACGTAACCATGTGCATTTAATTTAATACCTATTCGGATTTGACATGGAAAATTATGAGTTTATGGCTTTTGAGAAGATGATTTCATTTTCTCCAGCGATGAATTCATGTCATAGCTATTTATGAGTAGATTAAGTAACCGCATTATCATTATGACTGTGCTGTGTGTATTGATCTCATTATCATTAGGAATAGGATTCAAAACTATGATAACACGGGCTACGATGATCTAAGTGTCTCTATTTATTTGTTCTTGCGATTGTTAATTATCTTTTAAAACGTCAAATATTGCTGTGCTTCACTTGGAGAACCCGGACCCAAGAAGTAATTAATTATGAAGAAAAATCTTTACTGAGCACCAAAAACAAAATCATGTAACTGATCCTTCCCTCCTCCTTAATTAATAAGTAGTAGCGTCAACCATTTTTCAAGTAATTTGCATTTCAAATTATTATTTTTAACAGTCTTGGTCCACTGATAACAGAAAGTAATTAAATATATTTTAAGGCATTAAAATAAATTAAAATTCAGAATCGTGTTCGTGACTTTATCAGCGATGTCGCAAGTGCACGCTAGGGTTTACTTCAGCGGAGTACCGGACAGCCTTACATAAGGGGACTGAGCTGAACCGGGTCACATAATAATGTCAATGAGTTTTAAATTTTTCAGTCGAATGCCGCGATATAATAACAGATGATAGAGATATAATTAACTGGTTAGTATACGTAGTAACACGTCAGGAATATGCAAATGTTAAATGTAAACACTTGAACCTCTAGTCGGCGACAAATTGCGACGTTACTAGACATATGTGTGCAGATATTAACACTCATGTTATATCAAATAATCTTGAAGAGAATCCTCATATTCTAACAAAGGATGTAGACATTGCGACATAATGTTTATATTTTCTAAGAGGCGTTAAACAGCTTTTCATGTAATATTATGTATTTGAATTTGGTTTCTAATGAGCACTATTCATACTCATTTGCATGTCAGGTATTTTATATTTGCCGCTAAAACTTTCGAGTTCTCGTAACTACTCATTCCGTTTTCAGTTTTCCTTTCTTATGTTGTACAAACGCTTTTCACAAATTTTTCTCATTTATTTTATTTCTCATTACTGGCACTTCGGATATTGCGTTTGATGATCGTAAAACTAATAGTTACCTTCCTATAATAAATGTTGTGTTCTCTTATACGTTGATAAAAGTTTATATTCTACTTAAACTTGTGTTTCGGTGCCGTGAGTTTCATTACCCTGAATTTGTTATTATTACGACACAGAAACAGCCTGACGTTTTATTACCAAACTGATTCCCTTGGCGGTTTCATTAAATTCTTTGTAAGCTTTTATTTATTCTCACCGTACATTGTTCGTTATCTTATTATTAAAGGAAACGTTGTTTGTGTTAAGCTGAATTTTGTTTTTATTATTCTAATCTTCATGCTCATATTACGTTTTGAAATGGACGGAACGGAACTCGAGGAGTCATCTGCTATTATAAAAACCATCACCTAGTTCCTATTTTATAGCTGGATATTCTATTTGTTTTATCTAACTGGGTATCTCATGAAGAGAATTTTTCTCAGGGGATCTAAAATTTTAAGACACAAATTTTGTTATAACGTAGAATCAATGCTATGGCTAGAAGCTCTGAAGAAAAGCGTCTTTATGATTATAGTAACCGTTAATATTAGTGTATTCTTATAACAACATTATTAGGTCAAAGTGGTCCAACCAATAGAAAGAAGATATATAGTATATGTGTATGATAGTCGTGCAACACAGATCGTGCACCAGTGCGTCGTCGTCGCCTAAATACCGCGAGTTTCCGATTGCGAAGAAACTAATTCAGTTTCACATCACTTGTCAACATACATATTTTAAGAAAGATAGTTTTCTTATATAGGTACTTGTATATATTGCCAAATATATTTAGAAAATGTCCATTTAATTGCAGTAAAAGTTTATTTTCTCTTCATAAAAGTAACAGTGAAATCGTTTCAGTTTTACTCGAAACTGCAGCTCGTAAATGATTTTATGAAAAGTGGTTTTCCCTGCTATTAAACTTAATGTCAGACATTCAACATAGTAAATTATGTTTATCAACAAAATAAATTATAACTGTTACCAGTGCGGTAGACATTATAATATACGCGTTATAAGGTACCTGATCTTAAATAAATCAATTTAACTCACGCATACGTGGGACACTCAGAAAGTTTTGCGAAACTAAAAAAAATTGTTCTATACGTACATATATTTTTATTAAATCTTTTCAAAGTACTTTCCACCAGCCTCTATACAAAGATTCATGCGCCTAAACCAGTTTTCAAAACACTTTTTCCAGTCCGCCGCAGACACCTCGTTTACAGCCTGCTCGAACGCAGCCAGCGCATCTTCCGGCGACGAAAATTGTATCCCTTTGAGCTGATTTTTTATTTTTGGGAATAAAAAGAAGTCACACGGTGCTAGATCAGGGCTGTAAGGAGGGTGACCCAGGAGTTTGACTGGCGTGCTGTCCAGGAAGTCCCTCGTTTTGAGTGCGGTGTGCGCAGGTGCATTGTCGTGGTGGAGCAGTAGCCCGCGGAGCCCTGTGTTTGGTCGCTTGTTGCTTATAACAGAGAAAACTTCTGGCAAACATTTGGTAGTATACCATTCGGCATTAATGCTTCTTTGATCCCGTAAGGGAATTGATACCAAGTGGCCAGTCAAATTAAAAAAGCTAGCGATCAAAATCTTACCCCCGCTTCTAGATCGCTTCACTTTGGTAGGCGTTGGCTCATTTTGAAACACCCAAACAGTCGACTGGCGCTTGGTTTCTGGGTCGTATTGATAAATCCAGGACTCATCACCTGTAACGATGTCGTAAACACGCCGAGACGAGCCTGCTTCAAATTTGTTAAGCATATCACGGCACCATTCCACCCGGGCCTGCTTCTGAGCATCGGTGAGGTTGTGCGGCACCCAGCGTGATACTATCCTCCTCACGCGAAGATGGCTGTGTAGAATCTCGTGAACGCTTCCCGATCCAATCTTCAATATGTGTTGAATCTCCTGATATGTAATTCGCCTATTGTCTTGGATTAAATTTTTCACTGCTAGCACGTTTTCTTCGGTAACAGCCGTCAAAGGGCGACCGCTTCTTTCGTCATCCCCCAAAGTTGGTCGACCGCGCTTGAATTCGTTATACCAACGATACACGGTTGCCTTGGAAGGGCCTTCATCCATGAATGCCATTTGAAGTCTATCGTACGATTCATCCGGTTTCAGGCGACACTTGAAATCGTATAAAATCATAGCTCTAAAATGTTCCCGGCGCAGATCCATATTTCAGTGAGACACAATACTTTGAATTAACTCGCAAAAAATGTGGAGGGAAATTTTGAAATTGGAACTTACTTATTTTTACTTATAAATAATCATATTTTCGAAAAACATTATAACTGGCCAGTCTCCCATATATAAAAACTTTTTTTCGCAATACTTTCTGAGGGGCCTGGTATAAGTGTCATTTGATTATGATCTATCTCGTCGACTTATTCATCTATAATTCTTCATATCCTGTATTCAAATGTTTTTGAACTGTCAGGTACGGACCACCCGGTAAAGATGAGTTGTATCGTTACTATCAGATGATCCGAATATAAGGGAAGTGTCAGAGTTGGTCTCGAGTGAGCTTAAGCTAGGCATCTTGTATTACCGTTACTGCGACGAGGCGCCAACCGCTGCACGCTGGCCTCGGCGGGCTGCATACACTACGCCATATCACAATATTATAAATTGAATACTTATCACTATCTGAACAGCATACATGCTGCTTACCTGTATTTATGAGCAATACATTCTAGCTTGTTTGCTAACATTGTTTCTTCCTACTGGGCTTTATAAGTTTATATATTATATATACATTCATATTAGATGCTACTCAGCCTGGATAAGTGACTTACAAAGTCAAACGCTTTGCTAAAATCCAAAAGTAATGGAACCTAAGGGAATTGAAACTCCGATTTATGGATGAATGAAATCAAACTCAGTAGAGTGTATGACCGGGTATTAGGTTAATAAAGAAATGAGAAATCGGAAAAATGAAGTGTCTAGCGTGCATTTGCTGGCGCCTCACGTCCAGGATTACATATAAATCGTCGGCTTACGTGGGCGGGGACAATTGTCGGTCTCTACTGATAAACGCTAGAGATGACCCGCGGGCCCGGGAGAAAAGTGATCGTGAGAAACTGCCTCACATAAAAGAAATTCGAAAGCAATGAATATATTCTTCAAGTTTCTACGAAAATGACACATGTAACGTGCAGTTATACCGATGTCAGTGAAATGTAGTCGACATTTACCAGCATTCGCAATTATAATTTGCTGAAATGGCGCATGTCCCAGTTAGCAACACGTAATAGACTAATGGACACTCTTTAGTCGGTGTCTGTATATTGTGAATTCTGACGCAATCACTTAATTTTTTAATCATTTTGCGTGATTGTTATGGATAACCAATGTTTTAGATGTGAGTTTGAAGTCTATGATCAAATATTTAGTGTTACAGATCAACGAAAGCTTTGTCTGTAAATAAACCTTCAATCATTTTCACATTCGCCTTGGCTTTCACTCGCTTGCAATCTTTCACGTTACGTAACTCTTCCTGGGTTTCTTCAGTCATTAATCTTCTGCTGTCCTTGCTATGGTACTTATATGTCGCAGTTTGCTGTGGGTTGTGGTCCGCATACTTATTATTAGGTGTTTGTATAGTTGGTTCACCGTTGAAAAGCTAGCTACACAACCGCTTTTGTCACCTGCATTCAATAGATGGGCTCATTGTTTTCATTCCTTCACAATGTAACGTGAGCTTACAACTCACTTGCGGTCGCGTCGACCTACGCGCGTTCACGCTCCTCACTCTTCACATTTGCTACACTATCTCGAAGATTCCTAAAACATTTCCCGTAAAATATTTATACTACAAGCATATTCATTTGTCGTTTTGTGCTTAATTTATATCAATTTTCTAGTGGGTTTACGTTAGTGAACTCGATCAATAAAGGGGAACGGCTCGCGGCATTTTAAATTAAGATAACAGTTTTATTGGCTTCTTATTCAATTTGTGGCGCATTTTTCTTATCGTTTCCACTTAATGCTTTAGCTTTCACGTTAGTTACAACATGGCATAGACAAGAATCGTCGGCTGGTTCTCAATCACGAGTCGTGTTTGAACTTGGCCTGTGTGCTGCGACACTGGGTCAACGAGGCAGGGCTGGATATTGCGCGGCGCATTGCCATAAGTACGTTCGATCCAGCGCGACAATTAATATAGCGCACGGTGCAACAAGCGCAGGCGGCATGTGGGTACGCAGCACAATATTATACGCGATTGACCTTGCTTTACTATCAACTACGAGATTATTTATAGCCAAGAATTTAGCTCCAACTGTAACAGCCGCTTTTGATTGAAATTATTAACTGCAATTGAAGAAAAACAATATACCTAGTTTAGAGTTGCTACTGTTTACTCGTATGCCGCTATGATTGAACTTGATCTCACTAACGACTTGAGCCACTTAATCATGGCCTCTGAACCTGCCAAGCAAGTGACTTTTTTCTGATCTTGTTTATTTTAGTTAAATACCGCTGCAAATACTTAGTAGTCACCTAACCGCAAAAATAATAAACGGATTTGATGAATTAAAACAATAATAGTAAGTAAATATGTTTTGATTAATTAACCACACGTCGCTATGATTTAATCCCAATTAATCGTGCGTCTTACGACCGTTAATGAATAATGTTGAACAAATGCTCAATGAATTACTGGTTTTAATGACTCATTATGCTTAGAGCCATCCTTAATATTGTTATGGGAATACAATATTATAGGTGCCATCATAGTAATAGTCGTAGAGAGTTATATTACGTTACATCCTGAAGCGGGGTTCATGATTAACATCTTCCGTGAGCAGGGTCAACGTGCAGGGGTTACGGCCTGACAAGCTGTGCCTGTGACTAGACCTTCTAGAAATTTCTAATAAAACATGATTTGTGGCAATGGATTATACGCGCTGCTACGTTACGGTACTCGTAAAATCCGATATGAATTTATCGAAACTTATGTAACAGAAACTATGTTGTTTATGGAGGCGTAATAATGTGAACTGGTTTCTGTAGTAGGTACCTTTTCAAATAAGGGTCAAACAAGCACAATATTGAGAGCACAACGGGCCAAACAGAGTACGATGATCTAAACGCCTAGTCGAGCAATTCGCTTCAAATGGCCATTATGCAATAAAATCATTTGAATTAATCAATAGAGCAGAGTGGGTCCTACTACAATCGACTAACGACACACTTCCTTCTGTGCCAGCACTCCGCACTACGCCCCATCTCCCTGGATCTGCACCCGACCCGCTTATTGTTGAAATTGCCCACTATATACCTACTTAATAGTGCTATAAATATAACCCCGGCTTCTCACGGTGCTTATAAATTATGCTAACGTAGAAATCAATGTTTTACTATTGACAGTATTCTCTATATGTGGTAGTTGACGATGTCCTTTCATAATTATGCTGTTTATAAGTTCAAACTCTATAAAATTTAGAAAGATTGAAAGACAAAGTAAAATAAGGTGAAACAATATTCTTTTGAATGACTTTTATTAGTTTTGCAAAGCTACGAATGCGTAAGATAACATTTTTACAATATATACATATTTTTGACTGATAATGTTTTAGCTGCGCAGATGTTTTAATAAAATCATTATTTATGGATTTTTATAAAAACAGCTTTAGGAAATATATTATTCTGAATAATAAAACTATTAAGATAAGTAAATGTTAAAGGCTTTGTATTGATAAGACGTAGTAAGGCATTTAGATCGAGTGCGCATAATAGCATGTAACACAGATTCCAAGAATATCACCTGTTTGTATAGAATAGTGTTTCTAAACATGTGCGAGTAGTTAACCTGCTCCACAGTACTCAGTACTTCAGTAGTCGAGGACGCTAACCAAACGCTAACGATGTTTACAAAATGGATCACGTACTTCACAAGTTACATATAGCATCTACAACTGAGCAAACACCGTACGACGCTGATAAAGTTACATTCTTAATTAGATTATTAACGATTTTCGCGGAAATTAAAACTCTAGGTCGCATTTTTTTGTAGTCTTTTAACAGCGGATGTAAACAAACCTTGAAACATTTGTATAACGGGAACAAGCAGCTGATTATTCATTTACCACGTGACATAAACCTATGCTCTAAGATTTTGTCTCGATATATATAAACTATGTTATGATTTTATGATAGGTTGCAGACGCCAAACGGTGCCAACTCTCAAATGCACATACATTCAATTGTGTAATTAGGAACAGATTGTTTGTATGTACCGCATATTTTAAAATTAAACATTCCTTCCTTTTGTGCAACTACTTTTCACTGATATAATGACGCATTGGAAAGTCATACTGCGGTAATTATGCAAGTGCTACGAATTTTGACACCTGCAGGGATTGCTGTCACGAACGATATACATATTAATACAGGGCTAGTTAATTCTTATGTACACGTAGCGTCGCGTCGTGCATTCTGCATTGGTATACCTATACGTACCACTAAATATAAAGTTAATAGTTGAATCATAATACAAAGCGATTATCTAAAGGTAATTATTAGGTGCTCATATCGCATTTGATTTAAATAAGATTGTTAATATAATTGCTACAATGAAACATAAAATGCAACAAGACACGTTTGACCTAGTATTCCTGCATCGTTGTACCTTGAGATAAACGTTTGTTGTATAACAATACTGCACATATTCCTTGAAGAAAGCAAAAACAAATCAGCAATATTAAATATGTAAACAAATGCACCTGCACTCGTAGGGTTTTCGATTCAGCTGATCAGGTCAACTCATCCAATGAGGAAGCACATACACTGCCAAAGACACACTGGTCCCTGTCAAATCGATGTTCAAACAAATTGGTAAGTGTCAATAAATATGGATGTGTCGTGTATGCTCTCGCGCACCGGCTCGTATCGCAGGCGACACGCGCTCCCCGTAACGGACAATCAGTAACTGAACGTTTGGCTCAGTCTAGCGGTGGGTAACTCCGGAGTTACTGATTCAAAGGAGTCAGTTCCGAACGCGGATCCGTAAACCTTATTGAGTCCTCACAATCCTTATCGGCACCGCGGAGCCAAATGATTCCGGGGGAGCCAGAGCGAGCGGCCGAGTGCCGGACTCATATATAATAGTAATCTTTGTCCGAACTCGCGGAGCGCGGGTTCACACTTGTTCACTCGCTCACTCGGTGCGTCGTGTCGTCTGGTATGGTTGGTACAAGACACAACACGAACGCGACGCGACGCAAAGCAACGATAAGCGGCCTTGACTTCATGAAATTAGAGTTCAAAATTATTTTGTATCTTACAATTGAGCAATGCGTTGACGATCATAATAACAGTAAGGTGCGCTCTTATTTCTACGGAGTTAGAGTCTAATATGGATTGACTGGCACGCATAAAATGTGATTTTTCTTTAATGACCCTTTCAATTTTTTTATTTTCTGAGTATTTTATTTTATTACAAAATTATACGTAATAAATGTACTGTTATTAAGTTTTATTTTTACTTAATATCTAATACGATGTTGTCAATTGCGTTTTTCTTTTTTTTTAATATTGTTTTTTACCCTTTCTATTTTCTATATTTTCTGTGTATTTTATTTTATTACGAAATCATACCTACGTAATAAAAGTAGTGTATGTTTATTTTATAACGCTACATTAGGTAAAGTTAGTAAAACAAACATTGTTACCTAGCTAGTTATTAAAGATATTTATTTTTATTTCATTTATTTCTTTCCTTATTATTTACGCTGTCCGAAATTTAAATAATATAAATAAAATTACCTACTGTAAAGTCCGTAAACTGTTCAATACAAAATGTGCCAAATGATCCAACGAATCCAATGAATCAAATGTTCTGTATGAACCGGGGAACCAAAATGACCGAGTGAGTGCCGGAGCCAAACGGAGCCAAAGGACTCAGTGACTCACTAAGGTGAACCGATTCCGGATTCGGAGTCGGAGTAAGTGAATCAATTCACTTGCCGGAATCAAGATTACCCATGCCTAGCTCAGTCGGACCAGTTATTATGCGCCCACTGATGCCATCAATAACTTCACCAACACGTGGGTCCGGCTATGTCGGCCGAGTGCCGACACGACGCGGTATCACACATGCACGGTAACGCTTATCGGTGCATCGCCTGTAAAAAGCTCATGATTCATCAGAATTAGGTTTTGCTCGTGACATCACCGTGCTATGCGAGTAATGTAAACAATATGGGCTCGAGTGGCGATCTGCTTCAGCAGGTTCGTGTTATGTGCCGGCGCGGGCGCAAAGTGCACACCGCTAACGTGTCTTATAGAACTGTATGCGTTATAGTCACCGGTGTAACTTGTAAATATTTGTCTACCGCGCCATGTGTGAAAATTATTACTTGGAAACGCAGAATTCCTGACATATTTCTTAGTAATAATATCGTTAGGATTTAAACCCGAGCCGGAATTGCTGGAAGAGATAGCATTGCATAAGTTGTCTCGATATAAAGACTATTTACTGGTAAAGGAGAGTACATTTTCTCGACTAACATAAACAGAGTAAATGATTGTACTAATAAGTTTGGGCGGAGTAGGAAGGAAACAAGCTTAATGAAAAAGTTGCTTATAGAAAGTTGTTCTATTACTCTGTCCATATTTTCCTTATATAGCTGGTGAACCTCCCTTATACGATAGGCCTCTATTTGAGTAGATATCGATAAGCGTAATATTCTTGCAAGAAACATAATTCCTACTATTAACGCCAAAATGAAGTTGTTCAGTAGACCCTACGGCTTGGTGCCATAAATTTTATATGGGCGTGATGATTATGTCATTATATTGAAATTATATAATTGTAGTACACAGAATCAATAAATAAATGATTAAGATAGCCATTATTTTAACAGCTGTGTTAATGCGTATGCCCATAAAAGGAGGCACAGGTAGCTTTAGTACGGGTTGAGTCAGCTCTAATAAAGATTTATTCCTCTGTCCCTTCTTTGACAACAATTAATAAAATAATGTAACAGACGATTAAGGCCCTTATCACACGAACGTGCGAAGCGTGGGCGTTTTTGAAAGTATGAGCACGTTGTAGGCTCTAAAAGCTTTCCTCTTCATTTAATTTATATCACTATTATTAATTATTATAAGTTACAACGTCAAGCTGTGAACATTCATCGTGAAACAATCTCTTCATTTAGTATCATTTTTTTACAGCAAATGTTCTATGCCACATCAACTTTTTTCGTAGAAGTCTCTTGTGAAATCCACGAAAAAGAAAAAAAGAGCAAACTTGATTTGGAATGAATTTAAAATTCAAGTAAAAGCGTTTGCAACTTGTAGGAAGGCGAGCCAACAAATTCATTTGTCAGCTCTGCAAACTTTGCTTGTGTACATTGATCTCGCAGACGTCTACAAAATAAGTAGATTTACTGAACATTCCGCTGAGTTCTTAGATTGTAATGTACATAACTTAAAAATTTATCTACATCATTTAAAATGCAGCGGCACTTATCTACCCGTTAAAAGGTAACACTAAAGTGAAATGTTTACTGCACACGCGGTCTCGCTATTCATATCTTTGTTTTTTATACTGACGGTGTACTACACTCTTACCGGTCGGAAGATTCCGGTGCCAAATTGAGGAAAACATTGACGCTTCCATGTGTGTCTGAATTGTCTAGATTCGAAGTACAAACATCTAAAGATAAAAGAGCAACAGAACGTAGCAATTGTTTGCATACGTGAAGGATGGACATAGGACGTAACGTAATTGTGATCGAATAACTTTCCGGCGTGATCTCAGAGTACAATGCTTCGATACAACTTTTGTTTCTAAACCCAACATCCTATTAGTAGTAATGTTGATGCTGCATACATCCAAATGGATAGATTAGTTAAGGTCATTCTTTAGAATACAGATAATACGACCCATATTGTCATAGGTCGTGCGATTATTAGATAAATGCGCAGAAGACAATGGAACAGACAGGATCATTGTTTAAAGGTTTTGCAATTTACGACGTTAGTGAACAATATACGGACTAAATCGATTAAAATAAATTGAGAACGAGGAACGACAACATTTTGAATGTATATTATTAGGAAAATTGAGTCATCAGAGTGAAGTCACAAAAGAAAACCATAAGTTACATCGGGTGCATTTCTGACTACACTCATATAAATAATAAATTAGTTTCGAATGTAAAGAACCGCATAAGTACACTTTTGAGCTGCAGAGATCTTACACAAGACTTTAAATTCATATCAGGCGGAAAGATTTTGTTAGATATGGTCAGGTGCATTCAAATCATCGACATCGTGTCATAGTTACATAAAAACCGGTCAAGTGCGAGTCGGAATCACTCGCCGACGGTTCCGTTGTTCTGTACAAACAGCTACATTTACCAACAAAAAATACTGACAAGTTCATAAACAATGAAAGCACCGAACATTGCTATAACAGAAAGAAAAAAAACTTTTCCAAGCATTTTATAAGTTGGTCGACTATTACTCGTAAACTTGTCAAGTCTACTTAGCTGTGGTAATTTTCCTTTTAATTTCCATAAATATACTACTTTGAATTATGATTTTTTTCACATATCCAAAAGCAACCATTTAGCTGGCAGGGCGGGACACTTTATTCTAACAACAATTAGCAATTTAAAACTTACCTAATTTCACGAAAACTTATTCCTGAATCGAACAAGTAAAATTTCAAAATTTTAAAACCCCCGACACATTTATCTTGCGAAAATACCCCAATTTAAACAGTAAAACACCCATAACTTTTGAACGGCTGAACCGATTTTTTAAACATAGCTAAGAACACTCTCGACAAAATTACCTTTCAAACAAAAAAAACTAAATCAAAATCGGTTCATCCGTTTAGGCGCTATGATGCCACAGACAGACACCCATATACACAGATACACAGATACACAGCAACACACGTGAAACTTATAACACCCCTCTTTTTCCGGCGGGGGTTAATAATATTTTTAAATGGCCTATCCAACGATACCTCACACCAAGGAAAAAAAACGAGAAAAAGAAAACCATCCCCACTTTACGTGTACAGGAGGTAACATATTTTTTTTTCTTGATTTTAATTTACTACTTTGTCGGCGTGTTTTATAGCTTTCTGGTACTAAGAGTCTCTGAGCTAAGCTACGGACGGACGGCGAGACGGACATGGCCAAACTATAATGGTTCCTTGCTGACTACGGAACCCTAGAAAGGGCCGCAGTACTCCAACTTGAACGTCTAAACCTGTACAAAATTCTTGTAACTCTCCACACATTGGCGTATAACGTTCATTAAGGATAAAGTGATTCGGGTTAGCGTTATTTCTGGATGGAGTTATTTGGGATAGCGTTCTTTATGAGGTGTTTCAGGCATTCGTTTTTGAAAATGGAATTATTTGGCCAGCTTCATTACACAAACCCATTAATGATCCCTATGATAAAAACCTCTTTTTGTTTTCAACCAACTATATCGGAAACTGTTTTGTTGTTTTAATGGCAGCAAGCGCTACTACTATGCGAAATAACGTGAGGTCCTAGATTTGATGCCCGAGTCGGGCTAAGTATTATTCACCTTTTCCATCAAGGATTTCTCAGAAGCAGCCCGGCCTACCGCAGCCTAATTTAGTAAGTAAATTCTGCAGGGCAAAGGGTATGGATCCATGAAAGAATACCATACATACTCTTTAAATAATTAGGCATTGCCAAAATTATTGGACTCTTTCGATAAGAATATCTTCACCAATGAGGGCGCCAATAACTTTTGGCAATACCTAATTAATAAAAGAAAATTTGTCATACTCTTGCATGGGGTCAAACCCTTTTGCCTTGCCGAATTCACTTACACAATTAGGGTGCCGCTTTATCACAAAACACTCGACCTCTATAACAACATCTGCCTAGCCTTTTCCCAATTGTTGTTGGGGTCGGCTTCCATTCTTACCGGATTCAGCTGATTAGCAGTGTTTTACATGAAGCGACTGCCTATCTGACCTCCACAACCAAGTAACTGGGTAACACGATACCCCTTGGCAAGACTGGTGTGAGATCTGAAGCTTCTGACTACCCCGTAACGATTGTCAAAGATCTTCAAATCACAGCCGGGACCAACGGCTTAACGTGCTTTCCGAGGCACGGAGGAAACTCGCTAAGTTGAAATGGTCACCCATCCACGGACCGACCTCGGCAAGTGTTGCTTAACCTTGAAGATCGACCCGTGCGGCTGTTATTATTTAGCCACGAGCTTTTTGCTGACTACGGAACCCTAAAAAGGGCCGCAGTAATCAGAATTGAACGTCTAAACCTGTATAAAATCTTGTAAACTCTCCACACATTGGCGTATGACGTTCATTAAGGATAATGTGATTCCGGTTAGCGTTATTTCTGGATGGAGTTATTCGGGATAGCGTTCTTTATGAGGTGTTCTGTGTTAACGGCATTCGTTTTTAAAATGGAATTATTTGGCCAGCTTCATTACACAAACCGTCATTACTGATCCCTATGATAAAAACCTCTTTTTGTTTTCAACTACATCGGAAACAGCTGTTTTGGTCTAATGGTAGCAAGCGGTACTGCTGAGCATGAGAACGTGAGAACCTAGGTTCGATTCCTAAGTCGGGCTAAGTGTTATTGAGCATTCCCATAAATAATATCACAGAAGCAGTGCGGCGTCCCGCAGCCTAATTGTGTAGGTGAATTCAGCAGGGCAAAGGGTATGACTCCATGAAAGAGTACGACAAAGACTCTTTAAATAATTAGGTATTACCAAAATTATTGGACTCTTTCGATAAGAGTATCTTCACCATTGAGAGCGCCAATAACTTTTGGCAAAGATTATTTAAAGAAAATTTGTCATACTCTTTCGTGGGGTCAAACCCCTCTTAAATATAACTAGTGATACATGGGTTTACTAACCACCTCTGCCAATCCCTTCAAACAGGTGAATACAGGCGTAATGATAAATTATGTTACACAGGAAAGAAGTGACAAAGAGGTCACCTGGTTTCACACGGAGTTCTACTTAGCGCCTTGCATCACTTAGCTTGTAAATTACGTGCAATTTATCAAAGGGCTCAATAATTCTCGATGCGTGTAGTTCACTTGTTTGCAGACACGGGCTATCTCTTATCAATGTGGGTCGAGACATGTTGCCGCAATGTTTCCTACTCCATGTGTACCTTTGTGGATCCTTTTGTCTTGGTAACAAAAGGACTCAAGTTAACTCGGGAACTCTCGAACTGTAGACGTTTTTTTCTGAATACTTCCAGTAGAGTTGAGCGTATGAGTGAAGTGTACCCGCTTATCAATATGGATGTCATACGACATTTGAAATCTTCAGTGTCGATATACATACATATATATATATAAACTCACGCTTTTTGCCATGGGGGTAGGCAGAAACCACAGAACGCCACCTGCTACGATCCTTACATACTTCTTTTGCTTCACTCACATTCATACATCTAGTCATACACACACGCCGGTTATGGGTACTGCGCACCTGGCCTTTCTGAAGAACATCACCAATAAGGTCTATGTATGTCTTTCTTTAGCGTCGATATATATATATATATATATATATAATATTAGTTTATTGATGCAGATAACCTTTGTTACAAAAGTACTTAGCGATTAGGTTACAAGTTCAGATACATAAAGGTAGCTTACATAATGGAAACCCTGCCTCCTAAACTAGGAGAAATCTGTAACTTAGGAGTCAGTGTTCTACTGTTCTTCAAATGTTCAATAAACCTTTCTGTGTGTTGTTTATGAAGAAGAACATAATTACATAATAGGGATGATGACGGGGTACGAAACAGAAAATTCTATTTAGTCCGCCGGTTAAATAAAAAAAAATATTGGAGACGTATTTTTTGCTTATTCAAATCAATAAAAGATCACCAAGATAATGCACATCAAAGTTCTGGAGTGGGGACTTGTGACGTCACTTCTATGTAAAAAGTGTACCAAGGCATGACGTCATGCGATATTTTAACGCAATGTATCGTCATCACTTTTTGTTTACGAGACAAAGGAAAAAATACTTGTTCAATAATTTTTGGAAATCTAATTGACGGACTAAAATATTTTTTTTAGTCATCATCCCTATTGAGGTAATAACAATTATTAATTAACAAAAAGCTTTCAATGTGAGATAAGATAAACGCAGAGTGGAATATGTGAGTATTTATATTCACAATGCATTAATTTGAACTGTAATGTGTAATTTTAAATTAAGTAATTGTTAAGTGTAATGGGCCAATTGCTGTTTTATATTAAAGTTTTGGGTTGTAAGGAAGGTAAGGTATAGGGAGGAGGTACATACGCTTACGTAAGAAGTGATAGTTAAAACTCTTACATAACATTTGAACCAATTTCTGACCGGCTGCCCTACATAATAACCTTCCTCACCTAAGTGATTGTTTTACGACATTGCCAGATATTAACCAACAGAATAGCGGTCGTTATGGTGAACTTATATGAGGTATTTTAGTTTAGAACCATCTGCAACAGTACTGTATTATAAATGCGATAGTTATTCTGTTTGATTGTTTATTACGTTTTCATGCATAAACCGCGGAGCCAATTTTGATAAATTGATTTATTTAGACTTTATGCACAATAGGTATAAAGGCAGACTTAATGCCTTAGGCATCTTTACTAGTCGATCAAGGGAGGTGAAGAGACAACATGACAGCTCCATTTTTTAGTAAATTCAATCATCAGGGGGGTGACCACAAGCTCTTAGAATAAGGTTATTTTGAGATCGAGTAAGTGACAGATGTATACACGTCATATACATCTGTCCCTTACACACACTCAAAATAACCTTACTCTAAGAGATTGTGGTCACCCCCCAGGTGAGACAGTGGTCAAGCGCGAGCCAATAGGATATAAAAATAAAAGCTAGTAAATTCATGGTTTTCTAGACTTAGGATACTTTTTAAGAGAGTAGACACTTTACCTGGATATATTTTACGAGATCTACACGGGCGAAGCCACTCGCAGAAGCTACTATGCACGTGTTGTAAAAATGCGAAAGTAATTCTTTCTGTCAGTGTGTTTGTTTGTCGTAACAAGACTGACAGATTTACACAATTTCACAACTAAACTGTTGGATCAAACACGATATAGAGATAGATTAGACCTTGCAAAAGGATATAGGACATATTTTCATTTTAGGTCAGGGATGGCGAACCTATGGCACGCCTGCCAATGGTAGCACACGAAAAACTATTTTGGGCACACTAAAATGAGGTTATTTAGAATCTAGGTAATTTGCAACAGCAGAAATGACACCAATTCCTACTTTTATTTAAATAAAACTTGCTTGCTGGAAGAAAATTCCATTTGGAGTTAAGCTCGCCTTTGTACATAAATTTTATTATCAATTTGTACAATAAAGAATGAATAACTGTATTTTTTATATATATATAATAGTGGTGGCCCCGTGGTTTCGGCTGCGACTTACAAGTTGTAGGTCGTGGGTTCGAGCCCGAGCAGGCGCTTTACTTTGTGTAAATTATTTCTTCACCACTGCTCTCAAAACGGTGAAGGAAAACATCGTGAGGAAACCAACATGTCCTAGAACCAAAAATTCGAAGACATGTGACATCCACCATCCACCCGCACTGGGCCCGCGTGGTGGATTACGGTCCATTTCCTCTCAGTCCTCTCACAGAGAGGAGGCCTGTGTCCCAGTAGTGGGAACATCAATAGGCTGATGATGATGATAAAATAAATGTTAGGATGGCTGTAAGAATTTCTGGGTGCAAATAAAGAATTGATTAATTCAAAGCATTTAAAGTTTTATTTTTTGTCAAATAAGACAAAGTAAAATTTTTTTGGTGGCACTTCATTGTCACATAATTTTTTTAAATTTAGTTTAATTGTATGATCCAAAGTTGATTGAAATAAATAAATAATAATAAAAATATATATATAATTTAAAAGGCACGTTTTCTAATAAAGGTCACGTCACCTTGGGATAATTTCCAACATTCACGCGGACGAAGCTGCTGACAGAAACTATGTAGTAATGCTATAAACTACAGTCAGCGTTTATTGTTTGCGTTTTATTTCAGCGACGTTAAGGCACTTTTATAGCATCTATGGTTATGACGCATCAGGCAGGTGACGGCCCGGCGCCTATTAATCTGCTATATAAGTCGATTACCGTCGCCATTGCTACTTCAATCGTTCCCGTTCGACTCGTTTCCGTTCCGATAGCTTTCGCGTCAATATCAGACGTTATGAGATATGATTCATCAAGATTTTACGATTGACTATTATGACAATTTTAGATTTTTGTTGCCTACATATTGCGGGAAATTCAGGACAAGGTCGTATTGCCCGGCTCTAACTTAAAATTGTACGTAAAACTGATGTCGATATTGAGGAACAAATATCGAAAGACCTGCGTGGTAAAATCTTGTATTACTATTGTGTGTCATAGTTATTATATTAAAATTTTAGTCTCATTTAGAATTTGGTATTTATTATAATATTTATTAGTCTATTGTTTTAGAAATTGTTTATGTATTTTATTAGTGAGGTAGTTTATTAATATCCGGCTTTACTTCATCATCATATCAGCCGAAAGACGTCCACTGCTGGACATAGGCCTCCCCCAAGTGTCGCCACATTGACCGGTCCCGTGCGTCCCGCATCCAGCGAATCCCCGCAACCTTTACCAGGTCATCGGTCCACCTGGTGGGAGGCCTTCCAACGCATCGTCTTACGGTTCGCGGTCGCCACTCCAGAACTTTTCTGCCCCATCGGCCATCCGTTCTGCGAGCAATGTGCCCTGCCCACTGCCACTTAATTTTGGCAATTCTTCGGGCTATGTCGGTAACCCTCTTGCGGATCTCTACATTTCTGATTCGATCACGCAAGGATACTGCGAGCATAGCCCTCTCCATTGCCCTTTGCGTGACTGTAAGCTTTCTGATGAGGCCCATTGTGAGCGACCACGTCTCAGAGCCATAGGTGGCAACACACACTGGTCATAGACCTTCGTCTTGAGACACTGTGGTAAGTTGGACGAGAAGACACCGCGCAATTTCCCGAACGCTGCCCAGCCGAGTCGGATTCGACGGTTGACCTCTTTCTCGAAGTTGGCCCTACCCAACTGGATCGTTTGTCCCAGGTAGACATAATCTTCCACAACTTCGAGTGTAGAGTCTCCAACCTTGATAGGAGTGGGTGTTACATGGGCATTCAACATTACCTTGGTTTTGTCCATGTTCATTTTAAGACCCACTCTTTCGGAAGCTCTACTGAGGTCATCGAGCATTATACTGAGGGATAATGCTCAATTTAGAGTGAACAGGCTTCTTCTAGGTAAGCTTACTCCATCGTCGACTTTGTCTATGTTACCTATGACCTAGAATAGAGTCAAAATCGCAAATTAGCAATTCCATAATAAAAAAAATAAAAAAAAGTTGAGGTCATTTATCACCATAATCAAAGGCATGCTTGTTGTAAATCAGTAATTTCCACAAGTCCATAAATTAAATGCAGAGCCGATCCCCAGCACATTACAAGCCAAGCCTAGAATTGTTATCATAATTTTCCAGTTAATAAAATGCGTAATGCATAATTAATAGAGGCACTAGGCAGTCAGGAAAATGATACTTAATTTAATTAACCTATGTCCTATTAATTATTGCTATTATGTTTATAATCTATTATTAATTATTGGATTTCCTGTTGACTGTGCTATTTATATTAGGTTCTTGTAAAGGAGTACAAAGTAACAAACTCATTGGTTTTCATGTGTGTTGAGATACATACATATTACAGATACACTCACGCCTTTTTACATGGGGGCAGGCAGAAGCTACAAAACACCAAATTTTTTTTTGTTAGCGTGGGGAAACCTTCAAAAGACGCCTGGACTTTTGGGGAAAAGACCAGGGAGTGTGGGATTTTTATCTCACTAAAACCACCCTGGTGATCACCATCAGCACGTAGAAGGGGCCTCTCAATAGACCGCCTCGGAACCCCCTTTGTTCAACTGTTAGGGCACATCCCTGGGGAGACCGAAAGAGCGTCTCCCCTGAGCCTCGCAGTGCACGGCAGCACGTGATCTATGTGCCACCGTCGACCCCGGAGTACGGCCTGCTTATGATGCAGGCGGGGTTTTCTCTTTTTAGTAATCGGGGCGGTTGCCTCCTCACTTCCCTCCATATCAAGCAGGCGACAAGAAAAACAAGGCCAATAGGCACAAATATTCGTTTACAACTGGGATATGCCCAGTTGCGTACCACGGATAAAAGTTATAATTAATATTAATGGGTCCAATCATTGTGTGTATTTGATTCCAGTAATAGGTATGGCAATTTTAATTTCTAGTTCCTACAAGGTCCGTATAGTTCAACGCTAGATGCAGCCTGGCATTATCCAACATAATATTGCGTTCATTCTGCCAAAGAATACACTCCCATAAGATATGATGTGTAGATTGTACATATTCGCAGTCTGATGTAAAATACTGACATAAAGGCGAGGCAACGAGCTTGACGGAAAATAATTTACTTTTGAAATTACCATGCCCTGTGAGAAATTGGTCAACACAGTGATCCACCTCCAGCCACGTCCTGGCTCCAGCCGCTCGCGAACGGATGCAAAGTAGCAAAGTATTGGTGGAGGTGTCGGCCCTTGATGGAATTATCCCAACTTCATTGCCATTAGGATAAAACTTCCTCCCAGACGACAATATTTGGTTTAAGTAATCTAGAGTTTTCTCTAGCGTCTATCAAACATCTACAAATGCAAACTAGTACCAACGGCTTAACGTGCTTTTCGACGCACATAGGAGTCTTGATATGTAATGGTCACCCATCGACGCCGAATATCAAATTGTGCAGCTGTTACTGTTTAGCTAAGATTCATTGCACTGTTATTAATCAAACATTATACTTTGTTAAACCTTTGTAATAATACCCATTGAAAAACGTATAATTTAACAATATTGAAGGTTTTAAACAATGATCATTATTGACTGTATGGTTGATAATCAAGTGCGTATAATCTTAAAAGCTATATTGTTTTATAACTTAATTGATACATTGGAACCTGCTGTAATAACAGTGCAAAGACTTTCTTATAAATGTATCAGTTATATACTACCTTAGAAGGGTTCTACCATAGTTTTTTTTTTATGTTTTCACACTTACGAAAATCAGAAGGCTAGAGATCCTTATCATATGCTATAAATATAGGAGACATTGTTGCAAGTAAATATATTACACGTCAGCTAATGGAACTTATCTATTAAAACAATAACTTTACTTCTACACAAACAATTATCCTAGCTTTTTGCTACTAGCCTGACATACTTATAGCAAATCCTACGAAAACCACTGCATCAACTTTATAACCTAAAATTAATTATTTAAAGCGTTTAACTATTGTTGTCGTTGATTGTTTGGCGCCGCCTTAAAATGCTCGACTAAAAGTTTTTTATTTTTTCTTTTCAGTTCGATAATTCGACGTTATTTTCTTTTGCAATTTTTTTTTTCATTTTAGTTACTTTATTTCAAAAGAATCGGTTCACAAATGAAAATTCAGTGGGAATTTTTGTTATACCTTTAGGGATGGATTTTATTTTACAAATTTAAATGGGATCAACTTTGAGGTAGGTATACTTATTCCAACAAAAAGAAAATAAATCAGACCACCCTATAAATAGTTAAGCGAATTGAGAAACTCCTTCTTTATTTTTCATCGGTTAAAAATTAAAACTAGGTAGTGCTCTGATATTCTTATTGTTTTTAAAAACAGAAACTTACGATTCTTAGTTTTACAAAAACAAGTACTAAGATCAAAAGTTTCATGATCTCAAGGAGCACTAACCCATGAACTCAGATCCGGGATTACAGCACGATGATCATAAAAAGCACACGAATTTAAAGCAGAGACTGGCGCCGATTGTTTTTTTCTAATTAACACCTATTACACATGTATACACATCAGAAAATGTAAGCTGCACTGAAGTGATAATGATCCGACGTAATACAGTCGATGAACACATCTCTCACCTTGAGTGAGGTCAACTACAGCAATAGAGATCAAAATCATACGAGTGTTGCATAAATTACTAAATTTATATACGAACATTTATGCTAAACATCACACAATAAACCTCCAGGTTAAGCAAACGCAGACTGTGAGGTCTCACGTTTATGACAAGATAAAACTGACAATCAATTTCATATAGAAACTGAAGGCGTGGTTGCAAACAATTTCGATTGTCTTCGAGTCTCAAATTCTAAAGCAGGTCCTTACCGCTGCCTGATTAATCTTGATGATACCATTACCAGATTCATTATAGGACTACAGGTACAGATGACAGAGCCGACCATTCAATTTCGTTGATGTAGCACCGATCACATAGAACTGATTTATGATTGCATTCATACAAGGCGGCACGATAACATCAAACTTCAAAGGCGGCAATTACAGTGATAAATGACAATTATTATTGTCTTGTCCTTTGCGGACAATAAATGCAGCTTCGAGGACCGCGCGTGCGATATTATTTCTCGCCTGTTTATGATCATTAAGAACTAGTGTCAGCGGGCCATAGACCGAGATATTTGAATTGAATGCTTCCACAGTCGCCACTCCACTATCAGCTAGATTGATCAGCAGATAACCCACAGATAAAGTGATGCCGCTTAAATGAATGTCATTCAGAGGAATTCAACTACTAGGATACAAAACAAGGTCTTTTGCGATGGAAGATTGCTGAAAAGACGTCAAAATACAATAATTAATATTTATTTATGCTATCATCAAGCAAATATGTCTTTCAGAATATTACTCATCTGTAACAAACAATGCTTGTTTTCTTTACCATATTTGCATAAAACCACAATGCCCTGACTTAAATAAAGAAGAAAAATAAACGACGCAAATGTACAGAACGGAACTACAATTATCACGATATTCACCCCTAAACTAGGCTGATTTCTTAAAGGATTGAGCTCTGTATTAGCCATATTTACGCTATCTTCAAGCTTATACAGTAAAATGCCTGTTTAAACTTGTTTTTATTACCATCATGGCATTCCTATAACCACAATAGGCTAGGGAAAGATGCAAATAGAACGAACAGGCATACATTCAGATCAATATTTATCCCTAAACTAGGAAGATTGCTCATAGAATGGAGCTCTATAATAGTCATATTTACGCTATCATCAAGCAAACATACCTTTTAGGAGAAATCTGTATATGCTAGTTCCATTACCATAATGGCATATTAAAACCGCAATAGACTAGGGAAAGATGGAAATAGAACAAATAGGCTTACATTCAGAACATGATTTATCCCTAAACTAGAAATATTGCTCACAGATCGTCATACAGATATACCTATTCATTAACACTATCATCAAGCAAATATGCCTTTCAGAACAAATCTGTAACAGCGCATGTTTTCCTTACCATATTTGAATATTGCGCACAATACTCTGACTAAGGGACGCAAATATCGCGAGCGGATATACAATCAAGACGTGAAATCCCTAAACTATGCGTGGCTATGTTGGTGACGGTACTGACGGTCCATAAATAGTATTATCCAAGAGAATTCTTTACGAAGGAGGCGTGCGTCATCGATACAGAGAAGGAAGTGCGTGTTGTGGAACAGCGAACAGTCAAACACTTGACGTTGGGGAGTCAGACGCCCACGACGACGACTCAGCCGATCAGCCGCGCGCCATCCGCCTGCACTAACTGTGATTGACACCACATTAATACTATCCTGAGATGAAATGCAGACCTTTCTTACGATTAGGATAAACTCGTACATAGAACACGAAACAATTATAGGCTACGTAATTGAATAAGCATCGTTTGACGCAATAAAAGAGCCTATTTACATTACTCTTCAAGAACATCGAAAACTGGACGACTTTGCCGACTACTAGGCTATAATCGATACCAAATATTTGCCATCCACTTCTAATGAGTGGTTTGCGTCATTGTTGTCTTTCAATTAGTGGAAAACCGTAGTAGTCCGTATCGGTATAAAGTCTGACACCTAAGCAAAAACTGAAGTTATATGTTGCAATTACATAATTTTCCAAAGCTCAATCTAAATATATGTGGTTTTCTGATATTAAGTAGCAAACACTATTTTTAGTTAAGTAACTGACCGCAAGTTGCTCGCCAGTTGTTACCACTATTGCAGATCGAATTAATTGTTCTTGTTATCCTGTAAAGTTTTCTACGTAGCATCGACAATTAGCAAAAAGGATAAAAGAATAGGAAAAAAATGAATTGCATATTATAAAAATTACTCGGCAATAGAAAATGATTACGTATTGAAGCACTGTCAAGTGCCAATTAATTCCAATCTGCGAGTAAGAATTATAGTGCTGGGGTGGGCAGAGTTATTACATTTAATTTATTCAATCTGAATGATAACTGCTTGTGATGTTATTTCCTTATTTTTAAAACAATTAAACATGAATGGTCCCAAGGACTTTTAGATGATTGATTGTCAACAGCGCAGTACGATCATAACAATTATGGATCAATAATACGGAAGGTATTTCGATCAGCAAATTCGATCGCAAGCACTCACAAATATCTACCTTCACCGATGGATCAATAAGAAGGAAACGAATCATTGGTCTACGTAAACGCCCGTGCCACCAACCTACTTAGTACACAATTACAATCCAATCCATTATTGTTAAATACGACCCAAATATAACAATAATAATCTAATATTAATTTACTTGAGCTATATTTCTAAAGCCCTCGACAGAAAATGCAAAGTGGTAGTAAAAGTCGACACATTCATTTCTGATTTATTTGGTAGGCAGCAACATTACTGGCAATGACGACTTGCTGACAACTTGGACACAATATATTCGGACACAGTGTCCAAATGCAATTTCTTTTTCCAATGATGATTGGGACACCAATAAAAAATTTGAACAGTCAGATAAAAAAACTTTCAACGATACCTTAATTGTAGAAATCCGTCCTCCACCCAGCCTGTAGTTGTAAAAAAAATGTTTTTAACCGGATTTTAACGAAAGCAGCCGTTTTCAATAAATAATATTACATACATAGATACGCACCTTGGCAGTCGGAGAATAAGGATTTGCTCAAGTGCCAGTATTGCCAGTGGCAGATAGTCAAAAATAACATGAGTCATCTAAAAAGTAACATTACCTTATTTTATGTGGAAAACGACACTAACCCTCTAACAAATAAACGCAGAATAAAGTTATACCAGGTATAAACCTATGAAAATGTATGGGTATACCTTTGTTATGCCTGATATAACTTTATTCCGTGTTTATTAGTAAGAGGGTAATACTATAATTTGGCACTTTATTATACAAAAACTAAAAAGTTTTCTGTCTCATTAGTTAGGCTTCGAAAGAATCGTTATAATTGTTTATCGAATATTTGAATGGTGGTCCTGAAAAAGGACAAAACATACAATTAATAATGTGTAAGTAATATATGTGATTCTTTCAATAGCTACAACTTACTTTGTTTATCAATTTATAGTCATTTCTTGTGAATAGAACCAAAGTTGTTGTTGTTTAAATAGCTATGCAGTGCACAAAAATATAATGCACAAAAATAAACTCATTTCAGTTGTAAATACGACTTGGCTGTTAATTTATTGATTTCCTAAATTTGATTGATACTTATTAAATTTAGTCTAATGTGGTGACTTAGTGATACATGTTCACAAATCAATTTATTTATAAAAGATACCGCCCTAAAATAGTTTTGGTAACGATTTTTTTCCACATAATATATTTTTAAAAGTTTAAAATAAAAAAATAGAAAAAAATAAAATGTGGAAAAAAGCGTTTATCTGACGTAAACAGCTTCTATAATTTGATGGTGTCCGACACAGTTTGACATTAGACAGGGAAAAAAATATTAAAATTAAAATGTGTCAATTCGGACACTGTGTCCTAATATATTGTGTCCGAATCGTCAGCATGTTGAAATTACACTTAACTGGTTAGTGTTAGCAATAAAGCAAAATTGGATTTCTTAGAAAAAGGTTGTTTCAATCAAATAAATATTGTCGCCGTAACATACTCGTAATAATAGTGTAGATATCGTTGAAAAGGAAATTATTTTTCCAGCGAGACCGTCTGGGGACTGTGGGTACACAATATTTTTGTTTTCATTTTGTTTGCCTCCGTTCCTAGAGCTACCTTTCACCGTAATACCGGCGGTGGATTAACAGACAAGATATGATCTAACCGGTGACAATACATAGATGATGGTTCCGTGCTCCGAAGCTATTAAGATTACTATCGGTTCCATAAAATTAACTGAAGGTTATGAAACGCTAACAGCACACGTTGCATATAATTTACTCATAACAAACCTATAATTACATTCATGGCTTACACAATACGCCCTTATAAATAGAGCTTTGTGTTCACGAATGCGCTGCACGGCAATTTCCTAAAACCAGTTTTCGTAATTCGGGAAATTCGCCAAATTCAACGTTAGCCTTGAAGTGTGTTTCATTCATTGCAAACCAAATCGAACGATAATTCATGTCAACATAAAATAATCATGACATAAATCAAATTAACGATCCTTGAGATATTTGCGCGTTAGTTGAGTAATCTAGCCACCTCGGAACTGATATAAATAATACTTCGTAACTTATTGATTGTTTGTATATTTCCAATATTTGTATCGCGGTAGAGGTAATGCTGTACAGAAATTATAGGCAAAGGATTTTATGGATACTTTTTGAAACAATGGAATCTCATAAAGGTCTTGTAAGATCAGGCGATTTGTTGGCTGCGCTCACTCGCCCAGTGATCACGATAATGAAGTAACGGCCGCGTATGATTGTCGCAGGTCACGGCGCCCAAGTTCCCGGTGGTGATCAAGATAGGGCACGCGCACAGCGGCGTCGCAAAGGTGAAAGTGGACGCGGTGGCTGACTTCCAGGTAACGATGCTCATCACCCTTTCAGCTAAATAATGGCGTAATGAATTGTTATGCATCTCACGAACCTCGTCCTGTTTTTACCAAGAAAAGTACTATAAGGTAAAATATTTTAGGGATGAGTAACAGAATTTAAGAGTAACATTGTTGTGATTCATTGTAGTATTAAGAAGCCTATGTTATTAATTGCTGTTCTAGGACATCGCCGGGGTCGTGGCTATGCTGGGCAGCTACTGCACGGTTGAACCTTACATCGATGCGAAATACGACATCCATATACAAAAAATCGGCACTAACTACAAAGCTTTCATGTAAGTATCATTACACTATTTTTGACCGGCAATTGTCTGGCGCCTACAAGAAAGATCAAAGTAGTCTGTAATTCTGATTACAAACAAAACGTTGCAGGCGTTCTCAATGTTGGCAAACAGACGATTACGTAAAATAGATTTAAGAATGGACGTGTGAAGTGTGATATCACACTCGGTGTCCGGAACAGCCGTCTATAAATAATCCTGAAATATTTTGCAGGCGCAAATCTATATCGGGAAATTGGAAAACAAATCAAGGATCCGCGATGCTGGAAGCTATCGGCATGAACGATAGATACAAGATGTGGATTGACGAGGTTCGTATCTGGCTTATTCGATTTTTGATTGGATCTGTAGATGGAAATCTTTTATATATTAAAAAAATATTACGATCGAAACCTAGGACGTTAAATTTTCCAAAAAAAACTAAACTCTAGGATTGTTGAGAATGTCAAGTCAAGCGTACTAGATATTAATTTAATAAGAATAATTTGTAAACCAGTCGGGAATATACTTTCAATTTATATTAATCCGCACGCGGAAACTACAAGTTTATGTTATTTATTCCTTGCTAAGCTATATATTGATTAATTGGTATTTATTTAACATAAATCCCCTGGCAAGAAACACTGCATAATATTAGCACATGATTTAAATTAATTTAGCACTCTAGTGTCACGCTTGTCTAGGGGTCAATGGAAAACATGGCAGGTGTAAAATTCCTAGCACCTGTCGATGGTAAACCAACTGAGAAGATTAAAGTTATTTTCACAAGCTTTTATTTAACTTGCAACGTATGTATACGTAAGTGTTTTTGGGTCAAATCTTGCAACTGAATTTTAAAGCAGTTATCCGCTACCGTGACGTCATTCTAAATCCAATATGGCGGACAGCCTAAGATGGCAGACTAGTTATTTCTTGTGCACTGCCATGATGTGGGTATCAAATGAAAGAGTTTCCTGAGAAGAATACGAAAAAAGCTTGTTTTAAAAAAGAGATTTTTTTATGAATAATTTTACTGTCGCTGAGTATAAAGATATCTTGAGCGACAAGGTTGGGCATCTGTTGTTCTTGAATTCTATTCAGGATAACTTTCAAGATTCAAACCCAAAGTTAGGTTAAAGTCACATTTTACAGCTCTAATTGGAAGACGTAGCGCCCCTTCAAGGTAGACCGATAACCTGGTGAGGGCTCGGGGATGAAAGACATCCCAGTCCAGTAGTGCAAGCCATTCGAAATTATGAAAATGACGATGAATTCGATATTATTAACAGATATTATTATCGGTTATAGGTGAGCGAGATCTTCGGCGGTCTGGAAGTATGTGCGCTGGAGCTGGTGGTGGGCAAGGACGGTCGCGAGCACATCATCGAGCTCAACGACTCCGCCACGTCCTTCATGGGCGACTCACAGGAGGAAGACCGACGCAATCTTGCTGAACTGGTGTTGCAGCGTATGCAGGTAATATGTTGGGAATGCCGTGTTACAGTTTTAAGTGATTTAGATGTCAAACGAGTCGACGGCCCACCATATTAATGGTTACCGCCAACTATTGACATCTGCAATATCTGGGCAGTGGATATTATATATTTTTCTTACTGCTCCGCTGTTCTTTTCTGGTTAATTTCGTTGTGGGGCATTGATTCAATTTTCAAGGACTCGTCCATGAAGCTAGACGAGTCCTGGAGAATCAAATCAATGTCTCGGCGATTTTCTGCTAGTCTTCACTAATAATTCTGGCTTTCTTTAAACCCTCCTGTATTTGGTAATAGTGGGACCAGCTTGCACATCATCTGCCTGCCCTTGTTCGATGTTACCGTTGCTGACCAGATTATCACACCAGTGTGACAAACAGGAATATTTTTCTCGTTTGACACACCACTGATTTTTTTTCTACTTTATTAGAATATATAGGTAGGTACTGCGCTAGCAATTATCGTATACATGGTGTGGAAAAATCAGTGGTGTGACAAACGAGAAAAAAAATCCTGTTTGCCACACTGGTGTGACTACGAGTCAGCAACGGAATAAATAGTGTGGAAAAATCAGTGGTGTGACAAACAAGAAAAAAATTCCTGTCAGTCACACTGGTGTGATAATCTGGTATGACTACGAGTCAGCAACGGATGTTACTTGAGATTGGCTCAGCACGTTTTCTTCTTCCATACCTTCCCGTCTCCCGTCACGCTATCACTGAGTTCCTTTTCTTTCATGTCACTCGTCACACAGTCCATTCATCTTTTCTTTGACCTTTTCTTAGGCCCTCTCCATCCTTTCACATTTATATTCAATTTATAACATTTTTATTACCATGTGTATCAGCACTCCTTAGGGTACCATGTTACCCAGTTACTGGGTTGTGGAGGTCAGATAGGCAGTCGCTCCGTGTAAAACACTGGTACTCAGCTAAATCCGGTTAGACTGGAAGCCGACCCCAACATAGTTGGGAAAAGGCTAGGCAGATGATGATCAGCACTCCTTATCTGACCTGGTATCTTGGTATGGTCATGTGGACCGGATACCAGGTCAGACAGTTAACTTTTCTGTCAATGGCCACTTTCAAACTTCCTCTAGTATAGAATAGAATATACTTTATTGACCTGGTGAAGGTTGCGGGGATCCACTGGATACAAAACGCACGGCACTGGTCAATGTGGCGACGCTTGTGGGAAGCTTATGTCGTCTTTCGGCTGATATGATGATGATACTATAGTGTACACCAAAAAGTTACACATCTCTTTACAAGAACTCAATACTATGGGTACAAAGGCGGTCTTATCGCTAGCGGGGATATCTACCAGACAACCTTTGGATGGATTGAAAGAACTTAACATAATATCATCTTTTTTATTTATTTATAAAAAATCTTTTTTATTTTTATCATTTTAGTTTTGGTAATTACTTCATATTACCAGACAATCTCATGACGATTCCAATAAGCCCAAACACGACAACGGTACCTACATATGTTTTATAACGTAGTTCCAGAGCCTACCTTTCGGCTCCATCAGCAGAGCAGTTCGATGATACCATTTTCATCAGTACCTACCATTTCTTTATATGCATTTGCTTCATCATAGTCGTTTAACTATTCGAGATATCTTGAGGCCATTTGTGGTCTTCTTCACCAGTTCCACTTCACCAAATAATACTTTCTGAGTGCAAATGTGCAAATTCTTGCCATGTTGATAAAATAACAAAATCGCTGAATAATATTTCCATGGGTTTCTCGATTTCCATGGGTTCCCATCATCAGATTCTGACTTGGTGATAATGGGACCTTCTCGGGAGTATACTCTTCCAAATGCAAGAATAATTTTCAAAATCGGTTCCTAATTGACGGAGAAATCGATGAACATACAAAAGAACTGTAATTTATATATAATTAGTTAAGTTATTATAGTATATTTTAGGTTTCCTTATTTCCTTCTAAATACTATGTACCATCACACTATGTCTTCATCTATCACCCAACTATCCTGTCGCAGGTCTGCTGGAATAAATTTCCATTGAAATAAGCAGTACCTTTGTGCTCTTCTATCGGTATTGTTTCTTTTCTCTGTAAAGTGTTTTGTGTATGCATAAATAAATAAAATAAAGAAACCGGCCAAGTGCGAGTCGGACTCGCGCACGAAGGGTTCCGTGCTTGGTAAATTGCGGTTTACAATATATGACGTATTAAAAAAAAACTACTGACTAGATCTCGTTCAAACCAATTTTCGCTGGTAGTTTACATAGTAATGTACATCATATATTTTTTTCAGTTTTATCATTCTCTTATTTTAGAAGTTACAGGGGGGGGGGGACACATTTTACCACTTTGGAAGAGTCTCTCGCGCAAACTATTCAGTTTAGAAAAAAATGATATTAGAAACGTCTATATCATTTTTGAAGACCTATCCATAGATACCCCACACGTATGGGTTTGATGAAAAAAAATATTTTTGGTTTTAGTTTTAAGTATGGGAACCCCCAAAATTTATTGTTTTATTTATATTTTTGTGTGAAAATCTTAATGCGGTTCACAGAATACATCTACTTACCAAGTTTCAACAGCATAGTTCTTATAGTTTCGGAAAAAAGTGGCTGTGACATACGGACGGACGGACAGACAGACAGACAGACAGACAGACAGACAGACATGACGAATCTATAAGGGTTCCGTTTTTTGCCATTTGGCTACGGAACCCTAAAAACGACTTGTTTCACGTTTTGCTCTGAAAGTTCTCTACTTCAATGAAGAAGAACAAGAAAGAGGTTTTATTAATTTGACGATGTATTGGCATGTTATTATGCCAGGGTGCCTCCCTGGCATGATTCTTTACGATCCAAATTTAAATTTTGAAATTCACAAAAAAATATTGATTATTGTGGATTACTGTAAAATTGCTTTACTAATGGCGCTAATTACTATTCTTATTCTTATTCTTAATTGCTGAAACGATTTTTTTACTGATTACTAAAATTTTTAAACTTTTTGCATATTTTCTGCAAATTAAACAATTTATTCTTTCTTTTTACATTAAATACCACTTTCTGATATGAGTGATAAAGCGATAATAAATAAATAAAAAGCTTTATTTCATTCCATGCAAACAATTACAATGAGTATATCATAAGTCGTACAGTTAAATTAGCAATAATTGAAAATTAAAAAAATATTATAAATAATCATCATCATTATAAATATTAACCGTTTTTTTTTATTGAAAATTGTACCAAATAACAATTGAAAATTGTATTAAATAATAATTGAAAAATTGAAATAAATAATAATTGAAACATTGTATTAAATAAAAAAATAAAAACAGGCTAAGTATAAATTATATTTATAAAAGGTGATTAAATAATTATGATAAAAATAATATTGCTATCCATTTTATGTTTGTATGGATCCCTTTCGGGTAAAAGCCTCCTCCAAGGAATTCCACTTTTCTCAGCGTTTTACAGTCTCTAGCCATCTACGGCCCGCTACTGCCGCTATTTCGTCTGCCCATCTAGCACAACGCCGGAAATAGCGGCGGTAGATAAAGCGATAAGGGCCGGTAAAATTATAGCCCTACTTGAAGAAGGTTGTTCGCAAATTTTCGTGTCTCAGCCACTAAATGTGAGTCGTTCAACTGTACAGCGGACTTTTTTTTTTTTGCGTTGAGAAATGCTCATGCATACTGCTCTACCACGGGGAGATAGCGCAGTTATGTGGGGCTCTAACCCACTAAAACTCCACGGTCTCCTCCTGTGCCGCTTATGGTGGGAACACGGGTACGCGTTAGCACTCACCGCAAACCCGCCGTGGATGTCCGTCACCGGACCCTCCTCTAGGGAGTACCCTCCATCACCGGCACACCAGAACACACTGTGCGCCGTGACCACCCCAGGGACCAAACCAGGACATGGTTGCCAGACGACCCCATGTATGGCACCTTTGGACCCCTTGTGATGGGTCAAGGTCAATTGCCCCGCCAACTACCATTTTTCGGCCGCAGGGGATAGGGAGAGCGGCCAACGCTATACCGACAGTCCTCCTCCTCTGCGGCCCTACCGCGTCCGCCATAAGACGGTGGCGACCCCGTCCAGGCCGCGGAAGGAAGGAAGAGCGGCGCATCGAAATACCGGCACTCCTCTCCCGCCGCGATCTCCAACCCTCAGCCGCGATATCGTATGGGTTTGGGAGACCCCATACGACATCGCGGCCCGCCTCAATTGCTATGTCGCCCAGGCAGCACCGCAACCGCTGTGTCGTCGGCTTATCGGCAAAAGTCCTGACAAGCGGCCCCTCGGGTTCTTCTTCGCTTTACCGTGGGTGACCAAAGCCACGGTTACTGGCAACGGTATCAAGAGACCGGTTCGGTCAAAAGCAGAACCCAGAGATGACCGCTTTTTGGTGAGTCAGGCGTTGTGGAATCGTAAGGCGTCAAGTATTGACCTGAAGAACAGGCATGAAGAAGTAAGAGTAGTAGAAGTTAGCTTGTGGACGGTCAGGAGGAGGCTTTTGGCTGCCAATAAATTACCGGCCCTAAATTACTCCGTGAGCACCGTGTTGCTCGACTTCAGTTTGCTCGAAACTGTGATTCATGGATTCTGGAGGACTGGAATAAAGTATTGTTTTCTGATGATGAAGCTAGAATCTCTTTGTGTGGAGAGGACCGACGCCAGCGAGTGCTGCGAATACCACGGGAACGCTATGCATTTGCAAAAGCACAACCCGCATTCACTGCACTTGGGAAAGATTCTATTTTTATAGACGACAATGCTCGCCCGCACCGTTCTGGCGACGTGGAAGCGTACATGCAAGAAGTTGGGATCCGTCGTTTAGATTGGTCAGCTCGAAGTCCTGACCTCAATCTAATTGAGCATGTCTGGGATGTAAGTATGTAAAGAGACGGGTAAGATCAGTGCAACCTGCTCCACAAAACGTCAGGGAGCTAAAAAGAGTCGTTGCAGAAGAGTGGGAACGTATTCCTCAAAACGTTATTAAAAACATCGTGGAAAGCATGCCCAGAACGATTCAAGCTGTGATTTTGGCAAGAGGAGGTCACACTCATTATTAGGTTTTTACATTTGTAAATGATAAATGATTTTATTTCTGTAAGTTGGTTTGTACAAACGCTTTTACATGTCTAACATATTTTTTTTTAAAACTAGATGAGGTCGGCGTTTCCTATCTGACTACTCTGAGAAGAAAGGCCGAAACAAACTCAGAGGTCACAGTCTCTTTTAAAGTCCTAAACTACTAAACTAGACCTAGTCCTAAACTAGTCCTAAGTGTAACTTTATTTAATTAAAAAAAGTAAAAAAATCTTCTTGTCTTTATTGTCGACAACTTCTTATTGTTTGGCCGTGTACATCGGTTTTAGAAAATCGATCTTTTTTTTAAATTGACAGAATTTACTTCAGGCGTATTAATTTACACGATTATAAGTATACATACTACGTCAAACAATTAAATTTCATTTAATTAATTCAAATCTATCTTAGAATGTAAAGAACAATGGCAGGTGCCCATACATTTTTTTAGCTGAGATCAAATTCCTACGTCTTTAAATGAAAAATATCTGGTTTAACTCAGGGTGATGTTCTGAATTAGTTTGTGCAAGAATTTTTGTTCGAAAATGTCGAGAATAATAGATATTCAGTCATAAACTTTTGTAGGTTATGTCTGGGTAACTTTTAATAATGTGTTTAATAGGTAATATTATTCAATTTCGTGTAAGTAAAAGGGGAATATCGCATTAGCATTTCCCTTACCTAGTTATTTCAGCATGAAATGTATAATATACTCTTTGGAAAGAGTATTTTTTTTTTTTTTTTTTTTTTTTTTTTTAAACTTTGCCCCACACTAGGAATTTCTTCCTGTATCGTGGGTGCGTTTACAAACATATAAACTCACATACACAACACCCAGAGCCGGAACAACTATCTGTAGGTCATACAATATTTGTTCCGTGCGGGAACAGAACCCGCGACACGCAGCACAGCAGTCAATCGCTCAACCACTGCGCCAACTAAGCGAAAAATTTAAAAAATGTAGACAATTAATAGAACTTCTTTCGTATATAACTCACTTTCAGACGCTCAAATTTAAGTCAGCTAAAATCTTGCCATTGTTCTTTCCTTAGGTGCCCTTTTTTTCTTTCAGTGAGGAATTTTGAAATTGGTCACGTGGTGTGCCGCGATCACACGTTTTTCGAAGTTGCAAATTTGTATTAACACTACCCTAACTGGCCCTTACAACATACTAAAAATGCAGAACACTACACTAAGCTTTGCGATTTTAATGTCGATTTCTACTGGGCTAATGTTAGAGGAGTTGCAGATTCGTTGCCATACCAAAAATTACGCTGAAATCATATGCCATAAATGTATGATGTGTTTGTCACACCAGCATGAGTCACGATGGGTATAGGACCTACCAAACTGGAACAAATCAACGATGATTGTCACCAAATTTAGGAGTGGTAGTATTTCCCAGTAGTTTTCTCCAAGTGTATGACCTCAGAGCAATAAATTATTTATGTTAACATTTCCTAGATTAGCTAGTCATCCTTCAGACGGTTTAACCAGTGATGTAATCGTATACCTAAAAGGAACAACTAATTTTTTTTGTAATAATTTCCAGGCGGTCTGCCGTCCCGGTGTAACGAAGGCACAATCCCGGAGCTCCGTATCGGGCAGTTCTGCGGCTGGGTCCCCAACAGAGGAGCGTGCGCCCCCAATTGGGGCTCCGGGGCCACCGAGCGTGCCTCCACCCGCGCCCCTAGCGTCTGCCGCCAGCATTGACCGCCCGCTGCCACCAATACCCGCGGAGCCGACCCAGCCGCCACCGCCTCCTCTCACCAGGCGTGACTCACAGGGTAAGCTACTGCGTCTTTACTATCGTATGATAAGCAGAGTTTCTTAGAGTTTAACTAATTATGAACATAACAATCATATGTAGTCCCGTAAAA
Source organism: Orthosia gothica (assembly GCA_949775005.1). Classification (NCBI taxonomy): domain Eukaryota; kingdom Metazoa; phylum Arthropoda; class Insecta; order Lepidoptera; family Noctuidae; genus Orthosia; species Orthosia gothica. Next base: position 15,898,926 of record OX459042.1, read on the forward strand.
GGGAATGTCGCACTAAACTTGTTCCATTCATTGAGATAATTTCTACAGTAAGTATTTTCATGTTCTGTTTTTCAACAGCATCTCAGTCATCCACGATGTCGTCGGTATCAGCTGCACCTAGCACCACGAGCAGCACCGCACCGACAGCGGCCGCACCTCCTGCCGGCTCCACCCCCGGCCGCGGCGGATTCGCACGGCAGGGCTCCCTCAGCGCGGCCCTCACAGAAGACGCCGAGGATACCATGAAGAATCTACGCAAGACATTCGCCGGAATATTCGGCGACATGTAAAAAATCAACCAAATATTTGGATAATAGATGATGCACTGAAAAATATACGAACAAAAGACAACGTTTACTTACACAAAAAACCCGATCGCATTTACAAAATTGCGGAGAAGAGCTAAATCAAGGCATGCATTTATTTGGCAAAGGCAACGATGCATTCAATACACGTCTGTTGCCCGCTACACTAATCCGTAGATAAATAGCCATGAATTTAAACTCAACGTACAGAACGATATCTACTGAAACAAACATACTTATACAAAGATATACGAACTAAACAACCGGTCCAGAATTTGCATCTGAAGTTGTAACCCAAATGTGTTTATGCCGATTTAAAACACCGGAAATCCCAGTCAGCTGCACCTATTTGATGGAAACATCCTCGAAATTGAGTGTCGAATGCATCCTTGTAAGAAACAGAATGTTAAGCATAGTTTAATGTATGATAACTATAGATTTTTACAATAAGTTTATTATAAATATGAAAATACGAATCAACTGAGCTGCATTGTGATCGAACCCGTTCGGCATCCGCGAGGCGCGTTGCCTCGCGAGTAGTAGTGTTTCTCTCTGTCTCCGACTCCCTTCTACACTCGCTGCACCTTCGTACGAGACCAGTATAAAATGGGAATTTTATATTGAACACTATTCTCTATTAATAGTTGTTATGGAAGACAAATAATATTCAAAGCAATACTAGGATTGGGATGTAAAGACGACGTGCAACGATTCTTCGAAATGATTCAGAGTATCGACATCGATACCGGAAATCGAACAATAATTGAAAACATTCGATGAAATGTTTTACTATTTGATAATATTCTGGAAATTAAGCGATTTGTAAACGTTGAAAAGGAAAAATCATTTTACGCTGTCGTCCTGTTAGATCTAATTGTTGGCAATTGGGATATGAGCAATGCTATTGAAGACAATATTGTTAAACGCAAGAATTGATCCACATTTTATATATATTATACCTTATTACTAGTTGTATTTCATAGAGTTAAGAATATATTGTTATAATTATATACGTCTTCGTATTGTGTGAATCACGCTTCGTTTCAACACGTAGTATCTACAATCAATATTATTTATGCTACTTCTTCATGAACTATGGTATTAAGCATATGATATGGGACTTATATCTATTTATATACATGTTAAGTCATTGTCATGGTTTAATGGAGAAACGATGGGAATGATGTCAACGAAGTGTGATGATACGTCATATCATAATGACTTGAACAGCATCTTGGCTAGCGCGTGTGCTATCATAATCATAACTATTCAAGTTAAAAACTTTAAACTATTATATAGCAATGTTAAACTATTATTTAGCTATTGCGAATCAAACGTAGTATTTCAATGTGTAGTTAAATTTTCATTTACTTAATCACACTTTCGTAGAACATTCATATATTAAATACCAGTAAATTTTAAGCGTTTTTATATAACAAACAGATAATATTATAACCAAGCCCACTTGTTATCGTAGATTTTACAACGAAAATAGTTATATACGTATACAAATGTAAGTTAAATAACTCATTACGTTAAGGCAGTGGTCTCAGGAGCAAGCGTTAAGTTTGAGCAAAACAATAGGTACCTGTGTTTAGTTGTCGAGATATATTAGTTTAAGTATAATGTTTTACTTCAGGATCAGGATCCTTGCAAACTTCATGTAGTGGTAGTTTGCAAGGATGATATCCGTGGACCCTTGCTTCTGCTGATCCTGAAGCTGATGACTATCCTTCGTTGTTGGCGCCGCGGTACGGGCATGCATATATAGTACCTAGGTTACGTTTAGATAAATATACTATAATTTACTCGTATAGGTATGCACCTGTAGTTAGATTTTGACACGAATCCTTAGTATCGATAGCCACAATGTAGATATGTGTAACTAATTACGTGTCTATAAAATGCGCAATTAGATAATTATTAAAAACTTTTTTCATACATATGATTAAATTATTAATTGAATTATATTTAGTCAGGTGTTATATTCTTCATTTAGTAAGACAGTTTCTTGTAATTTAGATATAATTTATATTCTTTGAAGACTTCGATATTTGTTAATTGTTAAGAGTATAATATTAACACTCAAATTAATATAAATGCTGTTGTTGTTGTTGCTAACAAGTTATACAATGTGTACTCAATACGGAAGAGATGGGATGGTCACGGTAAGGGACGCGATCCTGTGACGGGACACGAGTCCTCTTACCAGTACACCTTTTATCGTGACTTAATCTTCTATAGGTAATAATAAAGGGCATGGTGTTTCACAACATTAGTAGTTAATAATCTGCTTTGACGGATTTAAAATGAAACCATAGGGTTTATGGAACTTCCATTGATCCTAGTTATAATTAAATTTATTAAGCCCTGAGAGGTTTTTTGTAGAAGTTTGCAATAAAATGATATTTTTATCGAATGTGGCATCCATGTCCTAGTTCGGATGGAATATGTTAATGGAATTTGAATGCATGTTAATCTATATAATATGAATAATAATAAATACCTCTTTTGGTAAGTCAATACCGATGCCGGTGATTTCATTTCAATTATCCCTCCCATACCATACTCCTATATAATAAAACAGACATAAAAGGATAAATAAATGTTTTATTAAATTACTTAGAAGCATTTATAAGGTGCACATAAGTCTTTAAAAATATACATTAAAGAATAGTGTATTTTAACAATTTTCTAGTGAATTATGGTAGTAATTATTTAATACTTAAATGCTTTTCTTTCTTGTATTTAAATATCGTTCATAGTTTACGTAAATAACCAAAACTAATATGAACTCACACGGAACTAACTTGCTGCGTAGGCTTGCGTAAACATTTCATCAAGTAAAAATTTTTCAATATACTCTAGAAAATCTATGTAAAAAGCATTAATATATGCAACGAAAGTAGATAAGGAAATAGATTTTAGTTTAATTATAATCTAAAATTTCGCTCTTCCCTTGTCTAAACAAATTGATGACGTATAGTTTATACAGTCAAACTATTGACAGAAGATTGTCAGGGAAAATTATGAGCAAATATTTATTCTAATACAATGTCATTTTGGCCTAAAATCCTAAAATACTGGTCACTACCATCAAATCTAGATGGTAAATGGAATGATAGATGTTCAGACCGCGATCTGGCACAGGTTTGTTAGCACAGAATTGATCTCACCATGCGATTCATTCTTGCAATTTCATTAAAATTACATAATAAACGGTACATCACAACAAATTTTGTACTATCTCGTCATATGAATTAATCAATTGGTTTATAAATTGTTATTGAAGTACTCGATCATGATCCTAGCATATCGAGTATTAGAGCGTTTGCACACTGCATCCGATCAGAATCCGAATTAAAGATCCGAGTTCTATCCGAATTGAAAATGTTCTGAATGTAAACGGACGGAGTGTGGGTCTAGTGCGGATACTCTCCTACTTACAAATAGTAAAACGGTTACTTTGGTCCAACATTTCTCAGATTCGGACCAGATCTAGCTCAAACGCTCAGATGAGACCAAACGAACATAAGTTTGTGTGTTGTGAGTCGCGTACAATGCGTCGCGGCTTTTGCATCGCCGTGTGGCACAAACAGGACTTTATTATGAAACCGAATGCAGCGTAAATTCCTTGACGCATTTTACGCGACTCACTAAATGACGTTCGTTTGGCCTCTCCCTAAAAATACCATACAGGAATGATTCTCAAAGACGAACTTTTTCTACATTAGTCGATGTGCTATATCAACGCACAACATAACTACTGGTACCCTACTTGATCCATCCCAGTGTTGAGGCTGTAGTTGCGGTACATCCCGGCTGCTGACAGCGCATTCGAGAACCTCTGTCCAGCGGGGTGGAACACTAACGGTACTGAATAATATCCTGCAATTATTAACAAATTAGAATTATCAACTAGTATCTACGCTTTGAGGTACTTAGACTAGCTTTTCATCGGGCATAAACGAGGAAAAATGTACCAATAGAATATAAACTTTTTTTTAAACATGTCTTTAACTTATATCTAGGCCTTTGGCCGTGTAATGTTAAAGTAAATAAATAAATAAAATAATTCTATTGACAGATTTTTTCATTTCTGGTGGAAAGTCAAACTAAAGTATAGGTTCAACGTGCAAAATCGGTGCTGCAAAACAAAAAACAATAGGTGCCTAAAGACACCGACTTCTGTTTTTCTTTGGAAGTCGGATTATTTTTACAAGCTTTTTATTTTTCGTAAAATAGAGTAAGACGACACCCATCACAGTAAAATTAGTATTGCTTGAAAAGCAAGGTAATATTTAACAATATGAAAGAAATTTCCAATAGGCTGCTTAATTAATATTAATCCGTCTTACCGTTATTTTGAAAACCATACTAAAGTAAGAAATCAGTGGTAGGTAGGACCCCCTTCCTCCCACAGAAGAGTGATCTTTGTTCTAGCAGTAGAAAATTACTGACTGACTATTCTGTTATTGTTGAGCGAGCGAATTTTGTGAATTTCGTCTTACCCTTTTTTATTTCTTTCTCATTCTTATCCGTTTCGTCTGAGTTTGGGTCTTCACAACCATCGAATTATAATAGGATTATTTGTACATAACGAGCACACCGAGAAGTTAAGGATAATAAAAGTCAACGAGGGTACCAACAACATGCATGATGCCAACATGCATGGTACCAAGTTCGACTCGTCCAAAAATACTATGGACGTTGGTGTACCTTAGATAAAGTAGACTTACGTTTAGTTGTACGTAGGTCGGACAACAATAAGTACTTTTTTACCCTGTCTTTGCAACGAACCCTGTTAAGCGAGTAAATATCCAGAATATAGTTAATTTTATTATAGACATAGGGACCCAAAAATACAAAAAATCTTCTAACAAAAGTAATTACAGGTTTATGTTTACGAGTAGACACTAATTGTTTCTTACGCCTATTTATAAGGTTGGGGTCGTATGCTAAGTCTTGATGTTGCTTCAAAATTATTGTGAGTAGGTAGAGCTGTCTAACCGTAAGTACTCCACAGTATTTATATAGCTCTGTAGTGGGCAATAGACCTTCAGAATTGCGTCTCAATAGGTTTTAGATTTGTTTCAATAACCAAGCATCAACCACACATCGCAGCTTCCTAAACACATATAAAAGTTTTCTGACTCGAGCGGTGAGTAATTTTATATGGTCTTTGAAGCCGAGATTGGCGTCGAAGAGTATCCCTAAGTATTTTATTGAATTAACACGTTCTATTGGTTCACAAATGCAGTGCGTGTATATAGGCAACATTGGTGAGAGACTATGTTGTAGTTGCTCCCTACCAGTGTTGAATGACGTATACTAAAAGTCAGGTATTTGGTTTTATCAGTATTTAAGGTTAAAAGATGTTTTGTGCAGCAGTAAAGGCCTCATCCCAGGTATTAGCAGGAAAAAGGAGAGCTGTATTATCAACGTATGATGATGTCGTCCCTGGGAATGTCGTTACTAGTAAGCTCATTAATATAAAAAAGAAAGAGTGTAGGGCCTAAAATGCTACCCTGGGGAATGCGAAATGACACCGGAAGATCAGCTTACATTACTCCCTATTCGAACACGCTGCGTCCGCCGCGTGAGCCACTCCAAGCTCCACTCTCACTCCAAGCTTTTCCAACCAACTTGGTAATTAAGATGGGAATAGAAATGGTGTCGAAAGCCTTTTTCAGGTCCAGGAAGATAGACAAGCATTTGCGCCCCTTGTCCCGGTTAGTGTTCACAAATTTGGTTAGACAATAAACAGCATCATCGGTAGGGTAGATCTATTTGCTCTGAAGCCAAATTGATTATTCGCAAGTAGGTTATTTTGTTCCAAGAATTTAATGAGTCTTTTGTTTATTATCCTTTCCAGTATTTTTGAGCGGGTAGAATAGAAATCGGACGATAATTGGAGATATCATCATTGGGCCTTTGATGCCGACGTTGTACAGCAGGTACCGACTTTGTACAGCACCAAAACCTCAAGGTAAGTTTTGCGAAAGTTTGGATGGTTGTGTGTATGTTTGTTATTCAATCACGCTAAAACGGATGAACGGATTTGGATGAAATTTGGCACAAAGATAGATTATAGTCTGGAATAGCATATAGGTTCCCTTGGGATAAGAAAACACTTTTCACGCGAGCGAAGCCGCTGGCAGAAGCTAGTTTCAATATTTAATACTCATAGAACTAACTTTTTGCTTTTGATAACTAGGATTGTCTAGATAACTTGATTCAAATATTGATATAAAACGGCTTTTTTCTATGACTGATATCGTTTCTTATTGGGAACAACTTACTGCAGAACCTATTTTTTGTCGACAGAGATGAATTAATTAAGAAGATTTTGCAAGGGGTATGTTATGAAAAATAATGTATAATGAAAAAAAAAATACAAGGCGGTACCAATTTGGTTGATTTCACGTCTCGTCAACCTGATAATTTGTATTAAGTCTTCCTTCATAAAACGTAACTACAGAGTGTGGATGCAGTAGAAATGAAGTGTGTATTAAAATTTAGTTTGGCCATAGAAACACAAAAAAGAACTGAACAACTCTTATTTTATTATAAGCAAAAATGACCCGTACAAGCTAGTTAGGTCCTTATCAATTAGTAAAAGTACATAGTTGATAAGTAACTTAAATAAAACATTTAAAAAAACATAAAAGTACTCTCTCCATGTGAGCAATGGTTCATATTATTATAGCCTCCTTATCATCACCAGGTTGCGATTTGTAGCGTCCCAAATCTCAGAGAAGAACCAGCATTGATTTTCACTATATAGGCATAAAAAGCACTCAACTCTAGCCTAGCTTCTGTATACATTGAGCAGTACCGCAAAACTCACAGTGGTAAATTTCTATAATGCAGTAACTAACGCTTAGTATTATTTCAAAACTTAAAAATAAAGTGCAGTCTCATACCGTGCAACACAGGCAAGTAACACAAAAACAAGCTTAAATAATACGGTTTAACACATTTTACCCGTCTTTAATAACTCTTATGATCGGAACCAGTATTAAGAGAATAATTCCGATACATGCCAGCTCGAGCCAAATCTGAAGAAAATTTTTGACCTTTAGGATAATACTCGTTTGTAACCGTGTACCAACCTAAAAAAAGTAAAACAGGAATAATATAAAATCAGATAAAATTCAACTATGTATATAGGTAGGTAATTTAAGCAGGTGTATTATACATAAATGTTGGCCAGTGGTAAAGGCCGCGACCGACGTGTCGTTGGTCGTGAGTTCAAACCTAAGCAGGCGCTTTACTTTGTGTAAATTATTTCATCACCAGTGCTCTTAAAACGGTAAAGGAACAGAAACATCTTGACGAAACCGGCATGTCTTTGAACCAAAAATTCGAAGACATGTGACATCTACCAACCCGCACTGGGCCCGCGTGGTGGATTAAGGCCCATTACCTCTCTCACAGAGAGGATGACTGTGTCCCAGCAGTGGGAACTTTATAAGGCTGATGATGAACAAAAATGTTACAGGTAAAAGTTACGTTTATGTGCCACGAGGATAGAGAATTATGTTATATTGCTTTCTCAATATAATAAATTAATTGAGTTCGTCGTTGACAATAGACACTTGAAAAGCCTTTAGATAAATCCAAAAACTAATTAAACGTTGACTGACAAGAGTGATGAAAAGATATAAAATATTGATGGATGGAGAGGGAGACCAAACCAAAGAAAAAGTGCATGGATTGGCATCATCATCTTCCTGGCCTTGTCCCATGTTGCTTGAGGTCGGCATTAAATAACATTTCTTCTTCTGCATTACATTCTATCAACAGTCACGCTATCACTGACTTCCTTTTTAACCTCCGAAGAAAGAGGGGTGATATAAGCTTAATGCGTGTACCTGTGTATTTGTGTATTTATGTATATGTGTATTTATGTATCTGTCTGTGGCATCATAGCTTCTAAACGGATGAACCGATTTAGAATTAGTATCCTTTATTATATCCGCTCTTTGTTTGAAAGGTGACTTTATCGAGAGTGTTCCATGCTATGTTTAATGAACATCGTTTTAGCCGTTCTAAAGTTATGGGTGTTTTACTGTTCGCATCGGGGTGTGTTTGCAAGATATCGTGTCATAAATACGTGTTCATTAGGTTGTCGATCGAAGCGTGTCTATTACTAAATAAATTATGTAGCCTGAAATAAAAATGTGTCGGGGTTTTTTAAATTTTACTTGTCTTCATTATCTCTTCTCACACAACCTATATATATTTTCTTTGGCCTCTTTCTTCCTCCCCCTCCATCCACATTTTTCACTGTGTGAGGAATCATATGAAATAAAAGAGAATGAATGAAATCGGGACGGTTAATAGGAAAAACCAGCTGAATGCGGGTCTGAGTCGCACACACAGGGTTCCGTATAAACAGCTACATTCACCAAATAAATAGGTAGCATTGCTAACGGACATAAACAATGAAAGCACCGAAAAGGGACAAAATTAACTTTGCCGTTCGAAAACTGTTGTCCCCATACATCAGTATTGTTACAAAATTTTTACTTTTCCAAGCATATTTTATAAGTTGGTCGACTATTACTCGTAAACTTGTAAAGCCTACTTAGCTGTGATAGTTTTCCTTTTAATTCTGTTATGTATAATAACTACTGCCGTGAATTATTTCACATATCCAAAAGCAACCATTTATAGCTGGCAGTAACAAAAATTTGCAATTGAAAGCTTAATTCTACGCAAACTGATCCGTGAATCGAAAAATGGTTTTCAGACCCGTAATTTTTTAGAATGGTCCAGCAAAACCCAACACCGTGGGATAGACGAGAAAAAAACATCCCCAATTTACGTGTACAGGAGATTATACAAAAAATTATATTTTCATAGTTTTATTTTACCACTTTGTCGGCGTGATTAATATGTACATCCAAGCCAAATTATAGCTTTCTAGTACTAAAGAGTCTCCGAGCTAAGCTACGGACGGACGGACGGACTGACGGACGGACCGACGGACATGGCAAAAATATAAGAGTTCCTTGTTGACTACGAAACCCTAAAAAGGAAGAAAAATAACAGGAAAATTATGAAAACATGAGAAACTTTTGTTCAGTATCGTCATAAAATGGAATATCAGTACTAAGAACCTATTTCTAAGTCATTGAAATAACCGCCGACAATACATGTAAGTAGGCTGTGGTCGACAAATTAGTAGGACAAACCTAAGATAATGTTCCGCTTGCACCTTTCAGTACGAAACATTAATATTAATTCGCTTTTCTCTTCTTAGGTACTTCGCGATAAATATGGTTGTACGAGTATAACCGGTTTACTAAAAGCTCCTTTTTGTCTTTATCCAGATTTAGATACGGTATTAAATATTTATACGATTTAGACAAGCATCTGCCTTCTTAGCTGATGGCCTACTAAAAAATTAATTAACTGCAGAAATGCGGGCTTCCATCAACTCGCTCAATGTACAATAGATTTTTACATTATCTATAATAGGTTTAGCAGGAAACGTTGCTTCTCTTAATTTTTATACGTGGATAATACCACCACTAAATCGTTCCATCGGACGTAGTAAGAAGAATTTGTATAATTTGTAAATGTAGTTAAAATGTAATCTGTGTTTACCTGGAGGGTACCACCCGTATTCGCTGGCAGATGTTCTGTAGAACGGGTGTTGCTTGCTCAACTGACACCCGTAACCGTTGAACCAATCTGAAACATTTTTACGTTTCTACAAACTTAAACATAGAAAAGAATGGTAGAAAACTCAATTTTGATTAATGAACTACAATCATCTTCCAAACAGTAGAAAGTGGGAACGACGCGGTGGGCCCAGAAGGAGATGTCGTGCCGAGTTACATTCCTATCTAAAGGATTGGCCAGTGGCCTAATTGCGCAAATGAATTCGCCAAAGAAAAGGTTTTAACCGCCATAAATCGACCGATCCCATGCGAGATGAAGGACGCGATGTGGATTTCCGTCTATGTGATTGGTCGATTGATTGCAGATGTAGCTAAAGACAGGAAAAAATTAAAAGAGGGGAAGGTAACCTTTACCCTAACCGGCTCATAATAAGAATAATATTTCAAACTAGCTGACCCGGCAAACGTTGTTTTGCCATAAAAGTTACAAAACACCAAACTTTTATTTTTTAAATTAATTGTACTTTTATTCTGCCTACCCTACCAACCTACCTAACCTACCTACCCTATCCAACCTACCATTTTTGTTTTTGTTTTAAAACCTTCGCTGTATTCTGGCAAACTTAAGACGGTACCCTGACCAAAAAATCGGCATGAGATATGAGCGTTCCTATTGGTCTAGCGGCACTGGTGGCGCATGAATAAAAGTAGTGAATACGCCCAGATTTTAGAATAAAATCTTTATAAAATCGAATTTTGCTCTTTTGAAAAAAATAATTCTACAAAAATGTTCGTTATTAAATTGTCTATCCATTAGTGTTAGTACAAAAAATAATCAATGAACACTTTACGAGGAGATGCATAATATCAATAATTATTTCTCATTTTTATGTTTTTTTGGAAGTAGATTAGTGAAATATCAACATTAAAAAAAAACTAAATCTACCATTTTAGAATCAATATTATGTAGAAATTTAATGTATTTTTATTAATTGATATTTCTTTTTAAATAACGAGTAGATAGCTCCTAAAAACAGCACAAAAAACTGCTTGCGCGGCGTTTTGCTCGGGGTACCGCCTTAACAAAAAATAGTTATTCAAATCGGTTCAGCCGTTTTTGAGTTTTAGCGAGAGTAACGAACAGCAATTGATTTTTATATATATAGATAATAGTGTCTAGTAGCTGCACGGAACCTGAATTTGGGCCCGGTTCATGACAGTTAAATAAAATAATAAGACTGATTAGTGATTTTCGATGTTAAATCAAAGAAAAATTTAAATATTAAAATACGGTTCCAGTACAAAACTATCGAAAACTAAAAACAAACTATTGAAACTGTTCTCTCATACGGAATTCAAACAGCATTTTCCTTCTTATTATGTAAGTTAGCACGTGCTACGATTTGGAAATTCTTCCCCAGCGAGATGAGGAGAGATATATTTTCATTGCGTTAAAACGAGAGTCGAAAGTAATACGTTAATAAAATATTCTACGTCCGTAATCCTAAAAGATAAAATGTGTTAGTGAAGCTACTTTTTCGTTTGTTCATTATTGATTAGAAGTAAAAGCCCGCATACCTTTTAACGACCGGGATCAATGACACTATTAAGTTTTTCTTTTGTAGGTACCTATTAGAATTTTATCCGGTAGGATAACATTGGATATATTTTACGAAACAAAAACTGCTTGACGTAGGTACCTACAGGGTTGGACTTGTAATTAAAATATGTTATTTAAATACAAATACGTAGGAATTTGAAATTCAATTACTTCTTAAAAAAGTAATTTGTAATTGGTATTTCAAATACCTGACATTAAGTATCTTTAGTATTTCGAAAACGTATGGCTTCAAAATACATTTGAACATAAATACATTTAGCGATTAACCCATTAATAATATCGCGTTCGGCAGAAAATAGCGCTCGATAGCTTTCGTAAGCAAAAGGCGACTGCTAAATATGTCAATCTTTAAAGTTAGCAAAACACTGCACTTGTACTGTACTTCAAATTGTCAAGTACCTATCTTGTCATAACCTAACACCTGACTGTGTTTTGTATATGAAAAAAAATAGTTAAAATACTGTATATTGTATTTTATATATCAAATACACGACTTAATAATATTTTGTATTTAGGATTTTAAATACATACGACATAGTATTTTGTAATTAAAGTAAAGCATGTACACACACCGGCAAAATTAGCGGAACAAAATAAAAATGTAGTCTTTTTTTTAAATAACGAGTTTATTTTAAAAACTTATATTTAGACACTTTTCCTTACTTAAAAATACACCTTTTAAAATTAATACGAGATCGCATTAAGTACATTTTTTTGTGAGTAATATGATTTTATGGGTAAACTGCACATAGTTGATTTTTGAAGGTTATCAAGGAAAGTTATATTTTTTTTTATTAAAAACCAATTTTGCAATAAAAATAATATTGTGCAAAATTAAATGTTTCCTCTACGTGCTCTTATTAAAGTTTTCATCCTTGACATGTTGAGAATAATTTTATTCATTGTTGCCCGTGGAAGTTTCATTTCTATACAATGACGTTTCGCAGTTCATCCACATTGACAGATGTAGGGATTATGAATTTTTATCTTTGTTTTAGCAGGTCCTAGGCAAGATCTATCGGATGCATATCTGGTGACCTCGCTGACGATTCCAAAACTACAATATTGACATTATTAAGAGGAGCTGGCGTTAAAAGTGTTATTCGGTCGAGCATTAACCTGGATCAATACGAAGTGACCATAGATAAAGGGGCAAATGGCACCACATTTTAATCTTAAATAACTCTTCTAGAGCAATCTGCAATAAGATTCTTTCCATCTATCACGACCAAGTCCGTACGAGCTCCCAAACATATCCAACCTGAATCCAATATTGGTCTTCTACCATATGCTACTGTAGGTTAAAATGTTGACTTATAATATTGGTTTTGTTCATGTTTACTCATTCATTACAGTTTGTCAACTCGATTTAAATTAATTCCATACTCATCACTAAACAATATTTTACTGCACTAGTCCGTGGACCAAAGTCGATGTTCCCGAGCAAAAGTTATTCTTTTTCTATGGTGGTGTACCGCATATTTTGGACATTCGGCGAGTACTTAAAAGCCAAAACCAGCTTCTTCCAACCTCCTTCGTACCATAAGGTCACTTACTCTGGGACCTCGAAATTCCTCTACGTCATTTTTGGCTTCAACTACCTTTAAATGCTGGTTTTTGTGAACGCGAAACTGACTTGGCTTGAACATGGCTTTTTGCCTTGCACTGATCTCCTCTCACAAGCATTAGTGTCTCTAAATCATTGGAAACTGCAATAAATGGTTGGAACAGGTAAACGATGAATCAGCACACCATTCTGTAGGTTTAATCATCACGCTGACCCTCTCAGCTTGGGTTTTCGATGGGCACAATGAAGTCCTTAAATTCAAAAAAGATCTAAAAGTTAAAAATAAAACAAATAACTCAGTATGTTAACGAAAAATATTCGAAATTTTAAAACGAAACCATAAAGTGGCAATAACAGAAATTCTCTCAAAATGATGCAAGTTCGAATAAAATTAAAACAATCGCATGAGAGATGACGTTTAATTGTTTTATTCATTAGTAATAATTGGTTTTATCATAAAACAAAATAAAAACTACCATGCAAAGGTAAAAAAAAAAGTTTTATGATAATTTTTACTTGTTCCGCTAATTTTGCCAGTGTGTGTATTTTGCCCAGCTCTGGGTACCTACACAAAGCACAGTTTTGCTAATTTTCACTACAAATAAAACGACCTTCTCCCAGCGGTCCTTCTCCAAGTCTTCAAATTTGGGTCAGTGGTTTAGTCGTTTGAACGTAACAAACAGTCAGACAGTTTAAACAGTTACTTTCGCATATGCCTCTCACGACTATACACCGAAGTATCGTTATCCACGGCTGAAGACAAAGAACTTCCCGTGATGTAACACATTGGTCAGTGCGATACTTAGAATTTACAAGAAATAGGTAGGTACGTCAGTTACGCACTAGGGAATGCATACCGTTATGTAGGCCAGGGTGACCACAACACGCATCATCAATCGAATGCTGGCGCCTGTGTGTCGGGGTAGTCGTTGCGAAAACAATATTGTTGAACTAAAGTGATTTGGAATATCACTGTGACCATGCAGTATCCATAGGGATGTACTCATAGGAGAACAAAGATGAAATCATAGTTCTAATTAACAGAATCTGCAGAATATGAAATTTCATAGACATCTTGGGGAGTGGCCTACTCCGTGTGCTTCGCTCGCGTGAAAGTATAAAATTATACCGGAGGAAATTACTACCTGTGTAAAATTCTAAGTGTTAATAATTAAGGTACAGATTTAGTATTTTTTACGTAACTACCAAGAAACACCCATCCATCCAGCAATCCAAACAAAATTCGCGTTTATAATAGTATTTAGTAGGTATAGGATTCTGGTGCCTGGACCCTTTGTCGTAATGATAAGCATTTATGTTATTGTTTCAAACTGTCAGTATTCGCTACGTCCCTGACCAAGTCCCAGAAATGCAAACACTGCGAACTTACTCAAGGTTAGTCAAAGGCCGACTGGGTAAAGATTTTATAATAATTATGCCCAGAGAGAGTGACTCAATCTGTTGCAGAAATTATAGATTAGGAAGCAAGCTGAAAATGAAACTGGGTTATTTCTTGTAACGAAAAGAATATTAAGGAATATATTATAAAAAGAAATAATAATGATTACACACTTGAGACCACACACGGACTTATTAGAGATAACAAAACAGTTGCTCAAGAGTTTGTAAATTTCTTTACCAACATCCCAATTAAAACTACTGAAACCTTAAATTCTTCGCCCTCGCTAGCTTTTGGATTATTAAACGCGAACGTTTCAGCCTGCCCCAATGAATTTAACTTTTCACATATAAACCCCTTAACAGTAATAAAAGCTTTTAAGCAAATCAAGATAAAACCGACCGAAGATCTATGAGGAATGTCCATCAAAGCTTGTACCTCCATTATTCAGACTATAGCGCCGTACTTAGCTTTGATTTTCAATTTGTGTGTGGATCAAGGAGTCTTTCCGGATCTAATGAAATATAGTAAGGTTATACCACTTTTTAAATCCGGGGACAGTAAAGACACAAATAATTATAGGTCAGTATCCGTGTTGCCGGTTTTCAGCAAGGTATTTGAGAAGATAATGCTAAATCAAATGCTCATTCATTTTAATACGAATAACATCTTACATGATAAACAGTATGGTTTCACCAAAGGACGTTGTACAACTGACGCTGGTGTCACCCTATTAAAACACATATTTAATGCGTGGGAAGAGTCGCAGGATGCCATAGGTATCTTCTGCGACCTGTCGAAGGCGTTTGATTGCGTTAATCATGAAACATTACTTCTGAAACTTGAGCATTACGGGCTAGGTCAATCAGCGTTAAGTTTGATTAAATCTTATTTGAGTGATAGACAACAATTAGTTCAAATAAACGGTGTGAATTCGTCGGGGTTAAATGTGAAAATGGGGGTACCCCAGGGCTCAATTTTAGGTCCTTTCTTATTTTTAATATACATAAACGATTTACCCCATTTATTCGAAGGCAAACTAAATATGGTGTTATTTGCTGATGACACATCTTTAGTTTTTAAAGTAAATAGACGTACTTGTCAGGTTGATGACGTAAATAACGCGCTACGGCAGGTTCAGGATTGGTTCACTGCCAATAATTTAGTATTAAATGGTAAAAAAACCAAATGCGTAAAATTTTCGTTGCCAAATGTCAAAAGTACTGATTGTGACATTATATTAAACAAGGAGAAGCTCGAATTCGTCGATAAAACGGTTTTCCTGGGGATCACGCTAGACTCAAGGTTACAATGGGGTCCTCATTTAGTATCACTTGCGGGGCGGCTGAGTTCAGCAGCTTATGCTGTCAGAAAGATTCGTCAATTTACTGATGTGGATACCGCTAGGCTAGTCTATTTTAGTTACTTTCATAGTATAATGTCTTACGGTATCTTACTATGGGGAAGGGCTGCAGACATTGAGTCTATTTTTATTCTGCAAAAACGAGCCATCAGAGCGATTTACAATCTTCGCCGCCGTGATTCTCTAAGGGAACTGTTTAAGGACATTAACATCATGACGGTTCCTTGTCAATATATTTATGAAAACATCATGTACGTGAGAAAGAATTTACATCTTTTTAGTAAAAACGGAGACAGACATAATTACATTACTAGAAATAGGGACCAATTAGTTCAACCAGGTTTCAGACTGGCAAAAGTGGCCTCATCTTTCATGGGGTACTGTACAAAATGTTACAATAAAATTCCTCCCCATATTCTAGAACTGAATGAGACGAAATTTAAAAATTGTATAAAACGCACACTATGCAGGCAGGCATATTATAAGTTGGGGCATTATATCACTGATAAAAATGCTTGGCTCAATGCTAGTCCTGCTCCACAACCACTAGGGCGCAAAAACAAATGATATGTTTATGTTTGTGTTGTATAGACTCGATTTCTTTTAGTACTGTATAGCTGCACAGCACGTGTGTGGGTACTATGTACCCAACTGTAAATCTACCATTTGCTATACCTATGTGTCGTTCGTTGACTTGTGTGTGCCCTGGCAGTTGAGTGTGTCATGCTCTCTCAAATGTCTCTCTGATGGTGGCGCGTGTGTTGGATCATTCGGTTCCCTTCATGATGGTTGAGCTGGGTGGTGCCGATTCATGCGTCATGTTCGTGAACGGGCGCCGTCAGTTGGGATTGGTCATAACTCAACTGCTTCGGATGTTGATGTTTTTCTAGTACCTATTGTATAACTGCACAGACATGTGTGAGTACTTTTAATACTTTATACCTTTACATAGTATAGTGTGTAGTGCTATTCTGGGTGCATTGTCCTCACATATGTGAATTTATTAATGTATGTACTCATGTACCTAAATATTGTAATTTTTTTTTTTTTTTTTTAAAAGAGTAAGTATGGAGTTTCTTGTGCATTCTTCTCCATAACAAGCTACTTTCCGAATGCACGGTAGAATCTTTTTTTTTTTTAAAAAGAGTAAGTATGGAGTTTCTTGTGCATTCTTCTCCATAACAAGCTACTTTCCGAATGCACGGTAGAATCAACTTTTATTCCATGTAAATTTAAAAAGTATGGAGTTTCTTGTGCATTCTTCTCCATAACTAGCTACTTTCCGAATGCACGGTAGAATCAACTTGTATTCCATTTAAATTTAAATTGTGACATTCAAAAGTGCCGCTTGGTGGCCCAGTTGAAATAAATATCTTTTGTCTTTAACGGAAAGGTGTGATTATATTTTAGCGGGCCGAACATACTGCCCAATTTTGTGGCATTGTGTTCGATTACATGTCGAGAAATAATAGATTTTCTAAATTTGCAATTTGACCTCTACTGAACACAGACTTATATTTTATAAATTTTAATGAATTTTACAGTACTTAAATTAATTTAAAATTATTAATATTTTTAAAATTTAATGTGTTTTAATTATTTATTTTTTTGGGTTTTACAAGGCATTTTATTTTATTGATATTAATAAACATTGTACCAAAATGCATAAATTAATTATTCTTTTTAGATTTTAGTGTACATTAATTTATGTTGTGTATCTAATTTTAAGTGACTAACATAGTTTATAAGTATTTGTACGTACTAACAAAACAAAGGCTTTCATGTCTGAGACAAAAAAAAAATTCAAAAAAACAATAATCCCGACTGGTTAAAAAGCGAACTAAAATGACGTAAACAAGAAGAAAATCATGCCGTGCAGTCGAGCTGGCTGACCAAAACCAGATGTATCCTCCGACTGGTATATAATCTACTAAAGATATTTTTGAAATCTCCTCTTGACACCCTTTATTTTGATACCCTACACGATTGGTTTGGAAGAAAAATAAATATTCGGCCCCCACAATATAGCGCCCAAAAGCAAAATGGCGTTTTGCTATTTTCCAATTTCAATGTAGCCAGTGACACTCGCAAACTTAAGACGAATCGATTGACATAAGAATCATCAATTCGGCCAACGCGTTTGGTCTCTAGAACGCCACATAGGAACAAACATACATACATACCTACATACATAGACTGATAAACACATTACCCTCCTTCGGCAGTCAGGTATAAGCTTCTGCCCATATAATTGAACAACTTTCTCCAAGGAAATCATAGCCAAATCTCAATAAAAATATCTATTATAATCTTTCTTTTAATTATTGTTTGATATATTGATTTATATCTCGTTTCTTTTGTACGAATCACAAATAATAAAACGGTAAATCCGCACAAAAGATAGTTTTCCTTTGATTTTTTTCTTTCTTTCTGCTTTCTTTTTCCAGTTTTTAAAACATGATCACACCTTACCGTTAGACCCTGTATAAAGCTACAGGTGAACGGTGGTGACTGCAAGATAGAGCTTAAAAACTTCGACAGAAAAAGTAATTAAATATGTAAGTTTATAATATATACTGGATGACTGAAGAAGAGCACTAAGAGCAGTGCAGCTTTTTGCCAGTGCTAGGTAACAGAGCAATTACGGATGATTTTGCAGCAGGTAGACTGAGGTTATTCATCACAATATTTGGTTCTTATAGCAGTAGGTGGCATACTGATTCAGGTTTCAGGTTTACACCATCTATAAATATTACTTACCTTTATATTATTTTTCAAATTTACGGAGAAGTCTAAAAATAAACCCTAATAGACAATTTTCCTCGTTCTGACCATTTTAATAAAACTTTGTAGAAAAGTTTTCTTGCTTATTATTTTTATTTATACAGGCTATCAGTAACCACGGTACGAAATTAACTTGGCAAACTCGGATCGAGTGCTGAATGAAATTTGATTTGATAAACTCTGTTTTCTGAAACTTTTTGATGAATTAATTAAAAGTAATTCAAAGGAAAGGGACGCCGTCAAAATTATTTCCGATGGGTCATATTTGAAGCAAATTGTAAGGCTCTTTTAGTGTAATAATAATCTCTGTAGGAAATTTGTATCTTCCAACGAGATCCAGATGAATGTACCTTACGTTGAAGTATGAGCCTCTCCAAAACGATACGTTTCAAAGTGCTCAAAGTTATATTTGTTTTAAATAAAAGATTCTCAACTTACGGGGATGCTCAAATCTCTTCGGGAGGTTGCAGGTCACGAACAGATCTGAAGTCTTCAGGTCGGGCTGTGCAATTTGAGCATTAGCAGCGTTCTTGCTGGTGCACGTTGCTGAGCAAAAACCGGGTTTGGGTTCGGCTTCAGGTCCATGATCCTGAGCTTGTGCCTGGCCTTGCGGCTGTTCTCCACTCATCGTGTCTTCAAACTCTCAAATAAGAAATATAGATTTTTAGTAAAATATCGCAGCAGTAGACAATTGATCCGCAAACAAAGGCGTTGTCGTGACAACGCGACAGATTTGTTATCCTTGGTAACGATTTTTTTGTAACAGTTGCTTTTTTTAAGAAAATTTCGAAGGTTGAGGCGAAAAATTACCTTGTTACATAATAATAATATTTATGCGTGATGGGTTATTATCGTCATTAATACTCTCATTGCACCTAATAGTTCAATGAGCAATAGAAAAGTATCATTAGATATTGAAATTCAAGGATTGGTGTGCAATAATTAAGCTGGGCTTCACGAAACAAGTAG
This sequence comes from Orthosia gothica, assembly GCA_949775005.1. Lineage (NCBI taxonomy): Eukaryota > Metazoa > Arthropoda > Insecta > Lepidoptera > Noctuidae > Orthosia > Orthosia gothica. Next base: position 15,918,569 of record OX459042.1, read on the forward strand.
CTTTATCGGAACTCCATACTTAAAATATAAAGCTCAACGTACACAATATCGAATTAGCTACTGAATACGAGAAAGAAAAATCTACGAATTCCTTTAGCATTACAACCATTAGACCAAGTTCAATCCACAGAATACCTTGAAGTGTTGGATCCCGCAACAGAGAAAATCTTTAAAACAAAAATATTATTTGGACGAGTGCGAGTCGGACTTGCCCACCGAGGGTTCCGTACAAATTTGTAGGTACATATTATAAATAGTTCAGGAATCGAGTCTCGCAGTCTTTTCGTCGCTTTTTATTGTTTTTTCTTTACTTTAACTTTGAAGTTTGATTTTTTCACAGCTTCAAGGGAACGTAGATCTGAGTATATGTTTTTAATTTCAACTTGATACCTTCACGCGTTCCCGAGATAAAGATTCTTGACAGACAGACGGACAGACAGACGGACAACAAAGTGATCCTCTGATCAAAGGGACCCTTATAGGAATAAGGGTCCCGTTTTTCTTTGAGGTACGGAACCCTAATAAACCGACTTCCAATACAAAACACTACAAAGTGAAAGTCTTTGGTATCTACCTATTTTTTTTCGTTATCGACACCGACTTCCGAAAAGAATGTTATTTTTCGCTTTGTAGTGTTTTGTTTTGGAAGTCGTTTTTTTTAAAGTATTTTGTTTTTCTTTTCTAAGTTTTGGTACCCTATATTATCTTTTTTTTTGGTTGACGAGGGGAAACCTTCAAAAAGCGCCTATCTGGAATTTCGGGGAAAAACCAGAAAGAATTTTATCTCACTAAAACCACCCCGGTGATCATGTGAACGTAGAAAGGGCCCAGTGACCTCACAAAAGACCACCCCAGAACCCCCTCTATGCAACGCCTGTCAAGGCAAATGCCTGGTGAGACAAAAACACCTCTCCTGAGCCTCGCTGTGAACGGCGGCACGTGGATCAGAATATCAGCGCAGCGTTATTTCTTTTTTGGATATCGCTTTTTGGTCTCGCACTGGGTTTTTATTTTTTATTATTGTTTAATTTTATGCTTATTTCTCGTGTCTCCTGTGCGGGTCACAAATAAATATTTTTCTTTCTTTCTTTCTGATCACTGTGCCACCGTCTTTCCTGGAGTGACTTGGTGGGCGCACAGAACCTTATATTATCTACTGACAAAATCATTTTAGCCAAAAGGCTTCTCATAACAATTCCAACAAGCCTAAACACAACTGCGATACATTATTTTATTACGCAGCTCCGGTGCCTACCTTCCAGCTTCATCACCAGATCAGTTCGATGGTGCCATTTTCACAGTCGATATGCCTTTCGAGATATCTTATGCCCAAAACATACTTATCATTTAGAAGTTTCAGTGGCGATCTGTGGTCTTATTTATTTATTTATTTATTTATATATGCTTTATTGTAGGTACACCAAGTTTAAACACAAAAAAAGGAAACTTAAAACTAAAATACATACAACGGGCGGCCTTATCGCTGACCGCGATCTCTTCCAGGCAACCTGGGATGGAAAGTGATAGCCTGGACATGAAATGGGGTTGACATTACGAATATTTTCCTTAAATATACAATCATATTAAAATAGATACACAAATACATACATATGTTATATAATAGATACATAAAAACATACATACTCAATATATATATAAATAGGCAATGAAAGCAAATGTTGACTAACGACAATCACAGTGACAGGTAATGGTCCTTTACGAGTCTTTTAAATACAGGCAATGACTGGGCGCGTTTTATAGGGTCGGGCAGTGCATTCCACAGACGAGCAGCTTGGACAGTAAAAGATTTATCCAAGAAAGTGGTGGAATGCATTGGCATCCCAAGTCGCAAGTTATCCGATGACCTAAGTGATTTCGTGTGGGAATCGCAGATAAACTGAAAACGATCCTTGAGGTAAAGAGGGGTGGAAGGAGTAAAGAGCAAATTATACAGAAGAGAAAGAATATGAGCATTCCGGCGAAGGCGAATTGGCAACCACTTGAGCTTCACACGGAAATCGGATACATGGTCATATTTGCGCAAACCGAATATGAACCTTATACAAACATTTTGAAGCCGCTCAAGTTTATCGAGTTGTTCTTGAGTAAGGTCAAGATAGCTGGCATCGGCATAATCAAGGATGGGAAGAAGAAGAGATTGTGCAAGCGCAATCTTGGTGGCAGTCGGAAGAAAATTCCGCAGTCTCCTCAATGTTGCAGCAGATGCAAATAACTTGCGGCTTACCTCCTGTAGTTGGGCAGTCCAAGAGAAGTTCTTGTCGATGAATATCCCCAAGTTCTTAACTTTATCACTGAAGGGAATAACTGAATTGTCAAAAAGAACTTGGGGAAGAGACGTCCAGTTGATCCTTGAAACCATTCTCGAACTGCCCACCACTATAACCTGCGTCTTGATAGGGTTGACCATAAGCCCGTACCGCTTGCTCCAATCGCAAATGCTAGCCAGATCCAGATTGATGGCAACAATAGCCTCAGACAGATTTCCGAGAGGAGCTCGCGAATAAATTTGCAGATCGTCTGCATAAAGATGGTAGGATGAAATGAGTTCATTGGAGATTGAGTTTATAAAAACTGCGAAAAGTAAAGGGGATAAAACGCCACCCTGTGGTACCCCGGCAGAAGTACTACACCAGGAAGATAAGTTCTCTCCGATGCAAATACGTTGCCGGCGGCCGAACAGGTAACTTCGAAACCAGTCAACCACCGATGGAGATACATTAAGAGAGCGTAGAATGCCAAGCAAAACATCGAAATCAACAGTATTAAAAGCATTACTAAAATCTAGCAATGCTAAGACCGTTAGATTACTGCTTTCCATGGCTGATCTGATATCTTCCGTGATATTGAGTAGAGCAGTGGAGGTGCTGTGACCAGGACGAAAGCCGGACTGGAAGAGGTTGAGGAGATTATTTTTGGATAGGAAAGTGCTAATTTGATTATGAATTAATCGTTCTAGGACTTTGGACAGGAATGGTAAGACGGATATTGGACGGTATTCAGAATAGGATGTAGGATTGGACTTTTTGGGTAAAGGAATAATTTGCGCATCTTTCCAAGAGCTTGGGAAGACACTGCTAGACGCAGAAAAGTTAAGGATGTGGCAAATGACAGGAAGGATAACGTCCAGCACCGGGAGTAACATTTTACGGCTGATACAGTCACATCCTACTGCATTGGAAGTAATCGATAGTATGCTTTTCTTAACATCACATGCGGAGAATTGACTAAAAACAAATGGAGAATAACTGGGAGTCGTAAGAGATGAAAGATAATTCAATGTACTTAATTTTAATGTCCGATCGAAATTGGACGAAGCTGTAAAATGATTATTCAATGCATCGATGTCTAAATCTTTAGGGGTTGACTCTTGCCGGGTTTTACCGACACCCAGTGATCTTAGAAAATTCCAAACTTTGGATGTGTCTCCGTTTTGGACAGAGTTATGAATGTGTTGGCGATTAGCATTCCTACACACCTTATTGCAGAGATTGCGAACTGAGGCATATTTGTCCCTATTCGCATCAGTAGGCCGACGTTTAAATTTGGACTTTGCCGCAACCTTTTTGTTCATTAACTTTTTGATCTCATCTGTCAGCCACGGCGACGGCAAATGTTTAACTTTAACTGCTCGTACAGGTGCGTGAACATCGTAAAGATCGACAAGTTTAGCAGTAAAGATTTTCACTTTCGCGTCGACCGACGAAGAGGCAAACAGAGGAGTCCAATCAATATTGCTGGCATCCTCGCAAAGACTGACATGGTCTTCTACATCAGTTCCACTTCTCCAAATGATACTTTTTGAATGCAAATACTTGCCATGTTGATGAAAATACTAAAAATGCCATACGCATGCCTAAAAAATTTGAGGAGTTCCCTCGATTTCAATGGTATCCCCTCATCAGATCCTGACTTGGTGACAATGGGACTACCTTGAGAATCATCATCATCATTCCAGCCGAAAGACGTCCACTGCTAGACATAGGTCTCCCCCAGGCGTCGCCACATTGACCGATCCCGTGCGTCTCGCATCCCGCAACCTTAACCAGGTCATCGGTCCACCTAATGGGAGGCCTTCCAACGTATCGTCTTCCGGTTTGCGGTCGCCACTCCAGAACTTTTCGGCCCCATCGGCCATCCGTTCTGCGAGCAATGTGCCCTGCCCACTGCCACTTAAGTTTGGCAATTCTTCGGGCTATGTCGGTAACTTTGGTTCTCCTGCGGATATCATCATTTCTGACGTGATCACACAAGGAAATTCCGATTATAGAGGGTGACTTTAAACTTTCTGATAAGGCCTATTTTGAGCGACCACGTCTCGGTCCCATAGGTGATCACAGGCAACACACACTGGTCATAGACTTTTGTCTTGAGACACTGCGGTAAATTGGACGAGATGATACCACGCAATTTCCCGAACCCCGCCCAGCCGAGTCGGATTCGACGGTTGACTTCTTTCTCGAAGTTGGACCTACCCACCTGGACCGTTTGTCCCAGGTAGACATAATCGTCTACAGCTTCGAGTGTAGAGTCTCCGATCTTGATAGGAGTGGGTGTTACATGGGCATTCACCATGACCTTGAGAATATATTCTTACAAACAAAAATATAATTTTTAAATTCGGTCCATAATTGACGGAGTAATCGAATAAATAATAAACCTTCGAACACTCGAACATAGAACCTTTTGGAAAGTCGATTAAAAAGTACGAAAAAATAATTTCCCTGTGTGGAATAAGCCCAGTTGCCACAGAGATTAAAATAAAAATTAATATTAATGGGACCTAAATTATGTAGGTCCCAATTTTAGTCACTGTTTTTGGACCACCAATTCCAATAATAGGTACCAGAATCACGATTTCTCGTGAGTGTTTAGAGTTATTCGAAGCTGATCAGCAGACATTTCAGATCGATATATTACGGATTGATTCATCATCATATCCCAGAGTCGAAACAAGTTTTAAGGAATATGTATTAGTGAATAAGTCGTTGCAGTATTATACCTATATAAAATAAAAATACAAATAGTCCAAACAATGGAAAAACCCCAGATCACCGACTCCAAAGGAAGAAAAATAGTTTTGTTAGCGAATAAGGTGATGGTGCGTGAGTTTTCTCGGATCTTAAGTTAGTAAAGTAATGTTCGTGAAATTACCTTAAAAAGGGTCAAACAATAAATTCCGGTTATTATTGAAAAATATGCGTCGTTTGCGAGAAGAAATCAATGAAAAACGTCGAGGAATGCTAAGCAAAGCAAAAGGTGTTGTTTCATTAGGACAATGCTCGTATGCAAACGTCTGCAGAAAAATGGTTGAAATTCGTGATAGAATTAGTAATTCCTTACCCCCTCTATTCACCTGATTTAGCTCCGTCAGACTTTTATCTATTTACGAACCTAAAAAAATTAAGGCGGGAATAAATATTAGACAATTGAGGAGGTTTATGCTGCTGTGAGTGACTTTGAGAGAGATTTTGAGAGCCATCTAGAATATTTTTTTCATCTGGGATTAATGGTGGATTATGTATGTGTGGCGGTAAATATGTATACAAACAAGTAAAAGTTTTCGGTGTCTTCCTTTGTTTTCATGGTTGGGCTACGAACTTTTTAATCCACCCTTATATGGTATAAAACGCTAGAAGGCACGCCAATTGGTCCTAGTTACAGTGCCCTACAAGGTTCGTGTAATAAACAACTTCAGATGTAACCTGAACACTCTCTAACATAATATAGCATCCAGTTTGCCAAAGAATACACTCCCATGTAGGTGGTATAACTATTGCAAACCGATATTGTAGTGCATCAAACCTTTTTTCATTCTGAATAAATTAAAACTTTCACATATTAGATCATGGAAAACCCTTATTTTAATTACAAAATCCAGTGCCCGCTGACCTTAAGCTCATTGGGCATGCATTCGAATGAATATATTAGTCGTTATCACCGCTATCAGGAGCCAACCGACACAAACGAGTGGGTGACTATCGGGTCTCCTCCCACCCCGCTGTGTCACTCACTACTCCACTGCTAATACTGCTCACTGTTTAAACTTTAATTACCAAACAGTTCATTGTATAAAATTACTTGAGTGTGCCCAAAAAGTGCTGATGATAAAGTTTTAGAGACTTTAAAAAGTTTTGAATAGTCAAAAATTTGTTTATGTGAAAAATATTAATGTCAGTTTATCAAAGTCAAAAATCTATCAACAATCTCGTAAACAAACAAATTATAAATCAATCATAAAATGCAAACGATAAGTGTACAGCAACCAATCAATCTAAAAGTCGTAAGGTTCGAGTTAGATTTCACAGATTTAGTAAATGAAAAGCCGAGGTCAGAGAAAAAAGCCAAGAAAATTAGGATACCGAAGATCAACAACAAAAAGCAATCTTCGATACCGCCCGCGCCATTCATAAAGAACTCTTCACAGGTAGGCAATTGCTATTCAAAGGTAATGGAAAAATAATACATCGAAGGCATGGAAAGGACAGGGAGGATAATGTAAAATCTATATTTACTTATCCATAATTTTGGTGGAAGCAACTGAGATACTTGTATACAAATCTTACTGTCCTATTTAAATACAGGAAACTGATACATATATAATAATGAAGAATTTTCTTAATTTAATTGTTGGGGTCCGCGTTCAATGTGACCGTTTTTTATATGGAGTAACTGTCTATTTGGTCTCCACAACCCATTACATATACAGGTATGTGAGTTATGTGACAGGATTTAACTTACACAATAGAACGAGGTCATCTCATCGGACAACAAAACCACCACAAGTGGTGATAATCTTATATTAATTGATATTTGATTTTATATTTTCAAACGCAGAAAAGAGGTGTTAAAGATTTGGTAGAAGATTTACTCGACGAATTATATTCAGAGCAGCGTGACTGGGCCGGACATAGTGGAGTCGACTGTAGCCATGTGTAAGTAAAACTAACTTGTTATTATGTAACTTTTTTTTATAAATTATAGGCTCGCGCTTGACCACTATCTCACCTGATGGTAAGCGATGATGTGGTCGATGGTGAAGCACGCTTACCTAGAAGTAACCTATTCACTCTTGACTTAAAGACCCCTAGATTGCAGCTATCGGGAAACACAGACTCCGGCAGGGAATTCCATTCCTTAGCTGTACGCATAATGCATGACTTAATTTGCCTTATACCTGGAACTCCTGGAAATCACCGGACAAAGGTAATTCAAAACCTACACAGATGGAGATTTAAAGGCGAGGCCAGCCTTGGAGTCCAAATGTGGTGCTGTTCCACAAACATGCATACTACAAGGACTGATGGATGCCACAGACGTTGCCAAGTTCTGATGAGTCGTCTGAATATAGATTTTCATCGTAAATCACTAAGTAGTTAAGACGTGACTATGTTTAAATTTAAAAAAATATCAAAGCTATCAAAAAGTGTCGCTTATTCTTGTTTTTTTTACAACGGTACACATAAACAAAAAGTGTTCCTCTACTTTTCCATTTTACTCCCACACACCACTCTTTTTGACGTCGAAACATCCATCATTTAAAAATGGTATCTTAAATATGTAAACACTCTTAGTGCAAAAGCGTATTAACCCTAAGCAGAAGTGCTTTAGGTAGTATCAAAGAAAAAGCTGAATGTTTTTGTTATAGACGCGTCAATAAATCCGCAGTAATAATTTATGATTTGAATGTCTACTGTCTAGCTCTACGTCGGCATCCTTCACTTCGTGTCAATCTAACTGCGGGGAGAAAACAGAAGCCATTGAACGAAGCTTTTTGGAATCTTTAGGTACGAAACCTTTCAGAATCGCTAAACTTTCATTTAATATTATAATTAACTATCTGAATAGAGACTGTTTACGAGGCTCGTTTTTGAAGGTAAAATTGACTGATTTATATTGTTTTATTTTCGCAATTTGTTTGTATCACTTTATACTTATTAGTAGCTAACTGATCTTTGTTTTACCACCTCACAGCTTTCTCTCAATGGTCTGATTCCTAGTCTCTATAAAAGTAACAAATCTTCTAACATCCGTAGTGAGGCTGGTTGACTAAACTTGTGGAACTGTCAACCCAAGTGTTGTACAAAAAAACACAACAAGAACCGATGACCTCAGGAAGATAATCATGTCAGAGAATTATCCATAGAATTATCCAACAATGAATAACAACAATACACAAAGCAACATTATGGTATACACTCGATAAGATCATTTAGATCAAACATTATTTCGTTAAATATAATGTGAAAGTTAACTCTATATAGAAACAATAGACCATGCCCCATTAGATCGTCAGGAGCGATTACTATCAGGCAATTTTATGATATTACTAGCTGACCCGGCAAACTTTGTTTTGCCATAAAAAGACCAAACATTTATCTACCCTACCCTACCCTACCCTACCCTACCCTACCCTACCCTACCCTACACTACCCTACCCTACCCTACCCTACGTACCCTACCCTACGTACCCTACCCTACCTACCCTACCCTACCCTACCCTACCTACCCTACCCTACCCTACCCTACCCTACGCTACCCTACCCTACCCTACCCTACCCTACATACCTACCCTAACCATATAAAAAAAAAAAAAAAAAAAATTGATGTTGACCTATTCTCAGACCTATAATAGAATATACATATAAAATTTCATCAAAATCTGTCAATCCGTTTCGGAGGAGTTTGGCAACGAAAACTGTGACACGAGAATTTTATATATTAGACTTACTTCAGATACATAGTGATATTAATTCTGTATTCATAGCCTATATTGAATTTTCATTATTTCATAGATATCACCGAACTTTGGGAACAAAAAGTCGAGTGGGAAGAGAGACTTCAAATAGCGGGCGAGCGGCTTGCAAAGAAAGTTCGAATCCGGGACCGACTGAGGCGGGAACAGAAAAGACTCTGCGCAGCCATGACCGTGCTTTTAAAACATATCAGTAAGTTCATAATAATACAGTCTGTATATTACATAAAGTCAGTTTCGAAAAGCCAGGTTTCTTAAAAAGAAATATCTTTTGTTAAGATAAATAAAGCTTTTTTGGTACCCAGTGGGAACTCCAGTTATGACAGAACAATACCGATACAAATGATACTGATCTTGTTAGTACTTAGGCGTTCATTCGACACGATGGATATTATACCATGTTATCAATAGTAACCAATATGATAAACGAGTAAATAATTGTCAATTTCTGGAAATAAATTAGGTACCACTTAATGTCCGTAAAGGCCTTCGGCTACGCAACTCGCATTTATCTAATTTCTATATTACGGCTAATGGCTCGTGCATTTTCATTAGCAAATTGTTTAACATAACAGAGCGGTGCTTCACCTAAAGCTCTTCATACAACTCAATAGCTGAACAATGAATCGTCTCTGGATTACAATGTCCAATGAAACATTTATGAACCTTATTCATGGATTGCTAATATCACGACAGTTTCATTCATGGGAGCTTAAAATAGATTTACGCATTTCAAAGCTAACTTGACTAGGTATGGGGTGTCTTTCCCGTCTATCTGTTTCCGAAACTGACGTACACAGCGGCGCTCAATCGATACATAACGCACACAGACATCGGGCCGGGGTCCGATTGCGCATGCTCGCAGGCGTGTACCACGAAACACTGTCACAAAACAACGTGACAGGAGTGTATTTTCGCTCTGGGCACACAAGCAGTTTCTACTACCGTTGACTGAAGACTGATTCAGTATTGTGGTAGGTGGTTGGAAGCCCCGCCGCTTCGTTTCACGACTTTCCCAGTAAACATCACATCAGCTGGTCGACTACGCAGTCTCAAATGCTCTCGAGATATGGCTCATAATTTTTCGCAATTCTGTAACAAATCATCCGTGTCTAACCCTAAAGTAGCTGGTGTTTTTAGTTCTTAGCGCCAGGATGTCGTATCCGTATCCGCCTGCAGTGCTACTGCATAGACTAAAGCCGTCAGGTCGTTAACTTAGTGCTTTGTGCAGTTGTAAAGATATGCGTTTATTGTCAAATGCGTGCCACTTACAAGACAGATGAGTGCACTCCTAAACTCCCTGAGGAGCTTGGCAGGTGCATCGAAGGCCGGCTCAGGTACGTCTATTCATTCATTTCAAATGTTATGTGCTGATCACGAAATTATCCTTAGGAAACCTTTGAAGTACCGCGTTTGTGATCTTTATTATATGTCTATGATTGACGATTCGTTTCTACGTTTTAATGTTAAATTCCACGTCAATTTAATATCATTATTTTGCTACTCTGATATATTAATCATAATCCTAACGCCAGACGCTCCTTATTTATTGTCTGAACTAAATTACTTTATTATGTAAATGTGTGGTGTAGTTCTGTCATCGGCGACTCTTACGAAATAATCCTGATTGTGCAAGTGTGGGTTTCCATGAAAACAATATCGCGGTTATCATAACAGTTTTCTATACATTACGCATAGTAGATAGACAAAACTAACCTATATTCGAGGAGTTATGGCATCATTGTTGACCAAATATAGGTATTTATTTACACAGGTATTTACGGACCGTTTTATCTTGAGTAATGCCTACCTAGCATTAATTTGTAAAATCTAACTTTATAATTGTGTCGAAAACACAAATACAGTTAGATTAATTTACGAAATTTCAACCTACTTTTTTTGGTTATGAAATTAACCTTAAGACCTTATCACACATTAAGTATTAAGAATACGTGCAATTTTTAAATCGTTCGTAGTTTTATCTTCTTTAAAAAATAAACACTTTTTGATGCAAATGGAAAGGCGAGTTTTTTTTGTGGGAGAGACATAGGTACTCTAAGGACCCAGGAACCTTTACTGCCTGTCCCCAAAGGTATAAGGATAATGAATTTGATTAAGATTGAATTTAATTTTAAGCTTTTGATGCGTAGCGGGCGAAAGTGGTGCTCGTTTTGGCGTAACGCCGGGCGGGGGCGAAGGCCCGGGCGAGGGCGGTTACGCGGAGTGGCTGCATGCGATGCGCCTGGTCGCACGCCTCCCCGCCGGCGTGCCCCAACACTTCCGCAGAAAGGTAACACTTATTTATCAACAAACAGACAAACTACCTAGGTACTCACAAAGATAACGTAGAGTGCCAAACGGTGTTCAGGCAACGGCATTGAATTTGTATTTAGGATTAGGTAACCCTGACTACAAATTTAACGAATTGATATTGGTTTTTCAACTGTACTTCTAAGTAGGCACACATTTATCTCTCGAAACAGCGTTAACTTATAGAAAGTGGAACATATTTAGGAGTATGGTTGAAAAATAAACGGTGATACTTTAAAGCTCGTCAGTTATTGTCTTAGTTCTCGATCATCTAGTTCATTATCTAGGTATCATTATCTAGTTAGTTTAGTTGTCTTTTTCAACCGACCTTCAACATGCTATAACCCCACAAATCTCGTTCCCGGTATCTTTCCCGCCGATTAGACACCAGTTCAATAAAAGTATCTTCATTCTTAACGGTTTTGTACTCGGTATAGATTTTTAATAAAAATAGCTTTGGTCACCGTTTATCGATCTGCCTAACCTACTGTAAATAATTTTCATCCTTTTTCACCACATTTAGTTCTGGTTGAGTAACACTTACGATTCTGGATTTAGAAGCTATTGAACGGCAAGGAGAGCTTTTTTTTTAAAGACCTGCTTCTGCCCATGTAAATGAAAAAAAAAATCCAAGGAAGATATAGAAAATTTCCAAAAAAAAAAAAAACTCGTATACAAATTTTGGTTAACTGCCAACAGCTTTGAATGGTAGATACGATTTTTTTTACGTAGACTGTAGACTTAATAACCTACCTACCTACCTCTTTGCGCTGTAGCATGGTGCTGGTGACAGTTACAATAAAAAAAAAAACGCGTATACGTATACGCACTTTTTTGCAGTTTAACGTCATACAGGCAACTAATGTATATGGTATAAAAATGGTATGACGTTAAACTACAAAAAAATGCATATACGTATATGCGTAAAAAATGTTATTGAAACTAACACTAACATTCAAAACGGGATATTTACCATGTTTACTGTTTGATGCGAGTTTCCAATATTTCGGTGCTGTTGCAAGCACCATGATCACGGATAAACTGATGTTCTTGCAGGTGGGTGTTTATGAGGAGACAAACGGAAACAAAAAAAAAACCGGCCAAGTGCGAGTCGGACTCGCGCACGAAGGGTTCCGTACTTGGTAAATTGCGATTTACGATTTATGACGTATTAAAAAAAAACTACTGACTAGATCTCGTTCAAACCAATTTTCGCTGGCAGTTTATATAGTAATGTATATCATATATTTTTTTCAGTTTTATCATTCTCTTATTTTAGAAGTTACAGGGGGGGGGACACACATTTTACCACTTTGGAAGAGTCTCTCGCGCAAACTATTCAGTTTAGAAAAAAATGATATTAGAAACCTCTATATCATTTTTAAAGACCTATCCATAGATACCCCACACGTATGGGTATGATGAAAAAAAATATTTTTAGTTTTAGTTTCAAGTATGGGAACCCCCAAAATTTATTGTTTTATTTTTATTTTTGTGTGAAAATCCTTATGCGGTTCACAGAATACATCTACTTACCAAGTTTCAACAGCATAGTTCTTATAGTTTCGGAAAAAAGTGGCTGTGACATACGGACGGACAGACAGACAGATAGACAGACAGACAGACATGACGAATCTATAAGGGTTCCGTTTTTTGCCATTTGGCTACGGAACCCTAAAAACGGAAACTCGCAACAAACAGTAAACATGGTAAATATCCGGTTCGAATGTTAATGTTAGTGTTAGTGACCATGACAGTTATTGAAACTGTAACCCGCACCATGCTACAGCGCAAAGAGTACAGAGATGACCCAGTATACGTAAAAATCCAAAAGAATCCAAATAGTCAATAGTAGATAAGTTCGTTTATAAACTTCGTTTGGGCGTAGTGAAACGAAGTTATCATAATATACCGAGAGCATATATACCAATATCCTTGTCTATTTACTTCTAAGAAATCGTCGTTACGGGCTATGAAAGTTTGAAGTGCTCACTCGCGTAGAAGAACCTTACGTAAATAAGTTACTTTTGACGTCATTTCTATTTACATCCCTTTCAAGATCACGTCGTGTATCCTTGACTTTCAGTAGGTAAATTAACATAACTAACGAGGGAATAGAAACAAATCAAAAGATTGCCTCTACGTATATATTGTTGCTCCGACTTAGTTAAAAGATAACGATCTTATGAGCTCTATGCAACAGTCAGTAACAACTTGCTAGCTATGGAGCCCATTGTGGCTTTCATTCGCGACTCCACACAATACCGGTCGAACAAAGTGAGAATACTTCGGTCATTTATGGTACAATACTAGTTGTCAATATAAGATTTATCTCGGGTAATTTCGGTTTGGTGGTTTGCGCCATATTCACCTAGATTTGAAATAAGGCTTGGCTTGACAGTTTTAATCTTTATTCTCAAAAGATTTTACTCAAATAAATTACAAGGCTCGCCACAACAAACAACGCCGCCAATCACTCTAGATTCTGACGCCCACTTGTTTTGAAGGGAGTATTAAATTAGTTTCTCGACTTAACATAGCTTTTTGCATAAAATATATCGTCTATTTTTGCCGTTTTTTGTTTACACAACTGGTGGATGATATTCAGTACTTAAGGTTCCCCTAGTCGACGGCACAAACTATTATTTGCTCGATGTTAAAATTTATTCTATCTCATCCGACAACACGTGCGAAAGAGATAAATGCAGTGATGAGCAGTAAGAAGCTAGTTCGCGAACGAATTAGCACTTTTGCAAATTTGTATCGAAGTGGATGATGATTTACGGCGAAAACGAGCGCGCGAAATTTCATAAACATACCTTTGGGAGTCTAGATATCATGAAGAAACGACTAAATGTATATTTTCAAAATAAAATTATTTGCATTGTTGAATTACTAATCTATCCCGGTAATTAGGCCGTTTTGCAATTTTCCTTCTTTTTATGGTATTTATTGCTGTCTAAAGATGCGTTAAAATTTGTGTTGAAATATGGAACTTTCGACGCTCATAACTTATACAAATTTATATCAATTTTAATTTTGAACGTACATCGTCAAACAGTGAAGTAATCGCTAGACTACGTTTGTATGGAAGAATTTTTGACTAGTGTAACCTTAATCTGTAGAAGTATCAAACTGATTTTACGTAGTTTAAACTATACCTATCAAGAGGTGGCTCGCAAACTGGTAAATGTCGCAGGAATCCACTACATGCAAGAAGCTTAGCACCAGTTGTTATGACGATGCTTAGGGGAGAACTTTATCCATTAAGGTTGCACTAGGCGATCATTCTTTCATACAAACGTAGTTTGGAGATTACTCCACTGTTTGACGGTGTACATTCAAATTAAAAAATGATATCAATTTGTCTCACTATTATCTAGCCCTGTATGGAAACAAAAAAGTTAATAAATTAATTATTTGTAAGTTATGAGCGTCGAAAGTTCCATATTTCAATGCTAATTTTAACGCATCTTTCGGCGAAAATTAATACCATAAGTAGAAGGAAAATTGCAAAACAGCCACCATACAGGGATAGATTATAGCATACATTTATTCGTTTTTGATGATATCAAGACTCGCAAAGGTCTGTTTATAAAATTTTGCGCGCTCGTTTTCGTCCAAATTCTCGATTTCGCTACAAATTTGCAAAAGTGCTAATCCGTACGCGGACTAGCGACTAGAAAGAGACAGATGCTGTGATGAGCAGTAAGAATACTGCTCATCACAGCATCTATCTCTTTCGCACGTGTTGTCCGATGAGATAGCATGCATTTTAACCACGCGCACAAAATAGTTCGTGCCATCGACTAGGGCAACCTTAATGGACGTTTTTGGCCTGAATAAAAATGATGATGTTATTTTTGAAATTCCTTTCTTTAATTAGCAATGTGTGAAAACCACAACTCAGTGGATCCCAAATAGCAGTAAATGTAAACGTGGCAGGCCCTGAAAGAGATAGCGAGAGAGCCTCCCTTTTAAAGGATTGGCCAGCTTTCGCAGTAGACTGGGAGTAGTAGAAGTAACGAAAAGAGGTCTTTGCCCAGCAGTGTGTCAAGCAGTAAAATAATGATAAAACTTTCCTAGTTATGGCTAACCCTGGCGGAGCGGCACCTAACGGCGAGGAACATCGACTGGCCGTCCGCGGAGCGCGGCTGTTTCCGCGGCACCGCGCAACCCGATGACACCGAGCTTGGAGCGCAAATACTGAAAGTAAGCTAATCCTACCACTCCAACCCGCTCCCTAAAACCGGGTTAATTGCGCCCTGGATATGTGAGAAACTAAAACTAATTCTCCTTCTCAATATGGTTTCCGCTTCAGAATTTCCACAACTAATGCTGTGCTAGACTTAACCACTAACATATTCTCCAACCTGGATAAAAAGCAGAAGGTTATTAGATTTTTTTGGATCTGGCAAAAGCCTTCGATACGATATCTGTCCCCAATCTGATAGCTAAACTTGAAAGAATCGGAATAAGAGCCATTCAACTTGCTCTATTTGAAAGTTACATCATGGGTAGACAATGCGTCAGAGTCGGTGATTGGGCGAGCGACGAGCTCTCCACATCATACGGGATCCCTCAGGGCAGTATTATCGGCTTGACCCTTTTCCTCATTTGTATAAATGAACTCTGCCGGCTAGCGCTTCCCAAAGCATCCATATTCACCTATGCCGATGATACTATTCCACGGAGACTCCTGGGAGCTGGTGCACAGTCAGGACTCAACCTTGTCAACTGGTTGGCTCCAAACCTGCGTATTTTAAATGTTGACAAAACGAATACCTAACCTTTTCTTTTAATGCTGGTGGTAAACTTCCTTCCTCCCTTTGCTCCTTGATTCTCCACTCTTATATTTCACCTCACCTCACAGCTTGTAATTGTCCCTGCCTTTCTCGCATCAATTGTATCAAATATCTCGGTGTACAAATTGACGACCGCCCGTCATTCTCTGCGCTCATAAACACACTCACCTCACAACTGTGCAGGTTGATCTACATTTTTAAGTCCCTTCGTCACGCTGCAGAAACAACGTTGCTAAAACTTGGGGCGAATCTGCAAAAACTCACATGCTGAAGCTGGAACTGGCAAAGGGCACTCTTGAATGTTGGACGGCGTTGTTACCTTACCGCTTTCCTAGCATCGATCTTTATGAAACATGTACGGTTTTCACTGTTCGAATATACTCTATACTCTCAAATTGTTTATCCTTAACCTTGTTTAAACCACACACTCTTAAACTCAGTACGATCCAAGCAAGTTTGGCGACCAACGACGTAAACATACTGTTTGTCCCTCCATCCGCGCAAATTGTCATTCGGCCCATCGTAGTTTCCCTTTCCTCAGTAGCTACGTCTATAACAAGGCTAGTAAAATATGAAATATATACCCTACTAGCTGACCCGGCAAACTTTGTTTTGCCATAAAAACACCACACATTTATCTACCCTACCTACCCTACCCTACCCTACCCGACCCTACACTACCCTACCCTACCCTACACTACCCTACCCTACCCTACACTACCCTATCCTACACTACTCTACCCAACACTACCCTACACTACCCTACCCTACACTACCCTACCCTACCCTACCCTACGCTACCCTACCCTACCTACCTACCTACACTACACTACTCTACCTACCCTACCCTACCCTACCCTACCCTACCCTACCCTACCCTACCCTACCCTACCCTACCCTACCTACCTACCTACACTACACAACACTACTCTACCTACCTACCCTACCTACCTACCCTACCCTACCCTACCCTACCCTACCCTACCCTACCTACCTACCTACACTACACTACTCTACCTACCTACCCTATCTACCTACCTACCCTACCTACCTACCCTACCCTACCCTACCCGACCCTACACTACCCTACCCTACCCTACACTACCCTACCCTACGCTACACTACCCTATCCTACACTACTCTACCCAACACTACCCTACACTACCCTACCCTACGCTACCCTACCCTACCCTACCCTACCCTACCCTACCTACCTACCTACCTACACTACACTACTCTACCTACCTACCCTATCCAGCCAAACTTTTTTTTTTTTTTTTTGCTTTTAATCCTTCCCTGTATTCTGTCGAACATAACAAAAAAAGAATTATTCAAATCGGTCCAGCCGTTCTCGAGTTTTAGCGAGACTAACGAACAGCAATTGATTTTTATATATATAGATGTGCAGATCAAAATGTTAAACAACTTTAAATACAGAGACTGAAAATATACTAAGTATTTTACAATAATTTCGCCTTCCGAAAATATTCACCAATTCTATTAAATTCTAGAGCGCGTTTCACCTTGTCAAACACATACACGCACACACACTCTCGGTCAAGTAGGTACTCACGCCCTTCACGCCCTTCACAGTCGCGGTGAGGACTTATATTGCACTCACGGACACAACATTCTCTAAAGACACCCAAGCCACATCTCCTTCTATTATGTATATCTCTTCCTCTCAATTTGAAACTTTCACAATTGTAGTAGTACATAAGTGCACCATAAAATGTTAATTTTAAGGGTGTGAGCCAGGACATCTGTCATACAGGTCTCGAACTAAGTATAGACTCCAGCTCTCACAAAGGTTTGAATCTGCCTGTAACCGAGATACTATTTACAGAAATTGTACCTTTTTGAGATAAATAAACTAATACTATCTACTGATAATACAATGAGGTCTCGACACTCGCATTGAAATATCTCTGTTACTGAGAATAATGAAGTGTTTTTTTTAGATCGTTTCTACATTTAGATGATTTTCATGAATAGAGGTATATTCACGAAAAACAACGAACCAAGATAGTTTACATGCTAAAAAACCTAGTGGGGGCAAAGCTTTGGAAAAAAATATGTGTCTACGCCATAGCTTTTGCCAAAGACTTCAACCCAGTCAAATTCGGAACGTACTTCCAGGAAAAAAAATACCCTAATCCAGGTGTATCCGCGGGCTAAGAAACACCCGAAATTGATACGTCGCTGAGGCATGATTGATTAACAATCATCAAAATCGTGTTGTCTCTATCGAAGATGGCGTACCTATCCTTTGTTGTTTGTTTCTTCGAAGTATGTAACTCGAGTACTGCATCAAAAGCTATGGCGTAGTCACGTATTTTTTTCCAAAGCTTTGCCCTTACTAGGAATTTCTTCCTGTATCGAAGGTGCATTTACAAATATTTAAACTCACATACACAAGACACCCAGATCCGGAACAACTGTAGGTCATACAAATATTTGTTCCGTGCGGGAATCGAACCCGCGACACGCAGCGCAGTAGCTGATCGCCCAACCACTGCGCCAGTCATGTCCCACTCGTGCGCCACTGTGTTGATTGTCATCTCTTTCAATTCCAAATTCTTGTACTTCTTAATAAGGGTAAATGATAGCCTTTTTCCCTTTATTGATCAAATTAATAAAGATTAGAAGAGGTCTGAATATTATCTATCTAATATGCAAATGACAGACGTAAATTTCTCATATGATAATAAAATAAATTGGATGTCTGTCTAGCCTAGTCTATGAAATAAATGTGAATGTAGAGGTTTCGTGAAGGTTGTTGGAGGGCAAGTGCCTTGTTAGAAAATAATACTGTAGTTAGAAACAAAATACTCTTCGCGAGATTAGAACAGATTGCTCATTTATTTTTCTTACTGAAACTTAATATTTTCCAAGGATTTACACCGCACCGGGTGTTCTCTTTTCTGCGGGGCGGAAGGGCGGGAAAATCAAGCGATGCTTCGAAGGGTGCTTTTGGCTTACGCAAGGTATTTATACCCTTTCCCTGTATTGTTTTATTACTTACTAGCTGACCCACGCGGCTTCGCTCCCGTTAACTGGCTATCTACGTACCCTACCTACCCACCTACCTACCCACCTTCCTACCCACCTACCTTACCTACCTACTAATCTACTCACCTGTACCTACCGATCAACTTACCTACCCTACCCTATTCTACATACCTACCTACAGTACCTTCCCTACCCTACATACCTACCCTATCCTACATGCCCTACTTACCCACCTAACCTACCTACCTATCTACCCACATACCCTACCTACTTACCTATCTACCCACATACCCTACCTACCCTACCCTACCTAACAATTTGTTAAGCTATTTATATTTGAATAAATACGTATGTAACCAATTTTTGTTTCTACCAGCAGCGATCTAATTAAATTTTAGAACACAAAAGCTGCTATTGTGATTTAACTATGATAGTGAGATATATTCTCTCGAAGACTTTTTTGTAGTTAATAATGAGTACTTTAGTCATGTAGTAGTTACATAATAGTTTACTCAGCGCACGCCAGATAATGAATTTTACAGGCAAAATTTTGCTACTTTGGGTTACATTATTGCAAGTTGCATAAGGATCTGTAATTTATTTGAAAATAATGTATAGCCTATGTTACTCGCGAACAATATCACTTGCTGTAGGTGAAAGAATTTTTAAAATCGGTCCAGTAGTTTCGAAGCCTATTCTGTTCAAACAAACATACAAACAAAAAAAAAAGTGCTCTTTATAATATTGGTATAGACAAGTTGATTGATACTTTCATAAAAAAGTACATGATAAAGATGATCAATGTAGTAAGTAAATGTAGACGAAACGTGCAAATTAATCAGCAACTAAAAAAAAATACGATATATCTGTGACTAGCTTTTTCCCGTTGCTCGCCTGTTCCACAGGGAGCGTAAATTTTACCGGGATAAGCCTAAGAAACTCAGCGAGCTTCCTATGTCCGTGTTTGTGTAGTTTCCAGTGAAAGAACTGTCGTAATCGGGTCAGCAAATAAAGACCTTTTACAAACATATAAATAATTCGAACTCTTACTAATACTACGTTATAGGCACTCGTATCTATAGGATTGATAAACAGACATTGTATAATTTTAGATGGAACAAAGACGTGGGTTACTGCCAAGGTTTCAATATGTTAGCTGCCATCATACTAGAAGTTATGGACAAATCGGAGTCGGATTCATTGAAGGTAAGTATTACTACAATAGTTACTAAAGTTAACTGGAGCAGTGACCTAGATACCAACACCAAATATCCACAGTGCTAAATCAGTATATCATGAATTTCCTTGGAGTAATAGAGAAAATCTTCTTGAAGATTATTTTTAAAATTTACTGATTAAGGTTTTCTGTGTGTATTTATCGTACTACACATATAATAAACATTCGAGAAGAACGAATACAAAAATAGGTACATACAAAGATGATGCTTATTTCAAAAGAAATCGTTTCCAGCATATCTACTAAAAGAGTTCTGTTCTGATCTTCAAAATTTCTCATTCATTATTACTTTATTATAGGTAATGATATACCTAGTGGAAGCGGTCCTCCCTGAGGGTTACTTCGCAGACGACCTTCGGGGATTATCAGCAGACATGGCAGCGTTTAGAGACCTCCTCCGACTACGCCTTCCCCGCCTAGCCCAACACATGGACCATTTGCAAAGGGTATCTGATGGTAACAACCTTTTTGTATTCATATGTATTATTAAGACAGATTCCACTGACACGCAAAGAGGAAACAGTAAAAGAAATAAAAACTAAAAGAAGATATTTTAATAAGATTTAAACGTCGGATATTACAGCAGTAAAAATAAAACTAGAATAATACAACGCCGCATTGTGTAACTTTTAAGCGTCTATTGTTTTAAACCTAATCTTTTTATTTTAGGTGGAGGCGTGGAGCCGCCTTTGCCCGATGTGTTTACCATGCAATGGTTCCTTACATTGTATGCTACGTGGTTACCGAGAGAGTTTCTGTTGAGGATATGGGACCTTGTCCTTCTGGATGGAAACGAAGTGCTGCTTCTGACTGCGCTGGCTATCTGGGATATGCTCCAAGAGTAAGTTTTTAGGGTTCCGTACGCGATGGATCCAAACGTAGCCCTATTGCTGATACTCACGTCTCCGTCTGCTGTCTATCAGTCTGTCATTTCATCGTCATCTGTCACAAAATTTTGTTCTGAAGATTTTTTTAACTTCCCATTGACCTATGAACTTGAAATTTGGTGATAATGTTTATTATTACGTATATTTTACTAACAAATACTAATATATTCTACATTTGGTACGGGCCCCTAAATGTGCGAAGTCATCATAATCATCCCCACTCTCTGTATCTTGTTGTTACCTTAGCATCTGATTACAGAATTCTGTTACGTAGAAAGTATTTAGAAAACTGAGTAGGTCATCATTCTCTTCTTCTTGCATACTTCTCCAGTAGTCGTCTTATAAGTCGTTGGCTCCTTTAAAGACATACAGTTCATACATTCCGTCCATGGTTTTTTGGGGCTTCCCCTACACTTTAGGTCCTTAATATTTTAATTCATTCACGCCGCACGTGGCGTATAACATTCACACTTTCCTCACGAGATTTTCCTTATTGACTGAGTTGAATAGGTTACTAATGTATGCCTTTCATTAAAGCTAGAAGGATTTAGATTATTCGGATCTAGTGTCAATAAAGTATGAGGAAAATTCTATTGTTTGAATGGATGACATCAGCGGCCCGGGAATCCCGAATTGATATGCGTTCCTGTTTTACATTTTTATTGTATATTTTAACACATGTGCGCTCGATTAGAGAGCATTCAAGGTTAGCAGAAAGGAACGTATTTTTTTGCACTTTGGAAACAGTAAACAATAACGCCATTTCTATCTTTACTTCGCAAAAATCAAATACAGTATTCAACAAGATACTTCCGTAAAAAAACAACTAGTACTCAACTAGTCACCACAAAGTTCGTGAAAATAAACATGCAGTTTTGGATTACACGAGTGAAACTGATATGAAACGCATAATCGCATGGAATACCACCCTAGCTTTCCTGATATCAATATTATCTAAGTATATCCGAATGTGACCGATAAGCGATAAAAGTTTATATTGCTCATTCTTGTGTTAGATATAGGATAGACTGTTGTTAGAAATTTGCAATTTTTTTTTATAAATACCAAATAGCAAAGTATTTAAATTTAAATGGCATCGGCGAAAGTAGTTCATTTGCGAATCGGGATATGAAATGATTACCTATAAATCTTGACGTAAATTCAAAAGGACTGTCCAAGCATAGAAAAGGCTAACTACCCAGTACAGTACCTAACTGTTGTTACGAAAAAAGCTGAACATGATAAGATTAAAACTAACAAATCAATGTTTTATAATAGTCAATTTAACGTTTTACACTTTGAGTCTAGTTTTTAAGATTGGTCGCATAAACGTAAATATAAACGTATAAATAACGCGAATTAGGCCCAAATTACACAACAATATTGTCGTTTAGTAGTTAAGTAGAAGTCAGCCAATGACCGTACAAACGTTGTATACAAGTTAAATAAAAGTACAGAGACCGACTTTACGGTCCAATACTGGTTATGATGAGTCTCTTATGTGACCGCTTATGTCACATAGCTGTTACAATGACGTTTTCAAAAGACTGCTCAACGGCAACCGTTTTGTTTCGTTTGTTAAATATTGTGCCGGTGTTTAAATAAAAAAAGGTAAGTAAATGTCTATTTCCATAATTACAAAATATCGATTTATTATGCATTATTTAAATGAATGTGAGATAATGATAGTTGTGTTAATCTTTCAGGGAACTTTAGTTTTATGACAATGTATATATGTGTTTTTGTGAAGTTTTTAACGCCCTCCTCTATTTCTTTGTATTTGAATCGTTTTAATTAATTATCCAAAATATGTTTTCATAATAAAGCATCAACCATCTTGTTTACGTTGTATAGTGACCTTTATATAACACTAATATAACAAAAAGGTCGTATACATTTTCTTGAGTCTATGACGCCGCGGCCATATTCAGTTTACTTTAGGGTTCCTTATGCATTACTTACAGATCTAATAAACATTGCATAACTTGAACAGAGAACTAACTCGGCCCTTTATGATTATAAATTCATCTTCTTTTCTTGTCAATGGCTATCTAATCAAATAGTACGTTTAGCCCAGATTAATTTATTTAAATGTTTTTTTTTTCAGGTCTAACATAGGATATGAATGAACTATGGTAGTGTTCTTGGACATCGATACATTTTTGATCTGAAATTATATAAAACGTCTTAAAAGAGAAAATTGGCCTTAGCGAAGCATTTATTTTACCTTTTCAAACAAATGTTATATCTGTCACAGTTCCATTGCTACTGTTAATTATTTAATTTTATTGTTGTTGTGTACATTAAATGTTAATTAAAAAAAATATATATATACGGAATCTTTTTCGGCAACATTCATTCGTTCTATCCCTTTTTTAAAAGACAAAACAAAATAGAAATGGTTCAATTAAAGTGTGGATTTGACCTTTAAATGATTCAAAAGTCTACTTAAAGTAATGTAACCGTAGAAATTCAACATTTTAGTTGCATACAAGTCTTAGTAAGTCTTCCATACGATCAAAATAGTTTTGTTATAAAAAGGTCATACGCAAACGTTTAAGTGGCGTTTTAATTATATAAAAGTTATGTTAAGATACACACACGACGATGGTTGTCTTACAAAAACCTTTTATTTAACCGTAACGTTAATATGACCAATACATTGTCCAATAAACGTCATGGCTGGCACCATTAGCCGACGTCATATATGTTAGTCCTGAAAACTTTTACTCAACATATGCACTGGCACCACTATCCGACGTCATATAAGTTAGTTCTGAAAACGTCTACTCTACATATGCACTGACACTACTATCCGACGTCATATAAGATAGTCCTGAAAACATTTACTCAACATATGCACTGACACCATTCTACAACGTCGTATAAGTTAGTCCTGAAAACGTTTACCCAACATATGCACTGGCACCATTATCCGACGTCATATAAGTTAGACCTGTAAACATTTACTCAACATATTTACTGACACCATTCTACAACGTTGTATAAGTTAGTCCTGAAAACATTTACTCAACATATGTACTGAGACCATTCTACAACGTTGTATAAGTTAGTCCAGAAAACGTTTACTCAACTTTATATTAAGACATTACAGTCCCGCGACTGAACCGTCGTAAGATAAACGTCTATATATCAAAATAATTAACTACATACCACTATATAACTGTTATATACCATGAAGTCTTATAAGACTAGAATTATACGACGTTTTTGCTAGTTGTATCATGCAGAGTATTATAAAAGTTCCGTAGTCAAAACAAATTGAATCACCTTTGTATATATGACTGTTTTTTTTATTATTTCAGTCGTATCCTATCGGCACGTTCAGCCGACGAGTTCTACAGCTGCATGGGTGGAGGCGCGGGCGCCGTCTGGGAGGCTGGTGACTCGCTCGTGGTCAGGGTCGTTGCCTTCGGCTCTGCTCCCGAACTGCCCCGACTGCGCAGCCTCCACAGATACCGCGTAGCACCACCAGCGCCGCCCATTACAGCACCCAATTATCACCCGCCTCTACATTCTGCTGTACGGTCTTCCTTTTTAAAATTTATGTTAAGGTGTAACTAGACTGTGATCAGGAGACATCACTTTTTGAAACATATATATGGTATGAGGTGAAGGTCTACGTTGATGACAATCTAGATGCACTTTTACTTGGATTAAGACAAAAGTTGTTGAAAACTTATGAGAGTCTGACGAAGGGTTTTTTTTTAATTTCAGATGCAGTCAATGACAAAACGCGGACTTCGACTCTTTTATTCAGAAGATGAAGGAGATTCCAGTGATGATGGCAATAAAATGGCTTTAGCTACGGTAAGTTTGTCAATATTTAAATAGGCTCATATCGGTCATGTGTAATGTACGAACATCAATATTTAAAATACGGTGACTTGTTTCAGTTCGTGCCTCGGCGTGAAGACCGTTTGGCAGCAGGCGACAGACTTTCTTTAGACATTGGGGCCTTGAAACGTCAATACGCTCGCCTTCGAGAAAGACAGAGACAAGCGCATGTAATCTTAGCTGCGGCTTGTGCTCGACATGCTGCAGGTAACAAACGCACATACTTATTCTGTTCACTTAAATGGGCGTTTTATTATATTTCTATACGAAATACTATTTATTTTCAGTGGGCGTATCTACTTCTCCAACATCACTTACGGTGAACAATCTGCTCTTGGGCAAAAGTGCACTGGTGAGTTCTAGAGGACGAAGACTTGGACCACCCCCTGGAGCGGTACCACCCTCACGGCAATCGACAACACTTGATAAAATAGAACACCGCTCTCGTAGACCATCCAGTGAAACCATCAGTTGGAATGAAGAAAAAAGTCGGAAGACACTTAGCAGGCGGAATTCTGTTAAATGGAAAGATATTAAGAAGGATAAAACCAAACAAAAAGAAAGGAAAGCGTCCATTGACTTAGATGAGGCTGGCGATGGCATCATAGTTTCTGAAATTGAGGCAAATCGAATGATTGCTACGGTAAGATCTCGCAGTTCCAGTGAAACGTCTTCTTATTCATCACACAGTGCTTCAAGTACAGACACAAGTCTATGCGATGAAAACGAACGTGGGAGTGAGTCTGAGCCAGAAATTCCAGAAGATGAAAAAGTGAAACATAATTTGAATATTAAGAATAAGAAGACTGCCTCGTCCCCAATTCTAAAACATAACAAAACAAGCCATTCAAAACCCAAAAAAGAATCTGTTGTAATACATACTCCTGAGAAGGAGGCAGAAATAAACTTGATTGATAAACCTATCAAAAGTATTTCGGACTATTTAGATTCTGCAGCAGGAGAACCATTACGTACTTATATCGATGGATTTGAAAGTAAATTGAAAGACAGCCTGAATATTACTAATGAGATTGCTGTTTTTAATCCTACCAGTCTATCACCATGCTCGCCGCGCATGGCTTCTGAAAGAAACGAAGTATTACAAAGACTCAATAGAACAAAATATGAAGAAAACTCTACGAGCAGAGAAATAACAAGGCCTACAAGTTTTACAAAATCACCAAATATTTTCACTGAACTCAGTCCTATTGATTTATCTCCCTGCAATTGTGGAATAGGTCTTAAATCGCCTTATGAGTATGATTTTGAAACTAACTTCAAGCGACCCGCTGTAAATGAGTCTATATCGAGACCTCCAGATATTATCGACAGCTTTACGATGTATCCAAATTTTGTGCCTGACATAGATTTATCAGATAAAAATGTTTCCGACTTTGAAAGTCCTCCGGGAAGTCCTGGTGCTGAAAGTATTATTGTAAGTGAAGACGAACCACCGATACCTTTAAAAATTGATAAATACTTTGAACATAGTCCAGAGTTCTTTGGTGCACGAGTAACAGATCCAAATAGCGTAGATATTCCAAACCGGCGTTCCACCAAAAGACTCTCACGATTGCCAAAAAAACCGGATTCATTAACATTGCAAAGTAACCACAATGATAAGCTTATCAAAGCAGAAACAGAACGAGCATCATCATTGCCGCAAAGTCATAGTTTTGCAAAGAAAATTATCGATGACTACAAAGAAACCAAAGATTTCTATACTATTCAAAAACAGGAGACACCTGAAAAAAGCAAAGATCAAAAAGATATATTTTCACCTAAAGATTATATTTTACAAACTGGACGCAAAAATAGTGAAAGAGCTTTACAGATAATTCAAGAAAATTCTAAAATTTTGAGTAGGATCTTGACGAAACAAAATATTACTGAAACAAAGAGTCCTAGTAAATATCAAGTCACGAAAAGTGATGAAAATGTGCTTGAAAAACAACGAAATATTTACTCCAAAACGGTGCCTGAAAAAACTGTTGAGAGTAAACTTATTGAATCGCCTTTACTAAAAGAATCTACTTCTGATTCGTTAATAGGGTATAGAAAAAGAAATGTCAATGCAGGGGCAAATGAAAATAATGATTTTGTGCGAATTCGACCTATTTCTATTGATGACCCTTTTTCGTTGGAATTTCGAAATTCAAGCACCAGAGAAGAGGAATTTTGCATTAAAAACACAAAAAGTCCAAGTAGTGAATGTTTAGGTAATAGGACCGATTTATATGGCTGGGAAAACAAAGGGTTTTTAGCCAAATGTGATCACAAAAGTTTTTTAGAGAAAACTGAAAATTTTGATTTCGATTACCAAAGAAAAACCAGTGATCTATCAAGTTACGGTGACT
This sequence comes from Orthosia gothica, assembly GCA_949775005.1. NCBI lineage: Eukaryota > Metazoa > Arthropoda > Insecta > Lepidoptera > Noctuidae > Orthosia > Orthosia gothica. The sequence continues at coordinate 15,945,808 of OX459042.1, forward strand.
TGTCAAATAAAGTACTCAAACCCACAACTGCGTCGGACTGGACTCGACATTCTTTTTCGGGCGAGTCTAAACCATCAGTTACTTTACCGTCGTCGGAACAAAAGGATACCTCGACATATGAAAAACGTTTCACATCCGATGACTATAATTACCCATTTTCCAGCAAATATAACGACTTTGTGCTGTCTAAAGCTAGTGATATTTGTAGCAAAACGGTTAATCAAGGACCGAAAGTTTGCGAAAATGTATCTAAGACTGATAACAGCCAAGTTAGTGACTTTGCTCATGTTGTGACTTCCTCTATTAGTTTCACGTACGAACCGTCAGCGGAGGACGACTCGCCGACCGGAGCGAAGAGCAACTCTAGTGATACTCTGTGTCAAATCATGTCGTTAGATCAAGTGTCTACGCCGATATCTCCTAAGATATTTCCCAGAGAAACGCCCACTATTCCCAAAGACTACACAGAGAAGAGTGATAGAACAAAAGTAGAGTCAGACGATACTTGCAGTGCTATCACTTCGCTCATCGAGACGGATACCTTGTCGTCACTGTCTTACCCGCGCAGTCCGTCGACAGGTTCGTACCACCCCTTTCCCACGCGCCCGGCGCTCCGCATGCCTAAAGAGTTAGGAGTGAGGTTGGGTATGTACCCCAAAGATGTGATCAATTCTCCACCAAAATAAGAATAATTCATAAGTTACAGATAGTTAAAAGACACTATTTCTAAGGTTGTTTTGGGTCTTGGACATTCAAGACTAATTTTATTGCGTGAAAATGTTTTTTTTTATTGTTTTATTCCGCTTCAATGAAAATCTAGATAACTTCAACACAGATTTTTAGAGTTTTATGTTTTACTTAATTATTGTGATAGTCTATTTTTTGTTTTTGAACCTTGTCTGCTACTAGTTTCCATATTTAAGACTTTGTTTTGTGTTAAAGCTTTGATGCTGAAAATATTTGCTCTATTAATATAACAGTTTAGAAATATTATACCTACATTTGAAATACAGAATGTTTCACTAAAAATAAAATGCACGCGGGAAGTTTACATTTAATCGTATTGTTATGTAATGTGAAGCCTTTGGTATTTCAGATAGTTATTTGAGCTAGTAACAAAACAAACACGTTGCCTTGAATCCAATTTAAATGTTATGCGTAATAAATAAATAATAATCCTTCGCAATATTATAATATTTGTACAATAATAAGGTAGATAGATTACTGTTTGAAGTCAATATAATTTACGGCAATTACTTATTTGTACTGCTATAGAAAAAAAATGCAAAATTAAGAAGATTATGTTGTTAGAAGACAATATTTTATTCTACAACAGTATTGAAAAATATACATAATACGACAGATGGTCACCTTTTTTATTATTCACTGTCACAATCCTACATTACACTATAATAATACATAACAGAGAGAGATGAGGACCTTAAAATATTTTGATTTAATGTCATCCCTTAAATCTCACAAGACATGTTGACGATCTTGTAGTAGGTAACTTAGAAGTCGTCAAGCACCGGTGGACAAGTGCAAACAAGATGTTTATCTCCATACATGTCATCGATGCGACCGACTGTTGGCCAGATTTTCGTCTCTCCTTTTACGAAAGGCTGAAACAAAAACATTTGATTTTACACTTGTTTAAAAGTTACAACTATTTCAAAAAGCTGAATAGCTTTCACTTACTGCTGGGAAAGCTGCTTGTTCTCGACTATATGGGCGGTTCCAATCTTCAGAGATTACCTCTGCTTGCGTATGTGGTGCCATCTGAAATAAACTTAATATGTAACACAACCATTTCTTTTAAAACAACAACAAGTGCCCCGTATATGAAGCCAGTGAGTACCTTCAAAGGATTTAGTCGTTTGTCCATGGTTCCATCTTCGATATCCTTAATTTCTCTCCTGATCGTGATGAGAGCTTCACAGAAGCGCTCCATCTCCTGAAGATCTTCAGACTCAGTGGGTTCTATCATCAGAGTGCCGGCTACTGGCCACGACATCGTAGGGGCATGGAAACCTAAAACAAGACATTACTTTCTTTTAGTATTTTTCTTCCTGATTGTATTTCTTTATTAATACTGGGATAATTAACACAGGAATTTATAGTAACAAGAAATACTGTACGAAAATCGCCATTCCGTAATCTGTTTATATTGACGTTTCAACGTTTTATTGAGGTTTGATGTCATTTTCAATTGTGAAGAGTGAACGATTTCGCACTTACCGAAGTCCATAAGCCTCTTAGCAATATCTCCAGGTTCTATGTTGGCTGTCTTTTTCAAATCCCTTACGTCAATAATAAATTCGTGTGCCACAAGGCCTCTCTCGCCCTTGTACAGGGTTTTGTAATGATCTTCTAGTCTTTTAGACATGTAGTTGGCATTAAGAATAGCCACTTGGGTTGCACGTCTCAATCCTTTGGGACCCATCATCTGGAACATAATAAGAAAGTTCACATTTAGTCACTTTATATAAAAGTTACTACTTAAATACAATGAAGGACAAACATTTTTTGCCTTGCTGAACAATATAATTTAAACTGACCTTGATATAAGCCCAAGAAATGGGTAGGATAGCTGAGGAGCCATACGGAGCAGCGCTCACTGAGCCAAAACTATGCGCTGCATCACCCAAATCAGCTAACGGATCGATTACTGGATGTGACGGCAAGAACGGCGCCAGGTGAGCTTTCCTGAATAGAAAATATCGTCATCACAATAATCAGAATCACCTTGCAATAACAAAGTTAGGTGAATAGGTATACCGAGATCAATTCAGACAAATGGATTTCAATTAAATTTCAATGTTTGTTAATAGTACAAAACTTGACTTAGAAATTATAGCAAAGAATTCTCTAATTCTTGAAATTCTTTTTACAAGCTTTTATTTAACTTGCATGTTTGGGTCAAATCATGCAACTGAATTATAAAGCAGTTATCCTCCACCGATTAAGATGAAATTTTGCATTCATATTTAATTTGGATGACAATGAATGGCAATGCATAGTTACCTAAGTGTCATCATTCTAAATCCAAAATGGCGGTCGGCTCAAGATGGCGGACTAGTTATTTTTTGTGCATTGCAATGATATGGGTATCAAATGAAAGGGTTGGCTGAGAAAAATTTGAAAAAAGCTTGTTTAAAAAAAGAAATTAAATTAATAATTTTATTTAAGTTTGTCTCTTTGCCCGTGCATCTCTATTCATCTTTTAAATTTAACAAAGTTGACCATGGCATTTCTTTTCGTTATCGTAATTACAAATAATATACTTACACTCCGATGGGTCCCATGCCCGGACCGCCTCCACCGTGAGGGATGCAGAAAGTTTTGTGTAAGTTCAAATGTGACACATCGCTGCCGTAGTCTCCGGGACGGCAAAGACCCACCTAAAATAATAAATTGTTTGTCCTAACCATCATTTACTCAAAACATAAAAAAGTACTAGATGTGTAAGGGCTAGGGTGCACTGACGGCATGGCACGGCAGTGGCGCGGCATGGATAAGGATTTTTCGAGGATAAATATAATTCAATGAATTTAGCGCTGATATTTCTTCATTTCTACACGAATAGACCGAAATGTCACGTGATGCCGCGGCATGCAGCGGCAGAGTTATTCGGTATACCGAAGTGTACGGTGACATGCCGTGCCGTAAGTGGGCGCCGGCCCTAAGCGTAAACTTAGCAAAAGGAGTATGTTAGGATCATAGCAGTTCTGTAGTTTTTAGGGTTCCGTCCCCAAAGGGTAAAAACGGTACCCTATTACTAAGACTCCGCAGTCCGTCTGTCGGTCTGTCTGTCACCAGGCTGTATCTCATGAACCGTGATAGCTAGACATTTGAAATTTTCACAGATGATGTATTTCTGTTGCCGCTATAACAACAAATCCTAAAAAAATAATAAAATTAATATTTAATGGGTGCTCCCATACAACTAACGTGTTTTTTTTTGCCGTATTTTGCGATAATGGTACGGAACCCTTCGTGCGCGAGTCCGACTCGCACTTGACCGGTTTTTAACTTACAGGAAAAGGCATAAGTTTATGTATCTATATAGCAAATCATAGTTTTATTTATAAGGTATTCCGAATCTACCAAAATGCTTATTATTGATTAAAAATATCAGTCTGGAATGTGTGCTAAAGACTAAATGTGGTTTTCAAAACAGAAACCTATTGGATTAATTAATAAGTGGCAAAACTTCGTTTTGTACGATATGATGTTACATAAGTTCATTTAGCATTTTATTAAAATCTAACAAACCTGTGCGTTCATATTGGCACCATCCAAGTACACTTGGCCGCCATGTTTGTGCACCAACGCACACACGTCAGCAGCTCGTTCTTCAAACACGCCAAACGTACTTGGGTATGTTAACATCAGACAAGAAATTCTGTCACTGTACTCCTCCACCTAAAATAGAAAACAATTTTGATCAAATATGTATGGTGGAATTTGCAACGCAATATTCAAATGTTGGCTGAATATTTAACAGTTTAAAAAAAATGCTATTTGTAGAACATCTACGCGGCTACTAGTAAGCATCCACAAGACGTCAATTCTGCTGCTACGCAGTCAGTAAGCATCGTAGCAACGTGTCGGTATCGCTGCAAAGTGACTACGCGGCGTAGCAATGAGACGCCAATGCGGCTGGTACGAAGTGGCGTATCAAAAAGGCACCAATGTGGCTGCTACGCAGTGACTACGCGGAAACGAGTCGTAGAACTTTGGGGTTTTCTCTGGGGTTGTTTTAAAACAAAATATTATTTTGATTCGTATTATAACTTATCGTCATGCAAGTTACTTGGGTACTCTTAAAAAGAAATAGGTTCTAAAACAGATCCAAAAAATATATTTACAATGTCACTCTATAGAACATTAAGACTTACCTTTTCTTTAAGATGTGCCATATCTATATCACCAGAGGGCGTGACTCTAATGGCTGAGACGAGCATACCAGCCATATGCGCGGACGCAGGGTTAGTGCCGTGCGCGCTAACCGGGATCAAGCAGATGTTGCGCTTAGTGTCGCCGCGGAACTCGTGGTAGCGCTTTATTGTACGCAAACCAGCGTATTCGCCTTGAGCACCACTATATGAAATTGTATATAAAATTAATTCTGGCTTGTAATAAGTCATTCTATTTTTAAGGCTTTTTCTGAAACGTAAGGATTGTAGATAGCCAGGCTTGCTTGGGGCTCTTCGGTCTCCTTTAAATTCAGGGCTATTAATTGAATGTATATTATTGACTTATAATTTTTGTTTATGTTAATTTATCGGGAATGTAATTTAATTGATTTGGTTGATTGAGAATTAATATTGTGTTGTTTTTAATGTTGATTTGTGTGGGTTGATATTTTAAACTTATGATTTTTTGCTAAAGTATTTTAATTTAGCCAGAATGTAATTGAATTAATTTGGTTGATTGACATTTAATTTTGTGTTGTATAATGTTAGTATGTGCGAGTCGTAAATTATTTGTGTGTTGTTTGTCTGTTGTAAATGTAGTTATCAACATTGACTCTTTGCACGTGTTAGGTCACACTGTTAGTGCAAGGTGTAATTGAAATAAATAAACATACTTATATTTTACTGATACACAGTTGCATTATTGCTGATTGCCATAATCTACTCTTCTGTCCCGTAAAATACACGGTTGATATGGGGCAAGCTACAGAGAAACCGCCGAAAAAATCTATTTTTAGATACCTATATCTCCTTATCCAGTAGTCAAACTAAACTAAACTATGAACTTGCCTGTTAGGTTGGAAAGACACACGATCATAACCAGTAACTGCGCACAAATCGTTGGCAAGCTCTTCGAACAACTGATGGTAACCCTTGCACTGGTCCAGGGGTGCAAACGGGTGGATGTCGGTGAAGTGCTTGAACGAACACGGCATCATCTCCGTCGTAGAGTTCAGCTTCATCGTGCAAGAACCCTGGTATCAACAGTCATTTGTTAATAGCAAGAACATCACGTGCAAACAAACTGGTGATAAAGACCCCCCGAACTGGCCACGTTTACGTCTTATCTTAATAATAAATTATATGTATTTTTCTTATAGTTAAAGGTCAGCCGATAAGGTATTTGTATTTGAAGTTAACCACAACATTTCCATGTATATACTGTTCATGTTAAAAACAAGTAAAATTTAATGAAACCCCGACACATTTTTATTTCATGCTACATAATGTATCTAGTAGTAGACAAGCTTCGATCGACAATCTATTGAACACGTAATTATGACACGATATCTTGCGAAAAAACCCCGATTCGAACAGTAAAACGCCCATAACTTTAGAACGGCTGATCAGATTTACATCAAACATCGCTAGGACTATCGATTAAAGTCACCTTTCAAACAAAAAAAAAACTAAATTATAATCGGTTAATCCGTTTGGGAGCTATGATGCCACAGACAGATACACAAATACACAGGTACACACGTCAAACTTATAACACTCCTCTTGTTCCGTCGGGGGTTAAAATTGAGTGCGAGGGGTCTTTAAGTCAAGAGCGTTTAGGTCAACGTCATCGTCAACTATATCATCGCTTCTGAACAGGTGCGAAACTAATCAAACACGAGACTACCAATAATAAAAAAAAAACTTACCAAAGGTATCATAGAATGCACAAGAGATATATCTTTGTTTTCAAGACGTTTCATGTAGCGAACTATTCTCGTTTCGGAGTGATGCATATTGAACACGGGGTGCGTGAGGAACGGAGAAGTTCTTTTGAGTGGACCTTTGTGTACGCTTTTGGCTCTAACGTCACCTGTTTTAGTTACCTGGAAATGATTAAAATACAGTACGTCGAAAGAACACAACAACAAGAATCAAGATGTCATCTATATAAGAGGTGCCCAGAGATGGCTTAATTAACTCTGAGCCAGAGGTGCCACATCCTCACACGAAAAGAAGAAGAATCTATAACAGGCTGTTGGTGAGTTCTAGCGGCACCTGTGAAAAATAAGATATTTGTGGCTGACATTGCTGCATGACATTCTTGATGGGCATCTACAACATAAAGCGGCCTTTGGAAATAAGAGCCTATTTCACCACCTATGATATTATGTCCCCGTTAACATGTAAATTGTAATTGTAGACAGTTTCATACAAATTGTACATTTCTTAGTTTATCCAAAAAATAAGTAGTGGCTATGTGGAAATCGTGAAGCGAGAGCGGTTTTGCACTGCATCCGATCCGAGTCCAGATTTAAGTGCCGAGTTCTATCAGATTTGAAAATGTTCTGAATTTGCTCGGACGAAGTTCGGATCTAGTGCGTTACACCTCTTACAAGTAGTACTACGGCTACTTAGGACCGAAATATCTCGTACTCGGATCGTATGCAGTACGAAACCGCTCTTAGAGTAACCGTGAGCTTTTTTACTCCAAAGTTAGATCCATCGGCATCTATCTTTCAATTTCAGTCAGAGTCAGAGTTACTATAATTATATTCTATCTTTACCTCTTCAACTGGCTTGCAATCAAATATCCACAATAGGTCATTAACGTCTTCCATGGTAGTAGTCTCATCTAAGGCCACTCCCACAGCCCCGTCATCGAAGTACCTCAGGTTAATCTTCTTCTGCTGTGCGCGAACTTTGATTTCAGTAGCGTCATGTTCAGAAAGGGGGACTACGTGGAGTGTGTCGAAGTAGACATCGTTGGATTGCTTGTGTCCACGTTGTCTTATCCCTGAAATATAATTAATAATTTGTAATTATCATCGTACTGCGCCACTTCTCAGCTTTCACTGTGATAGGATGGCAGTATCTATTGATTACCATCATAACCAATAAGAAGTTAATAACTTGAACATGTTTTAAATACTGCTTCTCAGATTTTGCCTATAAATATGTGTAGCTAGCCTTACCATGATCTAGTACAAGTGTGGCGTTGTGAACTCTGTTCGCGATGTCCCTCAGACCTTGAGGGCCATGGTAGACAGCGAACATTGCAGACATATTGGCCAACAGTGCTTGTGCTGTACAAATGTTTGATGTAGCTTTGTCTCTTCGTATATGCTGCTCTCTCGTTTGAAGAGCTAATCTGGAATAATGAACATACGTGTTTTATATAATAGAATAAGGGTCGACTGCAATTTCAGGTCTAGACATAATATTTGCATGTAGATGATACTTATAAATAAGTAGGAATACCTGTACGCATCTCTCCCCGTAGCATCCCTAGTAACGCCAACCATACGACCAGGCATGAGGCGCACTAGCTGATGTTCAGCTGCGAAGAAACCAGCATGAGGTCCTCCATAGCCAAGAGGTACTCCCAAACGTTGCGAAGTGCCTACCGCAAGCGCAGCTCCACATTCTGCAGGCGGGCGCAGAAGAGCGAGAGCTAGCAAGTCGGTGGCCACTACCACCAAGGTCTGTAAACATAGATTTAACATATCAAAATCTGTTTCTTTTAAATTAAATTGCATTGAATTTGTGTCTGCCAGATTATCTTTTGGTAGTTCCCTGATACAGACATTTGACACCTTACTAATTAAAGAATAACTATCCGAGCGCCAAAAAATGAACATAAAAGTAGATATCTTACGCCATGTTCATGTGCAGCAGCTGCAAGTCCAGAGTAGTCATATACCAAGCCCCTGGTGTCTGGGCACTGTAGTAGCACTGCAGATATGTCTCTCTGGGCGAAGTCCACTTTTCGAACATCTGGGACCACGTCAACCTCTAAACCCAGGGCGTCCAAGCGAGTTTGAACCACTGCTAAAGTTTGAGGATGCAGCCTCTCTGATACCACGAACTTCATTCTCTTATTGAGCCTGTAGAATTAAAGTGTAAGTTCTTATTCATATCTACATAATTTATTTCTATGACACCTTTTTCCACCCCTTTTGTATTATGGTTTCGATGAGAGCTTGGACCGCGGCAATTACACAAAACATAGTTCGAACAGGACAAATTGATAAAATTAAAAACCCAGACACATTTTTATTTCATGCTACATAATGTATCTAGTAGTAGATACGCTTCTATCGACAATCTATTGAACACATAATTATATGGTATATGCATGTATCTTGAGAAAACAACCCGTTTCAAACGCCCAAAACTTTTGAACGGCTGAACCAATTTTCATCAAACATAACACTCTCAATAAAGTCTCGAAATCAAAATTAGTTAATCCCTTCAGGAACTATAATGCCTATAGACAGATACCCAAACACGCGAACTGTGTGTTTGCTTACACACGACAAACTAAATAAAACAGCCCTCTTTTTCCGTCGAAGGTTAAAAAGAATCGCATTTCGCGGTGTTTGGGCATTTTAGGTGAGAAATCAGCGTCAAGTTTAATATTCTGTCTTCTACCTTGACCTTTTATCATTACAGATATTTTATAAATTGTATAGCAACTGAATACCTAATTAAATATAACGTGAGAGGTCGTACCTATGGCAAAGCGATAACGCTTCTGCAGCAGCAGTGCCTTCATCCAACAACGATGCATTGGCGACATCCAATCCTGTGAGGTCACTGACCATTGTCTGGTAGTTCAGAAGACTCTCTAATCTTCCTTGCGCTATTTCAGGTTGGTACGGCGTATATTGTGTTGTCCTGAAAATATATCAAAGAACTTCTAAAAAAATACTGAGAAAAGTTAAAAGACTACTTTCTTTCTAGGCGGCTTGCTTAGCGCCTGGCGCCTAATCAGCCGCATTGTGCACTTGGCGCCTACGCGTCTTCGGGAATGGAATAGCGCTCAGTGCGGCCATTTTAGTAAGTTCGTTCTACTTCGCTACTATAAAGGTGATTCGCTAGGCTCTAGGCGCTAAGCAAGCTATTTGCCAGCTCGTTTTCGGCCTAAAAACTTACCATCCTGGGTTCTCGAACAAATTGCGCATAATAGTATGTGGGACACAGCAGTTGTGATATCCCATACCTATGTATGATCGCCATATTTCATTCTTCTCTGATATTTTTTGTACTGTTTTAATAAGATCATGTTCGCCTGAAATACGTGTTTTTTATGAATTAACAAATTGAAATCGATTAGGAACATTAACATTTAATTTTATATCAACGTTAATAGGGTATCTAGTTACTTACTCATAGGGTCACTGATGTTCATGAGACCTTGGAGTTGAATCTGCTTTGGAACTGCATCGTCCGTTAATTGATCTAAGCTCTAGAAATAAATAACACAAATAAATGAATGAAGAGGCAGGTTATGAAATATCACAATGTTCAGAAGATATAATTGACTTACCTTATAACCGAGCAAATCCAACATAGTCACTACATCTTGATCTCTAGGTCCAATATGCCTGCTAGGAAAGTCTACACGTTCAGGAAACAAACTATCTGATTTCGTACTTTGAGTGATACAACGAACACCATTTCTCCATAACTTTCCATTAGAAAAGTCTTTTTGGAGACTGTCAAATGCATTTTTTGGAACTAAACCACGTTTTATGAATCTGTACATATTGAATTGTTAGAAAATGTGCAACAACTAAAATGTATTAACCATTTTATTGTCCGACTTACAAAAGCGACAGTAATGTACTGATAGAGGGGTCAAAGCGTCTCTCAAGTACGGATGATAACGAGAAATAAGTAAATATTATAATGATTATTTGTAGTATACAATTGTAGTCATAAAACAGGTCATTATCGTTATTGACTCGATTCAGTTAATGATGACATACACATACAGTTTTAGAAAACAATATTTTCCAATAACTAGCTCAATAGCGTAGGTACCCATATCTATGAATAATAAATTACACTGTGTGACACGATTTTTCTAAGATGAATAATGTTACCTATTTTGTATTACTTATTCTATTACTAGCATCAATGCCTTGTATTATGTTTATGGGTATCCATCGCGTCACGTTTCTAAGTTTCTTAAATATTATAGCGCGCTAATTATTTTACCTACCCTCTTTAGGAAACTAAGATAAATAGTTTATTGTTTCATCTAATGTATCGAATACCTTCTTGTATATATTGAAGGAGGAGCTCGTGGCTAAATAATAAAAGCCGCACGGGTCGATCTTCAAGGTTAAGCAACGCTTGACGAGGTCGGTCCGTGGATGGGTGACCATTTCAACATACCGAGTTTCTTCCGTGCCTCGGCAAGCACGTTAAGCCGTTGGTCCCGGCTGTCATTTGAAGATCTTTGACAGTCGTTACGGGTAGTCAGAAGCTTGAGGTCTGACCACAGCCTTGCCAAGGGATACCGTGTTACCCAGTTACTGGGTTGTGGAGGTCAGATAGGCAGTCGCTCCATGTAAAACACTGGTACTTAGCTACACTTTTTAAAGCATAATGCACATCGCTGTACTCGAGCGCCCTATGGATCAGCTGTACCAAACGTGCCGTCAGTGCGCTGCGCATCCAATATAATAACGCCTTCAGGGCGCTGATGCGGCTGCCACGTTACTGCAGTGCGTCAGAGATGTTCGCAAAAGCCCGGGTCGACAGCTTCTCAGCTGTCGTACGGAAGAAAAGTGCGTCTCTGCTCGCCAGATTGCGTGGCAGTGGCAACAGCCTCCTGAGGGTGATAGCTGACAGGCCTGATGAGAGTTCTATAATGGGACATCTCATCAAAACAACACTGTCTGTCGTAGAGTATAAGTACTAACATAGATCATAAGCCACATTGTTACTAACATCCTAGTATATAAGTACTAACGTAGGTCATAAGATAAATTGTCACTAACATCTTAGTACCTATGTAAGCACTAACATAGGTTATAAGATTTTATATTGTTACTAACACCCTTTAAGTGTTTTATATTTTTGTTTTGTGAGTGGACCTTTTGTTGTCTGAATAAATAAATAAATTATTATTATTAGCTGAATCAGGTAAAACTGGAAGCCGACCCCAATATATCTGGGAAAAAGGCTAGGCAGATTGATTGACCTTCTTGTATATATATAATCTGAATCTCAACAACGGCTCCTACGATTTTCATGAAATTTTGTATGCAGGGGGTTTCGGGGGCGATAAATCTATCTAGCATGTTTTCTTTTTAGAAAACATCGTTTTCTCTAATTTTACCCGAGCAGAGCTCGGTCGTCCAGGTATCTACTATTAATACAGTGGCCATTTAAGTAGCTTTTTGGTACAAAAATTGATTTTTGTAAAGTATGTTGTCCGTCGTTAATGTTCCAAACAAGTTTTGTTATACTTTTAGAAAATATATAATTAAATCTGAAGGACGAACTCCTATTGATAAGGTAAAACAAGCGTATTTACGTTATTTTGGTCATTCAGAAGTGCATGTTTGTCAAAAAATTACCGATATGACTAGCATTTGGGTTAATTGTCATTAAAGGAGGTAATGCCAGGATTTTTAAGAAAACATAAAGTTACAAACACATAGGTCCCTAGTCTCATTTCGAGTTTCCCCTCCTTAATCTTGGGAATCGGTCATACTTTTAGCTAACACTTATTATTATATAGGTAATAAGTGTAATTATTTAGTAGCCTTAATTAGATGAGAAGAAGAAAAGAAGAAGAATGTTGAGATGGATGTGCGGCGTGACGAGATTGGATAAAGTGAGAAATGAGTATATTAGAGGCAGTTTGAAAGTAGCGCCAGTGGCAGAAAAGTTGAAGGGAAACCGTTTGTCCTGGTATGGTCATGTGATGAGGAGGGATGAAACGCATGTTACTAAAAGAGTTATGAATATAAATGTGGATGGATGGAGAGGAAGAGGAAGGCCAAAGAAAATATGGATGGACTGTGTGAGGAGTGATATGAAAGAAAAGTGGGTCAGTAATAGCGTAACTGGGGACAGAACGGTATGGAAGAGGAAAACGTGTTGCGCCGACCCCAAGTAACATGGTATAAGGGCAGGCAGATGATGATGAATTAGATGAATGAGAAAAAATTAAGTTAAAAAAATTAAAATCCCCGACACAAAAACGTCTAAAAAGCAAAAAATAAACTTCGTTTTCGCGTCGGGTTCACCAACGTTTACAGACGTTTTTGTGTCGGGGGTTTTTAAACATTTGTATTTAATTTTTCATGTTTTTTTAAATACATATAATACCTACAGTCGTTGAAAATCGTATCAATCGACAATCTATCGAAACACGTAATTATGACACGATATCTTGCGCAAAAACCGAGATTCACAAAGTTAAATGCGAAAAACTTTTGAGCGGCGAAACCGATTTTGATACATAGCTAAGAACACTCTCGACAAAGCCACATGACGAACAAAAAAACTAAATCAAAATCAGTTCATCCGTTTAGGAGCTATAATGCCACAGACAGACACACAGATACACAGGACCCCTCTTTTTCCGTCGGGGGTTAAAAAGGGAGTCTGTCATAACTTTACGGTTCACATGACGGCAAGGTAGAAGAAAACGAGTTATGCCGACCCCTAGTAACATGAGACTCGGTCAGGAAGATAATATAAAGGTAGGTACTTAGAAAGAAAGAAAAAGAATGTAACTACAACATTTTTTCGGCTATTACAAACTGTTTGTAATAGCCAAAATTTTTTTGTAAAAATGACGCTCTGGCTTTAATAATACAAATATTTCATATTACTAATAACTTTTAAATGGTAGATGTTATAAAAATTTAGTTTATAAATTCATATCTGTGATAAGCAGGACCTGTGGAGTGACCATAAGCTCTTAAGTAAGGTTATATTGAGTGTGCGTAAGGGACAGATGTATACAAGTCATATAATAATTCTGTTCCTTACACACACCCAAAATAACCTTACCTCTAAGTGCTTATGGTCACACCGCTGTTTGATAGAATACAGCAATTTTACCTTTTAAAAAGTCATAGTGGTATACCTATATGTATAGGTATTATACGCGTAAAGGTAAGTACCTAATTCAGAAGGTCTTCTCAAGGTACCTCTAAAAACGCTGTATCCGGTAAGATGCAGTGAACGGAAATAGAAAGATGTCCCTTTATATATTCAGTTCCTGGGTGACCGAGCTGCTCGGGTGAAAATAGAGAAAAAAAATTTTTTTCGAGAAAACCCCTTTTTCCTAGCTACATGGATTTTTCGTTTTTAATAGTAGGTACCTATAAGATTTAAATTCTTCTGAATTTAAAAATGACATAGATATGTTTGATGTTGTTGTAACCCAAAACCACAAAGTACGTAAGCGGCGGCGCGCCGCAGACAGAGGGGCCACTCTCACTTTGACATTTCGGTTTTACAGGGAATATTGGGCAATATTGGACCGAGCTCAGTCGCGGCTGTCATGATTGCTTTGTGCGTGCGTTTGTCACGTCATTCATACATTAAGTACTGTAACGAGGTTGGTTGCATTGGATGGGTTACCTTTATTATTTGTTACAGACCGAATTTACTTTTTGTTTTTAATTCTTTCTTTCAATTATTTTTAAGTTATAAAGGTCATTAATCTTTCAAGATGACAAATTAGAAATTCATTATCTATAATTATAATAAATTATTTTAAGCCCATAGATGAAATTGGGAACTTCTTGTCTAATAATAAGGTTCAAGTCATACAGCATACAAATATGTTTCCTCCGACTGCACAGCATAATTTTCTTCTTGTTTAAGATCATCTTTGGTTTTTGATTTTATGAGGTACCTGTTTTTTCACATTTATATTTTTGTCGAGCTTGGACCTTTTCTCAATTTAATTTTTTAAGTGGGATCATTATTACACTATTACTACGTCTTTTAACTCTCCAATATTCATCGTATGTGGCGTAATATTAAATGTTTCGTGATATTAAATGGATATTTGATGCCCTGTCTACCTTCTAAGGCATGTAAGCATGATATGATGTATGTTTAGACGAATCTATGAATTTATGTTTGTAACTTGGGCAACCTACTCTTTTTTTTAATTCGGAATCAATATAGTAGCAACCCTAGTGAATCTGTCAAGTTTAGCTGTCAATTTTCTAATCGGCGGGAGTGGCCCTTCTGTATACTTACTATTTTGTGCCAAAACTAAACTTTTCTGATTCCTTCAATCATTCAGCACCTACATTCCTTTTTGTAAGAAACCCATCTTATCGTAGCAAATTCCCGCGAAAAAAGCATGAAACTCATATTTTTTTGCCGTAGGAGTTAACGCGGAAGAAGTCACACAGTCAGACAGCCATATCATTGAATGACGGTTTTTTTCTGTCAAGGTTTTTTTTCCTTTAATGTTTTTGTTTAGCCATATCACATAACTTATACATATATATCTATCTAATTTTTTTTTAAAGCATTAGAACGCGCTAAATGGTCGCTGTCAAAAAATAGCTCCAAAAATCGGTCAAATTTGGCGCCAAATTCAAACAAAACGCTCAATATTAAGAGACTAGAAATGTATAAACGCAGATTTTTTTATTTTTTATTTAATCAAATTATATCATTTACAAGAGTTACACACATTATAGTACTTGTTTAGTAATAATAAAATAAAGTAGTGACGTTTTAGTGTAATTATTTTATAAAATAGGGGATTTAATTAATTCATCATCGTCTGATTCTACTACAATCAATTGCTTCTGAGGCTGAAATAAGGTTGGTCTTGATCAGTTTTGGATTATATTTATCTATTAAATTTTCCTCAACACGTCGTTGGGAAGTTGAAAGTTTGCGCAGTTACTTTTTTTTTAAGAAAGTAAAGAGTTTAAAAAAGCGCTAGATTTAGCGCTAGGCGCTAAAACGCGCTATGGAACAAAAAAAGCGCTAGATCTGGCGCTGAAAGCGCTAAGTTGGCAGCACTGCACACGACCTCTAGATCGTGAAAGTAGGTAAGTAATGAGAATATTTTCGGCTATGTTATGTATCCGTGCGCCTTGATTGAACGACTCTGGTAATTTTAGGCGCATAAACATTAAAGACGGAACCACACTTACGTGGCGTGGCGTGTCGTGGCGCCTTCTGACGCAGTTGATTGGCTAGAAAACACGTTGCGTTATGACGTAGGCTGGAACAGAGTCGTTTGATTGGTGGATCCTGCGCCACGCTACGCCACGAGACGTAAGTGTGGTTCCGACTTTATAAAGCGGTTGTAACACTTTCTTTTTGTCGATGCTTGATTTGTTTATTGACGGGACTTTTTCAACTTGCCAACTTTTCACACTAAATCTTTCATCTATTATGTAGGCAATACTTAACTACATTTCTTGCAGTAGGGTTAAGGGTTGTAACATTATATATATTTTTTTTTTATATTAGATTTTCTTGGCCTTTCAACTTTGTGTCGCTGCACGCTGCCAATACAGTGACTCAGATTTATTTGGCCCAAAACTCTGCCACTATCACGCCATTGTCCGTATGGCAGCGCATAAGTCACTTTGTCTGCATGATTTGAGATTCTCTTGGTATATGTACATATACCAAAACCCAACATTCCGCTAAGTTGTAGGTACCTAAGCCAGGTAAGAACAAACATTAATTTCATTTTATAGTTTTTATCAAGCAGGTATAACTAGCGACCCGCCCTTGCTTCGTACGCGCAAGGATCGAGGGAGCGCCAAGCTTGCCTTTACAAACACCGCTTCACGCTTATTTACAGAATAAAATATGGAAAGGGGAATGCCCATTTCGTAAGGGAACTTGGGCCCCTTTGAAAAAATGGTTGTATCTTGATGAATTTGGTTCTATATTGTAGAAAATACACGTTATATTCATAATTAGAAAAGATTTTTTGTTTATTTTGCGGGGTTCTCGAGATATAATGATGTTTTTGTTCTTGAAATGAACCCTTATTACAATGCAATAAGGTGCATACAAATGTCTAAGTGAAGGCACCTGATCTTTTATTGTCTGTACATATAAATTAAAGCACACGGATGAAAACATCGTGAGGAAACCGGCATGTCTTTGAACCAAAAATTCGAAGACATGTGACATCCACCAACCCGCACTGGGCCCGCTTGGTGGATTACGGCCCATTCCCTCTCACAGAGAGGAGGCCTGTGTCCCAGCAGTGGGAACATTAATAGGCTGATGATGATGATGACACGGATGAAAAAATATATAAAATATAAATCCTATTTTTTTATTATTGAAATCGCAGACACGATACCTCATAAGGGGCCTGTGTATGGGCAATCTCTTTTACAAATTCGCGCGTAAAATAATAAAACACGTATTTACATTGTAAGTTTGTCCGGACACGGCTTCTCGAAATTCTATGCCTCCTATCGAGTGCACCACTTATTGCACCAGTTCATTTAATTTACCGCATCCTTCCTTGGTCAGCCTCAGTTGCAGTCATGCTGCAGGTACCGTATTATTACGCCAAGAGAACCATAACTAGAGACAGCGAAAGGCGGCGCAATCCAGCCCTACCAGCCTACCCATATTTTTTGGACACAAGCACTACTATAGGCTCTTCTAGCCTGCCGACCCGTCTTGTCTGTCAAACGTAAACCTTTACATATCCGAGATTCCGAGGCAGGGTCCTTATTTTTTTTGAGCTCGCTCTTACATCCTGGTTTCTCAAGGTATATGGTCAAGCAGACTATCAGGTGTCCGACGCTGCAGGACTAAAATTAATTGCCTGCAGCGGAAAATGGCCATACGTATATCGTACGAGGTTACCGAACGATATCCTTTGAGGCGGCAACTCTCCTAGCACTTTTTCCTTCGCTGGACATTCTGGTGGACATGGACGCTAGGATTTATAACCAAATTCGCGCCATCCGCCAAAATGGTGATAGCGTGCCATAAATCGCTGTATTAACTATTATTATAGGAGGCGGCAGGAACGGCGACACGCGCTCGAGCGGTAGCGCGAGCGGCTACAGCAGCCGCAATTTTCTCGCAAGCGCGTTGTTGAAGCTGTCTTGCCGCACTGCGAAGCCTGGCTGAAGAGCACATCTTCTACAGTCTCACTCAAGTATATAACACAGGCGATCTTGACTCTGCACAGCACACGCTCGTGGGGTGCCCTGCGTGGACCTCTGAGCGGCAGGTCTTGGTCGCCAGGATCGGGCGAGACCTGTTTTTGACAGCAGATGTGAGGGCCATGCTGGCAAAGACAAAACTGGAGAGAAATGGCCTCCTTCCGTGAGACCGTGATTGTACAAAAGGAGGCTGCCGAGCGGGACCGTGAGGGGGCCGATCGGCCGATCCCACTCGGAGAAGAACGCGTCATACGATGCCTAAAACGCCGAACTCCACCTGCATTATAGGCAGGCGGGACTCCAGGGTCATGGGCGGTCAGATTGGGGACTCCGTTCGCCCACCAAGTAACTCCAAGAAAGACGGTGGTACAGTGATCATGTGCTGCCGTGCTCAGCGAGGCTCAGGGGAGGCACTTTTTGAGTCTCCCCAAGGAATGCCCTAAAAGGCATTGCAGAGAAGGGGTCCCAGGGTGGTCTTTTGAGAGGTCGCAGGGCCTCTACGTGCTGATGGTGATCACCGGGGTGGTTTTAGAGAGGTATAAATCCCTTACTCCCTAGTCGTTCTGAAGTTGCTGCCCTGAAGTTTGCTACAATGGCTGCGCAGTAGAAAATAAAAGTGTACAAAAACAGCACCGATCCGTGCCTTGCGGATCGGAAAGCCAACTTCGGGGCGGCCCAGAAGTTTGGCGAGAACTAAAGATAGCTAAGCGTCGATAGTATCTACATACTTAATCCATTAGTTATTTACCAAATAGGGCAAGCACATTAGCAGTCCCCCGATTGAGCTTTGAATTACACGTGGGTGCTTTTAACAACCACAGGCTACCTATTATAGGTAAATATTTATACACAGTACCACAGCACAGAATTGTAAGCAATAAGATTTTACCAATAGAGACGTAGAGAGAGTCATACTTATTATAAAGAAATAAAAACATTGCAATATTTACTATGGCTACCTACATACTCGTAGAAGCTATGGAACTTGGAACTTTAACACTGAGTAGGATAACAGATTGTTGATCGGTGCCGCTACATCGTTACAAAAAGAGATACCTACGTGTCGCGGCGACGTTAGACGCAGGACGGATTGAGTTCACTCAAGCTGGACAGCTTGTTTGTACTGCCGCGCAGACGTCGGTAAAACATATCTACCTATATAATATACTTGATTATTCCTATTACCTATACAATTTTGTACAATTCTGTTCTACACAAATGTTATAAGACCATGAGTAGGTACCTAATCATGTAGGTAGACTCATACATGTACTCGTCACACATTGGCAACCATGAAGGAAAAAGGAAAGCAAGCTTGAATTTCACAACCCGATATCAATGCGGTTCATGTTGTACCTGCTGTTGTCTAAGCGGTAAAATTTAACATTTCTCTGTAATGAACCTCCTGTAGACAAGGGAAATCCCCTTTCGTAAATAAAATGACGAAAACCGATGCACGGTTCTTTTTACGAAGACAAATTAAAATTACTGTCAATTGTTTTATTTTTTATAAATCTTGGTATGTATAAAGTTTATGCTAATAGACGCATAAACTATCCAAGAAAAGAATTCAAAAGAATGTAGATTTCTTGTGAATGCTTAATTCTCTAAAAATACTATTACATTAACTATACGAAATGTTAAACGCACTTTTCACAGGCTGTTTTAGGTGAATTGGAATGCCATGAGTCATTGGCAGTTTGTCATATTTTTTTGACATGACTGACAGTGTGATGTGGTGTGGAAACTGGAAACCTTTGTGCTTTTGTTTGTGGTGCGGTCTAAAAAATAGTTGTATATTAGTTGTTGTTAGTTAAATCATGTTCAATGTTGGTGAACACTCGAAAAGTGGTCGATATTAATTATTACCTATCGCGTTAATTAGTTAATATTAAGTTGCTTTATCATCTATTGATGACCCCACTTTTCTTCTCGACGTAGTATCTTACGTTTTTGTAACTGAAGTGCAGTGTGTTATTTTCTCTTAGTTCTAAGTTCTGTGAATAGACTAAAACAGCTCTAAAAATGACTTTGTCGGAATACAGTCAATTAAAACAGTACATAGTTTTCTCAGTGGGAACAAACGAAAGACACAGTGAAATACTAAGTTCCATGAAAGAGTTTTTCAGAGACACCATCAACTCAGTGAGAAGGTTTGAACAAATTACTAGCATTGGACATCTTTTGAAGGTTTTGGAAGTACGAGACTTGTTATCGGAAGATAATGTAGGATGCTTGAAGAATATCGCTTTAAAACTCCCCAACTCTCAGGATGTGTTGCAGAAAATAACTGACTATGAAAGCAACTACTTGCCAAAGGAGTATGGCAACTATTACAGTAAGTAATATTTCAATTTAACCACACACAAGCAGTTCTTCGCTCTTAAAGCTTCATCGCTAAGAATGTTTCCTCCATTAAAATAAGCTAGGTTATCAATAGTTAAGTTATGTAAATTAATATAACAGAAAAATAAAACCAATTTATTCTGCATGATAGAAACTCTATACTTGAATAGGGATGTTGACAATAAATATCTATTTAGTCCGTCAGTTAGATAACCTAAGCTATTAACTATATATTGGAAACTATTTTTCTTTTGCCACATAAACAAAAAAATACAACGATACATTGAACTATTGTGTGATGTCACGGTGTGCCACCCTTTATACTGGCAAAGTGATGTCGGAATCCCCTACTTGTGAACTTTGATAACTTTTGTATCTTTGTCAATTTTTATTTATTTGATAATGCAACAAAAATATGGGTCCAATATTATTTGATAATCTCACTGACGGACTAAATAGAATTATCATTTTTCTACCCAGGAAAACTACAAAAATAATTTAAAATCATTAATTTAGGGGAAAACAACATAAACTTGATGCTAATAATTAAATAACTACTCCTTAGTAGTGCTGTGCGCAATCGATTATTAATAATCGATTAACAAGATTATTGTTTACAATCGATTATCATTTAGATAATTTATTTAATACTTCATGCACACATACGTACAGAGGCGGACTTAATGCCTTAGGCATTTTCTACCAGTCAACCTTTGGGTGATGCAGAGACAAATAGTGGTAGGTGCAATATTGAAAGTGAATCATGAAAATATGGGTTTATTCAAATACAAAGATATACATACATAATCAATTATAATTGATTATTGGATGAAAGCTATTTAAATTATGATAACCCTACTTCTTCCTAGTAAAAAGTCTAGTGATGTGTCGGGATTTCCCCTATAATAGAGCAGTTTAATGCCAAAGTAAAACAAATAATAATTAAATTAGAGGCTCTGCCATCTTTGGACAGTAGGCTTACCAGACGTTTGCTACGCCCGGACAGGAATGGCCGGTGCCTGATGACAGGGACCATCACGGGACACTAACAAACACTTCCACACAATAGGCTTAACAGACAGTCCTTTATGCAGGGCATGCATGGAGACTGAGGAAACCGTTGTGCACGTTCACTTTGAATGCACAGGGGTCACCCAGATAAGAACACAAACCCTCGGGTCGCCCAGATCTTACACAGACATTCTAAGAAAACCAGGAGCCCTAATTAGCTTCTGGAGGGAGGTGGGCTGGTTGGAATAATCCACCCAATGGCCGCCATGGCCCACGCATAATGGTCCACCTGAAAGACTAAGTGCGGAAACCAAACCCCATAACATAGAACATAGAATGCCAAAGTATTAAATTGCTCTATTATAGGGGAAATCCCGAATTATGTTTTAAGCATTTTTTGTCGTTTTGGGTTCATAAGTACATGAGATATACAAAATTTTGTT